>QXEO01001412.1:0-625965 GCA_007115705.1 Dactylis glomerata | reverse complement strand
CGAAAATTCCAGGTGAAGGACAGCAAGAACTCGAGCTTGAGCAAATGGGTCGGTGTTTTTCGGGAGAGAGAAAGAGCAGGGGAAAAATAGATGAGTGACTGGCCTGGTGGGGCCCCCTCACACATGGGTGGCGCGGCCAGGGCTGGGCCGCGCCACCTGTGTGTGAGGTGGCGTGGCTGCCCCACCCGGTGCCTCCCATGTGTCTCTCTGCCCCATATTTGTCATAAAAATTTATAAAGAATTTTCTGGAATTTTTCGAGAAACTTTATTTTCGAGGATTTTTCAGAAATTGGCATATCGATAAAACTCAGGAAAAACGAGGATGAAAAGATTTCAAGCAAATCAAAACTAAGCATGCAGCAGCTCTGAGATGCTCTTAATCATGCAACTAAACTGAAGGAATAAAATTTGATGAAAGTAAATACAAGTGAGGTGGAGTGGATGTGGTGAAAATGAAGTTTCGTTCATATAAATTCACTTCGCTAACAAGGTTGATCAAGTCTTGTTACCAAACTAACTTTATATGAGGCAAAACTTTGCACTTCACTTAATGCTTATGTTACCTCAACTTTGATAGGTATAGTCCCAACCAGAAAAATTTGATATTCTTCCTTGGGCTTTTGCTCTGAACAAATAATTTGACCAACTTTGATGGTCTCAACATGCTTGATTGAATTTAGAGCATTCCTCCTATCAATCTTCTTGGGAAAATAAACTGTATATTCTTTGTCATTAACATTAAAAGTGACTTTTCCTTGATTGCAATTAATAACAGCACCTGCAGTGTTTAGAAAAGGTCTCCCAAGAATAATAGACATATTATCATCTTCAGGCATTTCCAACACAACAAAATCAGTTAATATTAAATAGCTGTTAGCAACTTGAACAGGAACATTCTCACATATACCAATAGGAATAGTAGTAGACTTATCAGCCATCTGCAAGGATATATCAGTTGAAACCAATTTTTCTAAATCAAGTCTCTTATAAAGAGAAAAAGGCATTACACTAACTCCAGCTCCCAAATCACATAAAGCAGTTCTAACATAGTTATTTTTAATGGAGCAAGGAATAGTCGGTATACCTGGATCTCCAAGCTTCTCTGGAACTTTACCATCAAAAGAATAGTTAGCAAGCAAAGTGGAAATTTCCTCACTAGGAATTTTCCTTTTGTTAGTGACAATATCTTTCATATACTTTGCATATGGAGGCATTCTAATAGCATCAGTCAAAGGAATTTGCAAAAATAAAGGTCTCATCCATTCACAAAACCTGTTGTAGTGTTCTTCTTCCTTGGACTTGTGTTTCTTACTAGGAAAAGGCATTGGCTTCTGTACCCAAGGTTCCCTCTCCTTACCATGCTTGTTGGCAATGAAGTCTTCTTTGGTGTACTTTGCATTTTTATCACTCTTTTCCGGTTCATCTTCAACTTCTTCTTTATCTTCTTCTTTATCGGAAGCATTTCCTGGTTCAGTTTCAGCATCAGAAATAGAAACACTGTTAGGATCTTTACCTGCATCAGAGGATTCTGCAGTTGTTTTATGCTTCTTCTTCTTAGGAGGAATATCATCACTTGAAGTGCGTTGAGAGTCTTGCTCAACCCTTTTAGGATGCCCTTCAGGATATAATGGATCTTGAGTAGCAGCACCACTTCTTGTGCGTATTTCACATGCTTGCTTCTCTCTTGCAGCATTAACTAGCAGGTCTTGCTGCACGTTGGTAAGCTGATCAATTTGTGTTTGAATCATTTGAAAATGTTTAGCAAGTATCTTCACATCATTGGTGGTTCTCTCCACAATATCCTGCATCTTGTTAATAACTCTAGAATTCTCCAACAGATGATTATGCACCATTCTATTAAAATTCTCTTGCTTAACAATAAAATTATCAAACTCATCTAAGCATTGATCAGGAGGCTTAGTGTAAGGAATATCTCTTTCATCAAAGCGCTGGAGAGAGTGTACCTCAATAGTAGATGAGCGAGGGATTGGCTTACATAATTCTTCAATAGGAGGTAAATTCTTCACATCTTCGGCCTTAATACCTTTCTCCTTAAGAGATTTCTTAGCCTCCTTCATAACTTCATCATTTAATTCAATCATCCCTCTCTTCTTCGGTGTAGGCTCTGTAGATGGCGCAGGAGTTGGTGCTGGTGTTGGCTCAACTAAAGTCCAATCATCATGATTCCGGCTTATTTTGGCCATTAACTCTTCAGCTTCAGCCGGAGTTCTTTCCCTGAAAACACAACCAGCACAACTATCCAAATATGACTTAGATTCATCCATTAGTCCATTATAAAATATGTCAAGGAGTTCATTTTTAGGCAATGGTTCTTTAGGCAAAGCTCTAATTAAAGAACAAAACCTTGTCCAAGATTCAGGCAATTTCTCTCCTTTTCCCTGTTCAAAATCAAAGATTCTCTGCACAGCAGCATGTTGAGCACTAGAGGGAAAATATTTCTGAAAGAAAGCATTAACCAAAGCAATAGGACTAGTAAGAGATCCCGGAGACAAGCTATTAAACGAAGTTTTAGCAGCATCTTTCAACGAGAAAGGAAAAATCTTAGCAACAAAATAAGTGCGGAGCTTAATATCATCAGAAAACAAATTACTCAAAGTAGAAAGCTCATTCATGTGCTCCATAGCACTCTCATCTTTAGTACCACAAAAGGGAGTTTTCTCAACAATAGATATGTAAGATAAATCCAAAGAGAAATCATAATCCTTGTCTCTAATATTGATAGGAGAAGCAGCAAACTTAGGATCAGGAGACAAATTATATCTAACAGAACGTCTAGCAAGAAGTTCTTTAACATTACCTGCATCACGAGCAGCACGTGCTTCTGCAATAAAATCATCATTAAGCTCAATATAAGCATCATCATCATAATCATCACTAGGACATTCCCTAGACTCAGGTGAACTAACAGGTGTAACAGTGGTGTTTCCCAACTTAGCTCTAGCAATAGTAGCCTCTAAAAAGGAACCTAGTGAACCTCTCTCATCAAGCACAGTAGAAGCATCATCTAAATTATCAGTGGCGCTTTCAATCTCAGCAGAAGTAGTAGCAGTAGCAGTAGCGTGTGGGTGTGGTGGTGTAAGCAACTTACTCATAACAGATGGCGAATCAAGAGCAACAGAGGTGTTGAGAGTCGTACCTCTTCTTGTAGTGGATGGCAATATAGGAACTTTTCCATCACGAGGTTTACCCATGATGAAAGGATTGCAGCGAACAATATGAATACCAAGTGAACATTACAAATAAAGCTATGGTCCCCGGCAACGGCGCCAGAAAATAGTCTTGATGACCCACAAGTATAGGGGATCGCAACAGTCTTCGAGGGAAGTATTACCCAAATTTATTGATTCGACACAAGGGGAGCCAAAGAATATATGTAAGCCTTAACAGATGAGTTGTCAATTCAGCTGCACCTGGAAACAGTCTTACTCGCAGCGGTTTATCAGTAGCAACAGTTTTATAGCAGTGACAGCAGGAAAACAGTAACAACAGTAGTAAAATAGCAGCAGTAGAAGTAACGGTTGTAAACAGTAGGAACAAATACTGTAGGCATAGGGATGGATAACGGGCGTTGCATGGATAAGATAATTCATGAAATCAATGAGATACGGGCATTGCAGATAAATAATGATAAAGCATCCTAGTACAAACAATCATAGGCATGTGTTCCGTATATAGTCGTACGTGCTCACAAGGAGAAACTTGCACGACATCTTTTGTCCTACCAGCCTGTTGCAGCAGGGCCTCAAGGGAAACTACTGATAATTAAGGTACTCCTTTTAATAAAGTACCAGAGCAAAGCATTAGCACTCGGTGAACACATGTGATCCTCACATCATAGCCATCCCCTCCGGTTATCCCAATTTCTGTCACTTTGGGGCCTCGGGTTCCGGACAACAATATGTGTATACAACTTGTAGGTAAGACCATAAACAACAAGTATCATCATAGAAATAATAACATGTTCAGATCTGAAATCATGGCACTCGGGCCCAAAGTGACAAGCATTAAGCACAACAAGTTGCAATAATGTCATAGGCACTAAATAAAGATACTAGGCACTATGCCCTATCAATCTCATATCAAATTACATGAACAATCTCATCCAATCCCTACCATCCCCTCACCTACAGCGGGGGAATTACTCACACATGGATGGGGGAGTCATGGATGGTCGATGGAGGAGCGTCGGTGGTGATGGTGATGAAGATCTCCTCCGAATCCCCGTCTCGGCAGGGTGCCAGAACGGAGTTTCTGGTTCCGAATCACGGTTTCTGATGGCGGCGGCGCAGCGGAAGTCTATTTGGGAAAAACGCCGTCTCCCCGATATTAAGTCGTCAGGGGGTATATGTACGCGAGACGGGAGGTCGAGAGGGGGCCTGGGGCCTCCTCACATAGGGGTGGCGCGACCAGGGCTGGGCCGCGCCACCACCCTGTGACGGCTCCTCGAGCCACTTCTCCCTCCGGTCTTCTGGCTCCGTGGGTCTTCTGGTGAAATATGATTTTTGGTGATTTTTCCCGAATTTTTACTGGAAGTTGAATTTCTGCACAAAAACGAGACACCAGAGTAATTCTGCTGAAAACAGCGTTAGTCCGTGTTAGTTGTATTCAAAACACACAAATTAGAGGAGAAACAATAGCAAAAGTGTTCGGGAAAGTAGATACGTTTTGGACGTATCACTGTTGTTCTCACTTCCAGTGCTTTACCACAGTTTGCCTCTGAGTTTATGGGTCTTCCTACAGTTGCTGACATGTGGGCTCATCTTCGTCAGCGCTACCAGCCATCCGGGGATGCTCTTTATCTGTCTGTGGTTCGTCAGGAGCATGCTCTTCAGCAGGGTGATTCTACTATTGATGAGTTCTACACCCAGAGTGCTGCTATCTGGCGTCAGCTTGACTCTCTTCGCACTGCAGTTTGTGGCACCTGCCAGTGTTGCCAGACGGTGCGCTCGGACTTGGAGTTTCAGCACGTCTATAAGTTCTTATCTCGACTCCGCAAGGAGTTCGAGCCCCGCCGTGCCCAGCTGCTTGCTCGTGGTCGTGTTCCGCTTTCTGAGGTGCTGTCTAAGCTTCGCGCTGAGGAGACTCGCCTCCGTGGTGTTGGTCTTCTTGAGGTTCCTTCTGTGCTTGCTGTTCGTGGTGCTCCGCGGTCGCCTGCTCCCTTGCCTCAGTTGCGGTCGCCTACTCCGCCTATTTTACCCACTCATCAGGGACAGCATCAGAGTCAGCACCCGCAACCTCGTGGTCAGGATCGTCGCCCTCCTCGCCACTGCACCTACTGCGATAGGGATGGACACACTGTGTCCAACTGTTATACGAGGGATCCCAGTCTGCATCGCCAGCACCAGGCTCGCGCGGCTTCTGGTTCATCAGGCTCCTCTGGAGTTGCCCTCAGTGATCAGGATATTATCAGTCGTCTTCGTGGTCTGCTCGCCACTCCAAGTTCTCCTTCGACAGGCACTGCTGGTTCTGTGACTGGTTCTCTTGGCACTACGCGACCACCACCTCCTACACAGTCAGGTATGTCCCCGTGGTATCTGGATTCTGGAGCTTCCTTCCATATGACCTCTGATTCTTCTCTTTTGTCCGCTATTCGCTCTCTCATTTCTCTTGTCCGTGTTCTCACGGCTGATGGTACCTCTCTTCCTGTCTCTAGTCGGGGCACTCTTTCTACTTCTTCTTTTTCTGTTCCTGATATTTCTCATGTTCCTCGTGCCTGGTTTGAGCGCTTTGCCTCTATGGTGACTGCTGCTGGTTTCTCTTCCAGCGCTCATGATCCAGCGCTGTTTGTTCACACTTCTCCTCGTGGACGCACTCTTCTCCTTCTCTATGTTGATGATATGATCATTACTGGTGATGATCCTGAGTATATTGCCTTTGTTAAGGCTCGTCTTCGTGATCAGTTTCTTATGACTGATCTTGGTCCTCTTCGCTACTTTCTTGGGATTGAGGTTTCCTCCACTTCTGATGGCTTTTCTATCTCCCAGAAAAAGTATATTCAGGATCTTCTTGCTCGTGCTGCTCTTGGGGATGAGCGCACTGTTGAGACTCCTATGGAGCTTAATGTTAAGCTTCGTCCTACTGATGGTGATCCTCTTTCTGACCCGACGCGTTATCGCCATCTTGTTGGGAGTCTTGTTTATCTTGCTGTCACTTGTCCTGACATATCTTATCCTGTTCATATTCTGAGTCAGTTTGTTTCCGCTCCTACCACCGCTCACTATAGTCATCTCCTTCGTGTTCTTCGCTATCTTCGTGGCACGATCAGTTGTTGCCTTTTCTTTCCTCGTTCCAGCTCCCTTCAGCTCCAGTGCTACTCGGATGCTACGTGGGCGAGTGATCCTACGGATCGTCGTTCACTTTCTGCTTACTGTGTGTTTCTTGGTGGTTCGCTCATTGCTTGGAAGACGAAGAAACAGACAGCGGTTTCCCGTTCGAGTGTTGAGGCTGAGTTGCGAGCTATGGCCTTGTTGACTGCTGAGGTGACCTGGTTACGGTGGTTGCTTGCAGATTTTGGGGTCTCTGTTACGACACCCACTCCAGTTTTGTCTGACAGTACAGGTGCTATCAGTATTGCACGTGATCCGGTAAAGCATGAGCTTACTAAGCATATTGGTGTTGATGCTTTTTATACACGTGCTCAGATGTAGGCTCAGGTTATTGCGTTTCAGTATGTGCCTTTAGAGTTACAGTTGGCTGACTTCTTTACAAAGGCACAGACTAGAGCGCAGCATGATTTCTTACTCTCCAAACTCAGTGTTGTGGATCCACCATGAGTTTGAGGGGGGGGGGGGGAGTGTTAGATGTATATATTTGTATATTGTATTTCCCCACTTGTTAGGGGATTTTCCTGCATATTTACACACCTGTACATATACTATATATATGTGGCCTTTGGCCCCTATGAAATACAACTTGTCTATTCCTAACAGTTTTTTCTCCTTTCGGGTTATTTTACTAGTTTTTTTCCTTTTTGGTTTCTTTTCTCATTTGTTTTCTTTTTTTCCTTTACACTCTTAGTACTTTTCCTTTGTTTGTAATTTCTATTTATTTTTACTGATTTTACTTTATATATTTCAAATTCTCTATTTATTAATAAATATGAAAAATATTTAACATATGAACACTTTTTTTGAGCTCTTGAACTTATTTTCTAAATCATGGAACGGATTTTTGTGATGTATGGACACTTCCAAATGTAATAACACCTTTTTCAAATATGTGAGAAATTTTAAACCTACACGAACATTTTTGTTAGTATAGGTTTACACTTTTTTAACCATGAAAAAATGTTGATGCATATTCAAAATATGTTTATATTTTGACACAGTAGTTTTAGCTTCGAAGGAATGTTCAGGGTAAAGAAATATTAACGGGTTTTAAAAAATTCTTACAATGTTGAAAAGGGTTTACATGACCACTAAAATATTATCGTAATTCATACATTGCTACACGGAGTTCTTAAGAAATGTAGACGCATCGAAAACAATAGAATGTTCAGTACTAAAATATTTTTGCCCATTAAAAAAGATTCCCTATTCTTAAGAATATTCAAGGGTTCATAATCATATGCCGATGTATTACCCAAAAAATAAAAGAAAAAAATCGATAAGGAAAGTGAAAGAATAAAAATAAATAGCAACAGAATTTGGGAAATAGAAAATGAAAAATGAAACAGAATAAAAACATAAAATAGAAGACACCAAAAAGAAGAAACAAAAAGGTTAAATAGGAAAAGGAAGCAGAAGGAAACATATTTTTTTAAAAATAAACAAAACAAAAAGATGAGAAAATGGGCTGTTCCATTGCGATCGATCGCTGTGAGGACTTGCTATAGGCGATACATAATGGATTAATGGTGCTTTCAGCGGAAGCAACTTTAGTTTTTCAGGAACACGCAAGAAAGCATGCCTTTTTTATAGAAGGAGAGAAAACTTTAGAGCATCCACTACAAAATCAGAAACAAGCCCTAGGCCTGCCCATGGAATAATCTCAAGCTAATTTCTCACAAAAAACCCACTAGACTCCGCCGCTCTGCCTCTAACATTATGACATCAAGCACACTTGCCACCGGCTTGACTTGTCCTTAGAAGATTCTACCGTTACGCTCTAACCAGATTGGGCGAAAGATTAGAAGGAGTAGTGCACGGATCTTCGGCGCCAGGTGCTTGGGCTAGCTTCCTGGGAATGGGATCCGTCGCCACCACTCGTGCAAGGTCTCAGGGGCCGAGGGGGTGAGGGCCGGCTGTCCAAGGAAAACCTGAAACCACAGGGAGCGCAAGAATGAGCATTCTTCTATCTAAAATATTAGAAAGAATGTACTCTTCTATCCAAATCTAATTTGCATCGATAAAATAAATCCAAATTCCAGCAGTAGATGAATAATTGCAAATTTTTGTGTGTACGAGATTAGAATAACTTCAAAATAACTGACATAATTTTTTATTTTTCGATTACAGAAAGTCGAACTAGAAGCGGATAAGTATCGAATGAATGGATACTCTGATATAGAACGAGAAAAAGAAAATTTGATTAATGCTACTTCTCTTAGTTTGGAACAGTTAGAAAAGTCTAAAAATGAAACCCTTTATTTTGAAAAACAAAGGGCAATGAATCAGGTCCGACAGCGGGTTTTCCAACAAGCCGTACAAGGAGCTCTAGGAACTCTTAATAGTTGTTTGAATACCGAGTTACATTTCCGTACGATTCGTGCTAATATTGGCATTCTCGGTTCCATGGAATGGAAGAGATAATTAAATTAATTAGGCTTTGAGCTTCTACTTTCGTTTAGAATTTAGGCATTATTTTTCCCCTTGCTTCCGAAAAAAGAGTCAAGAAACACTAATGGCAACTCTTCGAGTCGACGAAATTCATAAAATTCTCCGCGAGCGTATTGAACAATATAATAGGAAAGTAGGGATTGAGAATATTGGTCGCGTAGTTCAAGTGGGGGATGGGATTGCTCGTATTATAGGTCTTGGTGAAATAATGTCAGGTGAATTAGTCGAATTTGCAGAAGGCACTAGGGGTATTGCTTGACGTAAAACCAATAGTTTATACTTTATATACTCCCAAGCGGGTGCTCGATCGTTTCTAGTTCCTGTAAACAAAGTGGGTAAGTATCATCGTTTGTTAGTCCATGCCGGCGACGACACACATCTATCCAACATCTGTTCCACACCACTTTCCATGCAAAGATTTATGTTTCAGCGGGGCTTCGCATTTCCAGATTGCAGCCTTCAAAGGCCAGCGAACACGCCCCTCGAAGAAAGCCAGATAGGCGGTCTTGGTGGAGTAAGATTTTGAGGATGTCAAGTGTTAGACATATTGTATTAAGTCCATATTGGACGCCAATTGTAATTAATCTTGTAACCCTTGTCGGATCTTCAATAAATACCAGAGAGCCGAGACCCCGAGGGTCATCGAGCCCTTGCCCTAAACACTACGTTTTACATCCATTGGAAGCAGTCATCTCGGCCTGCCACAATTGGAATGTCTGCAATAGCATTCTACAGTTCAAGGAATTGAGAGCTAGGGCAATTGACCCCCTAGATAAGTTGTCTACCCAGGCATTATTGGTAATCCCTTGAGCCACCGTGCATCCATGCAAGATTTTTTTCACATCCACAAAATCAAGAAGGAGAGGCGTGATCATGTCCACACCATTACCCTTGATCCATCTATCCTCCCATAATAAGCAAATTATTCCACCCCCAAGTTCCATAGTCACCGAGAATTGAACATAGCTTGGCAGGTTTTAGAGCATGGGGACTCAAGGGGGATCCACGGTCTGTCCACGGAGGAGTGACAAAGCCAGAGCCATTTCATCCACAATGCATCATTGAGGATATGCAAATTTCAGATCCCCACACCTTCATAAGAAGTAGGGGCACAAACATCCACCCAAGCAATGGGGAATGCCCCTCCTTCGGCCGAATCCTTAGCACACCAAGGAATCCACGACTGATCTTTTCGAGATCATTTAGGAGCGGCTTTTTTTAAGAATGGGGAGCTGGTTTCTTGGAAGCCCAGAGTAACATGCACGGTGAGAGGCCCATACTAAAACTATGCTAGGCGAAGATGGCTCATGTTCGCCACCACGTGGGGAGCGCCTATGCTCCGCTTCAATGCAGGAACCAAGGTACCTCCGCCTGCAGGAGCGCCTATGCCCCGGTTCAATGCAAGAGCGAAGGTACCTCAGCCTGCAGGAGCGCCCACGCCCATGTTGGGCCAGCCCGGTAGCGGTTTCCTTCTTTTTTGTATTTCTTTTTTCTCCTTTTTTTCTAAAATTTTAACAATTTCAAAATTTGAATTAGATTTTTTTTGAATTTGAACAAATTTTGATTTTAAGCAAAATTTAAATTTTGAACAAATTTTAAATTTGTTCAAATTCAAAACATGCAAATTTGAAACATGAACAATTTCGAATTTGTTCAAACTCGAAACATGAACAAAATTCGTATTTGAACATTGAATTTTAAATAAATTTTAAAGTTCAGTAACTTTTAAGTATGATTTTTTTGAAAACCGCCCAGCAAAACCAAAAAATCCAGAGGAAATGCCAGTATAATCAATAAAAAGCAAGCCAGAAAAACCATCAGAAATAACAAAAAAGAAACAAAAAACCGAAGAACCCTGTCCTAACGGGCCGCGGCTCATATCCCTCCGCTTGCGGGCAGAGCATGCTTTTTTTTTTTGAAATCAATACCATATATATTTATAGTAAATAGTACATGATAGAGCTGACTCCAACTATTACAAAATAAAGTCTAAAAGAAAACGAGCTAATCTTCGAGGTCTTCAAACTCTTCTTCTTCCATGACATAATCTTGTATTTTTCTGAAGACAGCCAAAAGATAATGGCACAAATATCATACCATATACCTGCAAATACCAATAGAGGTGCTCCCATATTTTTGATTTGAGCCGCAATGCCAAGGCTACGTGCACGCACGCAACCATTAAAATAATCAATCCACATCGGCGAGAGTACCAACACCAATATTCCAGGGAAAAGAGACCGAACAGCCTGGTCGACGTCGTTGGAGAGCCGAGTATACGAATCACCATTGTCGAGGACGTAGCAGCCGGGATAAATATTACGAGGATAATCCTCCTCGCGGCAACCAAGAGAAAAACTCCAAAATTGACTTGGCGAAGTAAGATCTGGAAGACCGTACCTATAGAACTGTAATCTAACAACACCACCATTAACGCTGAGAAGAACTCGTCGTCGAACGAAGGGCCAAAGATCACTTATTGTAGACGATGCCATCTCCATTGACATTAAGGCCAAAAGAAATTGGCTACCAAATCCCTAATCTAATCTTGTGAGGACACTATTTTAATTGAAAACTCCACCCATAGATCGGGTTCCCCACCCCTCCTGACACCGGCAAGGCCGGCCGGAGGAGGGGGAACCAATCTATGGAGGAGGAGGAAGAGAGGCGGCGGCTAGGTCAGGAGGGGTGGCGGCTGGTTTTCTTTACCTCGTGGGTTTTGCGGGCGGAGCATGCTAATACGTGCGCACGGGCGAAATATAGGATTTGCCCACCACGTGGAGACTACGGCCTTGAGCGGCTTGGCGCAAAATGGCCGAGGCTGCCAAAGGTGAAGACCGAACTGCCAATTCCAAACACTTCGCGATCGGCCCAACTATCTCCTCCTTGGACGCGGTGGCCGGCCATGGGTAAATCTTCCCGGTCCCCGGCGGCTACCTAGCTCTGCGCGCCAATCATGCCATCCGCTGTCTAACCCTAACCTCAGTGACGAATCGTGACGCAATGCGAATCGAACTGCTGCTAATGCGCTTGTGCACGCACGGTCGACCAGGATTATTTCTCGCTGATGGAATGCGGCATCTGATTCGGAGAGCCCAGCAGCTGCGCCTGCGAATTTGGACAAAGAACAAGATTCTTTCGGAGTACGTATTCCCCTCTGTCCGATCTGGTAATTTATACAGACAGCCGACGTCCAATCCGAGTGTCAGATCGATCGAGAGGGTCGATCAACTGCACCCTCTCAGTCGGACACACGAATAAGAGCACGCAGGCGTATGTTGATGAAGAGCAAAATAAAATACGGTGACCTGGACTCCGCGCGAGGCCTCCCCTAATTTGTTTTTGCATGGCCATACCTACTTCCATTCCATTCTGTATGCAGCACTGATGGGGCAGCAACTCTGATATGATCTAGCATGGCTTGCCAGTGGCAGTCTGCCTGCTAGTCAATACTTCCTAACATATATGGAGTAGACCATGGTTATACATAGAGTAGAATAATATCTATATGTACATATCAAGCTGTCTACCAAACATATATGGAGTAGAACGTAATATCGCATATATCAGTGCTAGTCAATACTTCCTTTTGGAAATTTCCACATGTTAATACAATGACACATTTTTCTACAACAATCAGTTTAAATTCATCTTTACGATTGCTTACAATCATACAAGTTTATCTCATAATGGTGCAGATCAAAATCTAAGCTAAATCAGAAGCAAGTGGGTCACGAAAAGTAATATGTTGTGTTATTTTTTCCTCTTTATGTTTTATCTAGACAAGTATATATCTGCAGTAAACAAAAATAAATTTGATCTGTAATCAGATTCTTAACAAATCATATCAGAGACTCACAATTATACCACACCAAATGAGGAAAGCAGTAGGGCATATATACCTTGAAACAATATAATTGGGAGGTGATTTCACTAGACGATGCGGCATGCCGCTAGCCGGTAACGGCAGACGTCGAGGTATCACTGAGTGCCGGACGCGAGGAAAAGAAGAACAACTCCTTCTAGTGATGGAAACAGGCATGGACAATGGGGACTTAGGCACATGGCAGGGGCGGGCGGGCGGCGGCGGCGGCGATCGATCATCTTGGGAAACCGATTGTTGAGGGTTCGACCGCTCAAACCTAGTTACGCGTGAGTTGAGATCGTGTCATATTTTGTCGAAGCCATCTAATTTTATGTGCTAGTTGGGCTTTGGGCCATGTGGCAGCAAGACTTGCTGTTCGTCGGCCATAATCAATCCAAATTAGCGGTGTAAGTAGTACTGGCCCATGTTATTAGTTCTTGGGGGTGGCCGATCGATGGGGGTGGCCTGGCCCCCGCTCGCCCCCCCCCCCCGTTAGATCCGCCACTGCCCGCACACGTGGGGATGGTTCGCGTGCGACACATGTCAGCACGAGAGCACCCTATGCAGCACCAACAAGTCTTCGCGAAGGTCATCCTTTATTAGTGTTAGTGGTACCTTAGCCCGCATATGTTGATGGGTATGCTATATACTCCCTGAAGTAAAACACTTTCGCACGAAGCTCGCCCGACATAATTGGGAGGGGTGCCCCTATATATCACTCCAAACGAGTGGAAGGCTCAGCTCACTCACATTGTTTGCGACATGGGCCCGGCACAACGCGTGGTTGCATGCACACATCTCCCTAGCGACCAGAGAGTAGCGCACGAGATAAGGCATTTGTTTTTGTTAGATGTATATATTTGTATATTGTATTTCCCCACTTGTTAGGGGGTTTTCCTGCATATTTACACACCTGTACATGTACTATATATATGTGGCCTTTGGCCCCTATGGAATACAACTTGTCTATTCCTAACATGGTATCAGAGCGGGTTTTCCCATGACCGTCGCCGCCAGTTCGCCCCGGCCTCTTTCGCCGGTTCCCGTCATGGCCGCAGTTGCCCTTCTTCGGATCTCCTTCGTCGTTGCTCCGATCTTTCTGGAGGACACCCCCGCCCCGGCCCGATCTGCAGCAGGAGGCTGCCTCGTCGCCCCGCTCCTTCGTCGTTGCTCCGATCTTTCTGGAGGACGCCCCCGCCCCGGCCCGATCTGCAGCAGGAGGCTGCTTCGTCGCCCCGGATCATTCTGTTGGAGGCTGCCTCGTCGGGAGGCTCTGGATCCCCGCCTCCCCGTCAGTCCCCGTCGCCAAGTTCACTCGCGGGCCAAGCAGGAGGCTGCCTCATCGGGAGGCTCTGGATCCCCGCCTCCCCGTCAGTCCCCGTCGCCAAGTTCACTCGCGGGCCAAGCAGGAGGCTGTCCCGGCTAGGCCGTCCCCGCCCCGAGAATCGGCCCCTGCCTCCGGAATCGGCCACCTCGAGAGGCCGCCCCCGCCCGTCGTCAGCTCTCACCGACCGCCCCCACGTCTCTGGTATCAATCTGCGCCTGTTCATCGCCTCGGGATCCTGCCCGTCGATCCCGCCCGCCCCACCGCCCCGTCGATCCCGCCAGCCCTGCCCGAGATCGAGACCCGGTTGACTTCTATTCATGATCCAGATCTAGAGTGAGTAAAAAAAAAGAGGGAGAAAAAAAGAGAGAGATATGTCTTCCTCATCGGGCTATGTTGCGATTCCTCGCTGCCCGGTGATCTTTGATAGCGCGAATTACCCTGATTTCGCAGCCTTTATGCGCGTTCACATGCGCGGTCTCCGTTTGTGGGGTGTGCTCTCCGGCGAGGTCTCCTGTCCGCCGTACCCCACTGCTCCTGTGGCTCCTACTCCACCGACGCCGGTTGTTCTCGGCGATGGTGCTTCTCAGGAGGCCAAGGATGCTGCTAAGAGTGCCGATGATAGTGCTGTTGCTGCCTATGAGCTGAAGCTCAAACAGTACTCTGATGATTTCGAGACCTATCGGCTGGATCTGGCCGCCTACACTCAGTGGATGGATGAGGATGCTCGTGCTGCTGTTTGATGACCCACAAGTATAGGGGATCGCAACAGTCTTCGAGGGAAGTATTACCCAAATTTATTGATTTGACACAAGGGGAGCCAAAGAATATATGTAAGCCTTAACAGATGAGTTGTCAATTCAGCTGCACCTGGAAACAGTCTTACTCGCAGCGGTTTATCAGTAGCAACAGTTTTATAGCAGTGACAGCAGGAAAACAGTAACAGCAGTAGTAAAATAGCAGCAGTAGAAGTAACGGTTGTAAACAGTAGGAACAAATACTGTAGGCATAGGGATGGATAACGGGCGTTGCATGGATAAGATAATTCATGAAATCAATGAGATACGGGCATTGCAGATAAATAATGATAAAGCATCCTAGTACAAACAATCATAGGCATGTGTTCCGTATATAGTCGTACGTGCTCACAAGGAGAAACTTGCACGACATCTTTTGTCCTACCAGCCTGTTGCAGCAGGGCCTCAAGGGAAACTACTGGTAATTAAGGTACTCCTTTTAATAAAGTACCGGAGCAAAGCATTAGCACTCGGTGAACACATGTGATCCTCACATCATAGCCATCCCCTCCGGTTATCCCAATTTCTGTCACTTTGGGGCCTCGGGTTCCGGACAACAATATGTGTATACAACTTGTAGGTAAGACCATAAACAACAAGTATCATCATAGAAATAATAACATGTTCAGATCTGAAATCATGGCACTCGGGTCCAAAGTGACAAGCATTAAGCACAACAAGTTGCAACAATGTCATAGTCACTAAATAAAGATACTAGGCACTATGCCCTATCAATCTCATATCAAATTACATGAACAATCTCATCCAATCCCTACCATCCCCTCACCTACAGCGGGGGAATTACTCACACATGGATGGGGGAGTCATGGATGGTCGATGGAGGAGCGTCGGTGGTGATGGTGATGAAGATCTCCTCCGAATCCCCGTCCCGGCAGGGTGCCAGAACGGAGTTTCTGGTTCCGAATCGCGGTTTCTGATGGCGGCGGCGCAGCGGAAGTCTATCTGGGAAAAACGCCGTCTCCCCGATATTAAGTCGTCAGGGGGTATATGTTCGCGAGACGGGAGGTCGAGAGGGGGCCTGGGGCCTCCTCACATAGGGGTGGCGCGGCCAGGGCTGGGCCGCGCCACCACCCTGTGACGGCTCCTCGAGCCACTTCTCCCTCCGGTCTTCTGGCTCCGTGGGTCTTCTGGTGAAATATGATTTTTGGTGATTTTTCCCGAATTTTTACTGGAAGTTGAATTTCTGCACAAAAACGAGACACCAGAGTAATTCTGCTGAAAACAGCGTCAGTCCGTGTTAGTTGTATTCAAAACACACAAATTAGAGGAGAAACAATAGCAAAAGTGTTCGGGAAAGTAGATACGTTTTGGACGTATCAACTCCCCCCAAGCTTAGCTATTTGCTTGTCCTCAAGCAATTCAGTTAACAACTGAGAGCGATAAAAGAAACTTTCACGAACACATTTGCTCATATGATGTATATACTAACTATGTGATCAAATACTCACTCAATTCATAATAAGAAATATGCAACTAATGTCACCTCATAGTCAAGCAAGCTATGAAAGAGTGCCAATGCACTAATAACAAGTAACATGTGCATGAGAAGCTACAAGATTGTAATATGCATAAATGATATGAGAGAATGGTATCCCACTTGCCTTTATTTGTAGAGCAAAACATAAATGCTGAGGCACCTCTGAAGTCCAAGGGAAGACTAGAAGTAGAAATATCAAAGATACAAGCATCAAAGTTATACCACAATTAACCGTGTTCTGGGACAAGCACATTACACTAAGAATAACAGCTATGCTCTCAAGAAGTGCTTAAAGTTAGAAGATGGTGACTCAACATAAAAGTAAACGAATGGCCCTTCGCAGAGGGAAGCAGGGATTTAACATGTGCTAGAGCTTTTCATTTGTAAAACAGAGATAAAAGTTTCTTTTGAGAGGTGGTTGTTCTATGTCAACGACTAGCAATGGGGACTTACTATCTTCCATAATAAACAAGTGAGAGCGGTTCCGAGTTCTTTGAAAATTGGCACATTGGTGCTCTTTTATAAAGCTTTGGCACTCCTCCCCACCTTTTTCCTTTCTCAAACCATGGCTAACCGATTCCATCGGGTGCCCACCAACTTTCACAATCCTTTGGAGGAGTGCCTTTTTTCTTTCTTTTAGAATTAAGATTATAATGGTCTGACCAGCTCCCTTGCAAAATTAATGACGAGCAGATGAAGCTGCCTAGTCGAGGGGTACTTAATTTAATATGGAAGATAACGATTCCGACCACTACGTCCCCATGAGCTAAAAACAGTGGCACAAAATGAGAAGTAGTTGAAAGTTTCGAAAGGTAGCACATGAAAATTTACTTGGAATGGCTCACAAATACCATGCATAGGAATTTATAGTGGACTCTTTGGAAGACTTGGTTTTTGGTAATTGGATGCACGAGTAGAGCTCATACTCGGTACAAGTGAAGGCTAGCAAAAGATTGGGAAGCGACAATCGAGAGAGCAATAACTATCATAATCATGCTTGCGACAAAACAAAATTAATATAGGCATAAAAATGATACAAGAACTCTGAGGCAATTTAGATCATCGAGGCTTAATTGACTTTTTGTTCAGTCATATGCATGCTTGAGCATGTGCCAAGTCGATTCAAATGAAGCTTTCAGAGGTGGATACCACAATATCATACCATACTATGAATAAAACAATGCATGCAAGCATCTACATGACATGCTACAGGCTAATAGTAGATTGAAACTAATCATATGAGAGCAAAAACTACAAAGCATCCATTAGATGACATACATCTTACATGAACTGACTAAGCATGTCCACATAGATAAGTATATGTACAAAAATGAAAACAAATAGAGTTCATACCAGCCTCTTACCACATCTCGGATTGTCATATGTCGTCATTATTGCTCTTCACTTGTGTGGCTTGAATAATATTAGGTGAATACCAAGCTCCAATAGAGTAATGCAAAACTGAACTCTGCAACAAACTTTACAAAACCGAAGAAGAACAACAAATATTTTTGTGTTTTCGATTTTCGAAGCAAAAGCGGAAGGAAATAGCAAACAAAGCAAAATATTTTTGGGTTTTTCAAGTAGCAAAGCGAAAATAGCAACTAAAGCAAACCAAAGGTAGAAAACTAAAGAACCAAATAGAGAGAAACAACGGAAATATTTTTGGTCTTTTTGTGTTTTGGAAAGCAGAAGTAAGAACTAGAATAATAGAGAAAGCGAAACATGGATATACAAAGGTCCGACCGAATATGATATGTAGATGAGTGAATTGTCGGCGTACCTCCCCCCAAGCTTAGGCTTTTGGCCTAAGTGGAGATCAATCCCAACTCGGCCAACTCTGCCATGAGGTGGCGCCCTCGTGGTGTGACGAAGAAGCACCATCGTCCTGATAAGAGTTTGAGGATGCCCCGGAGTGGTACGTGGTGAAGTGATAGGGCGGCTCCTCCTCTTCCTCCTGGACCACCACGCCGTGTTGGATATTGAAACCGAGCAGCCTAAGCTGATCGTCCAACTCCACCTTCGTGCGTGACCATGGCTTCATGTGAATGCTGAACGAGTTAGGCTGAGGCAAGGGAATTTCCCTTTCCTCTCCATCAATGAATAACATCCTGTAAACTAATTTCCCAGCACAAGAGTTAGCAGTAACAAAGTGATGGAGTTTCATAGTAGCAAGATCAAGCCTCTGTGGAGCCAACAATACATCATTAGGAGCAATAGAAAGTCCTAGCTCAGCAACAATACGCACGGCAATAATACCTCCATAAATAGGTCCCCTAGCGGCTAGGCGACGAGCAATAACAGCACCAAGGTTATATTCCCTACCAACATCAAGAGCGGTGGCTAGAAAAGCTAAATGATAGTTGGAGATATTGCTGGTGTTTTCTCTACCAAGTACACTAGTTGCAAGATAGTAAGTAAAATATCTAATAGCTGGAAGCTGAATATTTCTTATCTTGCCACGCTGAGCGTTGCGGTCATCATCATTGGTCACCCCTCGGTAAAGCTCCAACAAATCAGCGGGATGATTTTGTATCTTCTTGGCTGTTCCAAACATGGGAATACCTAAAATAGAACAAAACCTCCCCAAAGACATGGCGATAGACTGATCATAAATCTTAAATGCAACGGAAGGATTGTAATGAGAGTTAATAAATTTAAAACTTTCAACGAAAGTCTTTGTAAGCAAAGCATATTGATCTCTTTCATCTGCCACATAATCTGTCAACCCAACCCTGTTAATAAGGAGCAAGAAATCATCAAGAATTCCTGCATCACTCAAGAAGTTAAAACAAGGAAAGGCGGATGGATGTGCATCTCCATCATCCCCTTCTGGGTTTGGTGACATGAGATCCTCATTATAGGATATCCTATATTGAGCAGTGGATCTTGAGGGCCTTGATGACCTTGGTGCATCACTTTCAAACACTTCTCCATATGTGAAGTTGGCCATCTCCTTCTCTGAAATTTTTCAACAAACTCATAAAAAGTGATTTAAGGACAAGCAAATGTAGGAAACTACTATAGAGGGTCACTAGAGAGCTATCATGCATCAAAATAATCTTTCTAAACAATAGAACAAGCATGCATACACATTTATACTGTCACCTACAATGCTAAAATACTCAAGAAATACTCTACTAAAAGAAAATCTACTTGGACAAGTGGAGGAGTCACATACCGGAGAGCAAATAATCCAAGTTTCAGCAAAAATGTTGGGCTGAACAAGGAGATCGAAAATTCCAGGTGAAGGACAGCAAGAACTCGAGCTTGAGCAAATGGGTCGGTGTTTTTCGGGAGAGAGAAAGAGCAGGGGAAAAATAGATGAGTGACTGGCCTGGTGGGCCCCCCTCACACATGGGTGGCGCGGCCAGGGCTGGGCCGCGCCACCTGTGTGTGAGGTGGCGTGGCTGCCCCACCCGGTGCCTCCCAGGTGTCTCTCTGCCCCATATTTGACATAAAAATTTATAAAGAATTTTCTGGAATTTTTCGAGAAACTTTATTTTCGAGGATTTTTCAGAAATTGGCATATCGATAAAACTCAGGAAAAACGAGGATGAAAAGATTTCAAGCAAATCAAAACTAAGCATGCAGCAGCTCTGAGATGCTCTTAATCATGCAACTAAACTGAAGGAATAAAATTTGATGAAAGTAAATACAAGTGAGGTGGAGTGGATGTGGTGAAAATGAAGTTTCGTTCATATAAATTCACTTCGCTAACAAGGTTGATCAAGTCTTGTTACCAAACTAACTTTATATGAGGCAAAACTTTGCACTTCACTTAATGTTTATGTTACCTCAACTTTGATAGGTATAGTCCCAACCATAAAAATTTGATATTCTTCCTTGGGCTTTTGCTCTGAACAAATAATTTGACCAACTTTGATGGTCTCAACATGCTTGATTGAATTTAGAGCATTCCTCCTATCAATCTTCTTGGGAAAATAAACTGTATATTCTTTGTCATTAACATTAAAAGTGACTTTTCCTTGATTGCAATTAATAACAGCACCTGCAGTGTTTAGAAAAGGTCTCCCAAGAATAATAGACATATTATCATCTTCAGGCATTTCCAACACAACAAAATCAGTTAATATTAAATAGCTGTTAGCAACTTGAACAGGAACATTCTCACATATACCAATAGGAATAGTAGTAGACTTATCAGCCATCTGCAAGGATATATCAGTTGAAACCAATTTTTCTAAATCAAGTCTCTTATAAAGAGAAAAAGGCATTACACTAACTCCAGCTCCCAAATCACATAAAGCAGTTCTAACATAGTTATTTTTAATGGAGCAAGGAATAGTCGGTATACCTGGATCTCCAAGCTTCTCTGGAACTTTACCATCAAAAGAATAGTTAGCAAGCAAAGTGGAAATTTCCTCACTAGGAATTTTCCTTTTGTTAGTGACAATATCTTTCATATACTTTGCATATGGAGGCATTCTAATAGCATCAGTCAAAGGAATTTGCAAAAATAAAGGTCTCATCCATTCACAAAACCTGTTGTAGTGTTCTTCTTCCTTGGACTTGTGTTTCTTACTAGGAAAAGGCATTGGCTTCTGTACCCAAGGTTCCCTCTCCTTACCATGCTTGTTGGCAATGAAGTCTTCTTTGGTGTACTTTGCATTTTTATCACTCTTTTCCGGTTCATCTTCAACTTCTTCTTTATCTTCTTCTTTATCGGAAGCATTTCCTGGTTCAGTTTCAGCATCAGAAATAGAAACACTGTTAGGATCTTTACCTGCATCAGAGGATTCTGCAGTTGTTTTATGCTTCTTCTTCTTCTTAGGAGGAATATCATCACTTGAAGTGCGTTGAGAGTCTTGCTCAACCCTTTTAGGATGCCCTTCAGGATATAATGGATCTTGAGTAGCAGCACCACTTCTTGTGCGTATTTCACATGCTTGCTTCTCTCTTGCAGCATTAACTAGCAGGTCTTGCTGCACTTTGGTAAGCTGATCAATTTGTGTTTGAATCATTTGAAAATGTTTAGCAAGTATCTTCACATCATTGGCGGTTCTCTCCACAATATCCTGCATCTTGTTAATAACTCTAGAATTCTCCAACAGATGATTATGCACCATTCTATTAAAATTCTCTTGCTTAACAATAAAATTATCAAACTCATCTAAGCATTGATCAGGAGGCTTAGTGTAAGGAATATCTCTTTCATCAAAGCGCTGGAGAGAGTGTACCTCAATAGTAGATGAGCGAGGGATTGGCTTACATAATTCTTCAATAGGAGGTAAATTCTTCACATCTTCGGCCTTAATACCTTTCTCCTTAAGAGATTTCTTAGCCTCCTTCATAACTTCATCATTTAATTCAATCATCCCTCTCTTCTTCGGTGTAGGCTCTGTAGATGGCGCAGGAGTTGGTGCTGGTGTTGGCTCAACTAAAGTCCAATCATCATGATTCCGGCTTATTTTGGCCATTAACTCTTCAGCTTCAGCCGGAGTTATTTCCCTGAAAACACAACCAGCACAACTATCCAAATATGACTTAGATTCATCCATTAGTCCATTATAAAATATGTCAAGGAGTTCATTTTTAGGCAATGGTTCTTTAGGCAAAGCTCTAATTAAAGAACAAAACCTTGTCCAAGATTCAGGCAATTTCTCTCCTTTTCCCTGTTCAAAATCAAAGATTCTCTGCACAGCAGCATGTTGAGCACTAGCGGGAAAATATTTCTGAAAGAAAGCATTAACCAAAGCAATAGGACTAGTAAGAGATCCCGGAGACAAGCTATTAAACGAATTTTTAGCAGCATCTTTCAACGAGAAAGGAAAAATCTTAGCAACAAAATAAGTGCGGAGCTTAATATCATCAGAAAACAAATTACTCAAAGTAGAAAGCTCATTCATGTGCTCCATAGCACTCTCATCTTTAGTACCACAAAAGGGAGTTTTCTCAACAATAGATATGTAAGATAAATCCAAAGAGAAATCATAATCCTTGTCTCTAATATTGATAGGAGAAGCAGCAAACTTAGGATCAGGAGACAAATTATATCTAACAGAACGTCTAGCAAGAAGTTCTTTAACATTACCTGCATCACGAGCAGCACGTGCTTCTGCAATAAAATCATCATTAAGCTCAATATAAGCATCATCATCATAATCATCACTAGGACATTCCCTAGACTCAGGTGAACTAACAGGTGTAACAGTGGTGTTTCCCAACTTAGCTCTAGCAATAGTAGCCTCTAAAAAGGAACCTAGTGAACCTCTCTCATCAAGCACAGTAGAAGCATCATCTAAATTATCAGTGGCGCTTTCAATCTCAGCAGAAGTAGTAGCAGTAGCAGTAGCGTGTGGGTGTGGTGGTGTAAGCAACTTACTCATAACAGATGGCGAATCAAGAGCAACAGAGGTGTTGAGAGTCGTACCTCTTCTTGTAGTGGATGGCAATATAGGAACTTTTCCATCACGAGGTTTACCCATGATGAAAGGATTGCAGCGAACAATATGAATACCAAGTGAACATTACAAATAAAGCTATGGTCCCCGGCAACGGCGCCAGAAAATAGTCTTGATGACCCACAAGTATAGGGGATCGCAACAGTCTTCGAGGGAAGTATTACCCAAATTTATTGATTCGACACAAGGGGAGCCAAAGAATATATGTAAGCCTTAACAGATGAGTTGTCAATTCAGCTGCACCTGGAAACAGTCTTACTCGCAGCGGTTTATCAGTAGCAACAGTTTTATAGCAGTGACAGCAGGAAAACAGTAACAACAGTAGTAAAATAGCAGCAGTAGAAGTAACGGTTGTAAACAGTAGGAACAAATACTGTAGGCATAGGGATGGATAACGGGCGTTGCATGGATAAGATAATTCATGAAATCAATGAGATACGGGCATTGCAGATAAATAATGATAAAGCATCCTAGTACAAACAATCATAGGCATGTGTTCCGTATATAGTCGTACGTGCTCACAAGGAGAAACTTGCACGACATCTTTTGTCCTACCAGCCTGTTGCAGCAGGGCCTCAAGGGAAACTACTGGTAATTAAGGTACTCCTTTTAATAAAGTACCGGAGCAAAGCATTAGCACTCGGTGAACACATGTGATCCTCACATCATAGCCATCCCCTCCGGTTATCCCAATTTCTGTCACTTTGGGGCCTCGGGTTCCGGACAACAATATGTGTATACAACTTGTAGGTAAGACCATAAACAACAAGTATCATCATAGAAATAATAACATGTTCAGATCTGAAATCATGGCACTCGGGCCCAAAGTGACAAGCATTAAGCACAACAAGTTGCAATAATGTCATAGGCACTAAATAAAGATACTAGGCACTATGCCCTATCAATCTCATATCAAATTACATGAACAATCTCATCCAATCCCTACCATCCCCTCACCTACATCGGGGGAATTACTCACACATGGATGGGGGAGTCATGGATGGTCGATGGAGGAGCGTCGGTGGTGATGGTGATGAAGATCTCCTCCGAATCCCCGTCTCGGCAGGGTGCCAGAACGGAGTTTCTGGTTCCGAATCACGGTTTCTGATGGCGGCGGCGCAGCGGAAGTCTATTTGGGAAAAACGCCGTCTCCCCGATATTAAGTCGTCAGGGGGTATATGTACGCGAGACGGGAGGTCGAGAGGGGGCCTGGGGCCTCCTCACATAGGGGTGGCGCGGCCAGGGCTGGGCCGCGCCACCACCCTGTGACGGCTCCTCGAGCCACTTCTCCCTCCGGTCTTCTGGCTCCGTGGGTCTTCTGGTGAAATATGATTTTTGGTGATTTTTCCCGAATTTTTACTGGAAGTTGAATTTCTGCACAAAAACGAGACACCAGAGTAATTCTGCTGAAAACAGCGTTAGTCCGTGTTAGTTGTATTCAAAACACACAAATTAGAGGAGAAACAATAGCAAAAGTGTTCGGGAAAGTAGATACGTTTTGGACGTATCACTGTTGTTCTCACTTCCAGTGCTTTACCACAGTTTGCCTCTGAGTTTATGGGTCTTCCTACAGTTGCTGACATGTGGGCTCATCTTCGTCAGCGCTACCAGCCATCCGGGGATGCTCTTTATCTGTCTGTGGTTCGTCAGGAGCATGCTCTTCAGCAGGGTGATTCTACTATTGATGAGTTCTACACCCAGAGTGCTGCTATCTGGCGTCAGCTTGACTCTCTTCGCACTGCAGTTTGTGGCACCTGCCAGTGTTGCCAGACGGTGCGCTCGGACTTGGAGTTTCAGCACGTCTATAAGTTCTTATCTCGACTCCGCAAGGAGTTCGAGCCCCGCCGTGCCCAGCTGCTTGCTCGTGGTCGTGTTCCGCTTTCTGAGGTGTTGTCTAAGCTTCGCGCTGAGGAGACTCGCCTCCGTGGTGTTGGTCTTCTTGAGGTTCCTTCTGTGCTTGCTGTTCGTGGTGCTCCGCGGTCGCCTGCTCCCTTGCCTCAGTTGCGGTCGCCTACTCCGCCTATTTTACCCACTCATCAGGGACAGCATCAGAGTCAGCACCCGCAACCTCGTGGTCAGGATCGTCGCCCTCCTCGCCACTGCACCTACTGCGATAGGGATGGACACACTGTGTCCAACTGTTATACGAGGGATCCCAGTCTGCATCGCCAGCACCAGGCTCGCGCGGCTTCTGGTTCATCAGGCTCCTCTGGAGTTGCCCTCAGTGATCAGGATATTATCAGTCGTCTTCGTGGTCTGCTCGCCACTCCAAGTTCTCCTTCGACAGGCACTGCTGGTTCTGTGACTGGTTCTCTTGGCACTATGCGACCACCACCTCCTACACAGTCAGGTATGTCCCCGTGGTATCTGGATTCTGGAGCTTCCTTCCATATGACCTCTGATTCTTCTCTTTTGTCCGCTATTCGCTCTCTCATTTCTCTTGTCCGTGTTCTCACGGCTGATGGTACCTCTCTTCCTGTCTCTAGTCGGGGCACTCTTTCTACTTCTTCTTTTTCTGTTCCTGATATTTCTCATGTTCCTCGTGCCTGGTTTGAGCGCTTTGCCTCTATGGTGACTGCTGCTGGTTTCTCTTCCAGCGCTCATGATCCAGCGCTGTTTGTTCACACTTCTCCTCGTGGACGCACTCTTCTCCTTCTCTATGTTGATGATATGATCATTACTGGTGATGATCCTGAGTATATTGCCTTTGTTAAGGCTCGTCTTCGTGATCAGTTTCTTATGACTGATCTTGGTCCTCTTCGCTACTTTCTTGGGATTGAGGTTTCCTCCACTTCTGATGGCTTTTCTATCTCCCAGAAAAAGTATATTCAGGATCTTCTTGCTCGTGCTGCTCTTGGGGATGAGCGCACTGTTGAGACTCCTATGGAGCTTAATGTTAAGCTTCGTCCTACTGATGGTGATCCTCTTTCTGACCCGACGCGTTATCGCCATCTTGTTGGGAGTCTTGTTTATCTTGCTGTCACTTGTCCTGACATATCTTATCCTGTTCATATTCTGAGTCAGTTTGTTTCCGCTCCTACCACCGCTCACTATAGTCATCTCCTTCGTGTTCTTCGCTATCTTCGTGGCACGATCAGTCGTTGCCTTTTCTTTCCTCGTTCCAGCTCCCTTCAGCTCCAGTGCTACTCGGATGCTACGTGGGCGAGTGATCCTACGGATCGTCGTTCACTTTCTGCTTACTGTGTGTTTCTTGGTGGTTCGCTCATTGCTTGGAAGACGAAGAAACAGACAGCGGTTTCCCGTTCGAGTGTTGAGGCTGAGTTGCGAGCTATGGCCTTGTTGACTGCTGAGGTGACCTGGTTACGGTGGTTGCTTGCAGATTTTGGGGTCTCTGTTACGACACCCACTCCAGTTTTGTCTGACAGTACAGGTGCTATCAGTATTGCACGTGATCTGGTAAAGCATGAGCTTACTAAGCATATTGGTGTTGATGCTTTTTATACACGTGCTCAGGTATAGGCTCAGGTTATTGCGTTTCAGTATGTGCCTTTAGAGTTACAGTTGGCTGACTTCTTTACAAAGGCACAGACTAGAGCGCAGCATGATTTCTTACTCTCCAAACTCAGTGTTGTGGATCCACCATGAGTTTGAGGGGGAGGGGGACTGTTAGATGTATATATTTGTATATTGTATTTCCCCACTTGTTAGGGGATTTTCCTGCATATTTACACACCTGTACATATACTATATATATGTGGCCTTTGGCCCCTATGAAATACAACTTGTCTATTCCTAACAGTTTTTTCTCCTTTCGGGTTATTTTACTAGTTTTTTTCCTTTTTGGTTTCTTTTCTCATTTGTTTTCTTTTTTTCCTTTACACTCTTAGTACTTTTCCTTTGTTTGTAATTTCTATTTATTTTTACTGATTTTACTTTATATATTTCAAATTCTCTATTTATTAATAAATATGAAAAATATTTAACATATGAACACTTTTTTTGAGCTCTTGAACTTATTTTCTAAATCATGGAACGAATTTTTGTGATGTATGGACACTTCCAAATGTAATAACACCTTTTTCAAATATGTGAGAAATTTTAAACCTACACGAACATTTTTGTTAGTATAGGTTTACACTTTTTTAACCATGAAAAAATGTTGATGCATATTCAAAATATGTTTATATTTTGACACAGTAGTTTTAGCTTCGAAGGAATGTTCAGGGTAAAGAAATATTAACGGGTTTTAAAAAATTCTTACAATGTTGAAAAGGGTTTACATGACCACTAAAATATTATCGTAATTCATACATTGCTACACGGAGTTCTTAAGAAATGTAGACGCATCGAAAACAATAGAATGTTCAGTACTAAAATATTTTTGCCCATTAAAAAAGATTCCCTATTCTTAAGAATATTCAAGGGTTCATAATCATATGCCGATGTATTACCCAAAAAATAAAAGAAAAAAATCGATAAGGAAAGTGAAAGAATAAAAATAAATAGCAACAGAATTTGGGAAATAGAAAATGAAAAATGAAACAGAATAAAAACATAAAATAGAAGACACCAAAAAGAAGAAACAAAAAGGTTAAATAGGAAAAGGAAGCAAAAGGAAACATATTTTTTTAAAAATAAACAAAACAAAAAGATGAGAAAATGGGTTGTTCCATTGCGATCGATCGCTGTGAGGACTTGCTATAGGCGATACATAATGGATTAATGGTGCTTTCAGCGGAAGCAACTTTAGTTTTTCAGGAACACGCAAGAAAGCATGCCTTTTTTATAGAAGGAGAGAAAACTTTAGAGCATCCACTACAAAATCAGAAACAAGCCCTAGGCCTGCCCATGGAATAATCTCAAGCTAATTTCTCACAAAAAACCCACTAGACTCCGCCGCTCTGCCTCTAACATTATGGCATCAAGCACACTTGCCACCGGCTTGACTTGTCCTTAGAAGATTCTACCGTTACGCTCTAACCAGATTGGGCGAAAGAATAGAAGGAGTAGTGCACGGATCTTCGGCGCCAGGTGCTTGGGCTAGCTTCCTGGGAATGGGATCCGTCGCCACCACTCGTGCAAGGTCTCAGGGGCCGAGGGGGTGAGGGCCGGCTGTCCAAGGAAAACCTGAAACCACAGGGAGCGCAAGAATGAGCATTCTTCTATCTAAAATATTAGAAAGAATGTACTCTTCTATCCAAATCTAATTTGCATCGATAAAATAAATCCAAATTCCAGCAGTAGATGAATAATTGCAAATTTTTGTGTGTACGAGATTAGAATAACTTCAAAATAACTGACATAATTTTTTATTTTTCGATTACAGAAAGTCGAACTAGAAGCGGATAAGTATCGAATGAATGGATACTCTGATATAGAACGAGAAAAAGAAAATTTGATTAATGCTACTTCTCTTAGTTTGGAACAGTTAGAAAAGTCTAAAAATGAAACCCTTTATTTTGAAAAACAAAGGGCAATGAATCAGGTCCGACAGCGGGTTTTCCAACAAGCCGTACAAGGAGCTCTAGGAACTCTTAATAGTTGTTTGAATACCGAGTTACATTTCCGTACGATTCGTGCTAATATTGGCATTCTCGGTTCCATGGAATGGAAGAGATAATTAAATTAATTAGGCTTTGAGCTTCTACTTTCGTTTAGAATTTAGGCATTATTTTTCCCCTTGCTTCCGAAAAAAGAGTCAAGAAACACTAATGGCAACTCTTCGAGTCGACGAAATTCATAAAATTCTCCGCGAGCGTATTGAACAATATAATAGGAAAGTAGGGATTGAGAATATTGGTCGCGTAGTTCAAGTGGGGGATGGGATTGCTCGTATTATAGGTCTTGGTGAAATAATGTCAGGTGAATTAGTCGAATTTGCAGAAGGCACTAGGGGTATTGCTTGACGTAAAACCAATAGTTTATACTTTATATACTCCCAAGCGGGTGCTCGATCGTTTCTAGTTCCTGTAAACAAAGTGGGTAAGTATCATCGTTTGTTAGTCCATGCCGGCGACGACACACATCTATCCAACATCTGTTCCACACCACTTTCCATGCAAAGATTTATGTTTCAGCGGGGCTTCGCATTTCCAGATTGCAGCCTTCAAAGGCCAGCGAACACGCCCCTCGAAGAAAGCCAGATAGGCGGTCTTGGTGGAGTAAGATTTTGAGGATGTCAAGTGTTAGACATATTGTATTAAGTCCGTATTGGACGCCAATTGTAATTAATCTTGTAACCCTTGTCGGATCTTCAATAAATACCAGAGAGCCGAGACCCCGAGGGTCATCGAGCCCTTGCCCTAAACACTACGTTTTACATCCATTGGAAGCAGTCATCTCGGCCTGCCACAATTGGAATGTCTGCAATAGCATTCTACAGTTCAAGGAATTGAGAGCTAGGGCAATTGACCCCCTAGATAAGTTGTCTACCCAGGCATTATTGGTAATCCCTTGAGCCACCGTGCATCCATGCAAGATTTTTTTCACATCCACAAAATCAAGAAGGAGAGGCGTGATCATGTCCACACCATTACCCTTGATCCATCTATCCTCCCATAATAAGCAAATTATTCCACCCCCAAGTTCCATAGTCACCGAGAATTGAACATAGCTTGGCAGGTTTTAGAGCATGGGGACTCAAGGGGGATCCACGGTCTGTCCACGGAGGAGTGACAAAGCCAGAGCCATTTCATCCACAATGCATCATTGAGGATATGCAAATTTCAGATCCCCACACCTTCATAAGAAGTAGGGGCACAAACATCCACCCAAGCAATGGGGAATGCCCCTCCTTCGGCCGAATCCTTAGCACACCAAGGAATCCACGACTGATCTTTTCGAGATCATTTAGGAGCGGCTTTTTTTAAGAATGGGGAGCTGGTTTCTTGGAAGCCCAGAGTAACATGCACGGTGAGAGGCCCATACTAAAACTATGCTAGGCGAAGATGGCTCATGTTCGCCACCACGTGGGGAGCGCCTATGCTCCGCTTCAATGCAGGAACCAAGGTACCTCCGCCTGCAGGAGCGCCTATGCCCCGGTTCAATGCAAGAGCGAAGGTACCTCAGCCTGCAGGAGCGCCCACGCCCATGTTGGGCCAGCCCGGTAGCGGTTTCCTTCTTTTTTGTATTTCTTTTTTCTCCTTTTTTTCTAAAATTTTAACAATTTCAAAATTTGAATTAGATTTTTTTTGAATTTGAACAAATTTTGATTTTAAGCAAAATTTAAATTTTGAACAAATTTTAAATTTGTTCAAATTCAAAACATGCAAATTTGAAACATGAACAATTTCGAATTTGTTCAAACTCGAAACATGAACAAAATTCGTATTTGAACATTGAATTTTAAATAAATTTTAAAGTTCAATAACTTTTAAGTATGATTTTTTTGAAAACCGCCCAGCAAAACCAAAAAATCCAGAGGAAATGCCAGTATAATCAATAAAAAGCAAGCCAGAAAAACCATCAGAAATAACAAAAAAGAAACAAAAAACCGAAGAACCCTGTCCTAACGGGCCGCGGCTCATATCCCTCCGCTTGCGGGCGGAGCATGCTTTTTTTTTTTTGAAATCAATACCATATATATTTATAGTAAATAGTACATGATAGAGCTGACTCCAACTATTACAAAATAAAGTCTAAAAGAAAACGAGCTAATCTTCGAGGTCTTCAAACTCTTCTTCTTCCATGACATAATCTTGTATTTTTCTGAAGACAGCCAAAAGATAATGGCACAAATATCATACCATATACCTGCAAATACCAATAGAGGTGCTCCCATATTTTTGATTTGAGCCGCAATGCCAAGGCTACGTGCACGCACGCAACCATTAAAATAATCAATCCACATCGGCGAGAGTACCAACACCAATATTCCAGGGAAAAGAGACCGAACAGCCTGGTCGACGTCGTTGGAGAGCCGAGTATACGAATCACCATTGTCGAGGACGTAGCAGCCGGGATAAATATTACGAGGATAATCCTCCTCGCGGCAACCAAGAGAAAAACTCCAAAATTGACTTGGCGAAGTAAGATCTGGAAGACCGTACCTATAGAACTGTAATCTAACAACACCACCATTAACGCCGAGAAGAACTCGTCGTCGAACGAAGGGCCAAAGATCACTTATTGTAGACGATGCCATCTCCATTGACATTAAGGCCAAAAGAAATTGGCTACCAAATCCCTAATCTAATCTTGTGAGGACACTATTTTAATTGAAAACTCCACCCATAGATCGGGTTCCCCACCCCTCCTGACACCGGCAAGGCCGGCCGGAGGAGGGGGAACCAATCTATGGAGGAGGAGGAAGAGAGGCGGCGGCTAGGTCAGGAGGGGTGGCGGCTGGTTTTCTTTACCTCGTGGGTTTTGCGGGCGGAGCATGCTAATACGTGCGCACGGGCGAAATATAGGATTTGCCCACCACGTGGAGACTACGGCCTTGAGCGGCTTGGCGCAAAATGGCCGAGGCTGCCAAAGGTGAAGACCGAACTGCCAATTCCAAACACTTCGCGATCGGCCCAACTATCTCCTCCTTGGACGCGGTGGCCGGCCATGGGTAAATCTTCCCGGTCCCCGGCGGCTACCTAGCTCTGCGCGCCAATCATGCCATCCGCTGTCTAACCCTAACCTCAGTGACGAATCGTGACGCAATGCGAATCGAACTGCTGCTAATGCGCTTGTGCACGCACGGTCGACCAGGATTATTTCTCGCTGATGGAATGCGGCATCTGATTCGGAGAGCCCAGCAGCTGCGCCTGCGAATTTGGACAAAGAACAAGATTCTTTCGGAGTACGTATTCCCCTCTGTCCGATCTGGTAATTTATACAGACAGCCGACGTCCAATCCGAGTGTCAGATCGATCGAGAGGGTCGATCAACTGCACCCTCTCAGTCGGACACACGAATAAGAGCACGCAGGCGTATGTTGATGAAGAGCAAAATAAAATACGGTGACCTGGACTCCGCGCGAGGCCTCCCCTAATTTGTTTTTGCATGGCCATACCTACTTCCATTCCATTCTGTATGCAGCACTGATGGGGCAGCAACTCTGATATGATCTAGCATGGCTTGCCAGTGGCAGTCTGCCTGCAGGCTGCAGCTGCATGACCGATTCTGAAAGTTCGTCGTTCTGAAATTAATCAGCTATTCAGCTGTGTGCCTGCCATATTCTGAAAGTCCTCTGTTCAGCAATTAACCAACTGTGCGCGGTATACTACAGACTGGTCCACTACTGTGCGATTCAGAGCATCAACCATGAGCCATGCTGACTAGCATGCTAGTATGTATGTATACCTAGTATAGCACAGTGACATCTGTGTCATCACACACTATTAGTCTATTACAGATTACCAATATGAGAAAAATCAGCAGAAATCTAACAATATATCCACACCATCGAAGGCATGCCGGCCGTATGTTCTTGTATTGGAGGCAAATCCTTCCCTCTCGTCTGCTTGCAGGCAGGTAGGTAGATTTCTTCTTCTCTCTCGCACATGTCTGTCACCTCCACATATCTGGTCCAGGAAGGCAGGAATGACGTCGCGCCCATAGAGATGAAATGGTTTCGATCTTAAATCAATCTGCTGCGTGCCTTCAATCTGCAGAGTCTGCATGCATGCGCTTCAGACGGACCACCTGACGCAAAAACTCCAAAAATCGCAGCTATTCCCGCCCTCTGCATCTCACGAAAAATTAATTTAACCATGAATCGAACAACATCTGCATGCATGAGAATGTGTAACTCCAAGAACATGCTATCTTGAATACGAATGCATTCGTAAAATTTACGTATATTCACACCACGTGTACGTATGCAAAAAAAAAACGTGGTCTATTGATCTTTACGAAGTGCCTTTATGATGATTAGCCTAAAACATGTAAATTATCATGTCAAGGAGTCATTCTCATTAGCATGCAACAAGTGTTCCTTCTGTTGGTCAGGTGCAATGATGCTTCATCTTTACTTTGACTTCCACATCGCTCGATTTGCACAATGAACCGAGTATGTAACCTCTTTTTTTGAAATGGGGAACGGAGCCCCAGTCTCTGCATCGAGCGATGCACACAACCTCAAATTATTAAAAGTTACAAAATCCAGCAGCCGAACAAGTTTGACTCGGAAAGAATTTCCGAGGCCAAATGCCTCGCGACGGTGACTCCACCAGATAACCACTAACCCTATGATGAAAGACGGAAAACAAACGAAAATTACACAGCTCCTAGGCTAATCCTTCAAGAAGAAAACATCGCATGTGCGCCGATGGTGACGAATCCAACCATAGATAGACCTCGGGATTTTTATCCCCAAAGCCTAGCTTTGATCCACCACCTTCAACAAGGACACGACACATGCACATAACCTACACCGATGGTGATGAGTCCAACCATAGATAGACCTTGGGATTTTCATCCCCAAAGCCTAGCTTTGATCCACCACCTTCAACAAGGACACGACGCATGCACATAACCTACACCGATGGTGACGAGTCCAACCATAGATAGACCTTGGGATTTTCATCCCCAAAGCCCAACTTTGATCCACCACCTTCAACAAGGACACGACGCAGACACGCGTCGCCATAGCCTGATCAGAGATGTTGTGTGTTCCCACCGGAGACCGTATACTCGTCGTTGAAGTCGCCTATACCATCATCTCTTGTCCTGCACTCGACACCTCCAAAGCTAGATACCACGGGAGAAGGTACCGGCCTAAGAGGCCTCGCCTCCCGTCACCGTCGCACCACCTTCGATCGAACATCAGTAGGCATGACTTGGCGCCTCTGATACGTCTCAAACGTATCCATAATTTTTGATGCTCCATGCTTGTTTTTACACCATTTGCTTAGTGTTTTGTTACACTTCGTGGCACTTTTATGCATTTTTCAGAACTAACCTATTAACAAGTCGCCACAGTGCCAGTTCCCTGTTTTTTGCTGTTTTTGTGTTTCACAAAAGTTACACAGGAAATATTCTCGGAATTGGACGAAACCAAAGCCAGTCGCCCAGAATTTCATCGAAGCTTCCAGAGAACCGAAGAGGAGGTGGAGTGGGGCCACGAGGGCCCCACACAACAGGGCGGCGAGGCCAGGGGCCAGGCCGCGCCCCCTATGTGTGAGGGTGCCTCGGTCCACTCCTGACGATGCCCCTTCGCCTATAAAGACCCCCCGACGGGAAAAACATAAAGACCAGATTACTTTTCCAGAACACATCGCGATCCGCCGCCGCCGTCGACCCAAAGATCGGGAGGGTCCAGAAGCTCTTCCGGCACCCTGCCGGAGAGGGGAATCGCCACCGGAGGTCTTCTTCATCGCCATGCTTGCCTCCGGAGCGATGAGTGAGTAGTCTACCTTGGACTATGGGTCCATAGCAGTAGCTAGATGGTTGTCTTCTCCACCATGTGCTTCATGTTTAGATCTCATGAGCTGCCTTACATGATTGAGATCACCGTTATGTAATTCTACATGTTTGGTTTGTTGGGATCCGATGAATATTGGTGTTATGCTTGAGTTGATGTACTGAAATTTATCTTTTGTTATCTCTATGTTGTTTATGATCTTGCATGATCTCCGTTGTTAGTAGCTATCTTGGCCGAGTAGTTGCTAGTGACTCCAAGAGGGGGTATTTATGCTCGATAGTGGGTTCATGCCTCTATTTAATCTGGGGGAGTGACAGAAACCTCTAAGGTTGTAGATGTGCTGTTGCTACTAGGGGGAAAAACAACATTCATATGCTCGAGGGCATATGCTTTGTTTACATTACACACTTTGCTTAATGCAATTATCTGTTGTTCGCAACTTAATACTTGTGGAGTTCTCAGATTGATTCACCACAAGTGGATTATTAGTCATAGATGCAGTTGGATAGCGGTCTTTGTATTTTGTTGTAATGCCTAGAGTAAATCTCATAGTGATCCTCTCATCATATGCACGTTGTCTTTATTCTATCAATTGCCCAACTGTAATTTGTTTACCCAGCATGTGTTATTTTATCTTATGGAGAGACATCACTAGTGAACTGTGGACCCCGGTCCTATTTTCATTATATTGCTATCACCTGTTTACTTTACTCGCACTGTTTACTTTACTCGCATACTATTACTATTTTCTACTCGATACGCTTATTCCTTTGTTTCAAGCAAACCTGTGAGATTGACAACCTCATCGTAAGTTGGGAGCAAAGTATTTGGTTGTGTTGTGTGCAGGTTCCGCGTTGCAGCCGACAAAGCAAAGCTTGGACGAGGCGCCTTATAAATTGTCCGGAGCTGTCGCAAGCTAGCAAGCATCACCTTCAGTCGTTTGGCTTCTTCCCCTTCGGATTGATAAACCTTGGTTTCTTACTGAGGGAAAACCTTGCTGCTATATTCATCATACCTTCCTCTTGGGGTTCCCAACTGGACGGTGAAAAACTATCAACACCGCAAGCATCAGCCTCCATAGGAGCCACCGTGCATAGCACCTGCCCGCACCAGGCATGACTTGGCACCTCCAAGTGAGTTGCTGTGCGTAGTACCTACCGGCGACAGGCATGACTTGGCACATCCGCAAGAAGTCGCCGCGCTTAGCACCTAATGAGCCGGATCGAACCCGATCTGAAGATGGAGGGGGCGTCCCATACCGCCACCGGCCTCAAGGCTATCACTATCTCGAGACCCAATCGCCATGTCATCCACACGACCACAAAGACCACCGCCGTCAAAAGTCCAGGGCCGCTGCCCCAAAAATCCAAACTCCTACGCCGCCATAGAAGCGCCGCAGCGAGCAGATCGTGGCCAGAACGCCGCCACGATTGTGTACGTAACCTCTTAGCTTGTAATAAGGTTTATTCTATCGGTTTTGCTAGAGAACTAACTTAGGGCTCAGTAAAGTCTTAAACTATTAGATTTGCATCATGATTTATGCAATTGAGTTGCAAGTTGAGTTGCAACTGAGATTTTTTTAGTTGCAAGTGATGTTGCAACTTGGAATGATACATCTGGACCATTAGATTGTTTCGTAATTCGTGCTAATAGTGAGTTACAACGGAGATATAATAACCTTAGTCTACTAAGCACTAAGCTAATTCTTAGAAGACTAGACACACACTCTTATTCTATGAGTCTTGTCACAAGCTGAAGCGAAACCAACGGATTCGTCGTTTTGGAAAGGGCTTATGCCAATAAAAGAAGACTTTTTTTAGCCGAGGTAATTTTAAGGTGGTTAATGGTCTTAGCACTAGGTTTTGGGAAGATGCTTGGCTGGGGATGCGCCCCTCGCCAATCAATACACGAACTCCCACAAGATTGTTCATCAGAAACATGTTCCGGTGGCTGATGTGATGGGTAATTTCCCGCTGAATATAACATTCTGTAGAGTGTTGACAGGTACCAAATGGTTACACCTTGTGAATCGGCTTATGCATGTAGAGCTATCAAACGAGCAAGATGCTGATATGCTGTTAGGGCTGGGATGGCTGAGGCTGAACCGACGGCAATACCGTCTGATTAGGCTGCTGGGCCGGGCTGGCGCTGGGCTGAGCCGACGGCAAATGCCATCGGGTTAGACCCTCCACGCCGTGAGACGTTCGGTGGGTCTCGCGGAGGCTACGTCGACGGCTAGATCACCCCGACGACGGACCTCGCTAGTCGGCCTACGAGTCTACGTCGATGGTATAATCTAACCCAACGGTCTACGAATCTGTCCCGACACCGACGGCGCCCACCATCGGATTAGCCTTAGCCGACGGCTGTCAGGGCCTAGGCCGACGGCCAGGAGCCGTCGGCGTAGTACATTTGCGCTGTAGTGCGCGGTCGGTTGATCCGATAACACTGTGTGGGTGTAATGGTATACGATCCATGCATGCATGCACACCCTGTGTCGAGATCCGCGAATTTCGATTGCTACCTGATTCATGCACATGGGCCGGGTGCGTCCATCGATCCGGCCATACGTACGTTCTACTCCGGCCTAGCTACACGTACGCTGGGCATCATATCGATCGACTACGCGTACGTATATTTTTCTCTCGATCGCTTCGAATGTGGGTTTTTTTCGATAAAGCTTCGGATGTGGGTTTTACCCGCGCGCGAGAGGTTCTAATTCTATGAGAAGAAGGTCGCCATCGTCTCGTCGATATGCGCATAGCCGCATAGGATTCAGCGAAAGCGCCAATGATGACACCAATCATGATTCCAAGCAACATCAATTGCGTTCCCTTCATCAGAAGCTAAAGACCCTAAATCATCAAGCTGCTTATGGTCCACCTAATCAAGCATTTGTGTTTTGCTAAAGCTTACTTGTTGGCATAAACATAGGATCCTTGCATGGCAAGACAAGTACTGGTTTAGTGGTAGATTACTCCAGGCATCGTCGGTATGATTGTAACGTATGCACGTGGCCCACTAGGTATCCACGATAATGGGATCGTCACACTCACACGCCACTTTTGTTTGTTAATAATTCGCTGGGATCGGCTCTATCATGCATACACTACGCGCACACACTAATCTGTCTTGCTAGTTGTACGGAGTATAATATATATATATCTTGCAATGCTATATTGACCAAGAACGTTTCGCAAAGTGGAGACCCATGCATAGAAAGTCATCATGGTACATGTGTGAGCTTGATTGACAACGAACCAAATGTATGGTTGCAGGAAAGCAATTGAGTATGCATATCGCAATGTCTTTATGAAAAATTTGCATGACGTGCTACGAAAATCAAAGTATCGAAACAGCTGAAAATAAATCAAAGCCTTGCAGAATCGGTAACGCATTACTCATTCATAATGCAATTTACATACTAGTATACTACATGGGCTGCCATTGTGTTGGCCGTCTTAATTAACTGAGAGCATGCAGTAGATAGCCAGCCATTGTAGTAGTAGTAGTAACCGATATACTCCATGGCCCACTTCTGTCATCAGTGGTGGTAGTAATTCATACTACACCATAACTTTGCATTGAAGAGCTAATCAGTGCGAAAGGCTGTCCAAAGCAAAGATGGTTAATCAAATGGTAAACACCCAATCAAATGCATACTACTATATCCTTGGAAGCCATCCAGGCACACCACGTGGGACGTGGCATCATCGGCCTTTTGTTTCCGCCGGCGAACCTGGGCTCGCGGTGGACCCGGGCGGAAGGAAGAAGAAGAGATCTGGTTCTGGTCATCCCTCTCTTTAGCTTTCCCTTCTAACGCAAGCCAATGGCACTCCTTGTAGTTTCACCATAATTGGAGGGCATTTCCGATTCGTGGGAAGTTGGGAACCCCTGCCATTTTCATCGCAAAGACAAAGGTGAAATCAGCAGTGCCCAACTGGAATCCACGCTTCTAAAATCAGACAGATCGCACTGCTGACTATCTTGTGCAGGTTTAATTTAACAGTGGAATTTGAAACAGCTCAGCATTGAGGTGCCAATACGCCTGTAGCAAGTACTGACAGTGCGGTAGCACGCACGTATAGGGTAGGTCAGTTGGCGCTACATTATTCCTACGCTTGCGTCTACGCAAACCCTACTACACTATACCAATCATTGCCTTTGCCTCCCCCTACATGCCTTGCTTGCTCCCCATGGTTTCCTCTTTCTCTCGCTAGGAATCATTGGGTTCACCACAATTGTGCTCTGGCCGGGCACCGTTTCCATGCACGCCCGGATGCCCAACATGCTGCTATAGTGCTATGCACGAGGTCTGGCGATATTCATGCCTACATGGGAAAATATGACCTACTCCAGTAGTATGCATTCATTATCTCGCATTATATATAGTTGGTATTCTTAGCTTCCCTAACTAAAAGCTGTCATTTTGGTCCTTTTGGACAATGTGACAAAAAAGGCAGGAGTTCAAACTACTTATTATGGGTACATTCATTTAAATTACACACCTTAAAAATCATAGAGGCAATAATTTCAAAGCACCAACATATTTCGGAAGGACTCGGTCCGATACAAGCTCAACATAATTCTCTTGCGAAGCTTGTCGTCAAAGTCGGAATGTCTCCTGTTGGCGTTTGTGGCCGACTGTTGGCATGTGGCTAGGTCGGCCGGTGATGGTGTTCAATGTGGTCTTGTTCCATAACGATATTGGTGTATTTGTATCGGCTTTTGGCCGGTTCCCTCCTAATAAACTGGTCAACATCTCTTCTTCTTAATCAATAAAAATGCCAAGTCTTTTGCCTTGTTTCAAAAAAGGCGCTTTTAAAAATACAATTTTCAATTATATATATATTGGTGAGATGAACATCTAGCCATTCTCATATACACTACACAAGGATGTACCTATATTTTACTTTTTATCATCGGCTCGGTAAGTTGGGTTTCCCTATCAGTAATTCTTTTGTTAAAATAAAATAATAGGCACATTTACCACTCTTGAGATGAACATCCGGCCATTCTCACATGCACCTTACTCCACACATATATAACGTCCGCAGTTGATTGCAGTCGCATGCCGCTAAAATTGCATTATGTTGGTATTGCACATTCCAATCAGATGATATACATCTTTAGTCTAGATAAATGTGCAATCTTTTCTGTCTAGATAATTTACAAGTTTCTTTTAGCCAAATATTGTACAACCTAGAATTATGAGAAGTTTTGACCGTTTTAAATATGGAAACATAAAGGCTTACAAATTTTCCTCAACCTTTGTTGGTTTCATTTCAAAAGCACAAATTTTGTTCAAATTGAAAATACATATGCTTCAACGCTTCTAATTGGCACTACTATAAAAATGTATATATTTTCTTGATTTCTCTCAAACGATTAGGGCACTCTTTGTTTTTCTATGATTGCCTGTCATTTGTAAGTCTTACCCACGTTTAAAAATATTTGGATGAGGTTATTATAGTTGCATGTTGCTAAAAATTGCATAATTATACAGTGTCCCTAGAAACTGCATAATTTCCGTACAACCATTTAGTTTAAATAGATATAGAATTTTAAGTGAGCAAATATTTACGAAAAAATTAGGTGTATGTGCGATCTCATTAGTGTAAAAATGTGCAGGTTCTTATTAGCAAATTAGTGTAGAATGTCAGCTGAATGAGATTTTCATAAGTCTGACAATGGAGTATTAGCAAAAAATAGATTTACACAATACATACTTTCAAAAATTGGCAATCAGCCTTAGATCAGAACACCGAAAGGCAACACTTGATCTTACGGTGGGAAATTAACAGCAATCATAGTACAAGAAGATTTTTGAAAACTATACAACCAAGAATTATGAGAAGTTTTCTCTGTTTGAAAAGAATAGAAATGTAAAGGTTTACACATTCTGCACAATCTTTGTTGGCTTTATTTCAAAAGCACAAATTTCGTACAAACTGAAAATACATATGTTCACTTCAAATTGGCGCCGCTATAGCAATGTATCTATTCTGAGAAATCTAGCAACTAAGAATTCGCCAAACAAAATTTTGAAGTACACGAATACATATTTCCAAAAATAGGCAATCAGCCTTAGTTCCAAGTGACAGAACACCGAAAGGCAATGCCTGATCTGGGAAGGGAAATTAACAGCAATGTATCTCTAATTTTCCATTCCACTTTATTTAGGAAAAGGCAAGCCAAAGCCCAAAAGGTAAGGAATTTAATTCAACTTACCCCACCCAACTGACCCAAGCCGTTTATCTCCTTGTCTCTCTGGGCGACTATTTAACTGCCTTGGCGCTACCGCCTTCGGTTTTTATTCGCTCTTCCTCTCCTCCTGATCTCCCTCCCCAACCGAAGTTCTCCACCCGGCGGCCCCTTCTCCTCTCCTGCACCCACCCAACGACCTCGATCCCCACACGCAAACCCAGAATTCACCGCCCCAGATGAGGTCTCCGGACGCAGGCGACGTCCTCCTGCCAGCGCTAACGCCGATCAGGACGAGGGCGGCGGTGGCCGAGACTGGGACTGCGCCGGAGCACGCGTCGTCGGCCTGGTCGTCGACGCCGCCGGAAGCCGAGCATCTGAAGGCGGTGGCGGAAACGGAGGAGGTGGCGGAGTCGAGGACGCCGACGGCGGCGGCGGACCAGAAGGAGCAGGAGGAGGCGGAGCCCAGGACGCCGACGTCGGAGGAGAGCAAGCTGCGGCCCCCGACCGAGTGCCCTCCCGCGCCGAGGAAGCCGACGGCTTTGGTCAGGACGCGGCCATCCCCGAAGCGGCCGCTGATGTACTTGGACGTCCCGCGCGACCTCTCCGCCGTGTTCATGTCGCTGCCGCCCAAGAAGCGGATCCGCGCGCCGCCGGCGTTGGTCCCCTTCCGCCAGAGGTGCGGGCCCGCGCGGGCCGACGGATCGGCGCTGTGAGGCTCGCCTGATCGGAATTTACAGGCTCCATGGTGCAATTGTTCATTTCATCGCCGAATTCTTGGAGTTCTTGTGTTCCTTTCTTCCTCCGCCGCCTCCCTTTCTTGGCTTTCTTGGTTTCCACGGCCAGGGTATAATCTCTAGTACAAATAACGCGTGATTTAACTTATTGGATTTTTCATTTCTTCTTCGATTTTTAGCGGGTTTGTGTGAAGGAGAATTGTAGGATTGGAAAGGTTGTTATTTATAGTATGATATATAGGGAGTATGAATGTTTGGGGAAATGAACAAGAGTTGTAAGAGAATTTCCCTGAGAGATCTTGTCAACAATTATAAGCTAACAGTTCTCAGAAATGGTCTGAATTGTGGTGCTTTTCCAGTTTCCTGTCCATGGTTTCGATTCTCGTGCCAACCGCAGCTTGAATTTTACAGGCTGACAAACAGCAGACGCTTTCGGTGGAGAGAACTCCTCTTCTGAAGCTGAAGACTGAAAAAAGATTTGCTTAATTTAACTGAATCCTGTCAAGTCAGTGGCTTTAAGCTCTTATTCAAGTACAATTTTGTGTTTTGATTCTTTCAGGGGAAATGAAAAATTAGATTTGCTGAATTTAACTGAATTCTGCCAAGTTAGTGGCTTTAAGCTGTTGATTTCGGATGCAACACTGTCTTGAGTCTGATTTCCAAGGGGAAGATAAAAATGAGATCTTTTCCTGTTCAGAACAATCTGCGCTCACATGCTGTTCTCGACGGATGGAGAAGTATGTAACGTGTGAGCGGAGGAGAGGAATTCGTCAGGCGGATGGGATGGGATGGTGTGGGATGTACTTTTGGTTCTTTTGTCCCAACCAGCACCGGCGAGAGAGAGAAGATCTGCAGCAGGGAATCTTCTATTCATGAGAACAACATGACATAAGTATTTTCCTGCAATTTTTTCTCTGGATGGCTGCTGTTGATGGCAGCATACACACCCCCACCACTGCCCAGGTCACTCCCCGATTCGCAAATCCGGCGTTCTTCAGTTCAGTTAACTCCACGCGCATGCGCCATGATATCAGCCAGGTTTCTCCAAGGCAGGCCGGCGGTTGGGATTGCTGCGCATGTATGAGGTGTTGAGATCCATGGGAGGAGGAAGGGAAAGTAGCAAGGTTGCGTGGGTCGTCGGCGATCCATGGATCTCGCTGCCTGAGAAGAGAAAGAAGCGGAAGAGGAGCTGAAACTTTCTCTTTCTTGCAGTCCTCGCTTCCCCATCACATCACATGGTCTGTTGCGTCTCTGCGGTTACGGCATGCTGCTGCCACCCCTGAGGAATAGGTCTCGCCCCTCCCGTTTTGGCAACGCCATTATTGTGGATGTGCGAGAGGGCGAAGGCATCTTTCTTCGCAAGGCAGAGGTACGGGGCGTATGAAGGAACGTACAGTGGTACTTGGGCTCGACCGATAATGCGGTGGCATGGACGGACGGCCATGGCGATGGCCGTGGGCATGGCAATTGGCAATGGAGGCGGAGAGATTCGTGCGGCGACAGGCGCATGTGCAGCGGATCATGAAAGCGGAGGAGGAGGAGGAGGAAAGGAGAGCCAGCAAGCAACCATGGCCGTCTCCCTTCCTGCAATCATGAGCCTGCATCCCTGGAGCTTGGCGCTGTGATGGAGGAGCATCTTTTTTTTTCTGGGCGAGATTGGCCGCGTCTTAATCTGAATTGTAGTGGTGGAAGCGTGCAGAGATGAATTTGCCAGCGTGGAACGCGGAATGGCGTCTGGAGTGTGGAGATGGAGCACCGGCTGGTCCCCAGTCGACGAGGATTAGATTAGGTGACCACTGATGACTGACCATCAACAGAGTAGAAACGGTAATAACGAGTTACTACTACCAACTGTATGCTTGCCCGCTTCAGCTGTTTTGGCTGCGCACTAATCCGTATTAAAACTGGCGATAAATGTGTAAGAGTAGGCAAGGTCCAAACGGGAAGAAGTACTTTTAGCTGCCAATTAACCACAACCTAGGATTCCAGGGAAAGACAATAGTATGGGCATTACACAATTCATAATTGCCCAATTGCACATTGACTTTTGCCCTGCCCAGACACCTGCACGAACGGCACGTTTTAACAGCAGTAAAAACGCACGCCAGTACGTACTCAGCATAGGGCGTGGCGGTACATGGATTTTTGGATCTAAAACGAATACTAGAAGGCGTGCCCGGCGACGCGGTAAAAAAATTATCAGGACCTACGGTGTCCTGGGCCTCTCTGTTCTTGCAGTCCCCTACATTCTCTGACAGAGGAGCACGGCACGCGACGCAATCTCGCTGATCCGCGCGACAACGACAACCAAATTTACTGTTGGTTTGCCGTAGCCTGATCTGCTCTGCTTAATTGGAGATCAGAAGATCGCGTTGGTATGTACTCCCTCCGCTCGAAAATATAGGATGTTTTAGTTTTATGAAGTGAAGGTATCTAGATATGTTTTAGTGTATAGGTTCGTTTAAATCTATACACTAAAAGATGTCTAGATACATTAGCTTCATAAAGCTAAAACATTTTATATTTCCGAACGGAGGAAGTAGTGGTCATTTTCTATAAGAATGCTACTAGTGCTGATCATTTAAGGTATCATTGGATTTAACATGTCTGTTCTGATTGCTTCATCACAACTCTGAGGCAAGAAAGCCTGCTATAATCATAAGCTTGATCACTCTGACAGCAGACCCACCAAAGGAAAATGCATTACGTTGCTGAATGCTAACTACTACTATCACAAAAACGTTTTTGACAGGATTAACCAAACAATAAAAGGAGAGGGAGAAGTGACTTGTGCAGTAATAACCATCCCCTTAAGATCCCCTCCATCAACTAATAATCTTTTGGTTAAGGTTGGCAGCTTTTGTAGATCCAAACGTGGCCACTTTACCCAACCAACTGCTACTACCTCCCAGCCACTCTCTGCCTTCCAACCAGCTTCCCTTCCAAGATAACCACTGCCTGGACTATCTTTGCATGTTCATGTACGCCGTACTGGTGCAAAAATAAATAAAAGACAATCCTTCGATACTAGAACATGAATCTTGTACATGCAGTGTTATTTATTTTCGTGCCTGGAATCCTATGACATTTTCGCTCTCGCAAAGAAAAAAGAAGCTCCACAGACCACAGACATTATGGTATACTAGGACAATCCTTTTTTATGAGTTAAGTGGTAAAATTGGGTTTGGCTGGTACATGCAGTGAGATTTATTCTCGTGCTGGAATCCTATGACGTTTCACGCTCGCAAAGAGAAAGAAACTCCACAGACCACACACAAATACGCTAGGACAATCCTTTTATTGAATTAGGTGGTGAAATTGGATTTGGGTAGTGCTGCTTGATATTTTCCCCCAATAATTCGTTTGTTCGTGCAAAGTAGTAGCATAGCATGCAGAGACGCAAATGCTTCCATGGGACTTGCACCAGATCCTGCCTGCCTCTGCCTTTCTTCTCAGGGTGTGTGGCTAACTGACGGATAGATAGATCCACATCACGTTCACGGCAAGAGACGGGTGACCAAAGTGACAGATCTAGAAGGGAACAAACATGCTGCTCTCCCTCTGTGTGACGAGATAGTTAGCATAACCGACATTTGCAATTGCTCACAGTCAGGGACCCCACTTCCTCCCCACCTCTTTAGCACACACAAGCTGCATCGGATCAGTGGAGTGCTCCATGACTGCTGCTGTACTTTTGATCCTCCTGACAGCGCAGATCACGTGGCAAAGTGGGGGCCAAGCCGGTCTCGGATCCCTCTGTAGAAGTTGCTAAAGCGAAACGCATAATACTGTTAATTAGCACTAGCACAAAGCTCAGATGCAATACTAGGATAGTACCTCGCTTTGTAGAACAGCAGCTAGAAGAAGAAAGAGGAAGATGGGACAGTAATTAGCAGTACTGATTACCAATTAGCAAGCTTTTGCTCCCAGGATGGATGAAACACTTTCACCATCGCTTTGCCGGCTGCAGGCTGTCTGTGGCCGTCTGTACTTTCAGCAAAGATGTGATACTCACGCAGCAAGCGAGGGTCGCCCTTTTGTTCTTTCCTCCCCGTCTTCCAGCTGAAGCAACGCCCATCATGGCCATGGGCGATCCCCACTGCCAGCCCCGGGGTTCATATACCTTGATACTCAAGCAATGCCATTGTTCTCGCACTCGATTTCTTTAGCCTTTTGACCGCCAAAGCCCCTGCCTTTTGGTTGGTGCGATACCAAAGCTGCACAGCTATTGCATCGGATGCCATGCCATCAGTCACTCTCACACCCATCTAGGATGATCTCCTCTACTGTTGGTAGGAGCCGAGTTTAGCCGGACCGGAAAGCCTGCAGCTGGAAAGCCTGTCAGCTGCCGCTGATTCTTCTACTCTCTTCTTCTCGCCCCCACCAGCCTGTGCCGGTAACAGTTTTCGTTTCTCTCTCTTCATCATCACGATCTGGAGCAATCCATATGTTCTCGGTTCTCCCATGCCTCCATGCTGGAAAAGATACCTTCTACGATGCATGGTGAAAGCTAAAGTAGATTTATTCCGGTGTGGCTTTAGAAGTATTGCTGCTATGTGTGCCGGGTAATACAGTTCAACACATAATCATTATGAATATGAATCAGTTATAACTTTGGGTTATTTTTCTGGAAATGGGGGGAGCGTAGCCCGGTCTCTCCATCAATCGATGCACATAGCTATTTGTTGGAAAATTCAACTGTTCATTAGTTTACATCTTAAGGAACACACATAGTATACACGAATATCAACCAGCGGAAAATAAATAAAACATTGCGCATAAGCATCTTCAATTCTTCTAGAAATCCGCCAGCCATCCAGATTGTAGATAGCCCAAACAATTGTCTCTAGTCGGAAGCATCTAGTATCCATAGGCTTTCGCTGTGCCTCCGGTAGAAGGTAAGACAAATCTCGGGTCTACTGAGTAGCCATATGGACCTGAATAGTAGTTTCTTCCTTGTTAACTTGTTAAAGAACGCATAATTTCTACAGTTCCCGATAGCCCAAATTAAAGCACACAGGCAACATGAACTCGGGCCTTTGTATGTTTCGCCACTTCATTAAGCCAATTTTCTAACATATTCGTTACATTAGCTGGTGTAGGAATATCAAAAGTAAAATGGACCACTCCCCAAATAAGACGAGCAAAGGAACAAGCGGAAAAGAGATGATTAATAGACTCATCCGAGTCACAAAATACTGATTTTTTTCAACTATTCCAATTAAGCTTCACGAGGTAATCCTTTATAAGTATAACTTTTTGATGTCAAACCACATAACGATCTTAATTTTTAGGGGTACCTTTAATTTCTAGATGTATTTTTGCAAAAAAAACTATATGACCATTCATCAAGTCGACATACATTGATTTAACAGACAAGGATCCTGCATCAGTAAGTCTCGATGTAAAAGTATCCTCAACGGCGGATAGTGTTACACCCATTAGCCTACTAGCGAGTTGCAGCCATATTTCAAAATGATTTCCAACTAAAACCCTCTAAAATTTGATATTTAAAGGATTAACCACAAGTACATCATTAACCAAAACATTTTTCCGCCTCACAATACTATATAGTGGTGGATATTGTGTAGCCAAAGGTTGAGCTCCTAACCATCTGTCCTCCCAAAAATGGGTCGTTTGCCCATTTCCTATCTTGAAAGAACCGAGACTAAAGAAGTCTTCTTTGACTCTCATCAAGCCTTTCCAGAACAGAGAGTCAGCAGGCTTAGACGTTACTTGAGATAGTGATTTATTTATGAGGTACTAGTTTTGTAGCATCTCTTGCCACATCCCCTCTTCATTCAATAATTTAAAGAACCATTTGCTAAGCAAACATTTTTACTTGATATATAAAACTTTGACACCAAGACCACCTTGGTCTTTAGGTCTGCAAACGATGTTCCACTTGGTTAGTCTGTATTTTCTAGTGTGCTGATCACTTTGCCAAAAGCGAGATATAGAAATCAAGTCTTTTCCATACCCCTTTAGGTATTTCAAGAAAAGAAAGCATGAACATCGATAAACTCGTTAGAACGAAATTAATAAGAGCAAGTCTATCTCCGTATGAAAGTAACTTGCTCTCCAGTAACTCAACTTCTTCTTAGATTGGTTTTCGACTAGATTCCAATCCTTGTTAAGTAAATGTCTATAAGGGATTGGTATTCCTTTTTTATAATGGGCGATTTATTACTTTAATGGTTTAAACATTACAATCGGCCTTTGCATAACAGGATGCACACATCCATCCAACAGTCTCAAAGTAAAGCAAAAAAGAAAAGGCAAAATACATATCATTTCAAGCAATTGTAATTTTCCTAAGGTGACGGTGGTGGACCGATCCATAGATTGTGCGGCTATCTATGTAAGGCGAAAGTATCCCTCGCCGTAGCCTCCAATTGTGTACACACCTCCATAAATAGGTCTCGATTGTCCATCCACTGAAGAGGTGACCACAAACGGACCATACAAGTACACCAGTAGATGCCCTACAAGAGGGAATAATCTTTATCGTTAAAAACTTTGTCATTTCTATACAGCCAAAGCGACCATATAACAGCAAGCGCTCTCACCCTAATAAGCGTTCTAAACCTAAGATCAATACCATGAAGCTAATTCCCGAAGATATTGGCTACACTAGTTTGTGGTATTCCTAAATACCGAAAGGGTAGAGATCCAGTTTCACAACCAAAACTTTGCTTATACTGACACTCTAGCTCTTTTTCGTCTCCAAAACAGAAGATTTCACTTTTATGAAAGTTAACCTTGAGGCCCAAAAGTTGCTCGAAGATACATAGGATTAGTTTCATGTTCACAACGTTTTCAAGATCGGGTTCTACAAACTCGATCATTTGTGTGTGCATCGGTAGTTTTTTTACAACTCTGTGAAGTGATTCAGTATTTAGAGCAATATGAAGCTTCCTTCAATAAAGGAAAAAAAGGAAACAGTTGTTGGTACCTATCTTTTATCTCTGCAAAATTAAAATAGTTGTTCCTTTGATTTTTAGATTATCAGAATTATATGCTCCCTCACTATAAATTTTATGCTCCTCATCTAATGGGCAGCTATCTAGAGTTGCTACCGGCCTTAGCAGGTATATACTACTCCCTCCATTCATAAATATAAAATTATTTAGTTTTTTATAGATTCACTTATTTTAGTATGTATCTAATTTATTTTTAGTATGTATATTAATTTACTATTTAATATATCTAAAACATTATATTTGTAAACGGAGGGAGTAGTTAATACCAAGGATACCGTGACCGTGTACAAAAGGAGCTCTCAATTTAGAGGTAGGACATTGAATTAATGGGGAAAAGATCCACCATTGCGCACCACGATGGATCTGCTAGCAGTAGTGAACAAGGAGTGGCTTAGCTTGAGACGGGAGAATTTAATTGCATCGCTGCCGGCGGGCATCAATATGTTTTAGTACGTGTGCGGTGGATCATGTACGTAGGAAGAGCGCGCGGGGGACATGCATGCACGCGGACTCGGCTTGGAGTATTTTCTATTAGTAGCGAACGTACGTGAGATCTGGTTACGTACGCGCTCAGCAATCATAGTCTACATACGTACCGTCATCGATGGCATCAGATTTTCATCACATCTTAGCCTCTTAGGTCGTCAATATAGTTAGTATAGCAAAGAAAGCGCGAACTAAGGTTCATTTGCAGATCGATCAAGCATGCCTTTTATGCTTCATCGGCGCATTGCACAAATTTTGTCAACAAATTCGGCGGCCAATGTTCTTGCCAGATGTGAAGGGGATATCCACATGAGATGGAATCGAAATTGAGAATTTCAGCGCACAAGATAGGTACGGCGGAGTTGGCATGTGCACGCGCATGTGCTCCAATCCAGAACATGGTACGAACGTTCGTTTCCCTTTGGCCTTGGAAGAGAAAGTAAACTCCAATCCCAAATCTGTGGCCTATCCGTGGAAAATAACATGCGCATTGGCAAGTTGACATGTGGAAATAATTAAGCACCACAAGCATAGGATCAGTGAAGGGACCGCATCGATCATGCAACAGAGACAAAATCTCCACGGCTCATCTCGGCATCTACTAGGTTCCTTTTCGCTCCTTATTATTTTAAACTAGGGAGAATTTTTACATATTTTATATTTTATTAATTAAAAAGAAAATTAAAAACAAAATAAAAACCAATACAATAAGAACCAAGCCTGCACGAACACCAACGCAACCAAACCAACACTCCAACACCACTCCTCTAAGACGTACGGAGCATGCCACCAATTCTAATGAGATGACGACGTGACTGTTATGGAAGAAAGACACATGACACTTCTACAAAGACTAAGAAGCCAACCCTCTTAGAAATTTGCGCCACCGCAACATTGACGAGACAACCGACATACACCACCCTAACGAGGAGAGAAACATCAAAATTGGGCCTCAAAGACTATGCCTCCAAGAAAGTCATGACATATCCGCCACCGTCGTCCACCCAGAAAACCGGAGCGGGGTTTCTACCGAACAACCCAGACCCATCATGATAGTGGATTGATAATTGGTACACACATGACTTGTACCATGGCAATCATAGATATGAATGAACTTCAACATTTTTGCGTGAAAAAATTTCATTTTCCATTTTTGAACGCCTGAAAAGCGTTTACCTTGTGAAGTAAGCACCAATAATATGTTGTCAAAATGGAACATTTACATTGTTAAACACAATGTACTATGTCTTGTGGCAGAGTTTTGAAAATTCTCAAACCTTTTTGCTACTTTCTTTGGATTCAATGATTTCTTCCCATTGATAAAAAATAAGTCAAATTTTTATTGCACACAATCGGCTTGTCTCAAGTCATATGTGATGGGTTCTCCCTAATACAAATAATCCCTTGCCTTATCCTAGTTCGACACCTGCTACACATTCTAGCCATTACTGTCGAGTCGCATCTCCTGCATCCCGTGAACAAGGACTATGGGCCGTCGCATGGTACCGAGGACCAGGAACAAGATCGAGGAGCCTGTCGGTTCTGTCAACAATGACACAAACTCAGATGAGGTAAAGTTTCAGAGTCAATTAGGGTTCGCTCTAGCTAGGGAATTTTATTTTCTGTTTTCGATTCGTTCTAGATTTCTAAATCTTCTAGGTTCCCCGTTGTCATATGCGTGTCAAGTTAAAGCTATGTGTTGAAATTAAGAGGATTTTGTAAAAGATCTAAAATTGTTGTATAGAAGAAGAATGCAAAGAGTATTGAAGAAGAAAAATGCAGATGGGGCTGCATTTGGCAGAACTTGTCCACGTGGATAAGATGAAGGTGGAGGCAGAGAAGTTGAGGATGAAAAAGATAAACTATTTTTTTAACTCAAGTGTGTTACACCATTTTAACATGTTTGACCAGATGGATGAGTTAGATACAATTTTTTTTACGCCCAATGTACAAAATGTTTTAGTTAGCTCCAACATTGGTATGAGGATTTTAATGATGCCCTTCTTTTTGAATTAGCAGGACATAAACATGGGGCTTAAATGTCTCTCTTCTCTAATGGATGTTCCTCTCATGCTAATAAGAGAGTAGGTAACTATGATGGGGCCATGTACTTCATCTATTCAATTCAATCATATGATTGATTCACTCCCTTATTTATATGCAAACATATGAGACACAATGCAATCAGCGGGCTATACCTCATCCTACGCGATGCTATTATGATGCTTTGGTGCACTACATAAGTAATTTTTTAAGGGAAAAGTGTCTTATTCAATGTTACCAAAATAGCCCAAAGGTGATGAAAAAGAGTTCACTTCTGAACGAGCTACAACAAGGGTAATACTACAAAGTCTTAGGGTAATATGTTTTCAGAACCTATCACAGAGACAAAGACATAACCAAGAAAAACTAAATTATCTTCTCTAAGTGTCTATCTCATTTGTATATCTAGCAATTAAATGTATGTCAAAATGCATGTATACATGTGCTCTCGTAAGTGTGAAATCAAATATAATTTGATATTCCATTGGTTTGAATGAAAATTATGGGTTCCTGGTACAACTTATGATACATTTGCTATCATGGTTTTGTGTAAACTGCTAGTAGGCGCACCCCTAGACTAGTCACAATGCATATGATATCACCTTTATAATGCATAGTATCATATAATAGTATCATAGTTATATCATATTTAATGTTTTGTAGGCTCAAGGTAAATATGTGTATATGATGTATTTTCTAGTAGACTTTTTTGTTTTGCGTATCATGATACGGTATCATATTATAATACCACTCTCACCTCTTTCTTTATTAATTGTCGTGCCACATCAGTTTTTTACCAACGTGACATGTATGATACTAACTATGATACTCCCATTGTGACTAGTCCTACCATGTTTTTGCCAGTGACACATCCCATGAGGTTAATAGACTAAAAACTCTGTCAAATGTTTGCCATAAAAGATACGGCTGGTATAATATTTATTTCTTGCGATCTTCCAAAAAAAATGCAACAAATAGTCTACACAAGCTCACACGACCGCAGTCGATTAAAACTAGTGACGGTTTCGATAAATCGTGTGGATGTGTCATTTTACCCTACGCGATTGCCTGTACTATTTTGTTCTTCTTCTCTTCTTTGTGAGGTTTTTGTAGCCAGTACCCTTCATGAGGTTTTCTTCTTTGATTCATATGATAGGAAAACCATCATCGAATCAAAGGAGGCCTATGATGGTATTGGTATCCATCCATCATCGAATCTTGTTTGTACCGGTGACAGTTCGAAACTTTCTTAAATTGAGCCTTCCATCTAAAATCAGGTTGTAGAGTGGGGACAAATGACAAGATCTACCGACCAACAAACCGATGAAACAATCGGCACTGCTCACCTCGTCGTCGTCTGCTGGAATTCCTTCTCGACAGTCGACACTCTGTCACGAGCACGGACGCTCACGCATGTGCGTGTACATGTCGTCACCCCGACCCGTCCCGTCGTGGCTCGATCGGGAACCAGTGACTGTGCGTGTGATATTCTTTTGGTCTGTCGACCGCAACTCCGGTCTGCAGCGGTTTGCAGGGAAGGTTCACAGCAGACACGAAACGCAGCTTTTGCGTTGGTCTGGCCGTCGGATCGCTAAGACATACAGTAACTGACTGCTGCGATCGCTTCTGTTTGTCTTTGGCCATCATGGCCCAGGTGAGCAAGTGGCTGACTATCTGCAGTGCCTCGAAATGTATATGTACTGGTTTTGGATGGATCATGTGGCTATGATTTTGTATAATTTTGCTGGTATCATGTTACCACGTGATTTAATTTTTCCTGGTTATCACGGGGACGCTAGTTTCTTTCGGTTTTCTGCTACTTACCGCAAAGATACATAGTAGCTAGTGCAATTTGGTTTGCATCAATTTTTGAAGGGCTATACTTGAGTAACTGACCATGCTGTCGTTGTAGCTATGTTATTTAAGACATTTTACTGGTAAACACTCCGTCCTCCGTGTGGGATAAGTTAGTTAAGATACGGGTGCACCAACCTACAAGACTTTCGACAACTTGTGAGCATGCACAATAAGAAAATAGATAATATACTCCAAATTCACCACTTTATAGGAGGAGTGGACTTTGGTTTTAGAGACGGAGCAAGCATCGACAAAGTTATGATGATGTTCAGACTCCATGTACGCCAAAACAGTTGAACCAAATAGGTCGGGGCAAAGCTTTTGCCCCCGTTTCAAAAAAAAAAAGTTGAACCAAATATGCAAACCTCGTAACACCAAATTCGGCTGATATGATAGCAGCATATTAATTATACGTGCAAGGGGATTGGTGTCTTGGTGATCTACAACGTTGACATACATCAAATCTGGAGAAAGTTTTTGCAGACCCAGGAGAGAGTCCACTCACCGTATATTCAACGTTGGGAGCTAGTACCTGCACCTGCTGGTAGATTTCCAGGCAAAGCGGGACAAAAGAAGTAACCGACCAAATCCAAAGATTCAGTCGCTCAAGAAAATCTGCAGGTAAAGAAGCGATCCGTGTGGCAGCTAGAGCTAGGCGCTAACGCAAAAAGTTCAGGCATGATAAAACTTCCTACAAACAAAAGAATGACAAGACAACGGATAAAGCCTTCCTTTTGGACTGCTGGATTAACACGGAAGCAAAGGATCAGCCACACATAATATTATCTTGGGCGATAGGTGCCTCCTCCTACTTGCCGTTCAGGAGGAGGGCAGGACAACTTCGCGCGTCGGTTGCTGTGGGTTTATACCGAGAAGGCTTAATTGGGCCTATGTGCACCAAGAGCAGCTACACCACACGTGGTGGAAACGGATCTCAAAATAAAAATGACGGAAAATTTCTCCAAAATTTTCTATCAAATAAAAAATGTTGTGAAATCTGCCACATTATTGACACTGGACAACAATGCATTATAAAAAAGGGTTTTCTATTTTTGTGCCCCTAGCTCATTAGTTTTACTCACTTTTCCCTAGGATTAAAACTTTTCCTCACTTTTGCCAAGCTTGTTGTCTAAAACTCTCACAAGGGGGTTTGTCATCCAGATCATAGGTATTACCATTAGGGTACGCTGACTTGGGGCGCGCTCACCTAACGCAATAAATGGGAAAGGGGAAACCCTAAACAAAGTGTGGGGTGCTATCTCAAGTTTCTCGACACCACTCTGCCCTGCCGCCACCACTCGCCGCGTAGGGCTAGGACCATGTTTGAGCTGGCCATGTTCCTGCTCGGAGGCTATTCGAGCGGCGCCACCTACCCGCCGCCGCGTCGTCCTCACAGTGCTACCACCTCACCACAACTCCTGCCGGGCCTCCGCGCTCCATCGCCGGCGCCCGCTTGGGGCAGTGGCTCGACATTTCCTAGCTTCGGCGGAGTAACGGCTAACGGCGGCGAGGCTAGGAGTTCCCACTGCAACACTTCCATCGCCAGGCGGGAATACCATGCCACATACACGGGCTAGACACCCCCCGGTACAACATCCTGCCAAGTTCAACTGAGGGCAGGGACCACACCATTGGCTGGATCGAAACGTATAGCAATTGCCTCTCCTCCTAGATTTATGGGTCCACAGAGACCCAACTGATCGAAGCCAATGGTCATCGAAGACCACCACCGCAAGGAGGATCACCAGACCAACACCGTTGCGCCAAACTCCACCATATGTTTGCACCACCTACCACCGAATCACCGTGCCTCTGCTCTACCAACCTCCGGACTCTGGTGAGAATAGCACCAGCGTCGCTCCATCTTTGAAAATGGGCCCTATTGCCGGTGGCAGTGAGTGGACGGAGGAGCGGCGTTAGTGGATACAATCGGCACGACATAAAACCTAAATTCAAATTTTGGACTGTTGTTTATGGATATAATCGGCATGGATGATTCAAAATCGTGGGTGTCGTGCTTTGTAAAAACAATCAACCTGTGGATACCAAGCATCGATGGTCCGGGAAGGGATAGACCACTCCACATTTACCATTCTACCTCTATTCCAATGAATAATGTTTATTGTAAGTCAAACCATGTAATTTTGATCAAAGGTTTAGAGAAAATCATTAACATGGATCATCGCGAATATAATTTGATATGATATCTATATAATATTATAGTTGTTGATATATTTTCTAAAAGTTTGATCCAAGTTTACTTAGCTTGAAATTCAAAAAAAATACGCCTTATTCATTGGAAATGAGGGAGTACATGAACACATCAATATGGAATAATATGGAATGCCACAGTTACCTCTAAAACACCAGCGAACACAATCCCACGGAAGAAATCGGGCAAAGGTTTCCATGACAGGCAGTTGAACAATAATAACAAAAGTTGTAACCTAAGTGTTATAACCAAAAAAATGGCCCCAAAGGACCAAGTACTACTCTTCAAGCTATTGTCGGCAAAGCTAAGGGGATGACATCTCACCCAAACCCCTTTCCAACCCTCACCATGTGAGAGGACCATACATGAGGATTACCCGAAGGACCATACGCTTACAAAGTGAGGATCACTCCTTGAAAATGGAGGATTCACTCATGATAGGCTTTTTAAATCAAGAACCAAGAAAAACCAAGCCCTATCATATATCAGAAGTACGATCATTATAGATACACTAGGGCGCAATATGGCATCATCAAACCACTACAACGGGTGAAAGCATAATATGGAGCTAAGTGATATACATCACTTGTCATTAGAAAACACTACATGTAACAATTAATAAGTTATCCATGTCTACCAAAATAGAGGGGGGAGACCTCCAAGTCACAAGTATTACACGAATCTATGTTCTGGGGGGGATCATTTCCCATATCACATCACTAGTGAACGGATCGTAAGGGAACCTAGAGGGTGGGGTGAATAGGTGCTAGTGCTACTCAAATTTTAGTTCTTTTTCAATTTAGGTTTGACAAAAAAGGTAAATTCTCTATATATGCAACTAGGGTAAATTTACCTATATGAGAATTAACAAGCTAAACAAGATACAACAAGTAAAGGCGATAAAGGATACAAATGTAACATCCCAGGACGTAGGACAACTCCGGGGTAGATTAGAAGGGCTTTTCTGCATTGCATCTGAAATTACGGGATTTTTTCGCGCTTTTGTCACAAAAACCTAAGAGTGATTGAATCTCTCTTCGAGGGGGGATGGTGAACTCTCGAAGTGCGAAAGATTTGGACATGACCTCTTTTGATCTATTGATTGTGAGAGGTGATGAATTAAAAAACTAAACCCTAGCTATAAGCTTTGGAATTTTGAACTAAGATTTGAATCAAGTTGAATTTGAATCTTGAATGATTGAACTTAGAATTAAAAAGGCACATTGAGAAAGGATAAACATTATTAAAGAATAAATATATAGAAATATAAACATCAATAAAGTTAGAGAAAACTTAAACTTTATTGATCATCAACACATATCACATTGTCTTTACATAATTCAGGAATGAAAGAATATTACAACTTTGAAAGAATCAAAGATAATTACAAAAGAAGAATTGGAAGATTACAAGTTACAAATTCAAAAAGAAAACTAAAAGTCTTCTTTCTTTCTTTCCTTTCTTCTTTTCTGTTCTTGGCACCTGCAACCAAATAAAAGAAATAGCAAGTTAGCCAAGATAGCATTTACCAAGTGGCATTCAAAAATAACAAGCCACTGTAGATAATCATCAGAAGGTTGAGCTTATCACCAAAGCTCTCGGGTAGAAATATCCCAAGGCAGGCGAGATGGGCAAGGCAGCTCACAGCAGCATAGTCACCATATGCATGTACTAAGGTGTCACAAACCCAAGTAACACGGCCTAGTATAAAAGCATTACAAAGGGGAAATTTGCTTGGCCAAAGATCACAGTCGACCAAGAACACACCACCAACAACAACACCCCAAGAACACCATCACAAATCAAGATCACATCACTATCACTGAATCACCACCACACAATCAACCCTGCTCATGTGTTGAGCAACAGGGAAGATTCACACCCCAGCACATCATCAAACAAACCATCCATCAAAGCCAAAGACCAACATGGTCACATAGTTCAACTAGGAACTAGGTCAAGCAGCTAGGAGGAGCAGGCTTGCCACAAGAAGCAGGAAATCAGAATAATTCCAGAAGAACAAGCTACTCTTCAGCAGCAGATTATTATTAAACCACAGCACACATGAGTGCTGGGAGAGAACTCACAAGTTATTCTCCTAGGCAGACTGCACAGAGCACAGCCACACAGAGATCAAGCAAAGCTTGATGAAACAAAGGCTTTGGTCATCATTTGGATGTCCAGGAGGACATGACCTTGAAGACAAGGCCATCCACAGCACCTACTCCCTAACACATAACCTTATCTGGGAATTTCTCAAAGGAAATACTCACAGAAGTAAGAGCAAGGCCAGGAGTGGCACATGGGTTGCCTAGCTACCAAGACTAAGGCCTAAAACCTAGAAAACCATCAGCTCTGTCAATAAAAATTGACCAAGTTCAGTTAAGCATTTGGGAAAAGTGCACAGGGACACTTTTAATCAAATAAGCCACCAGCAGACCATCACAGAGGGTGATCTACTCTCAAGAACACCAACTTAACACCCACAGTAACTGTGGACACCCCAAGGAGGCATCACAGTAAAGCAGTTAGCCAGAAGCTACTGCAAGAGCCATAACAGCAGGCATGGAAGATTGCATCACAGCTAGGAAGAACCAAGCTCAACAGAACAAGTTGCATCACTATATCAGCACAACAGAAACACTGCAAGAAAGTGCAGTGAGACTGTTAACAACACCAGCCAATTAACAGCAACATTCAGAGATAACTAACACATAGTATCCATGCACTTGATCAGATGGATCAAGACTAGCCACTAGCAAGATATTAACTAATCAAGCAACAGCAGCAACTGAATGATTCAACAGTAAAAGGCCACCATAGCATGCAGTTAACTGAATCAGCAAGTTTCAGTTAACAGAGTTAACTGATACTGTGACTGAAACTAACAGTAGCAGCTAAGATAATCATGATCAAGCTGTAAACAACAAGCTAATTGGACAAGGAGTGATCATGGAGTCTAGGGACACAAATCACAGCCAATTTAACTACACAGCACAGCTAGTTTAACTTCACAGCACAAGTGCAAGCTTGGGGAGAAACCCCAGTGCAGCAGAGGTAGGAGAACATGGCCAGCACAAGCTCCAGGTGAGCTTGGCCAGTGCAAGCTCCAGGTGGGCATGGCCAGTGCGGAGCAAGCTCCAGGAGGGCATGGAGCAAGCTCTAGGAGGGGAGCAAGCTCCAGGAGGTTGCAGAGAAGGACAGAGGGGGAGTAGTGAAGGAGAAGCACTTACACGACGCCCAGGAGATACCACCGTGGCATGGCGGGGCAGTGCCCGCGCGGCCACGACGGAATCAAGCCAGGGGAAGTCGCCGACGACACGTCGGCGAATCACCAAGCACCAGATCTCGCCGAGGACAAGGCCAAGAAACTCGAGATCAAGCTCGAGGTCGCCATGGCCAAGATCCCGAGCTTCGGAGGTGAAGGGGATGCGAGCGTCCGGAGGGCAATCGACAAGATCTCGCGGACAGGCTGAATCGCCATCGCTTGATCTATTGATTGAGCACCATCTCAGTGGCGGACTCCGACGGAGCTTGTCGGAATCGAGCGCGGCGGCGGCGAGGCGATGCGGTCGCCAGCGAGAGCGCGAGGGAGAAGACGACGCGGGCGAGCGAGGGGGTATGACCGGTCGGGCTGACCGAGCCACCTGGTCGGGTTCGACCAGGTAGGCTGGCGCTGACAGGTGGGCCAAGGCTGGTAGAGAGAGAAGGTGAGGTTTTAATCAGAAATTTAAAAACAGAAATTGAATTAAAGAAAGGGTTTTTTTTGAAAAACCTTTCAACACCCAATTGAAAGCAGTAAAATAAATTTGATTTTTGCAAAAATAACTTTAAATGATCTTTGACCTTTTAAATCACATAAACAATGATTTTGTGAGTAAAAGAAATTTATTCATAATTGACTTATGAACCTTTCTTTTAAAGGAAAAACCTCTAAAAATGATTTAAATGAGAAAGTAAAAAAGGAAAAAACTTTCTTGAAATAAAATCAAGTAAATTCGTTCAAGAATTGTCCTTAGTATTCTTGAATGAATTTCACCTAATATATACTCTGATAAATTCATAATTAGGGTATATACACTTTTACTAAATCACCCCAATGATAATAATAGGAATGAGAACTTTAAAATGTTCTTTCTCTAATTGTGAGATATCTAAGAAAAACCTAAATAGAATAGAACTCATTATCAAAATTGAATATTCTTGAATGAAGCAATTGATACCATATACTCTTTAAAATCATAAAAGGAGTATATAAACCCTAGGATAACAATAAAACACTTCTGGGGGGTTAAAGGGAACACACACACTTTAAAGGCATGCATTATTTGAATCTTTAACCATTGCCCTTATCGGACAATGATGCTGTTTTCCAGAGCCCGAGGTCCCGGGTCACTTCAATAAATCCAACTGCACTACCTTGCAGTTTGCAGGCAAGTTCACTCTTGCTCATATCTCTTGTTTATCTTTAACAAAGTACTTGCAAATATACCGGTGGTATTATTATTATGACTGCATTAAAAAGCAAAGGTTCTGCTTTTCTTGATTGAATATGACTAGTGGTTAGCAACCATAGTGGTTGTCAACCTAGGAAGGTGGGCAATGGGACCATGGTAAGAGTATGGTGGAGGTCCCACTATACCGGGAATGTTCACCTAGGATTAATAACCAATGTCACCAGTGATTCTTGTGCCATAAAATACGGTCAACCATATTGTCTGGAATGGGACGGAAGAGTCAGTTGTATCTTTTCCCTCATGCATATCAACGGACGCGCCGTTTCGGAGCAGTTGTCTCCCTGCGCGGAGCTTCGGGATGGGTGGATTCCCCCTAATGAATTCATGATTCTGGTGGTCTATGATGGATTGCGGCAACGACGGGGGTAGAGTGCCGAGGCCGGTGTTACCCAAAGCGCGTAACCAAAGTGGTGGGGGTAACTCGTTGTCCGGGAGGGAAAGTATGCTGAGGTCGGCAACTACCAAAGTGTAGACCGGCGAGGGTAGCGAACCGAAGTTGGAGCCGCAAAAGGGTGGGTATGCACGGTCGCAGGAAGGAACAGTGATTGGCTCGGATCAACGGCTGGGCCACATACCAAGGAAGTATGGACGGGAAGTACACCCGGTTGTGCAGCAAAGTGTTGATCTCCTATGGGTACAAGTGACCACCTCTGCAGAGTGTACAAAAAGTATCAAGATACTCCCTGTTCCGGGAAGGAGCTACGAACACAGCAGGAAAGGAGCCCATCAAAGCTCTAATCAACCTGTGAAGACTGACAGACATAGCTCTTTGAATAAAATCAATTTTTGAAGAAATGATTATAAAAACTGTATTTGGCCTAAGACTTTCTAGTCTATGGTCGTAGCTAGTGCATCAAACACCTCTATGCTATTAAATGAACTTGTTGGGTAACGCTCGTTACTCACCCCACTCACTTTTAACCCTTGCTTAGACTCAGAGGGCCAGTTTGAAGAAACCGAAGGAAGCTCAGAGGACTACGAGGAGATCTACTAAGAAGAACCAGATCTATCAGGAGGAGTCGAAGGCATCGACTACACCATCTCCTATGGTCCCGACGAAGGACTCGAAGGGGAAGCCGACACCTAGAGTCTTAGGATAGAAACTTTGGTCGCATCGAACCCCTAGAATAAAGCAACTAGAGTTGGGCACTATGTTTAGTTTACTACTTTCAATCGTAGCTAAGGTTTGTAGTAGTAACTTAGAACCATCTAGTGTTCCTCTTTGGACCGAGGAGGAACTAGAGTCCTTTGTAACATTATGGCTTGTAATATTCAGTGTTTGAATAAAAACCGCTATGTTTCTGTTGTACTACTCTGAGGGATGTAATATTTATGAATTGGTACTTCACGAGTGTTATGTCAACGACTTTTATACTACAACATGCAGTGGTATGCTGGGTCACCACAAGAAATAACCGAGAGTGGAGTAACCTTTTTTAACACTTGTATTTACTCGTACTACTGAAAGCCAATTATGAGATTCATATACTTTACAAATTCTCCTCATAAAGATCAAAGTATGCTAGTACATTATGTTCTTTAATGTTATACGTACTTGGAGTGTCAGGCTGCCTGTAACAATTTGTAACATCATTCTGAATTCTTTTACCTTGGTTGCAGTACAATTGCTGAAAAGTTAAAAAATTGAGCCTACCGAATATGGAATCTGTTATATAGTCATATACTCCCTCCGTTTCAAAATATAAGATGTTTTAGGTTTGTGAAGCAAATGTATTTAGACACCTTTTAGTGTGTATATTCGTGTGAACTTACACACTAAAAGATGTCTAGATGCATTTGCTTCATAAAGCTAAAACATCTTATATTTTGAAACGGAGGGAGTATATGATTTTTCAGGGTCTGTCGCCTAATATGATGATTATTTTATTATTATTGCCTTCTACTGTGTGTGACCCAACTGCTCCCTCGAGCATATATGACAGCTTTGTGTATTATTTTCTGATTTTATATACTAGTTATGTTTTTTTTCTGCAAGGAACAACTAATTTGGTTTGAAATGAAGCGTCATGTTTTGGTGTATACCTTGTGGCTTCATATTGCCATGCCAACTTGATGCATTCCTGAAACAACCTTGGGCAGCTCACTAATCAATACAAATGTTATTATTGTTGATATTAATATGTTACCCTTTATAAGAAAAAACCCAGAACAACTCTCGAGCGTTGCTCCTTAACAAAGTTATTTAGTGGACTATTCTATTTAGAACCATATCTGAGCTGTCTTTTGTACTTTGAACTGATTTTTTATCAACTTAACAAAAATCGTTAGTTTAGCATATTTCATTTGACATTTTGCCAAAATTTTGATAGCGGTTGTGGATCAACACACATGGTGAAAGATTAGTTGCCTAGCTTCAACGCAGATAAGAAGAGATGCAAAATGAGATAGTAAGTTGCAGGCTCCACTTATCGAGAGCATTTCTAGTGATACCAAACCTTATATCATACAACTCTTTAAAATTTGAATTTACAGCTTCTAAAAAATGTTCCGAAATAAATTTGTTGATGTTCACAAGAGGTGTGTTTACAATCCATAAAATTTTCATAACCAAATTCAAAATACGCTAATAGAAACGAAAAAGACAATTTGATATATGAATATTGCCATTTTGTGACACTATTCATGTTGGGTTTTCCTTTTTTTTTCTCCAAGTGTATTTGTAATTTAATTTGGTTATGAAAATTCTTGGAATTGTAAACATGTATCTTGTGAACATTCACATTTTGTTTTCAAAATTTTCAAAACTTGCAAATTCAAATTTTAAAAAGTGGTATAAATGTATCACATGAGGTGTGGTATCACTAGATATATCCACTTATATGCAAAATGCATCAGACTCTTTCTAATTCGCCTTGGGTTGCATATGCTTCATGCAAATAAAATGCTATAAATCATTGGAAAAATGTAATGCAGTCCTCTGAATCAAAGATCGCAGATGAAAAAACTGATGCCATTTGCATTGGGGCTCGCAATACCAGAACTGATACAAATGACCATGATACATGTAGTAGACCTGATGCACAATACACAGAAGAAAGAAAATGCAGACTGGAAATCTACTCTCACAGTGATATTCAGGAAAGCTCAGATCGCAGAGACAGACAGTATTTTGATGGCCAGTAGTGCATGGCGCCCGCGTCTAGTAGCAGATTAGGTTCTCAAGCCCTGGTTTGATCTCATCGATAACCGACGGGAAGCGTTGCATGAGCCACAGGTACCCTTCAGTTACCACAATCCTCTTGAAGTTCTTCCCCGTCATGAAGAAGTCAAGGCACCTACTCTTCAGCTCCGGACAGTTGTGCATCTCAGCATAACCTAAGGTTGTCGCTACCGTCTCCACTGATACCATATCCCATAGCTGCTGAGCACACATGGGCTTTAATCTGCCCAAGTCGTACCTGTCCGCTGCTGCAAGTACATGCTGATACTGTTGGGCTGTTCGCGTAAGGGTTTCCGGATCCACCTGTACGTACAGTCTGTCCGTGTACATGAACCAAAGTATGGTCTTGAAAGTTGCTGGCTCTATGTCGCGCAGCGTGATGCGCCGAAGTTTAGCCTCCGCCATTGAACCGAAGAGCTCTGCTTTGAACACCGGCGAGCGGGCAGCAAGAACGGCCCGGTGAGCACGAAACGTCTCGCCGCCGACCGAGAAGGAGACGTCTTCTCCCGACCAAACGTCGGGAGCAGGGTGTGGAGCCAAAAGGTCAAACCTGTAGAGTTGGGGCTGCAGGCTTCCGATATGTTCGCCTATGTTTGAGGGCGGTACAGGTATAGAGTTCCCAGGCAGAGCTATGACACCGCATACGAGCGTGATCACGCCATTTGTGGCATAGCGCTCCAGGCAACCTCGCTTCACAAAGAGCTGATCCGACCAGGTGACATAGTTACCTAATCTCTTGATGTATTCGGGGGCGATCTGCAGCAATGAACTTCTTGCACGGCGCCGAGACGGAGTGCCGTCTCTACGCAGCAGGAAGACCTCGAAGAAGCCATTGAAGTTGTTTAATTTGCTGGACAGGGATAGATAGAGAGCGAGATTGTCGTCCTTAGAGCAAGTATAATAAGTCTAGTCAGCAGGCTATAACACTTGCCACATCAGTAAAAGTCCTAGTTGGAGGAAAGAGAAAGTAGGAAAGAGAGAAGAGCTGGCTCTTGTTGTGTAGCCCGGCTATAGCACAAGAATCAAGAAAAAGAGGCTTACATACAGCCTAGAACAAATAGTATACATGCATTAAGTAAGTAATTCTTAATTAAAATCTATTCAAGAGTATTATACAAGTGGGCTATATAAAGACTCTTAGATGACATGGCATGTTCTTATAGCCAACTGTTGGCTATATTATTAACCTTGCTCTTATCGTTCTCCCAGTGGTGGCATTCAATCTTCCAGCTATAATAATGCCCAGCGGACACGCTTTTGGAGACGGCGTCGCCGAGCCCATGGGTTTTGATTTCTGGGTAATCGAGCTTGAACTCGGTGAAACTGGAGTCGACCATGGTTGGCATATGGAGTAGAGTAGAGACTGAAGCACCAGGCTGAACTTATAGACAGATGCTACCAACGCTTGTGATCCCCAGTCCGCAGGGAGTGATTAATGCGAACATATCTCCCACCGCATATGGAGTAATGCATGTGGCGCGTTGGGTTTTTAAAAAGGAGACGAGACGACTGTATCCCTGATAATGGCTGTGTTAATTGCTGGCATTTGGCGCCGGTTCAGGCTGCACGCCTTCACCACTGCTGGCTCATCCCTTCGGTTGAGCTGCGGCGGAGTCGCGACCGGCCGTGCTGTCCTGTAACAACAAATTAAGTACACCCTCTGTTCCAAATATAAAAAGTATTGGCATTTTTCTCCATACATATGAAAGAAAATTGGTGCATCTCTTCACTCATTTCAGTTTGTATGTAATCTACATAAAAATATCTAATACTCCCTCCGTTTCAAAATATAAGATGTTTTAGCTTTGTAAGGCAAATGTATTTAGATATTTTTTAGTGTATAGGTTCACTCGAATACACACACTAAAACATGTCTAGATACATTTGCTTCACAAACCTAAAACATCTTATATTTTGAAACGGAGGGAGTACATTTTATAATTCAAAACAGATGGGCTTTATTAGCAACAAGATGTTGTACACCCACCGGCCACCGCAATGTCTTTGGAATGCCGGCTGGAAATTGGTCGGGGAGTTTGTGAAGTTATGTTTGGATCATAGCTGAATTTCGTAAAACTTTTCCTAGCTGTTGCATTTTTTGAAAAGTGCGGATAATTTTCGAGTTCTACATGGTTTGTATACTCATAAATTATTAGTTTTGAAACAATGTTAAAAATTGATACCGAACACATTGGCTTCACGAAAGAAAACAAAGAGGCCATTCACATAGGTCATGCCTCGCTACTACTACCTCTGTTCCTTTTTTTTTCAATAAGGACTAGGCAAATGCGGACTTTTGGCTCTCGGGTGCACCACACCCCCATAAATCTTGATTCCCAGAAAAAGGTATTAGAATTTAAAAATAAATTTCGGTATAAATCATGGTTGGAGATAGTATGTCCAGGTATGAGCATGTCAAATCTTAACCTAGAATATAAAAATATGTGACCTATACAAAAATAACAAATCGTACTGTTCCTAATATGAGGAGTGGACGTACACTGTTCGTAGTATAACAAAGTTTTAAGTTCTCTTTTTTGTGTAGACCACATACCATAGTATTGTTTCTTGGAAAATTACACGAGTAAGTGTTAAGGTGACATGAGTTCATGTGAATTATTTTAGATTTTTTTGAGATAATTAAATAGTTTTTCTAATTTTTTTAAATATCAGGGTGTGTTGCACCCGGGAGCCCCTGTGTATTTCTCCTACCTCTGTTCCTATTTAATCGACATACCTACTCGCTACTGTCGCCTCCACTCGCGTCGATTTAATGGGAATGGAGGGAATCTGTAAACTCAACCACAAACCCTATGAATGTGGATCATAAATTACGGTCAATAGACTTGTGACCTGACGAAGGATGTTCGCAGCTTCAAAAAGGAATCGCCACTCGCAGGGCGATGTTGATCAATCCGAACATAATTCAAACCTGGAGCTATTACCCCCCCCCCCCCCCCCCCCCCCAAAACAAAACCTGAGCCATCCTCTTCAACAATGGAATGATTTGCGGATGTCGACGCTGCCTGCTCTTGCCACACAACAATATCAGGCAATGATTTCACCCCGCAGAGAAAATATCCCTAGTATAAACAGAAAATATCGCAATCTACCTCTTTACCGACTTGCTGCAAAACATTTTCACCATCACACTTCCGGCCGCACCACATTGACAAAAGCGTATAGGAAATTTGGTAGGGCATCTCTTCCCTAGACAACAGCCCCATCTGACGGGCAGCCATCGATTCCCTCCTCATAGGTTTGGATCATTTGCTGGTTGTGGAGCTTCTCCCCGGATGCATGCTCGCAACACAAAGTGGAGCCACTGCATCAATCGAGGCTAGCTATCGCCAAGCGCAGCTTGTCGTCTCAATATGGTGCCAACCATAGACTTGGATATATAGCACGCAGCCACATTGTGTTGGCGATTGCACTTGTGGGGCTGGCACTGGAGTGCAATCCGCAATGTGAGGGCTTTGCGCGACGTCACCGGCAAGGGGAGGAGAAAAGTGGCGAGCCAGTGGTGTCTGCAGCCTGAAGTTGCATGTCTCGCTCCTACGAGGAGCAACAAGGGGATGTGCTTTGTCTAGTAAGGGTGTGTTTGGTAGCCCGGCTACGTCATTTCACCTCACACAAGCTGAGTGTAGCTATGCTGACTTGGTACAACTGAGTTTGTATGCCTTGTGTTAGGTAGCCCGGCTGAGTTAAGCCTAGCTGAGTAAAGATCCTGTTTGGTAGCCTGTGTGACCACGGTACCTCACGTTACAGCACAAAGGACCACGGTATAAATATAATAAGCAGTCAGGTCCTTACTAAGAAAATTAAAAATCAATCAAGTCCCTAGTATAAAATTAAAAAGCAATCAAGTCCCTGCAAAGAAAAAGGAAAAGCAATCAAGTCCCACGCCGCTCGATCTACGCCGCCGGTCGAGCTAGGTCGTCGTTCTGGTGTTCGTCCCCCGCGGTGCTTGAGCTAGGCCACCGCGCTGCTCGAGCTAGGCCATCTTGATGCTCTGCCGCCGCGCCGCTTGAGCCAGGCCGCCGTGCCGCTTGAGCCAGGCCGCCCCGCCGCTCAGCCAGGCCACCGCGCCGCTCGAGCTAGGCCGCCGCTCGAGCTTTGATGGGAGGAGCCGCCAGCGCTGGGATGAGGTCGGGCGTGAGGTGCGGAGGAGCCGCCAACGCTGGGATGAGGTCGGGCGTGAGGTCGGGCGTGAGATGGAGAGATGGAGAGAGAGGGGGCCTGGGGGAGAATGGAGTGGGTGGGGCGGTGACCCCTGTCGTTTTGGGGCCTGGCGCGGGACGCGGGGGACAGTTTTCGGGGCCAAGCCGGCCGAGCTCACCTCAGAAGCTCGATTCGGGCTTCCCAACCGGGCAGGGCTGAGGGATGATTTTAGTATGAGTTGGGCAGTGCCCAGGTGAGCTAAACCGGGCTACCAAACAACAATATCTCGGTTGGACTGAGAAAAGCTGAGTTGGGCCGACCTACCAAACACACCCTAAGTTGTAGTAAGCCAAAAGGAATCATGGGACTGTGACTACACATATTTAAATAATCAGCATAGCCGAAATAGACATCCAAAAACTTCAAGGGCAAGCAAAATTCAGGAAACATTGCAAATCCAGGACAACAAAGTGCAGGACAGAAAATAGCCTACTAATTGGTCCATGGCTCTGCCGAAACAGGCTTTCGCCCTGCTATATATTATATAGCAACCACACCAACGATACATGAGTTCGGAACAAAGGTGCTGGGGCAACAGCAAAAACATGCCCAAAATAAAAGAAATAAAGACAATGGCGAAGCGACAAAGAGATGAAGACCCGTAACCGATGCGCCCTCCGACTTTTCCACCACGCTCCAAGCACTCCGAAGCGTCCAGAGCCAAGCAGCCCTTCAAGAAGGAAAGCACCGTCAACACGACGCCGCTGCCCGGACCAGATGGTCCTAGGGTTTCCCCCGGCTCAAAGTAAAGTAGATGGAGGCTTCCCACGACGCCCTCCAGGAAGGAATGGCACCACTCGAAAGCGGCACCGCGCCAGGGTCAGACACGCCAACAGAGATTTCTCCCGACCTCCGCCCACAAAAAACTCAGACACAAAGGAGCGCCACCACCAAGCAACACCGCCCACCAACACGCGCCACCACGGTCTTGCGGTCACCATCCCCGTCGCTTCGAGATCAATGGTGTGTGGCCTGGAAGATGGTGGTACACGACACCGTCAGGACAAGGACAGCAGCTCTGCAGCCAGAGGAGCCCACCTCCACCGCCAAGCTGCGATCGTCGACCGGACAGAGTAGTCAGGACACACCAGACCCATACTGGCCCGGTCGGGTCCAAACGGACCCGCAACAGGCAGGTTGCGCCGCCGTCCCTGTCCCACATGCATCAGCGCCGTCACCTCCTGAAGGCACCACGAAGTGCAGGGCCCTGGCCCGCCCAAGCCCATCTGGGGCCCGCCCGAGCCCATCTGAGGCCTGGGTTGCCCAGATCTGGGCCAGGCGGCCACCACCGCAGCCTGGCGCCCCGCCACGCGCGGCGCCGACGCACCATCGCCTCCCAGACACGCCGGACCGAGGTCAACCGAGGAGCACCACCGCCTGACCAAGCAGGGCCCCGACCCTCCCGACCAAGGCGTGGGAAAAGGCAGGCCGCCGCCGCCGGCATCGCCCGGGCTTCGCCCGGCGACCTCTGCCGCGGCGGCGATGGAGGAAGGGAGGCGGCGGCGGTGGTAGGATGGGGTTCGTCCCGTCGCCCTCGGGGGGGGGGGGGGGGGGGGGGGGGGAGGACGAGAGAAAACGGTTCGACCTCAACGCCTCCAAGAACCTCAATTGGTCCATGGCTCTGAACCCTGAATTTCGTCAGGACATACTACATGGTCGTTCACTTCCACGCAGCAGCTACAATTTGATCCAGTGCTACAGAAGGAACGGTTTGAAAATCAGCCTCCAGGTTCATAAATATATCTACCACATATACTCTTAACATAGTCGCTGATCAGAACTCTAAATTTTCAGAACACCATACTAAAGCTATCATTGAACGCAAGAAACAATACACATGGAGATGCATCCGACACTATGTTATGCTCCAACCTTCGCTCTCAGCTCAGCGAGAATAGACAGGAAAATAAAGCATTTTGATTATCTTTCAGACTTTCACGAAAAAAACCTTTATGCAGAGGCCGCTTTATCGAAAGGAGAAAAAACTAGCAGCGGACATGCAGTTCCTTTTTCATTGCAAAACGAAGTCTATTGTAGTCTGCGACAACTTAGAAGGAATCATGGGCTGTGACTACACATATTTGATAATCAGCATATCCGAAATATACGTCCAAAACCTTCAAGTGCAAGAAAAGCTTCAGGAAATTGCACATCCAGGACAACGAAGTGCCGGACAGAAACTAGCCTACGAATTGGTCTATAGCTCTGAACCTGAATTTACTCACAAAATACTCCATCGTCGTTTACTTGGCAGCAGCTACATATTGATCCAATGCTACAAAAGAAACGGTTTGAAAATCAGCCTCCAGGTTCATAAATACATCTACCACATACTCTTAACATAGTCACTGATCAGAACTCCAAATTTTCAGAACACCATACTAAAGCTATCCTTGAAACCATACACATGGGGATGAATCCCACTATGTTATGCCCCAACCTTCGCTCTCAGCTCAGTGAGAATATGCGGGAACTTCTGCATCAAGCTCATGAAACTTTCTCTCAACACGGTCTTCCTGAAATTTTCCTCTGACATAACAAAGTCAATGCACCTGCTCCTCAACTCTTGGCAGTTGTATATCTCAGCGCAAGCTAAAGCATCGGCAACTGTATCCACCGAGACACTGTCCCACAACTTCTGTGCACAAGCAAGCTTCAACCTGTCCAATGCATACCGGTCAGCTGCAGCAAAAAGATGCTTTATCATATCGGCATGGGAGTCCCCAAGCTCCCTGTCTGCAGGTAGGGAGTCAGTGTACATGAACCGAAGCATGGCCTTGAATACCACAGGTTCAATTTCATGGAGCGTGATGCAGGACATTGTAGCCTCAGCCATGGGGCCAAAGAGCTCCGCTTTAAAGACAGGTGACTGCGCAGCAAGAATTGCCCTGTGTGCGTGAACTATCTCTCCTTTCACGCAGAACGACACATCCGCCCCGTCGGAGCAATCCAGCAGGCTGCCAAGATGGCTCTGAATATCCGAGGCTGGAACAGCAATGGAGCTGTCACGCAGAACGGTGATCCCACATAAAAATGTAACGCGTCCATCCTTGACATAACCATACTCCAGAACGTTTCGCCTCACAAACTCATGCCATCCCCTGCTCTGGGACCTTTTGCCATTGGGCGGGTAGTCCTTTGTACACTTCTTTACACGAACTGGACAGCCACTGCGTAGAATGGAAGCCTCAAAGATGGCCTTGACATTTTTACCTTTGCTGACGAGCCGTATGTAGAGGGATAGGTATGTGCCTTTGTTGTCTTTCTTGTTGCCATGTGGGTAGCAGTATATCCTCCAGACATGTCCTCCGGCGAAGATCACATCGGAGCGGACGACGTCGCCGATTGAAAGGTTAATGGTTTTGGAATATTCCAGCTCGAACTCGATGAATCCGGAGCTCAGCATGTTGGTATGCGGTTAGTTTTCGGCGAACTACGTTTCGAAAGAGAAAAGTTTTGGGTGAAATTAATAACAATGCATTAACTAATATATCAGCTCGAATAGAGCTTACTGAACTGGACATCCGAAAAGAAAAGAAAAGAAAAGAGGTAGATGGTGCTCACGTCCCAACGGCGGCGGCGGAGGTGGTGATCGGAAGCTAAGGCGCCGTCGGAGGCTCCTCCCGTCTTATTCCGTTGGCGTGCACGTGCTTCCCACGTCCTGCCGCGATTCAGTGATCAGCCTCGCTTGAATGAGCGGAAAGGGAATGAGCTTGCGCCGGTGGCGGCGCTAGGGTTCGACCGGGCAAATGACGTGCGCCGGCGCTTGAGTTGGGGAAATACCAACAGGCGTCGTAGGCCCATCCCGTCAATGTTTTGACGCTTCGGTGCTAATTAAACCAACCCAGCATCGGTCTACTAGTTTTCCACTACGAAAAAAATCCTATAACTAAAAACCAGATTTGACTATATAATTAAAAACTGTTTTTCAGTACCACTCTCTTATATATATATATATATATCTATAAGTTGAATGCTCTTATGCGGGTTCTCAAATTTTCTGCCACATATATAAACATACCCAAATTCTATGGATCGCAGCTGTGACAAAACGAAGCGCTCGTCGCACATGTCGCGGCCGCACGATCCGCGCGATGCAGCGGGGGTGGCCGGGCCCAACACTCACGCACACGCACCGCACCAGTCTCCTTCCCTATCCGGACTCGCCTCAGGCCCTCGGCACACCTCCGCCGCCCCACCTGCTCCAGGAAGCCTTGCTTCTCCTCCGACAAGCTCGAACATCGGCAGTCCCATTAATGAACTACCATCCCTAAATGCGAAATCGAACACCAACGGGCCGGCCCTTGCCCCGCGCGTGGCGAGCCGTCCTCTACCGCGAGATCGACCTCCGCCGCCCTCCTCCAGGCACGGCCCTGGATTTCGGCCTCGTGCTCCACTGTGAGGCCCCATCGCTTGCCTGGAGTCACCCCCTTGTTGTCATCCTCCGCGGCAACCGCACCTCGCGGGAGCAGCATCTGGAACAGCAGTTCGAGGGCAGCATGTGGAGAAGCATCACGATGCCCTTCTCTCCCTTATCTGCGGCAGCCAGTGGGCAGCAGGTGGAGAAGCAACCTAGGGAGGAATGGCATCTCGCCGGTGGGAATTGGTGTAGAGGAGGCCAGAGGGGATGCACACCGCATAGGTCACGCCAGCGGCAATAGGGGAAGGAGCGGACGGTGGCCGGAATTAGCAGTGGGGGCAATTTTGACGGAATTAGCGGTGGCCATCACGGGAGTACAGTGGGGAATCTAGATGAAGGAGAAGATAACAGTGAGAGAGAGGGGTATTGTCCCATGGGTACTTTACTTGCCCAATATTGCCAATTTATTGCCCAATAATACCCATTTGTTGCCTATAATGCCAATTTGTTTGTGTTTGCCAAATAATACAAATTGATTGCCTAAAATTACATAATAGCTGCATAATATTGTTATGAAGTTGTCTATCGTAAATAGTCAAATCGCCTACTGTAGTAGTGAGAGCCGCAACAAAATTACCGAGCACCTCTCCGAACTTCTCGAGGGCTGCTCCAGACTTCCGGTAAAACATTCAGTGTCGTCGGTGTAAATGGCGATGCCCTATGCCAAACATCGGTAGACAATTTTATTGCATAACGTGGACACGCTGTTGTGAAATTTCCTACTTTTGTTGGAAAGTTGCACACCGTCGTTGTAAAGTTGCTTCGAAGGTACCAAAATTGTGTCATCGGGTACCAAAGAAATCCAAAATTGTGAATGGATGTTAATATATTGTCTATACATATTTGTGAAGTTGGTATTGTCATCTGCGCCGATGACAGTCAATGCTTCACCGGATATGGATGATAACCCTTGCGGAAATTCGGAGATGCACTTGAAAACTCCATGATGATGAAATTGCATACCGCTAGTATTAATGTTTTCTATCGATATGACAAAGTTGCCTACCGTTGTAGCAAAGTTGCCTACTACTATGACCTAGTTGGTACCGTTGTAACAAGGTTTCCCATTGATGTGGCAAAGTTGTCTACCACAGTTGTGAAGTTGTCTATCCGCTTTTGTGAAATTGCTTACAATTGTTATAAAGATATTGAAGCATGTCACATCTATAGCGGCTATTGTTTTCCCCCATTTGGTATCTGTAGGGTCGATGCATTGCCTTCCAAAATTGACGCCATGCGGTCGGTGACCAGCGTCCCCACCCACATGGCCACGCCGAAGTTGCCGCATAGCCCCTTGCCACCGATCGGGCCTTACAAAATTGCATACTGCTGCAATAAAATCGCACAACGCTGCTGTGAAGTTGCCTACTACTGTTGTAAAATTGAACACCATTGTTATAAATCAGTTGGGTACCAAAGTTGCTTTGTAGGTATCAAAATTGTGTTGTCGTGTACGAAAGTTGCTCTGGCGCGAGGCATGTAGGGCACGGGGTGGAGGGATTGGCGGGCTCTGTTCCTCTTTTTTCCAAGATGGATTGCTCGTTGGGGAGAAAGGGATATGAGAAACAAGAAATGGGAAAAGAGGGAAAAAAATTGTTGGGTCATGCCCATGATATGTCGGCTACGAAGTTGTGCACCATAATTGCGTCGACGGCACTAATACGTCTCAAACGTATCTGTAATTTTTGATGCTCCATGCTTGTTCATACACCATTTTTTTTTGAAAGGAAATGCGGTAGGGGAAGCCCCTACAGCGATTTTGGTTTTTTGAAAATAAGAACCCAAATTCGCGTCTGTGGGGACTTGAACCTGGGTGGCTGGGTTGTACATCCACTTCCCTAGCCAAATGAGATAGACTCACTTCTTGTTCATACACCATTTGCTTTGCGTTTTATTACACTTCGTGGTGTTTTTATGCATTTTCCAGAACTAACCTACTAACAAGATGCCACAGTACTAGTTCCCTGTTTTTGCTGTTTTTATGTTTCAGAAAAGCTACACAGGAAATATTCTCAGAATTGGACGAAACAAAAGCCAAAGTTCCTATTTTTTTCCCCAAAGCGTGATGGAGTCCAAAGATGAGACGGTGGGGAGCCAGGAGGCGGCCGCACCATGCCATGGCACGGGCCACCCCTAGGTCGCGCCAAGGGCAGGTGTGGGCCCCTAGTCCACTTCCTAATGCCGCTCTTCCGCCTATATATTCCCCTCGACGGGAAAACCTAAAGAGGCCCGATCAATTACCACGAAACATACTGCAAGCCACCGCCGCTATCGACGCGAGATCGAGAGGGTCCAGAAGCCTTCCCGGCACCCTGCCGGAGAGGGGAATCACCGCCGGAGGCCTTCTTCATCACCATGCCTGCCTCCGGAGTGATGCGTGAGTAGTCTACCTTGGACTACGGGTCCATAGCAGTAGCTAGATGGTTGCCATCTCCTCCATGTGCTTCATGTTTAGATCTTGTGAGCTGCCTATCATGATCAAGATCATCGTTGTGTAATTCTACATGTTGTGTTTGTTGGGATTCGATGAATATTGATACTATGTCAAGTTGATTTGGTGAATTATTATCTTTATGTTATCTCTATGTTGTTTATGATCTTGCATGCTCTGTGTTGCTAGTAGATATCTTGGCCGAGTAGATGCTAGTGATTCCAAGAGGGAGTATTTATGCTCGATAGTGGGTTCATGCCTCTAGTAATACATAGACCGTAATCCAACTGCATCTATGACTGATAATCCATCTGGAGGGTGGATTATCAGTCATAGATGCAGTTGGATTATGGTCTATGTATTATGTTGTAATGCTCAAGTGAATCTCATAGTGATCCTCATGATATTTGTATGCTTGCTTTATTCTATCAATTGCCCAACTGTAATTTGTTCACCCAGCATGTTATTTACTTTATGGAGAGACACCACTAGTGAACTATGGACCCCGGTCCATTCTTTTACATTGTTATTACTGTTTATCATTTACTCGCTTTATTTACATTCTTGCAAACTACTATCTTTTACCACTCAATGCGCTTAATCCTTTGTTTACAGCAAACCGGTGAGATTGACAACCTCACTGTAAGTTGGGACAAAGTACTTGGTTGTGTTGTGTGCAGGTTCCACGCTGCTGCTGTGCAAAGCTATGCCCTGGACAAGGCGCCATTGTCTGGAGATGTCGCAAAGCTAGTGAGCATCAACCTTCAGAAGTTGGTTCTTTCTCCTACTAGTTCGATAAACCTCGGTCTCATACTACGGGAAGACTTGCTGATGTGCTCATCATAACCTTCTCTTGGGGTTTCCAACTGGGCGGTCATCTACAAAACTCCTACATCAACACCGCACCATCAGGCACCAAAATTGCTTTGTCGTGCACCGGAGTTACTCTGTTAGCACCAAAATTGCTTTGCGAGTTGACACTTCTCATACACCTAAATTACTCCATCGGACATCAAAATTGCTCCATCGGTAATTGAGCAACTACTTATATAATTAAATAACTACTATACGATGTTAGCCAACAAATTAACATAATTAAGCAACTACTTGTGATTTTTTAGGCAACAATATGATCATAATAGAAAACTAATCCTATATGTATATATATGTAAGATTGCAAGTCTACACCAAACAACAAGGTAGCATCAGGCATCAGCGCTATATAAACAAAAAGCTAGCAAAGAGAAGCTAGCTTGGCGTGGCTCTGCTCCATGGCACACGTCAACCAGGGGCACAACATACGCTAGACTGCATACACACCGCCGGCCAAATTCTCTCTCGAAACAGGCTTTCACGCCGCTATATTAATATAGCAACCATACCGATGCAGCAGTTTGAAACCAAGAAAATGTTGGGGCAACAGCAGAAACATGCCCAAAAAGAAAAAATGACAGAAATGGCGAAGTGACTAAACAACGATGACCCGTAACCGATGCGCCCTCCGTCTATTCCCACCATGCTCCAAATGCTCCGAGGTGCCCGTATCAAGCAGCACCTCCAAGAAGGGAAACACCATCGACACGACGCCGCTGCCCGAACCAAATCGGTCCTAGGGTTTCCCCCATACGTAGAGTATAATGGACATGGGATACCCATTATGCCCTCCAAGAAGGAATGGTGTCACTCGAAGGCGACACTGCATCAGGGCCAGACAAACTGACAGAGATTTCTCCCGCCCCCGTCACACAAAAAACCCTGGCACAATGGAGCACCACCACCAAGTGTCGCCACCCAATAGCATGCGCCACCACGATCTTGTAGTCGCCATCATCAGTCCCTTTATGACACTGACCTATGGCCTGACCAGCGGAGATAATGACATCGTCGAGACTAGGAACAACAGCCTTGCAGCCATGCAGGAGGAACCCACCTCCACCACCGATAGGCAGTCATTGGCCGGACATAGAAGCGAGAGAACATCAGGCCCAGTAGGCCTAGCCGGGCCCAGATGGGCCCGTGAAGCTCCGGTCGCCGTGCTGCAATAGGCTGGCTGCAGAGCCGCTGTTCCGGGACCCTGTCAAGTCATCGCCTCGACTACCAAGATACCCATGCCGTTGTAGACTCCGGCCCGCTCGAGCCTGATACGTCCAAAACGTATCTACTTTCCCGAACACTTTTGCTATTGTTTCTCCTCTAATTTGTGTGTTTTGAATACAACTAACACGGACTAACGCTGTTTTCAGCAGAATTGCTTTGGTGTCTCGTTTTTGTGCAGAAATCCGACTTTCAGGAAAAATCCCGGAAAATATTGCAAAAATTCTATTTTGCCAGAAAACCCACGGGGCCAGAAGGAGAGACGAAGGGGGGCAGTGGCCTGGGCTCACCACCAGGGGGCGCGGCCCAGCCCTGGCCGTACCCACCTGTGGTGAGGCCGCCTCGGTCATCGCCTCGACCCCTCCTTCCGCCTACATATACCCTCTGACCTGAAAACAGCGGGGGTTTGGCATTTTTTCCAGATAGACTTCCGCTGCGCTGCCACCATCAGAAACCGCGATTTGGAACCAGAAACTCTATTCTGGCACCCTGCCGGGACAGGGATTTGGAGGAGATCTTCATCACCATCACCACCGACGTCTCTCCATCAACCATCCATGACTCCCCCATCCATGTGTGAGTAATTTCCGCTGTAGGCGAAGGGGATGGTAGGGATTGGATGAGATCATTCATGTAATTTGCTATGAGATTGTTAGGGCATAGTGCCTAGTATCTTTTATTAGTGCTTATGACATTGTTGCAACTTGTTGTGCTTAATGCTTGTCACTTTGGGCCCGAGTGCCAGGATTTCAGATCTGAACTTGTTATTGTTATATGATGATACTTGTTATTTATGATCTTACCTGCAAGTTGTATACACATATTGTTGTCCGGAACCCGAGGCCCCAAAGTGACAGAAATTGGGATAACCAGAGGGGATGGCTATGATGTGAGGATCACATGTGTTCACCGAGTGTTAATGCTTTGCTCCGGTACTTTATTAAAAGGAGTACCTTAATTACCAGTAGTTTCCCTTGAGGCCCTGCTGCAACAGGCTGGTAGGACAAAAGATGTCGTGCAAGTTTCTCATTGCAAGCACGTACGACTATATACGAAACACATGCCTATGATTGTTAGTACTAGGATGCTTTATCATTATTTATCTGCAATGCCCATGTCTCACTGATTTCATAAATTATCTTATCCATGCAACGCCCGTACATCCATCCCTATGCCTACAGTATTTTATCCTACTGTTTACTATTGCTACTATTACCGCTTTTATTTTACTATTGTTGTTACTGTTTTACTACTATCACCACTATAAAACTGTTGCTACTGATAAACCGCTGTGAGCAAGTCTGTTTCTAGGTGCAGCTGAATTGACAACTCATCTGTTAAGGCTTATAAATATTCTTTGGCTCCCCTTGTGTCGAATCAATAAATTTGGGTTTTACTTCCCTCAAAGACTATTGCGATCCCCTATACTTGTGGGTCATCAAGACTATTTTCTGGCGCCGTTGCCGGGGAGCATAGCTTTATTTGTAAGTTCACTTGGGATTCATATTATTCGCTACAATCCTTTCATCATGGGTAAACCTCGTGATGGAAAAGTTCCTATATTGCCATCCACTACAAGAAGAGGTACGACTCTGAACACCTCTGTTGCTCTTGATTCACCATCTGTTATGAGTAAGTTGCTTACACCACCACACGCACACGCTACTGCTACTACTTCTACTGAGTTTGAAAATGCCACTGATAATTTAGATGATGCTTCTACTGTGCTTGATGAGAGTGGTTCGCTAGGATCCTTTTTAGATGCTACAATTGCTAGAGCTAAGATGGGAAACACTACTGTTACACCTATTAGTTCACCTGAGTCTAGGAAATGTCCTAGTGATGATTTTGATGATGCTTATATTGAGCTTGACGATGATTTTATTGTTGAAGCTCGTGCTACTCGTGATGCTAAAGCTATTAAGGAACTTTTAGCGAGATGTGTTGTTAGATATACATTGTCTCCTGATCCTAAGTTTGCTGCTTCTCCCATAAATATTAGAGATAAGGATTATGATTTCTCTCTAGATTTATCTTACATATCTATTGTTGAGAAAGAGCCTTTTTGTGGTACTGAGAGTGAAAGTGCTATGGAGCACATGAATGAGCTTTCTACTTTGAGTAATTTGTTTTCTGATGATATTAAGCTTTGCACTTACTTTGTTGCCAAGATTTTTCCTTTCTCGTTGAAAGATGCAGCTAAAACTTGGTTTAATAGTTTGTCTCCTGGATCTATTCATAGTCCTATTGCTTTGGTTAATGCTTTCTTTCAGAAATATTTTCCTGCTAGTGCTCAACATGCTGTTGTGCAGAAAATCTTTGACTTTCAACAGGGAAAAGGAGAGATATTACCTGAATCTTGGACAAGGTTTTGTTCTTTAATTAGAGCTTTGCCTAAAGAGCCATTGCCTAAAAATGAACTCCTTGATATATTTTATAGGGATTTCTATTTTCGTGCCCTCGGGTCCTTAGTTGTGCTCAGTTTTCCCCAGCCGCTTAGTTTTTCCTCAGTTTTGCCCAAGCCCTTGTCTGAAACTCTCACAAGGAGCTCGGACGGGAGGAATCCTGCTAAGTTGACCGTTGGTTGGTGCTGGCAAGTGGGGCCGCTGTTGGTGCCCCACAGTGGACATGCCTCCACTTATCCAGATCATCGTGGGACCCGCAACTTGTCCACGTTAGTGCGCCGGACCCACAGCTTACCCAGGTGCCCGTTGCAAAATGGGAGCCCGAGCCAGCCCCGCGCCCGTGCCCGTTGATACGTCCAAAACGTATCTACTTTCCCGAACACTTTTGTTATTGTTTCTCCTCTAATTTGTGTGTTTTGAATACAACTAACACGGACTGACGCTATTTTCAGCAGAATTGCTATGGTGTCTCATTTTTGTGCAGAAATCAACTTTTAGTAAAAATTCAGGAAAAATCATGAAAAATCTTATTTCACCAGAGGACCCACGGAGCCAGAAGACAGGAGGGAGAGGAGGCCTGAGGGCCCCTCACACACTGGTGGCGCGGCCCAGCCCTGGCCGCGCCACCCTGGCGTGAGGAGGCCCCAGCCATCCTCTCGGCCTCCCCTCTCGCCTACATATACCCTCTGACGACATAATATCGGGGAGACGACGTTTTTCCCAGATAGACTTCCGCTGCGCCACCGCCATCAGAAACCGCGATTCGGAACCAGAAACTCCGTTCTGGCACCCTGCCGGGACGGGGATTTGGAGGAGATCTTCATCACCATCATCACCGACGTCACTCCATCGACCATCCATGACTCCCCCATCTATGTGTGAGTAATTCCCCCGCTGTAGGTGAGGGAATGGTAGGGATTGGATGAGATCATTCATGTAATTTGATATGAGATTGTTAGGGCATAGTGCCTAGTATCTTTATTTAGTGTCTATGACATTGTTGCAACTTGTTGTGCTTAATGCTTGTCACTTTGGGCCCGAGTGCCATGATTTCAGATCTGAACATGTTATTATTTCTATGATGATACTTGTTGTTTATGGTCTTACCTACAAGTTGTATACACATATTGTTGTCCAGAACCCGAGGCCCCAAAGTGACAGAAATTGGGATAACCGGAGGGGATGGCTATGATGTGAGGATCACATGTGTTCACTGAGTGCTAATGCTTTGCTCCGGTACTCTATTAAAAGGAGTACCTTAATTACCAGTAGTTTCCCTTGAGGCCCTGCTGCAACAGGCTGGTAGGACAAAAGATGTCGTGCAAGTTTCTCCTTGTGAGCACGTACGACTATATACGGAACACATGCCTATGATTGTTTGTACTAGGATGTTTTATCATTATTTATCTGCAATGCCCATGTCTCATTGATTTCATGAATTATCTTATCCATGCAACACCCGTAATCCATCCCTATGCCTACAGTATTTGTTCCTACTGTTTACTACTGTTACTATTACCGCTGCTATTTTACTACTGCTGTTACTGTTTCACTACTGTCACCACTATAAAACTGTTGCTACTAATAAACCATTGCGAGCAAGACTGTTTCTAGGTGGAGCTGAATTGACAACTCATCTGTTAAGGCTTACATATATTCTTTGGCTCCCCTTGTGTCGAATCAATAAATTTGGGTAATACTTCCCTCGAAGACTGTTGCGATCCCCTATACTTGTGGGTCATCAAGACTATTTTCTGGCGCCGTTGCCGGGGAGCATAGCTTTATTTGTAAGTTCACTTGGTATTCATATTGTTCGCTACAATCCTTTCATCATGGGTAAACCTCGTGATGGAAAAGTTCCTATATTGCCATCCACTATAAGAAGAGGTACGACTCTCAACACTTCTTCTGCTCTTGATTCACCATCTGTTATGAGTAAGTTGCTTACACCACCACACCCACACGCTACTGCTACTACTTCTGCTGAGATTGAAAATGCCACTGATAATTTAGATGATGCTTCTACTATGCTTGATGAGAGTGGTTCACTAGGTTCCTTTTTAGATGCTACTATTGCTAGAGCTAAGTTGGGAAACACCACTGTTACACCTGTTAGTTCACCTGAGTCTAGGGAATGTCCTAGTGATGATTATGATGATGATGCTTATATTGAGTTTAATGATGATTTTATTGCTGAAGCACGTGCTGCTCGTAATGCTGGTAATGTTAGAGAACTTCTTGCAAGATGCTCTGTTAGATATAATTTGTCTCCTGATCCTAAGTTTGCTGCTTCTCCCATAAATATTAGAGACAAGGATTATGATTTCTCTTTGGATTTATCTTACATATCTATTGTTGAGAAAACTCCTTTTTGTGGTACTAAATATGAGAGTGCTATGGGGCACATGAATGAGCTTTCTACTTTGAGTAATTTGTTTTCTGATGATATTAAGCTCCGCACTTACTTTGTTGCTAAGATTTTTCCTTTCTCGTTGAAAGATGCAGCTAAAACTTGGTTTAATAGCTTGTCTCCTGGATCTCTTACTAGTCCTATTGCTTTGGTTAATGCTTTCTTTCAGAAATATTTTCCTGCTAGTGCTCAACATGCTGCTGTGCAGAAAATCTTTGATTTTGAACAGGGAAAAGGAGAGATATTGCCTGAATCTTTGACAAGGTTTTGTTCTTTAATTAGAGCTCTGCCTAAAGAACCATTGCCTAAAAATGAACTCCTTGATATATTTTATAATGGACTAACGGATGAATTTAAGTCATATTTGGATAGTTGTGCTGGTTGTGTTTTCAGGGAAAGAACTCCGGCTGATGCTGAAGAATTAATTGCTAAAATAAGCCAAAATCATGACGATTGGACTTTAGTTGAGCCAACACCAGCACCAACCCCCGCGCCATCTACAGAGCCTACGCCGAAGAAGAGAGGGATGATTGAATTAAATGATGAAGTTATGAGGGAAGCTAAGAAATCTCTTAAGGAGAAAGGTATTAAGGCCGAAGATGTGAAGAATTTACCTCCTATAGAAGAATTATGTAAGCCAATCCCTCACTCATCAACTATTGAGGTACACTCTCTCTAACGCTTTGATGAAAGAGATATTCCTTATACTAAACCTCCTGATCAATGCCTAGATGAATTTAATAATTTTATTGTTAAGCAAGAAAATTTTAATAGAATGGTGCATAATCATTTGTTGGAAAATTCTAGAGCTATTAACAAGTTGCAGGATATTGTGGAGAGAACCGCCAATGATGTGAAGATACTAGTTAAATATTTTCAAATGGTTCAAACACAAATTGATCAGCTTACCAAGGTGCAAAAAGACTTGCTATTTAATGCCGCAAGAGAGAAGCAAGCATGTGAAATACGCACAAGAAGTGGCGCTGCTACTCAAGATCCATTATATCCTGAAGGACATCCTAAGAGGGTCGAGCAAGATTCTCAACGAACTGCAATTGATGATATTCCTTCTGAGAAGAAGAAGAAGAAGCATAAAACAACTACAGAATTATCTGATGCAGGTAAAGATCCTAACAGTGTTTCTATTTCTGATGCTGAAACTGAACCAGGAGATGCTTCCGATAAAGAAGAAGTTGAAGAGGAGCCAGAAAAGATTGATAAGAATGCAAAATACACCAACGAAGACTTCATTGCCAACAAGCATGGTAAAGAGAGGGAACCTTGGGTACATAAACCAATGCCTTTTCCTAGTGGTTTTGTGAATGGATGAGACCTTTATTTTTGCAAATTCCTTTGACTGATGCTATTAGAATGCCTCATTATGCCAAGTATATGAAAGATATTATCACTAACAAAAGGAAAATTCCTTGTGAGGAAATTTCCACTTTACTTGCTAATTATTCTTTTGATGGTAAAGTTCCAGAGAAGCTTGGAGATCCAGGTATACCTACTATTCCTTGCTCCATTAAAAATAACTATGTTAGAACTGCTTTATGTGATTTGGGAGCTGGAGTTAGTGTCATGCCTTTTTCTCTTTATAAGAGACTTGATCTAGAAAAATTAGTATCAACTGATATATCTTTGCAGATGGCTGATAAGTCTACTACTATTCCTATTGGTATATGTGAAAATGTTCATGTTCAAGTTGCTAACAGTTGTTTAATATTAACTGATTTTGTTGTGTTGGAAATGCCTGAAGATGATAATATGTCTATTATTCTTGGGAGACCTTTTCTAAACACTGCAGGTGCTGTTATTAATTGCAATCAAGGAAAAGTCACTTTTAATGTTAATGACAAAGAGTATACGATTTATTTTCCCAAGAAGATTGATAGGAAGAATGCTCTAAATTCAATCAAGCATGTTGAGACCATCAAAGTTGGTCAAATTATTTGTTCAGAGCGAAAGTCCAAGGAAGAATATAAAATTGTTATGATTGGGAATATACCTATCAAAGTTGAGGTAACATAAGCATTAAGTGAAGTGCAAAGTTTTGCCTCATATGAAGTTAGTTTGGGAACAAGACTTGATCAACCTTGTTAACAAAGTGATTTTATATGAACGAAATTTCGTTTTCACCGCATCCACTCCACCTCACTTGTATTTACTTTCATCAAATTTTATTTCTTCAGTTTAGTTGCATGATTAAGAGTATCTCAAAGCTGCTGCATGCTTAGTTTTGATTTGCCTGAAATCATTTTATCCACGTTTTTCTGAGTTTTTATCGATATGCCAATTTCTGAAAAATCCTCGAAAATAAAGTTTCTCGAAAAATTCCAGAAAATTCTTTATAAATTTTTATGTCAAAAATGGGGCAGAGAGACACCTGGGAGGCACCAGGAGGGGCTGCCATGCCACCTCACACATAGGTGGCGCGGCCTAGCTCTGGCAGCGCCACCCAGGTGTGAGAGGGCCCACCTGGCCCCTCACTTATCTCTTCCTCCCCTGCTCTTTCTCTCTCCCGAAAACAACGACACACCCAGCTCAAACCCGAGTTCTTGCTGTTCTTCACCTGGATTTTTCGATCTCCTTGCTCAGCCCAACATTTCTGCTGAAATTTGGAGCATTTGTTCTCTGGTATGTGACTCCTCCACTTGTCCAAGTAGAATTTTTTTGGTGGAGTATTTCTTGAGTATTTTAGCATTGTAGGTGGCAGGATCAATGAGTATGCATGCTTGTTCTATTGCTTAGAATTGTTATTTTTATGCATGATAGCTCTCTAGTAACCCACTATAGTAGTTTCCTACACTTGCTTGTCTCAAAATCATATTTTATGAGGTTTGTCAAAAATTTTAGAAATGGAAGAGAATGCATATCAACTCTCTCAACATGAACTAGAAGTGCATGAAGTTATGAAAGTTCACCGTGAAGAGAAGGTCTTCCCCTCACATTATCCATGCTCAGCGTTCATGAATGCTGCTGGAATTTTGCAGGATTTTCAAACCTTACTCTCTAATGCAGGATTGGGGCATTTTGTTGAGGGTGAACCTCCCCAATATGTTAAACTAACAATGTCTGTGGTGCAGGATTTCAGATTTAGTTGGTCCACTTCTAACCCCACGGTTCATTATAAAATTTATAACAAATCTGTGGATTTGCCTCTTGATGTTTTCTGTACAGCTATTAGAGTACCACAGTGGGGATCGCTCGAGAAGATAAGGGGACAGCCTAGGCCATTGTTAGAACTATACGAGGAAATTTGTCAAGGAAGGAGCTTCACAGGAGAGGGTGGTAAAACTTGTAATATTAATTTCCCATCCATTCGATATTTTGCCTTCTTTATTACCAAATGTGTTCTTGCTAGGAAGTCTGCAAGTAAATTATCTCTCCATGATCTAGCTTTTATTGCTGCTGCTTTGAGGCGTGATAGGACTTACCATTTGGGTGCCTTAATAGCTTTCCGTCTTGATATTAATCGTGAGAAAGGGGGAATCTGTGGAGGACTTATAGCTTCATGCCTGTTAGCTTTGCATGGTGTTTTGCCTCATTTTCTAGATTTGCAGTTCCCCGAGGAGAAGCTTGATCTTAATTCTATGATTCATCATAAGTTTATTTCTCCTCCTGCTAGTTTGATTAATTTAACATTTAAGCTAACCTTTTTCAAGAAGACTACCTGGAGGGTAGTGAAGACTGATCGATCAGTCCGTTTGCATGCACCTCTTTTGTTTAACCTTGATCGCAGGAATGGATGGTCGCTTACGGAAGATGAGCTTGATGCGTACGTAGAGGAGCACCCGTCGCATGTGCACGATGAGGAGTGCGCCGAGGAGTCGGGCCAGCCCTCCAACATTGCGAATTTCCCATATGAGCAACCTTATTATGATTATGCGCCATCAGCTTCATCTTCACGAGAGCCGGGGTACGATTACACCTATGATGACCCACCAGCCTGGGGCAGCTATCAGAATCGAAATTGATCTCCACTTAGGCCAAAAGCCTAAGCTTGGGGGGAGGTACGCCGACGATTCACTCATCTACATATCATATTTTGTCGGACCTTTGTATATTCATGTTTCGCCTTCTCTAGTGTTCTTGTTCTTATTTTCACTTTTCCAAAACATAAAAAGACCAAAAATATTTCCGTTGTTTCTCTTTGTTTGGTTCTTTAGTTTTCTACCTTTGGTTTGCTTTACTTGCTATTTTCGGTTTGCTATTTGAAAAATCCAAAAATATTTTGCTTTGTTTGCTATTTCCTTCTACTTTTGTTTCAAAAATCGAAAACCCCAAAAATATTTATTGTTCTTCTTTGGTTTTGTAAAGTTTGTTGCAGAGTCCAGTCTCCCGTTACTCCATTGGAGCTTGGTATTCACTTTATATTATTCAAGTCACACAAGTGAAGAGCAATGATGACGATATACGACAATCCGAAATGTGGTAAGAGGCTGGTATGAACTCTATTTGTTTTCATTTTTGTACATATACTCATCTATGTGGACATGCTTAGTCGGTTCATGTAAGGTATATGTTATCAAATGATGCTTTGTAGTTCTTGCTTTCATATGATTAGTTTCAATTTACTATTAGCCTGTAGCATGTCATGTAGACGCTTGCATGCTTTGTTTTATTCATATTATGGTATGTTATTGTGGTATCCACCTCTGAAAGTTTCATTTGAATCGACTTGGCACATGCTCAAGCATGCATATGACTGAACAAAAAGTCAATTAAGCCTCGATGATCTAAATTGCCTCAGAGTTCTTGTATCATTTTTATGCCTATATTAATTTTGTTTTGTCGCAAGCATGATTATGACAGTTATTACTCTCTCGATTGTCGCTTCCCAGTCTTTTGCTAGCCTTCACTTGTACTGAGTATGAGCTCTACTCATGCATCCAATTACCAAAAACCAAGTCTTCCAAAGAGTCCACTATAAATTCCTATGCATGGTATTTGTAAGCCATTCCAAGTAAATTTTCATGTGCTACCTTTCAAAACTTTCAACTACTTCTCATTTTGTGCCACTGTTTTTAGCTCATGGGGACGTAGTGGTCGGAATTGCTATCTTCCATATTAAATTAAGTACCCCTCGACTTGGCAGCTTCATCTGTTCGTCATTAATTTGCATGAGAGCTGGTCAGACCATTATAATCTAATTCTAAAAGAAAGAAAAAAGGCACTCTTCCAAGGAATGTGAAAGTTGGTGGGCACCCGATGGAATCGGTTAGCCATGGTTTGAGAAAGGAAAAAAGGTGGGGAGGAGTGCCAAAGCTTTATAAAAGAGCACCAATGTGCCAAATTTCAAAGAACTCGGAACCGCTCTCCCTTGTTTATTATGGAAGATAGCAAGTCCCCATTGCTAGTCGTTGACATAGAATAACCACCTCTCAAAATAAATTTTTTATCTCTGTTTTACAAATGAAAAGCTCTAGCACATGCTAAATCCCTGCTTCCCTCTGCGAAGGGCCATTCGTTAACCTTTATGTTGAGTCATCATCTTCTAACTTTAAAGCACTTCTTGAGAGCATAGCTGTTATTCTTAGTGTAATGTGCTTGTCCCAGAACACGGTTAATTGTGGTATAACTTTGATGCTTGTATCTTTGATATCTTTAATTTCTAGTCTTCCCTTGAATTTCAGAGGTGCCTCAGCATTTATGTTTTGCTCTACAAATAAAGGCAAGCGGGATACCACTCTTTCATATCATTTATGCATATTACAATCTTGTAGCTTCTTATGTACATGTTACTTGTTATTAGTGCATTGGCACTCTTTCATAGTTTGCTTGACTATGAGGTGACATTAGTTGCATATTTCTTATTATGAATTGCCTGAGTACTTGATCACATAGTTAGTATATATACATCTTATGAGCAAATGTGTTCGTGAAAGTTTCTTTTATCGCTATCAGTTGTTAACTGAATTGCTTGAGGACAAGCAAATAGCTAAGCTTGGGGGAGTTGATACGTCCAAAACGTATCTACTTTCCCGAACACTTTTGCTATTGTTTCTCCTCTAATTTGTGTGTTTTGAATACAACTAACACGGACTGACGCTGTTTTCAGTAGAATTGCTCTGGTGTCTCGTTTTTGTGCAGAAATCAACTTTCAGTAAAAATTCGAGAAAAATCATGAAAAATCCTATTTCACCAGAGGACCCACGGAGCCAGAAGACAGGAGGGAGAGGAGGCCTGAGGGCCCCTCACACACTGGTGGCGCGGCCCAGCCCTGGCCGCGCCACCCTGGCGTGAGGAGGCCACAGCCATCCTCTCAGCCTCCCCTCTCGCCTACATATACCCTCTGACGACATAATATCGGGGAGACGGCGTTTTTCCCAGATAGACTTCCGTTGCGCCGCTGCCATCAGAAACCACGATTCGGAACCAGAAACTCCATTCTGGCACCCTGCCGGGACGGGGATTTGGAGGAGATCTTCATCACCATCATCACCGACGTCACTCCATCGACCATCCATGACTCCCCCATCCATGTGTGAGTAATTCCCACGTTGTAGGTGATGGGATGGTAGGGATTGGATGAGATCATTCATGTAATTTGATATGAGATTGTTAGGGCATAGTGCCTAGTATCTTTATTTAGTGCCTATGACATTGTTGCAACTTGTTGTGCTTAATGCTTGTCACTTTGGGCCCGAGTGCCATGATTTCAGATCTGAACATGTTATTATTTCTATGATGATACTTGTTGTTTATGGTCTTACCTACAAGTTGTATACACATATTGTTGTCCGGAACCCGAGGCCCCAAAGTGACAGAAATTGGGATAACCGGAGGGGATGGCTATGATGTGAGGATCACATGTGTTCACTGAGTGCTAATGCTTTGCTCCGGTACTCTATTAAAAGGAGTACCTTAATTACCAGTAGTTTCCCTTGAGGCCCTGCTGCAACAGGCTGGTAGGACAAAAGATGTCGTGCAAATTTCTCCTTGTGAGCACGTACGACTATATACAGAACACATGCCTATGATTATTTGTACTAGGATGCTTTATCATTATTTATCTGCAATGCCCATGTCTCATTGATTTCATGAATTATCTTATCCATGGAACGCCTGTAATCCATCCCTATGCCTACAGTATTTGTTCCTACTGTTTACTACTGTTACTATTACCGCTGCTATTTTACTACTACTGTTACTGTTTCACTACTGTCACCACTATAAAACTGTTGCTACTGATAAACCATTGCGAGCAAGATTGTCTCCTAGTGCAGCTGAATTGACAACTCATCTGTTAAGGCTTACATATATTCTTTGGCTCCCCTTGTGTCGAATCAATAAATTTGGGTAATACTTCCCTCGAAGACTGTTGCGATCCCCTATACTTGTGGGTCATCACCCGTGCCATTGCTTCCCCCTTCTTTCCCTGCGCCCCATTGTTCTTCTTCTCCGCTAGCGGCAGCCCTTCTCCGGCAGGCGGGTGATGTCTAGTTTCTCTTCGACCTCCCGTTCTTCATGGCCGTAGTATGGACCCGTGCCTTTGACAAGATGCCCTGACTGCCCACGCCAAGAGCCTCTGAAGCGGTTGATCTGTAAGACGAACGACAACGGCAACCGTGGACGTGAGTTCCTTGCATGCGAGAGCTTGCCATATAGAGAGGGGGATAAGGTTAGATCTCGCTCCAATTGCTCTGTTTTCTCTCGATTTTCTTGTTATTCCCTCGAATTTGGGATTTAGGGTTCACGTTGTTGTTTTTAGATCCTGAAGAAATGCAGGTATTTTGAGTGGATCGATGTGTATGTTCAGCGGCTTAAATTGCAGGAATCAATTGGCGGTATTGGGGAGCGCAATTTGGGAGGGGGGTACTTGCTGTAGAGAATGCGGCGGAGAGAGGGGCCGTCCCGATTATGCCTAACGCTCCCAATGCAGAACTGGTGGAAGTGAAGGGAGAACTGGAGAAAATGAACAAGCAGTTAAAGCAGCTGATCGAGTTGAAGAAGCAAGCTAATCTGATGGCTGGTTGTTTTTTTTGTTGTATAATTGCGATCAGATTCTTATCATTGCTCGTCAAGCGCTAGAAGTTGTTATAAGGGATCCCTTGTTACAAATCCATTATTCAGTTACATGTACTTGTAGTTGTTTTCAAAGTTACTGTGTGCATTCACCGAAATTACCAAAAAAAATAAGTGTTAGGGAATATAGGAATGCTAAAGATAGTTGATAATTGTTAGAGGGGTGACAAATAATGCATTCACCAAAATCCCACAAATATGTATGTCTCATGTTTATACCAAAATTATACCACTTTTGGGACGTTTCAAATAACCAAAACTATATCCCAAACTATATTCCCTAAAAGAAAAGGAATGCTAAAGAAAGTTGATAATTGTTAGAGGGGTGATAAATAATCCATTCACCGAAATCCCACAAATATGTCAAATATGTATGTCTCATGTTTCTACCAAAATTATACCATTTTTGGGCCGTTTCAAATTGCCAAAACTATATTCCCTAAAAGAAAAGGAATGCTAAAGATAGTTGATATTTGTTAGAGGGGTGATAAATAATTCATTCACCGAAATGCCCCAAATATGCCAAACATGTATGTCTCATGTTTCTACCAAAATTATACCACTTTTGGGCCATTTCAAATTACGAAAACTATATTCCCTAAAAGAAAAGGAATGCTAAAGATAGTTGATAATTGTTAGAGGGGTAATAAATATGTATGTCTCATGTTTCTACCAAAATTATACCACTTTTGGGCCGTTTCAAATTACCAAAACTAAATTCCCTAAAAGAAAAGGAATGCTAAAGATAGTTGATAATTGTTAGAGGGGTGATAAATATGTATGTCTCTTGTTTACCACTTTTTAGTTTAACATTTTTAAATCATGGAAAATAATGCATAAATAGAGGGAATATAGTTACGTGGCAAAATAATCTATAAATGCACACGGATCGACTCCACCAACCGTTGATCCACCGACAGAGAGAGAGGGGTGGCCACGAAGAGAGAGAGAGGGGTGGCCACGAAGAGACGGATAGGGGTATACTGCCCGTTAGATCAGTGGATCAACGGTTGGTGAAGTCGATCCGTGTGACAACTGCTCAACCAATCAGGATAAGTTTGGGTTTCTGTGAGCATTTGTGACAGTACTTGAGGGCAAAACTGAGTAGTACTAAGAAACCAAGGACACGTAAATAGTAAATAGACTAAGGGATTCAAACAAAATAATTACAAAATGAAAAATGCGTGTTTTGTACAATATAATTCGTATTGGGCTACATCAAATTATTTGCAATTCAAATATACATGAGTGTGACAATTATGGCCTCATTTAGACAAACTATGTTTTGGGGAAGTTGTTTTGCAAAGGGGTTTGAGTGGAAAACCATGCATCTTCATAGCTACTAGTGATTATGAGATGTGGCAATTTGTGGTAAAACATGATTTATCTATGTTTGTTAAGGTGGCAGGTTGCGTAGGAAGACTCCATGAGTAGGTGCCACTATGTTTTTATTTTTTTGGATTTTTTTGCGCATGAAATGACTCAATTAGCTATATTAATCTCATTTGTTGACTCTCTGTTGACCAACTACTTGAGGGTAGAACTGAGTATATTGCACTTGCCAGTCTAAGTACTCGAGGGGAAAACTGAGTACATATAAAATTTCTGTATAAGGCCCGAGGGTAGAACTGAGTACACCAAACCTCGAAGGGTTAGACTCGTGTCGCGGTGCACGCTGCAGCCATGCATAGCGGACGCGTGTTGCGGTACACCAAACGTCACCTTCGTCTTTATAGAGCCCCTCTGTCTCTCTCTCGACGCTTGCCCACTCTCTCATTCTCACTGCAACCGCCTCTCCTGTCCCATCATCTTCTCCACTTCGCGTAAAAAAAACCCCTAAGAAAAAACCCCAGCGATGGAGAAGCATGAGATGCCCATTGCCGACGTAGCCGCCGGCGCATCGGCCGCCGGTGCATCGGCCGCCGGCGCATCGGCCGCCGGCGCATCAGCCGCCGGCGCATCGGACGCCGGCGCATCGGCCGCCGCCCCCGTCCAGGCCCCCGTCGCAGCTTCCGTCGTAGGCGCCGGCGCATCAGCCGCCGGCGCAATGGCTGCCGCCCCCGTCTAGGCCCCCGTCCAGGCCCCCGTCGATTGGGACCTGTACGAAGACCCGTACGAACCAGTGCCGTACGTCGCGCCGGCGAACCCCTACGACACCAGCATCGTCGACGACTACCCAGAGGTAACCCTTTGTTCCCTTGTTCTTATACCATTTCAATCATTTTGTGTTAGATCTAGCGTTATTAGGGTTCGTCTGTTCCTAGTTCAATCCTTTTATGATAGATCTAGTGTTATTAGGGTTAGTCTGTTCCTAGTTCAATCCTTTTATGATAGATTTAGCGTTATTATGATAGATCTAGCGTTATTAGTGTTTGTGATTTGCTTTTGTTTAAGATTCAGTTAACTTATGTGAGTAATCAATCCCATCCGGTTAATTTGTGCCAATTATGATGAATATTTGGGCACAAATTGATTCAGGGTTTGGTCTGTGAACAATTGGTGTGTACAAATTTGTTGTGCATGATCTTTGGTTCACTGACCCAAATCCTGGATATAAGTGTGTCCAATGTAACTGAGGCTTCTTTTTTTGTGTGCCCATATTATCATGTATGATCTTTTGTTCACTCTCTGTTCCATCATCGCTGCAATTGACTCCGTGTTTTTCGATCTTTGGTGCTCCGTGACAGGTGCAGAGCAGCGACGTCGACAGCGACGACGAGTCCTTCCACACCAAGACTCGTCACGTCCTCAGGAGGCTGCAGTCCGGCAATTACGATCGCCACTTTGCTCGAGGCGTTTACAGGTGCCCCTTCTGCAACAGGAGGCTCCGCGCCACCGACTTCAACTGCCTGGTAAACCATGCCGAATCCCTTGGCAGAGCCCCTGGCGGTGCTAGAGTTGGAACGACCGTGAACGTGCATGCATTCATGGCCAAATACAAAGCACTTGGGATTCACCTGCGCAGCCTCCAAGCTTAATCCCATGTAAAATGTAGCTTATGTTGGATCTAGGGATCGGTAGTACTGTTGGATCTGTCCTGAATATATATATATATATATATATATATATATATATATGCTATGTTGGCTGCTGTATGCAGCTTATCCTATATTTTCTCGATTTATTATGCTGCTGTGAATTTATCCTCTACTAGCTTCTAGATTTGCTACTAGATTTGTTAACATATTGGGCAAAAAATGAGAGACAAAAGGCAACAATCATTAAAGAAAGACAGAAATAGAAGCTTCTCTAGATTTGATACTAATTTGGTGAAAAGAGAGAGAACTGTTACAGAGAGAGAGGGGAAAAAGGCGCTCTGAAAAATGCCAATTTGGGCCAAGAGAGACAAAACCGAGCTCTCACGTACAACCAAACGCGGCCTCGTCCTGTCCCACGCGGTCCCGTTCTACCAGCCCCACGCGACGCGGCCCCACACAACGCGGCCCCACACGTTAGCACAGAACGGTCAACTAAACGGCAACCCTCCCGTCTGAGCGTCTGCGAGGGGTTTCAAACTAGAGCGAGGGGAAAACTGAGAAAAAGTTAAGCGGCTGGGGAAAACTGAGAACAACTAACGACCCAGGGACACGAAAATAGAAATCCCTATTTTATAATGGACTAACTGATGAATCTAAGACATATTTGGATAGTTGTGCTGATTGTATTTCCAGGGAAAGAACTCCGGCTGAAGCTAAAGAATTAATGGCTAAAATAAGCCGGAATCATGATGATTGGACTCTAGTTGAGCCAACACCAGCACCAACACCAACGCCAACTACATATTCGACACCGAAGAAGATTGGAATGATTGAATTAAATGATGAAGTTATGAGGGAAGCCAAGAAATCTCTCAAGGAGAAAGGTATTAAGGCCAAAGATGTGAAGAATTTACCTCCTATAGAAGAATTATGTAATGCAATCCCTCACTCATCCACTATTGAGGTACACTCTCTCCACCGCTTCGATGCTTAGACGAGTTAGATAATTTTATTGTTAAGCAAGATAAGTTTAATAGAATGGTGCAAAATCATTTGTTCGAAAATTCTAGAGCTATTAACAAGTTGCAGGATATTGTGGAGAGAACCTCCAATTATGTGAAGATACTTGTTAAACATTTTCAAATGGTTCAGACTCAAATTGATCAGCTTACCAAGGTGCAAAAAGACTGGCTAGTTAATGCCGCAAGAGAAAAACAAGCGTGTGAAATACGCACAAGAGGAGGTGCTACCACTCAAGACCCCTTATATCCTGAAGGACATCCAAAGAGGATCGAGCAAGATTCTCAATGCACTTCAAGTGATGATATTCCTTCCAAGAAGAAGAAGAAGAAGAAGCATAAAACAACTACAGAATCCTCTGAAGCAGGTAAAGATCCTAATAGTGTTTCTATTTCTGATGCTAAAACTAAACCAGGTAATGCTTCCGATAAAGAAGAAGTTGAAGAGGAACCAGAAAAGATTGATAATAATGCAAAGTACACCAAAGAAGACTTCATTGCCAACAAGCATGGTAAAGAGAGAGAGCCTTGGGTGCAGAAACCAATGCCTTTTCCTAGTAAGAAACACAAATCCAAGGAAGAAGAATACTACAACAGGTTTTGTGAATGGATGAAACCTTTATTTTTGCAAATTCCTTTGATTGATGCTATTAGAATGCCTCCTTATGCAAAGTATATGAAAGATATTGTTACTAACAAAAGGAAAATTCCTAATGAGGAAATTTCTACTTTACTTGCTAATTATTCTTTTGATGGTAAAGTTCCAGAGAACCTTGGAGATCCAGGTATACCAACTATTCCTTGCTCCATTAAAAATAACTATGTTAGGACTGCTTTATGCAATTTGGGAGCCGGAGTGAGTGTAATGCCTTTTTCTCTTTATAAGAGACTTGATCTAGAAAAATTGGTATCAACTGATATATCTTTGGAAATGGCTGATAAGTCTACTACTATTCCTATTGGTATATGTGAAAACATTCCTGTTCAAGTTGCTAACAGTTGTTTAATATTAACTGACTTTGTTGTGTTGGAAATACCTGAAGATGATAATATGTCTATTATTCTTGGGAGACCTTTTCTAAACACTGCAGTTGCGGTTATTAATTGCAATCAAGGAAAGGTGACTTTTAATGTCAATGACAAAGAGTATACAGTTTATTTTCCCAAGAATATTAATAAAAAGAATGCTCTAAATTCAATCAAGAATGTTGAGACCATCAGAGTTGGTCAGATTATTTGTTCAGAGCAAAAGCCCAAGGAAGAATATAAAATTGTCATGATTAGGACTATGCCTATCAAGGTCGAGGTAACATAAGCATAAAGTGAAATGCAAAGTTTTGCCTCATATAAAATTAGTTTGGTAACAAGACTTGATCAACCTTGTTAACAAAGTGATTTTATATGAATGAAACTTCGTTTTCACCGCATTTATTCAACCTCACTCATATTTACTTTCACCATTTTTGTTCCCTTTGTTAGTTACATGATTAGAATGTCTTAGAGCTGCTGCATACTTGAGTTTGATTTGCTTGCAATCATTCCACCGTCGTTTTCCCGAGTTTTATTCTTTTATCATTTTTCTGAAAAATCCTCGAAAATGAAGTTTCTCGAAAAATTCCAGAAAAATCTTTTTAAATTTTTATGTCAAAAATGGGGCAGAGAGGCACCTGGGAGACCTCAGGGGGACCTGCCACGCCACCTCACCACCAGGGGGCGCATCCCAGCTCTGGCCGCGCCCACCTATGGTGAGGGGGGCCCCTAGCCTCTCACTTATCTCTTCCTCCCCAGCTCTTTCTCTCTCCCAAAAACAACGACACACCAGCTTAAACTCATGTTCTTGCTGCTCTTCATCTTGATTTTTCGATCTCCTTGCTCAGCCCATCATTGTTGCTGAGATTTGGAGCATTTGTTCTCCGGTATGTGACTCCTTCGATTGTCCAAGTAGAATTTTGTTTAGTGAAGTATTTCTTGAGTATTTTAGTTCTATAGGCTAAAGGTGAAATGAGTTTGCATGCTTGTTCTATTGCTTAGAAATGTTATTTTGAGCATGTTAGCCCTCTAGTAACTCCCTATAGTAGTTTCCTACACTTGTTTGTTTCAAAATCACTTTTTATGAGGTTTGTTAAAAAAAATCAGAAATGGAGGAGAATGCATACCAACTCTTTCAACATGAACTAGAGGTGCATGAAGTTATGAGAGTTCACCGTGAAGAGAGGGTCTTTCCCTCAATCTATCCATGCTCAGAGTTCATGAATCTGCTGGAATCCTGCAAGACTTCCAAACTCTAATTTCTAATGCAGGATTGGCACATTATATTGATGATGAGCCTCACCAATATGTTAAACTAACAATGTATGTGGTGCAGGATTTTAAATTCAGTTGGTCCACATCTAACCTCATGGTTCATTATAAAATCTACAATAAATCTGTGGACTTGCCCTTTGATGTTTTCTGTGCAGCCATTAGAGTACCACAGTGGGGATCGCGCGAAAGGATAAAGGAACGGCCTAAGCCATTTATGGACCTCTATGAGGAGATTTCTCAAGGAAGAAGCTTGATGCTTGCGGTATGGTTAATGTTCACCGTCCAGTTGGGAACCCCAAGAGGAAGGTATGATGAATATAGCAGCAAGGTTTTCCCTCAGTAAGAAACCAAGGTTTATCGATCCGAAGGGGAAGAAGCCAAACGACTGAAGGTGATGCTTGCTAGCTTGCGATAGCTCGAGACAATTTATAAGGCGCCTCGTCCAAGCTTTGCTTTGCCAGCTGCAACACGGAACCTGCACACAACACAACCAAATACTTTGCTCCTAACTTACGATGAGGTTGTCAATCTCACTGGTTTGCTTGAAACAAAGGAATGAGCGTATCGAGTGGAAAATAGTAATAGTATGCGAGTAAAGTAAACAATGCGAGTAAAGTAAACAGGTGATAGCAATATAAAGGAAATAGGACCGGGGTCCACAGTTCACTAGTGGTGTCTCTCCATAAGATAAAATAATACATGCTGGGTAAACAAATTACAGTTGGGCAATTGAAAGCATAAAGACAATGTGCATATGATGAGAGGATCACTATGAGATTTACTCTGGGTATTACAACAAAATACATAGACCGCCATCCAACTGCATCTATGACTAATAATCCACTTGTGGCAAATCAATCCGAGAACTCCACAAGTATTAAGTTGCGAACAACAGATAATTGCATTAAGCAAAGTGTGTAATGTAAACAAAGCATATGCCCTCAAGCATATGAATGTTGTTTTCCCCCTAGTAGCAACAGCACATCTACAACCTTAGAGGTTTTTGTCACTCCCCCAGATTAAATAGAGGCATGAACCCACTATCGAGCATAAATACCCCCTCTTGGAGTCACTAGCAACTACTCGGCCAAGATAGCAACTAACAATGGAGAGCATGCAAGATCACAAACAACATAGAGATAACAAAAGATAATATTCAGTACTTCAACTCAAGCATAACACCAATATTCATCGGATCCCAACAAACCAAACATGTAGAATTACATAATGGTGATCTCAATCATGTAGGGTAGCTTATGAGATCTAAACATGAAGCACATGGTCGAGAAGAGAACCATCTAGCTACTGCTATGGACCCATAGTCCAAGGTAGACTACTCACTCATCGCTCCGGAGGTAAGCATGGCGATGAAGAAGACCTCCGGTGGCGATTCCCCTCTCTGACAGGGTGCCGGGAAGAGCTTCTGGACCATCTCGATCTTCGGATCGACGGCGACAGCGGATCGCGATGTGTTTTGAAAAAGTGATCGGGTCTTTAGGTTTTTCCCGTCAGGGGGTCTTTATAGGCGAAGGGGCATCGTCAGGACTGGACCGAGGCACCCTCACACATAGGGGGTGCGGCCTACCCCTGGGCCGCGCCGCTCTAGTGTGTGGGGCCCTCGTGGCCCCACTCTGTCTCCTCTTCGGTTCTCTGGAAGCTTCGGTTACATTTTGAGCGACTGGCTTTGGTTTCGTCCAATTCCGAGAATATTTCCTGTGTAACTTTTCTGAAACACAAAAACAGCAGAAAATAGGGAACTGGCACTGTGGCGACTTGTTAATAGGTTAGTTCCGAAAAATGCATAAAAGTGCCACGAAGTATAACGAAACACTAAGCAAATGGTGTAAAAACAAGCATGGAGCATCAAAAATTATGGATACGTTGGAGACGTATCAGCATCCCCAAGCTTAACTCATGCTCGTCCTCGAGTAGGTAAGTGATAACAAAAGAAATAATTTTTGAGGTGACATGCACCTACACAATCTTGATCATCTATGTAAGTGTTGAGCGCTGGGATCAAAAGAACTTAAAACATGGGCATGAAAGACATAATCTTGATAGAAGAAACTTAGCAACCATGTTATAACGTGAAAATGAACACAAACAAAAGATCATGAAAATGAAACAATGAAAGTCAAACGTGTGTTCAAGTCATAAGGAAAAACATACAAATGGTTTTCAGCTTGTCCTTCATGGAGAGCAAAACATAAATGCACAGGACACCTTCAAGTTTAAGAGGGTGACTAGATACAAATAATTTGAGAACAAGTGAAACCAACAATATGAATCAATCAATGAAAACTTTGGGACAATGCACATTATACTCAGAATGACAACTATGCTCTCTTAATGGTGCATAAAGATAGAAGGTGGTGACTCAACATAAAAGTAAAAAAGAAAGGCCCTTCGCGGAGGGAAGCAGTGATTAAACATGTGCTAGAGCTTTTCATTTGTAAAACAGAGAGATAAAAATTGGGTTTTGAGAGGTGGTTGCTTTTATCAATGACTGGCAATGGGGTTCTTACTATCTTCCATACAAAAATGAAGCAAGTTTTTGAGAGAGAGATTGGCACTTTTGTGCTCTTTTATAAAGCTTGGCACTCCTCCCCACCTTTTTTCCTTTCTCAAACCATGGCTAACTGATTCCATTGGGTGCCCACCAACATTCACATACCATGGAGGAGTGCCTTTTTTTTCTTTCTTTTTTTCTCTTTTTTTTGGAATAAGCAATATGGAAGATAGCAAATCCGACCACTACGTCCCCATGAGCTGAAAACAGTGTCACAAAACGAGAAGTGTTTTGAAGGTTTTTGAAAGGTAGCACATGAAAATTTACTTGGAATGGCTTACAAATACCATATATAGGAATTTATAGTGGACACAATGGCAAACTTGGTTTTTTTAGGAGTTGGATGCACGAGTAGAGCTCATACTCAGTACAAAATGAGGGCTAGCAAAAGACTGGGAGCGACCAACTAAGAGAGCAATAATGGCCATAATCATGCAAAACGACATTAAAAGAAGTATAAGATGGCATCAAAAGTCAAAAACTAAATGATCATAGAGGCTATTGGCAACTTTGTAAGAGTCTAACATGTGTGAGCATGCGCCAAGTCAACCCAAATAAAGCATCAAGGAGAAAACCAAAATAATGCTTCCAAACGATAAAAACAACGCATGATTTTTTCAAAGGCTCATTAAGCAATCTCAGTTATTTGAGACAAGTCATGCTACAAAAAAACCACTAAGCATACTATCAAAAAGACATCAAGCACGACATGCAAAAGCCTAGGCCGCAGTCTACACAATCTCCTTCTTGTACCACTTTTTTGCATAAAGCTTTTTCTCTTTTCCAACACCATTCAAACTTCTTATAAACACCTCTTTTGATGAAAACCAACATGGACCAGAGGCAAAAAAATACACCTTGATAAAAAGATATAAGAAGATCTGAACGCAAATCAAGGCGAAAACGAAAGCTAAACGCAGTTCTAGAAAAAGAGAACACTCGTTGAAACGAATAGATTGAAAAACGGAGTGTTCTTGGCAAATGAAAAACAAGGCAACTTATCCAAAAGAAATTTATTGGGGTCCAACCATTTATTGCAGAAAACTAAACTAAACTAAACTGAAAACTAAAAACAACTGACACTCCAAGAAAAACGCATAATGCATGAAGCAATAAAAATATAGTGTTTTGAAAGGTGACCTGATTTTTGCCGATGAAGAAGGGGTGCCTCGGGGGCATCCCCAAGCTTTGACGCTTGTACTTCTTGGATATTTCTTGGGGTGATGCATGGGCATCCCCAAGCTTGAGCTTTTGTCCATTCTTCAACTCATCTCATCACTCTCCGATCTCTACACTTGAAAACTTCCTTCATACAAAACTAAACACAAATCTATTAGCAACATTAGTGTAAGCATAACATAGAATCAACCCTTTTTGCTTCAGGTTTCAACTCAAAACCACCACATATAAAGTATATACTACTGTATCAACTTCCCCAAAAGTTCCGTGATCAAAAGAACTCAAAAAGAAAGCAATAAAGCGGCAAAGACAAATATTGGCAGAAATCTGTCAAAACAGAACAGCTGACAAAGGTCGAATTTTTAGAGGGTTTTCTGTTGCTCAAATCAAAAAAGTGTTCAACTAATGAAAGTTTGGATATAACCTGGGGCATATGCACAAGAAATTTCAGGTCCAAAAGATATACAGAGAATTTTCACGAATTTTTACGGTGCAGCATCGAAAACTGTTTCAGGACAGCAACATCCCCAAATCTTACCTCGCTCAAATTAGAGACTTCTCTTGGCACAAAAACGAAATAAAAAGGATAAGGAGAGGTCATTACAGTAGTAATAACTTCCAAGACTCAAATAAAAGAAAAAACTGAATGTAAAAACATTGGGTTATCTCCCAAGAGTGCTTTTCTTTAACGCCTTTGAGCTAGGCGCAGAAAATTGCGAATCAAGTAATATCAAGTGATGAAGCATTAAGATCAAATGTTTCCTCGAGATCACCACTTACCACACTAGGCACCTTAGAGGTTCCCGAAGATGATTCAACCTGCAAGTCACTCTTAGTTGAACTAAAAGTCTTACCAATCATAAAAACATGCCGCGGTTTAGGCACAGACACCTTGGGAACATACATAAATTTTTGCTCTTTTCCACCAAAAGCTTTCTCTTTCTTAAACTTAAGAGAAGAGAAAATTAAACTTAAAGTTTCCATGGACTCCTCAAGTTTTCCAATCCTAAGGTTTTGACTATCAAGAGTGGTGCTAGCCTCTAAAACGGTGATTCTCTTACCGATACTCTCTATCAATTCATTAACACGGCTAGCATTATCATGGATATTTGGCAAACTTTTTTCTAAAGAGCTAAGCTTTTCTAAAACTTCCCCCAAAGTGACCTCAGTTTTAACAACATGAATAGGTGGCACCCCCACTAATCTTTTAATTAAAGTGCATGCTTCAAGAGCGGGAGTACCTAGAAAATTTCCTCCTGCAAGAGTATCAAGAATGTACCTATACCAACTAGTTATACCAACATAAAAATTTCTAAGGAGGATCATGGTAGAATGCTTCTTTGTACACCTATGATGAGAATTGCTAATACGGCACCAAGCATCTTTCAAGCTTTCTCCCCCTTGTTGCTTAAAGGTACGAATTTCAACTTTAGGATTATTTATTCTAACAAGACTAAAAGCAGACAAGTAAAAACAAATATCAAGGATTCTAATTTTTTTGGGTTTTTTGATAAAACGATGCAAGTAAAAAAAATAAAGTAAAGCAAAACAATAAACAAAGTAAAGTATGTGCGTGCGAAAAACTCCCCTCGCAGAAGTCTTCTGCTTCCTCCCCGGCAACGGCGCCAGAAAATTCTTGATGCTTGCGGCATAGTTAATGTTCACCGTCTAGTTGGGAACCCCAAGAGGAAGGTATGATGAATATAGCAGCAAGGTTTTCGCTCAGTAAGAAACCAAGGTTTATCGATCCAAAGGGGAAGAAGCCAAACGACTGAAGGTGATGCTTGCTAGCTTGCGACAGCTCCGGACAATTTATAAGGCGCCTCGTCCAAGCTTTGCTTTGCCAGCTGCAACGCGGAATCTGCACACAACATAACCAAATACTTTGCTCCCAACTTACGATCAGGTTGTCAATCTCACCGATTTGCTTGAAACAAAGGAATGATCGTATCGAGTCGAAAATAGTAATAGTATGCGAGTAAAGTAAATAGGTGATAGCAATATAAAGGAAATAGGACCGGGGTCCACAGTTCACTAGCGGTGTCTCTCCATAAGATAAAATAATACATGCTGGGTAAACAAATTACAGTTGGGCAATTGATAGAATAAAGACAACGTGCATATGATGAGAGGATCACTATGAGATTTACTCTGGGCATTACAACAAAATACATAGACCATCATCCAACTGCATCTATGACTAATAATCCACTTGTGGCGAATCAATCCGAGAACTCCACAAGTATTAAGTTGCGAACAACAGATAATTGCATTAAGCAAAGTGTGTAATGTAAATAAAGCATATGCCCTCGAGCATATGAATGTTGTTTTTCCCCTAGTAGCAACAGCACATCTACAACCTTAGAGGTTTCTATCACTCCCCCAGATTAAATAGAGGCATGAACCCACTATCGAGCATAAATACCCCCTCTTGGAGTCACTAGCAACTACTCGGCCAAGATAGCTACTAACAACGGAGAGCATGCAAGATCATAAACAACATAGAGATAACAAAAGATAATATTTAGTACTTCAACTCAAGCATAACACCAATATTCATCGGATCCCAACAAACCAAACATGTAGAATTACATAACGGTGATCTCAATCATGTAGGGCAGCTCATGAGATCTAAACATGAAGCACATGGTGGAGAAGACAACCATCTAGCTACTGCTATGGACCCATAGTCCAAGGTAGACTACTCACTCATCGCTTCGGAGGCAAGCATGGAGATGAAGAAGACCTCCAGTGGCGATTCCCCTTTCCGGCAGGGTGCCGGGAAGAGCTTCTGGACCCTCCCGATCTTTGGGTCAACGGCGGCGGTGGATCTCGATGTGTTCTGGAAAAGTGATCGGGTCTTTAGGTTTTTCCCGTCGGGGGGTCTTTATAGGCGAAGGGGCATCGTCAAGAGTGGACCGAGGCACCCTCACACATAGGAGGCGCGGCCTACCCCTGGGTCGCGCTGCCCTGGTGTGTGGGGCCCTCGTGGCCCCACTCCGTCTCCTCTTCGGTTCTCTAGAAGCTTCGGTGACATTCTGGGCGACTAGCTTTGGTTTCGTCCAATTCCGAGAATATTTCCTGTGTAACTTTTCTGAAACATAAAAACAACAGAAAACAGGTAACTGGCACTGTGGCGACTTGTTAATAGGTTAGTTCCGGAAAATGCATAAAAGTGCCACAAAGTGTAACGAAACACTAAGCAAATGGTGTAAAAACAAGCATGGAGCATCAAAAATTATGGATATGTTGGAGACGTATCAAAGCTTCTCAGGAGAGAGCGGTAAAATTCGGAATATTCATCTTCCATCCATTCGATATTTTGCCCACTTTATTACCAAGTGTGTTCTTGCTAGGAAAGTTGCAAATAAGTTGTCCTCCTGGGATCTAGCTTTTTATTGATGCTGCTTTGAGAGGTGATAGGACTTACAATTTGGGTGCTTTAATAGCTTTCCGTCTAGATGCTAACCGTGAGAAAGGGGGAATCTGTGGAGGCCTTATTGCTTCACATATGTTAGCTTTGCATGGTTCAGTGCCTCATGTTTTAGACCTTCAGTTTCCTGTAGAGAGACTTGATCTTAATTCTATGATACATCATAAGTTTGTTTCTCCTCATGCCTGTTTGACTAACTTGACGTTTGAGATTACCTTTTTCAAGAAATCTACCTGGAAGGTAGTGAAGACTGATCGATCAGTCCATTTGCCTGCACCTTTTTTGTTTAACCTTGATCGCAGGAATGGATGGTCACTCACAGAGGGTGAGCTCGACGCGTATCTGGAGGAGCACCCGCCGCCCGTGCACGATGGAGAGGTGACCGAGGAGTCAGTCCAGCCCTCTAACATTGCGGAGTTCCCCTACCAGCAGCCTTATTATGACTATACACCATCTGCTTCATCTTCACAGGGGCCAAGCTATTACTTTACCAATGATGACCCACCAGCATGTGGCATATTTTTGAGACGACGTTGATCTCCACTTAGGCCAAAAGCCTAAGCTTGGGGGTAGGTACGCCGACGATTCACTCATCTACATATCATATTTTGTCGGTCCTTTGTATATTCATGTTTCGCTTGCTTTATTGTTCTCGTTCTTATTTCTTCTTTCCAAAACACAAAAAGACCAAAAATATTTCCGTTGTTTCTCTTCATTTGCCTTTTTAACAATGGCGGATCTAGGATTTTATCAATGGGTATGCCATATAAAAAAATCACTAACATTTCAATGAATACATTTACCAATTTAGTTAATAATAGTAAATTTGCATTGTAATATAATAAACAAGCAACAAACAAGTACGAAATTGAAAGATTAAGTTAGGAAGTTGCATAAATTACCCTACAATTAATCGTTCAAACACAATCAAAAGTTGCAATCGTCATTGCCGCTTATCTTCATAATTGAACAATTCGATGAAAAACAATAGGAGACCAACAATTGGAAATATGTACAACACGATCTAACAAACTTGCAGATGATGATAAACAAATCATAGTTCATAAATTACCGTGCAGCCTGTGCATGGATGTGTCACGGAGATGTCGATTGTCGTGCGATCTTGACAACCGGCGCAAATCGGATTTGCTTGTTGGTGGCGTGCAGGCTTGTCCGGTTTCCGAAGTCTCATCAGCGATCGCTCCAGGAGCGCTGGACTAGCTAGCTCGGCGTGGCCATGATCTCCTCACTGACCTGCCGGTGTAGGATTTTTGATCGATCAATCTGGCGCAGCTGCTTGGCTCCATCGCTGCTATCTATTTCCTTTTTTTGTCAGATTGCTAATCACTGATTACATGATTTGCTCGATGAGCACCGTCTACTGTCTAGGTACGTGGGCTGGGCTGTAGGGTATGCCGTGGACCACCCGGCATACCCTGTAGATCCACCACTGCTTTTTAAGTTTCTAGCTTTGGTTTGCTTTACTTGCTATTTTCGGTTTGAAGTTTGAAAAATCCAAAAATATTTTGTTTTGTTTGCTATTTCCTTCCGTTCTTGTTTCAAAAATCGAAAACCCAAAAATATTTGTTGTTCTTCTTCGGTTTTGAAAAGTTTGTTGTAGAGTTTAGTCTCTCATGACTCCATTGGAGCTTGGTATTCACTTCATATTATTCAAGCCACACAAGTGAAAAAGCAATAATGACGACATATGACAATCCGAGATGTGGTAAGAGGCTGGTATGAACTCTATTTGTTTTCATTTTTGTACATATACTCATCTATGTGGACATGCTTAGTCGGTTCATGTAAGGTATATGTTATTTAATGGATACTTTGTAGTTCTTGCTTTCATATGATTAGTTCTAATTTACTAATAGTTTGTAGCATGTCATGTAGACGCTTGCTTGCATTATTTTACTCATAATATGGTATGATATTATGGTATCCACCTCCGAAAGTTTTATTTGAATCGACTTGGCACATGCTCAAGCATGCACATGACTGAACAAAAAGTCAATTAAGCCTCGATGATTTACTTTGCCTCAGAGTTCTTGTATCATTTTTATGCCTATATTAATTTTGTTTTGTCGCAAGCATGATTATGACAGTTATTGCTCTCTCGATTATCGCTTCCCAGTCTTTTGCTAGCCTTCACCTGTACTGAGAGGGAATACTTCTCGTGCATCCAATTACCAAAAACTAAGTCTACCAAAGAGTCCACTATAAATTCCTATGCATGGTATTTCAAAGCCATTCCAAGTAAATTTTCATGTGCTACCTTTCAAAACCTTCAAATACATCTCATTTTGTACCACTGTTTTTAGCTCATGGGGACGTAGTGGTTGGAATTGCTATCTTCCATATTAAATTAAGTACCCCTCGACTAGGCAGCTTCATCTGCTCGTCATTAATTTTGCAAGGGAGCTGGTCAGACCATTGTAATCTAATTTCTAAAAAGAAAAGAAAAAGAGCACTCCTCCATGGTATGTGAAAGTTGGTGGGCACCCGATGGAATCGGTTAGCCATAGTTTGAGAAAGGAAAAAAGGTGGGGAGGAGTGCCAAAGCTTTATAAAAGAGCACCAATGTGCCAAATTTTCAAAGAACTCGAAACCGCTCTCACTTGTTTATTATGGAAGATAGCAAGTCCCCATTGCCAGTCGTTGACAACCACCTCTCAAAATAAATTTTTATCTCTGTTTTGCAAATGAAAAGCTCTAGCACATGTTAAATCACTGCTTCCCTCTGCGAAGGGCCTTTCTTTTACTTTTATGTTGAGTCTTCATCTTCTAACTTTAAAGCACCTTCTTGAGAGCATAGTTGTTAATCTTAGTGTAATGTGCTTGTCCCAGAATACGGTTAATTGTGGTATAACTTTGATGCTTGTATCTTTGATATTTTTACTTCTAGTCTTCTTTTGGACTTCAGAGGTGCCTCAGCATTTATGTTTTGCTCCACAAATAAAGGCAAGCGGCATGCCACTCTTTCATATCATTTATGAGCATTACAATCTTGCAACTTCTTATGTTTCGTGTTACTTGTTATTAGTATATTGGCACTCTTTTATAGCTTGCTTGACTATGAGGTAACATTAGTTGCATATTTCTTATTATGAATTGCCTGAGTACTTGATCATATAGTTAGTATATATACATCTATGAAGCAAATGTGTTCGTGAAAGTTTTTTTTATCGCTCTCAGTTGTTAACTGAATTGCTTGAGGATAAGCAAATAGCTAAGCTTGGGGGGGAGTTGATACGTCCAAAACGTATCTACTTTCCCGAACACTTTTGCTATTGTTTCTCCTCTAATTTGTGTGTTTTGAATACAACTAACATGGACTAACGCTGTTTTCAGCAGAATTGCTCTGGTGTCTCGTTTTTGTGCAGAAATCCGACTTTCAGGAAAAATCCCAGAAAATATTACAAAAATTCTATTTTGCCAGAAGACCTACAGAGCCAGAAGGAGAGATGAAGGGGGGATGTGGCCTGGGCTCACCACCAGGGGGCGCGGCCCAGCCCTGGCCGCGCCCACCTGTGGTGAGGCCGCCTCGGCCATTGCCTCGACCCCTCCTTCCGCCTACATATACCCTCTGACCTGAAAACAGCGGGGGTTCGACATTTTTCCTAGATAGACTTCTGCTGCGCCATCACCATCAGAAACCGCGATTCGGAACCAGAAACTCCGTTCTGGCACCCTGCCGAGACGGGGATTTGGAGGAGATCTTCATCACCATCACCACCGATGTCTCTCCATCAACCATCTATGACTCCCCCATCCATGTGTGAGTAATTCTCGCTGTAGGCGAAGGGGATGGTAGGGATTGGATAAGATCATTCATGTAATTTGCTATGAGATTGTTAGGGCATAGTGCCTAGTATCTTTTATTAGTGCTTATGACATTGTTGCAACTTGTTGTGCTTAATGCTTGTCACTTTGGGCCCGAGTGCCATGATTTTAGATCTGAACTTGTTATTGTTTTATGATGATACTTGTTATTTATGATCATACCTGCGAGTTGTATACACATATTGTTGTCCGGAACCCGAGGCCCCAAAGTGACAGAAATTGGGATAACCGGAGGGGATGGCTATGATGTGAGGATCACATGTGTTCACCGAGTGTTAATGCTTTGCTCCGGTACTTTATTTAAAGGAGTACCTTAATTACCAGTAGTTTCTCTTGAGGCCCTGCTGCAACAGGCTGGTAGGACAAAAGATGTCGTGCAAATTTCTCATTGCGAGCACGTACGACTATATACGGAACACATGCCTATGATTGTTAGTACTAGGATGCTTTATCATTATTTATCTGCAATGCCCATGTCTCACCGATTTCATGAATTATCTTATCCATGCAACACCCGTACATCCATCCCTATGCCTACAGTATTTTATCCTACTGTTTACTATTGCTACTATTACCGCTTTTATTTTACTATTGCTGTTACTGTTTCACTACTATCACCACTATAAAACTGTTGATACTGATAAACCGCTGCGAGCAAGTCTGTTTCCAGGTGCAACTGAATTGACAACTCATCTGTTAAGGCTTATAAATATTCTTTGGCTCCCCTTGTGTTGAATCAATAAATTTGGGTTGTACTTCCCTCGAAGACTGTTGCGATCCCCTATACTTGTGGGTCATCAGAGCCCATCTGGGGCCGGGGCGCCCAGACATGGAACCAACCGCCGCTGGAGTCCCCTGCAACCGAGAGTCGCCGCCATAGGACGACACCGCCACCAGCGTCACCAGGACGCGCCAAACTAGAGCCGCCTGAGATGCACCACCGCTAGGGAAGGGAGGGCCCCGACCCGCCTCCAAGACACGGGGAAAGAAGATCCGCCCCTACCGGCGTCATTCGGGCTTCGCCCAACGACCTCTGCCGGCGGTGGCACCACCATCCAAATTCACCGTGCACCGGCTATTTGCCAGGCATAGCCTTGTCCACAGTGAGCGCGTCGCCCCTGCCATCCACCTCCACCACAAGCGGGGATCCGGCCTGCCTTTTTTCTAGCGCCTCTAACGGCCCTCTCTCAATCTGTGGCCATGGTAGCTGGCGGGAGCCACCGGATCTCGATCTACTATCTGGAGAAATCCAGGGCTCCTTCCGTCCATTGGAGAACATCGGTGGCTAGAGCTCATGGTGCAGCAGCACCATCCCCTCCCCTGCCGGATCTAGGCATGGAGGCCACAGATGATGCCCCCACCGCCGGCTGCCATGGAGGAGGGCTCGACGGTGCGGCCCCTCGACTATGGGGCTCTGGGATGAGAGTCTAGGCGCCTCCCTACCATCTCCCTGTCCCCGGTGAACGGGAGCAGCCGTGGTGGTGGAGCAGGTCGGTGGTGGACAAGCGCGCTGAGGACGACGAGCCAGTGGAGGGATCGCACGCGACCATATCTTTCCTTTTTTGGCTGTGCGATGGAGGCAACGAGATGTCACACGCATGATGCCCAGACGCGTCCATAAACATAATAGAATCTATTGAAATTATGACAACTGATCTTTTCTTGAATGTGTGCAATGAACGTTGCTCAATGATTTGTCTAGCAAACAAATTCGAAAGAGATGTTGCATTACTACATTTGTGGCAGTGAACACCAAAAAATGCTTATGGAGGTCATAATCTGGTCCTATCACATCAAGTCTGGCGAGCTAAAATTCATCTAATGTTTACTTAGCATCCCCACTCGCTTCCCTCCCCTCCCCACGAAGGCCCCTCAAACGTTGTTTGGGGGTGCCGACTATAAAATAGCCGCCCAGCCTTGCCCCTCATATTTAATTTTCGGCCGACGCGGCCCATTTTCTCATTCGGCGTTCCTAGGCTGTGCCCGAACCCACATGGGGCAAGCGGGGGCATCGGCTGAAGGTGACAAGTGAGTGGGCCACGGCTGTCGGTGACATACAGCAGGATTTCCCTCCATTTCCCCCGATCCGGCCACACCCGCCCATCTCCCACCATTTCCCCCTCATCCAGTCGCCTCCTCGCCGTCTTCTCCGTGTCACCGTGATGGCGCCCAAGAAATTTGTCATTCTTGGGAACTCTGACATGCCACCGTCAAAGAAGCCGCAACAGACGAAGCAATGCCTCGAAGGGTGGACCAACGCCTAGTAGGCGGCGGATGTCCAGCATCAGGCTATCCTCAACAATGACCGGCGGAAGCGGGAGGCAGCGGCGAGGGCCAAGGCCGCCAAAGCCCTGCCGCGGGTGCCCACCTCACTGCCCTGGCGTTTGGGGAAGCCAAGGCAGCGTATCATCACTAACAAGCCAATCGCCATCCTCTCTAGCGACCTTCCAAGAGGGGCATGGGTACACACCCTTGTCTAGGTTCTTACCGTCGCCATCGTCCGACGAGTACCTCGACAGCGAGCCGCACGACGGATTCAACCTCAACTCCTTCTTGCCGGACAACATGCCGCGCGGTGGCTTCAACGGCGGCCTGAACGTCGCCTACAGTGCCTCGTCCGCTCTACACCATGGTGACGGCAGCCTTCAGCGAGGGAAAAAGACGTCACTTTTGACCCTGTTGTGCTGTTGCCGGCTGCCGGCAAAGTGCGATCAACGATGAGGAACAAGAATACCAAGCTTGCCCGAGATGAGGCGTTGACAACAAATAGGTTGCAATCTTGCCTCGAGAAGTGCATCGCTGGTGTGGCATCGAAAAACAACGCGAGGGAGGAGAAGTTCGATGCACGATGGGCGATTATGTTTGAGAAACAAGAGGTGAAGATCAGACTCCTCAAGACCAATGTCACCACGAAGAAGAGGAAGGACTTGGTGATCTTGACCACCGACATGTCTTCGATGGGCACCGAGGTGAAGGAATAGCACAAGGAGGTGCAATGCGACCTCATCTTGGCCAAGATGAGGTCACCTCCGACAAGCTCCAGGAGCTCCAATCCGACGCTGACGTTGGCACCTCCCGAGACTCCGGTCGGCATGAGACAGAAGAGGACAAATAGGGTGAGTTCACCATTTGAATGTGACGGTAATGTAATATGTAGACCAAATTTGAGGCTATTTGAATCGTCAAGATCTTGTGGCATGATTTCGGGGCGAGTATGTGAACTCACGGCGCACAGGCAAGAATGATATGTTCGAATATTTTGGGCTAAATCTTTGCTTGTTTGGGCCGCATTATGCTTTTGGGGCGCTGTATGGGGGCCGCAGCTAGAAACATGTCCTCCCCCATATGCAAACCTGCGCCACCGCCCCCCATACAACGCAAAAAGGCCAACACCGGACGCCGTATGGGGGGGAGTGGGCGAGTGGAGATGCTCTTTGGTATTAAGGTGTGGACACCCTATATAGAATATTTTCCCATCTCTCAATTGCTCAGTGATTCCATGACATCAAAGCCCTAAAGAGCCACGATGTCATCAAACATAATGTGCTACTTTCTCTTCCGAGGCCTTACTGTCACCCTCTGCTTAAATCCACTATGAATACTATTGGTGCTTCTCTGGAGCACAAATCTGACAAAATCTATAACAATCGCCCCATTCTTCTCCCCCGCTGCCCTCCAAGAAATACTTAGAATCCCAAATCTATTGCATCTCTAAAGGAACTTTCTTCATCCCCTGACGAAAGTACGAGATAAGGAATGTTGGGGAAGAACGTTCATGAAAGTTAGGCGTCAGCAAGTGCGGAGTCTCATTGGCTGTCCTGAGCAAGAAAACAAACAATTATGTCAGCTATGATCCAGACGCGCTTGGCAGCATCAAACTATTTATAACCTAATTATCAACAACATGATAAATGAGTACGATTCGGAATATTCGGTAGAGGCTTGAGATGTGTAATACTGAGATTTTTAACACTAATGATCAGAAGTACAAAGCCGAGCAAATATCATTAACAAAGAGCCTAAAGAAAGTTGTAGTTTTTTTAGTAAAAGAGAAGCCTGACTGTTATTGCAAGTTTAGCAAGGATTTGCATATGAAAACATAACAGACAATGAGGCTATGTGGAATAGAAGATTAAATATTCACAATGCCATCAGCAAAATATATATTTCTAAAACAATCAATGAGCTAACCTATAATTTCATCTAGAACTTTAGTTCAGGTTGACTTAAGGAGCTAATTGACAAGTTAATAGCCCATCTTGGTCCACCAGTCAACACATAAACACTATTCTCTAAGGAAACGGAAGGTACAAATTTAAAGCCGCACCTCAAAGCTTGTTCTTCTCTTATGTACATGCATTATGTGTTCTCACTACATAGCCTTCAAAATCCACCTATTCGTGGAGGCAATAATAAAATTCTCCTGGAAAAGATCATTATGTATACGAATATACTTGTTCAGGCTGTGCAATGAATCCTAAGCAGGATCCCTGCATGAAGAATATACCATGCATGCACTGAAATTATATTTTTCCTAGCTCATCCAGAAGATAGTTATGAAAAGGATCCAGTATACATGCTTTAAAACCATACTGATTATCAAGCTTACTCTATTAACATAACTGTCATATCAACTCCATCAACCACATTGGATATTCCTAAGTAAACTTCTAAGTTGATATTTCCACACTTTTAATAAATCAAACAGGTCTCAAGCAATATGGCAAAATAAATATTTATACCTCCGACAGCAAAAAAATATAATCTTAATCAGATTGTAACATCCAACAGCACATGACAAAAGTCTACTTCTCAAAATCAGCTGCAGACCAATTACTCGATAGTGATGAAAGAGATAACTATGAAACACACACCTGCACAATCTCCTTTCATCATTGGCTATATGCTTGTCTCCCTTTGGACGAATGACTTCTTGATGATGTGGAGCTCTGGATACCGCCTTCAGAGCTCACAGCCGAGTATGCCATTAGTTGCTCCCCTCATACACCACAACTCCAACCATTATAAAAGGAGACAAAAGATCCATGTATAAGCTGGTGGAGTGAACTGAAACATGCTTTATGTGAGAATAAGGTATTAACAAGACTCAAGCAAGATATATTTGTGCGATCTCATGGCATGCTAATGATATGTAATCATTTTTTCACTGAATCCCATTCTATTTGTGTAATCAGATACTCCAAACTCCTAGAAAATCATATACAATGTCCCATTTTCATAAAACATGTTCGGGTTGACGATAATGTAGAATTTCTGTGATGCTTTAGTTCGGAAATAAAATATGAGCAGTTCTAATCTTTTCTCCTGAAGTCTATTATGAAAAAGCAAAGGCTGATGAAAAGCATGTCATGCTAGAAAGGAGCCCTAGTCAATCCCATTATGCATAGGCTGATGAAAAGCATGTCATCATAGATCATCAGATCACTCTTTGACACTTATAATACATTGGTTAGCATTTTCTGTACTGAGTATATACAAAATGGCATATATAATACATTAAAAACCATAATTTGAAGACTCAACAACTTTTGTCACCATTACAATTTCAGCTTACATTGCGTGGAGAAAAAATTGAATTGCATGAAATGGTTCGGTAAAGCTTTGAACATACTGCCTCCTTCGTTCCTAGTATTTCTGAATATGTCAAAGAGGCACAAAATAAAAACTCACCATATCCAATAATTCAGAGCTGCTCAATAGAGCAGTACCCACAACGGAGATTCGTTTTCCTTGAGTCAGCAACTTCTCAAATGTCATAGAGTTAATAATGAAGCCATGTGAACAAACATGTCTAGCCTTAGTATCTATTCATACTAGAAGGACCTAGCGCGTTTTACCGCACCGTTTTTCTTTATCATCGGGAAGTATATAGATTTTGTCTGTTTTATTGTGTGTTGCTAGTGGCTTAGTATGCGTTTCACTTCTCTAATCAGGCACCACAATTGAAAACCTTCGGATGGAAGCCTCTCATGTCCAAACAGCAGGCTATCATGTCCAAACTCCACTTAATATAGTTTAATGAATGTTCCAAGCAATCCGTCCAATTTAATGTACATTCTTAACTATGCTAGGCTTACAATGTCTCTTCGGGAAGTAGAAAGCGTCCCACAGAATTATAAATGGAGCAAACAAAGGTAGGCCGTCAGCTACAATGAAACAAACTCTGAGGCATGACATTACACGAAAATTTACAAAGCAACAGAAAGGAGAGAGTACTTAAGATGACTGGATTTACACCAAAATTCTTTGTCGACCCTCCTTTCAGATATGCAATAAGTTCAGTCAGGAACGCAGCAAAATCTAGGGGTGTCTATCTTGAAATAGGATCTATGATGCATGTACCAACATCTCTGATGATCAACCCCCCAAGCCTACCAATTTGCTAACTTAATAATCGAGACGATTAACGCAGGAGCACATCGCCTCTTAAATCTGCCTGCCAACGTTCTTAGTCTTCAAAATTTGCATAGATAGACCGAAGAGACCTCACAACAACTACTATGCATGTTTTCGTGTCAGCACTTGATCTTGGCCTTCACATTGTACACTCTTCTACTGCCCACGGAGTACTGAGCAACCATTTCTAAGCCGATCTTTTACAGCTATTGTCAGATTTAGTGCAAAGGGCATAAGGAAGTGGCTAGGTGATACCATTATATACTGCTGAAGCAAATTTCAGGAAAATTGTCAAAAAGCAATATGAAAAGTTATTGGTTGCCCAATGCAAATATTGGAAGAAAAGGTGTACAATGAGATGGATTAAATTAGGGGAAGAAAACACTAAATTCTTTCATGCAATGGCCACTCAAAAATATAGAAGAAATTATATTTCTCAACTCTATGCCTCAGATAGTCACCTAGCCACTTCTCATGAGGAGATTGCCTCCATTGCTTGGCAGTGTTATAGAGGAAGAATGGGGACTAGCCATGGAATTGACCTACAGCTTGATCTGGCTGCCCTGCTTCAGAGAGTGACACTGATCTATCTTTCCTTTCTGATCCTTTCACCAACAAGGAAATGGATGACGCTGTAAAGAAAATGCCAACTGATAAATCCCCAGGTCCTGATGGTTTCAATGGCATGTTCATGAAGAGATGTTGGCATATAATTAGGGAGGATTTCTATAATCTAGCCGCATATTTTTGTTCTGGATAGGCTAACTTGCAAAATATTAATACCTCTCATATCACTCTCATTCCTAAAAAGCCTAGTCCAGAAACTATGAATGATTTTCGGCCCATCTCTCTCACCAATTGTTGTCTTAAATTCCTGACAAAGATTGCTGCTGATAGGTTACAAACTGTAATTCTTAGATGTGTGCATGATAATCAGTATGGATTTATCAAGGGAGGAACAATTCAAGACTGTCTTGGGTGGACTTTTGAATATCTGCATCAGTGCAAAACCTCCAAGAAGAAAATTGTTCTGCTCAAGCTAGATTTTGAAAAGGCCTTTGATACTATTGAACATGACATCATTTACAGAATTCTAGAAATCAAAGGGTTTAGCAGAGCTTGGATCAAAATTGTGGCTGAACTCTTGACATCTGGCTCTTCTTCTATTCTGATTAATGGAGTACCTGGTAAACAATTCAGATGCAAGAGGGGAGTAAGGCAGGGGGATCCTCTTTCTCCTTTGCTTTTTGCCCTAGGTGGTGCTTTGCTGTAGTCAGCTGTAAATGACCTTTTGAGGCAGGGTGAAATCACACTCCCAATTGAAACTGGTGACCCAAACTTTCCTATTGTGCAATATGCGGATGATACCTTGCTAGTGGTACTTGCAGATTTAAATTAATTAAGGGCCTTAAAGCAACTTCTCTAAAAGTTCACTGCATCTACTGGCCTGGCAGTAAATTATCACAAGTCATGTATGCTCCCTATTAATATCTCTGATGAGGAAATTCAAGTGCTAGTCAATGAGTTTGGTTGCTCAGTTGGTTCCTTTCCTTTTACATATTTGGGTTTGCCTATGGGCACCACAAGACCAATGATTAAAGATCTAACTCCAATTGTGGACAGAGTGGAAAGGAAATTGTCAGCTAATTGCAATTTTTTAGCCTATGGAGGCAGACTACAGTTGGTTACTTCTTGTCTACAATCCATGTCCATCTTCTTCATATGCTCCTTACAAATTTCTCCTGGGATTCTGAAGCCAATCAATAGAATCATTAGACACGGCTTTTGGGGAAAGAAAAATGGAAATGATTACAAACAGTCTTTAGCAAGATGGGAGATGATAAGTAAACCCAAAGAAATGGTGGGCATGGAATTGTGGATTTGCAAAGAAAAAATGAAGCTTTACTACTGAAACATCTTCATAAGTTCTATAATAAGGAGGATACTCCCTGGGTTAAATTAGTCTGGAATCATTATGAGCAGGAAGTTCCTCATGCTGCCAAACCTTGTGGTTCTTTCTGGTGGAGAGATATAGTGAGACTTTCTGATCAATACAGAGAAATTTGCAGCATTTCCTTAGGGCAGGGTGACACTACCTTGTTTTGGTCTGACAAATGGAGACAAGATACTTTACAGTCGAAATTCCCAAGATTGTTCTCATTTGCTCTTGACAAAAATATCTATGTGAAAAAGGTATTACAAACAGAAGATATTTCTGAGCTCTTTTATCTTCCTTTATCTACTCAGGCTTTTGAGGAGTTCAATCATGTTGAGACCATTCTGGAAAATATCAATCCTTCGGGGCAGACTCTTGGAAAACTATTTGGAAAGATGGCATATATACAGCAAACAAATTTTATCATTACACCTTCAGGGATCAAGTGGCGAGTCCTATCTATTCATGGATATGGAAGAGCAGATGTACTCTCAGCATCAAAGTGTTGCATGGCTGCTAATTTCTGACAGACTAAACACAAATGATATGTTAAGGAGGCATTGGCATGTTACCACAGTCTACACTTGGCCAATGTGTCCGGCTGGGTATATTGAGGATTGGCAGCACCTCTTCTTTCAGTGCAATTTTAGTGCTCGAATTTGGGCATATTTGCAAGTTCAATGGGATCATGGTGATACTTTGGAAACAATTGCAAAACAGGCAAAAAACGAGTTCAGAAAACCTTTCTTCTCTGAGATGGTACTCATTGCGTGCTGGAACATTTGGAAGGTTCGAAATGCTGCAATCTTTGAAAAGGTTATGCCCACTTTCAGAGGTTGGAAGGGAGCCTTCATTCATGATCTTTCTGTACATAAATATAGAATGAAGGGGGTGAAACTTCAAGAACTGTCAAAATGGATTGACACTCTACTGTAATTTTCCTATTTTTGGGTTTTCTTTTCTTCCTTGTAAATAGCTCTGGAAAGTGCTGCTTTAATAAAATGCTGTAGGGGTTTTCCCTTACAGTTTCTCTATTAAAAAAAATTCTCTAAAGCCCACTCAGTAGCATAAATTCCGAAGAAAATAAAATATCAAGAATATAACAATGAAACTGAAAGCGAAGTAAGGGAAACACAAAACCAAGGATAGACACATTTCACCTAAAGTAAGTCGAGCTCTAGGTACTTCTTGTTAAGTTGATGATAATTGGGCAAACATGTGTGAACGCCAATAAGGAAATAACAATTATACTGTATTTGGATAAAAATCAACCAAAACAAATTTATCTAGAAAATAGAAGCTAAGCTATTTCTAAGATATCCATAGGTGATTAATTCCACAGAGAAAAAATTTAGTAATATTAAGATTTAAATGTGTGGATGGAATATCTCTTCCTTGTTAGACATTCTCTACAAAAGAACATAAACATGATGAGATCAGATAAAAGGGACAAATATAGAAGGAATTTGAGCCTATATATGTAACTGGCCTCAAAATTGTTGTATGTAACTGGCCTAAAAATTGTTGAATGGTTTTGCATTACACCAAAGTGATATTGTTAAGAGAACCAAAATTCATACATATTGATTTGACAATAATGAATCATTTTCAGCACTGAGTTGACTCTAAATCATTGCTACTAACCTTAATTTGGTACTCACGCAGAACGGAAAGGGTATGATAATATTTTCTTATTTCTTAGATAAAATTTTACACAACTAATGAGAACCCTGGACTGCTGAATTAGATATCAAGAATCATTTTATTCCCTCACTGATAAAGAACAATACTGCGTGCCTCAGGCTATCTTGACAAAAATCATATTATCTTAGTTGAATATTCCCAAAACAACTAATAGTATTTCCCAGCGTTTATATGGACATATAATTACTTACCTTCCTCAAGTAACGTTGGACTTGGCCCTTGCGCACCGATCATTCATCAGGCAAATCAGTACTCGCTGCACCTGCAAACACGTCCTTGAGCTGCACAGTTAGCAGAAGCCCTGCTCGCACCTGCAAATAAAGGAAACAAGAACCAGCCTCGCCATAATTTGTAAAGATTCAGATAAAGCAGTATAGTTACCTGCAACGCCTGAACTGGCAGCCGAACACCCTCTTGACACAGATCGTGCATTTGAGACACCTGCACCACTTGCTATGTTGTGCGACTTCCTCGGCAGCAGGTCCTCGCGACCGCGCTCGTCCTCTCCGAGCTGCTGGAACTCTGCGCACTCCACGCCGTTGTGCCGCAATAGCTTGCAATTCACACAGAAAATATGTTGGGGCACTCCACGATTGTTACCACCGCATCCCCGGGACCGATGTCGTCGGCCAACAGCATCCAGCAATCGTTGAAGGGGGAGTAGAACTTACCTCCCTGGGGGCTGTTTTGTAGAGCGCCACACTTCACGAACAGCGGCGACGGGATCATGTGCCGGTACTCCTCCGAGAGGGCCACGGCAAGGCGGTAGCGCGTCAGTCTGGGTGAGTTTGGGCGACGTCTGTGTGCTGGTCGAGGGGATTTTTTGAGAGAAGGAGATGGATAAAAGTTCTCTAGATCCGATAGAATTTGGGCCCGTCCCAGCGAACTATCTAAAATCGACTTAAACGCTGAGGAGGTGTTTTGGCTCATAGAACTAGATGTACTTATTATGGAAAATATATTTTAAAATGTTAAAATAAAAAATTAGATAAAAAAATTCTCAATACACATCTGAATAATTTATGTTCACCCACAAAGTTTTACGGTGAAAAGACATTTTTTGTGACATATGTAAAAAAACAAAAAATAGTCACGTAAATAACAATTTTAGAGCACCGAAATTTGTTTTCTTTGCATAGGCCACAAAAAGTTTCCTTCTCTCACGAAACTTCATGAATGAACATAAAATGTCCAGATGCATGTTAAGATATTTTTTTGAAATTTTTAAGCATTCTGAAATATATATTTTTAATAATGGGTGCATCTACGCCCGTGAGCGAAAGTAGATTTCCGCTTAAACACCTGCATTGACCACGTCGTACCCAAAGCAAGAGAAAAAAACACAACAACACTACCTGGACGTCTGAGAGCGCATCAAAACTAGGGAGCTTACAGCTCCTTAGGGATAAGACTGTGTTTGGCCGTAGTATTTAAAAAAAAAACTTCATATCTCCAGTCAGAACAATTGATAACATACTACAGAATTGAGATGAAGTACATTATACTTTTATCAGAAACTTACTTAAACTACTACTTGAACTTTTATCAGTTATTTGGAAAGTCCAAGTTGTATTGTGCCCAGCAGAGAGGCTATATCGGTCGGAGGGCTGAAAATTTTGGTACCGCAAGAAAAATACGCCATGTGAAACCCATGTGCCAGTGTGTCATTCTTTTTTTCTTCTTTTCTTTCCCCTTTATTTTTCCTGGCAGTCTTCCCCAACAATCAGCTCCATGCTCCGACTACTCCTCCATCACCGTTCGAACTGTTCCCCTCATGACACCACTCCACTCTCCCCGATGTGACTAACGTCGCCTCACCATACAGTCGGGCCTAGTTATCGCCCCGCCTTCAACTCCACCGCACCTTCACCAACCACCGTACAACTCCATATTTAGGTGCTCAAGCTGCTAATCCACCAAAGCCAACGACAACCGTCCATCACTGAGGAACCCAACATTGATTCGAACCTCACCGATGACCGTCTCCTTATTGACTAGATGTGCGTCATCTTCTTGAGCATCACATATGCGCAGCGTCAGAAACAGTCCCCTGTCGATGACATAGTCTAGCCAGAGTCGCTCATCCCGCTGAAAATTACGGAGGTCAATTGGCGGTGCAACCTAAAGTTCCTTCCAGCCAATGCTTTCTCATTTTTTTAGTATTAACAAAATATTGTCTCTTGTACTGCAAATATGCAACATGTGGGCTTCATTTTTTAGTATATTAAAAGAATTAAGTATGAGACGCTTTTGGGTATATGCTATACTCTCACTTTTCGCCTCCTTACTAAAAAAGACCTTTTTTGCATTCGGCATATTTTCCTGGAGATGATCTTACATATTTAGACCGTGTTGCGATCACTTCCGATACAATTTCCACTTCATCGAAGTTTACGAGCACGATGTCTCACTTCGTATTAAAATTGCACTTCTTCCATTCTCCAAGTTATTCCTAGAAAACATTACCATTCAAAAGCCTTTACTTTTCAATATGGAAACTACCCTGATGAGGTCAAAACCACACTTCCAGGTTTCTATAAATCTAATTTTAATTGTAGAATCAGTTTTATGAGATGGACTGTGGAACTATAATTATGAAACAAAAAATGTTCTGAAATAAGAAAACTTTAAATAAATAACTTTTTACCACACAATCTTTTTGTTCTAAACAATGACAGTACACAACTCACAATGTTGATATATGCGTTTTCAATAAAACATATTAAAATTAGGAGTGTCTTTCCAATCTCCTAACATATTCAGTCTTTCTTCAAATAGGTAGAATGGTTATTACTCTCACACCCATTGACTCTTGTCGTAATGGAAAAGTAAACCTAGCACATGTAAATTTTATACTACTACACTGATAAATTTTTACTTTCTGTCAGCTGTGTAGTACCAATTATGTAAGGAGTGTATCAGGCTCATCAAGATATATATCATTCAGTTCAATTATAAAGCGAATCAAACAGTTCGATTTGATCATATAAGCCCATAACATACATGCAGCTAATCAGAATATATATATCAAGGCAGTCACACATAAGTATAGAAAAAACTTTCAACCATAAGAGCACCCCAGCATCAAAACAAAACACTTTACTGCCCCTATCCACAATTACATGGCGTCCTATTTTTTGCATGCACCAACTTTGACCTGCAACTTGATCAATAATGCATGAGAATAATGTCATAACAATTATATCACCAAGCAACATTGTTTGAATACAAAATCAACCGTGTAATTTTCAGTTCACCTAAATAATGGTTAAAGTGAAATTTTGAAAAACGTGTGTGCCATGTAATCGTGGACAGAGGGAGTATATCATAATCTACATGTAGGGGGACAGTACTAGTTTAGTAGAGGAATTGTAATTCATTCTACTAATGTTTAAGAGAATAGAGAAGTAAAACACACTAGGATAATAACTTGGCATAACCCTTTTCATCTGAGTTCGGTGATAACATCCTCGAAAATGCATAAATATGAAGGTACTAGTTCATAATATACTTCACCATATATGCTTGGAAAGATATCAGAGAGCACGCTCAAAAGTTTGAAAACACCACAATAGAACTATGCTTGACTGACTGAACCAATGGCATATAAATGCAAGATGTATCTCTCCATGTCATGCTTCAACCCTCTCTCTCAACTCAGCAATAAGGGATGGAAATTTCTGCCCCAGATGCACAAATCCTTCAGTTAACACAACCTTGTTGAAATTTTCATCCGCCACTAAGAAGTCAATGCACTTGGTCTTCAACTCCAAGCAGTTGTACATCTCGGCAGAATCTAAAGTATTGGCAATTGAATCTAGTGACACATTCTCCCATAACTTTTGTGCGCAAATAAGCTTCAACCTGTGCAACCCATACTTGTCTGCCGCAGCAAACAGATGATGAAACATCTCTAATGGTGGAGAGCACCCAAGCCCATCGTCTCCAGGGAGGGCACCGGTGTAGATGAACTTAAGCAAAACCTTGAATGTTGCAGGCTCAATCTCCTCTAAGTTGATGTTTGAAGATGTAGTGTCAGCTCCAGAGCCGAAGAACTTGGTTTTAAAGAATGGTGAGCGGGCAGCAAGTACTGCTCGATGCGCATGGAATGTCTGACCATTGGTGGTGAATGATACATCTGTCCCGTCCATTTCATCGAGTAGTTTGCTGAGATGATTTCCTTTGCTCGGTGGTGGCAGCGGGATTGGGTTGTTATGCACAATCAAGATGTGGCAGAGTAGTGTGACTCGGTCTTCAATTATACATGTTGCCTCCAGATCTGCTCGCTTGGCGAACCTAGACCAACCCCAGCAGTTTTCTCCTTTGTCATTGCTGGTGAACACTTGAAATAGTGACTTTTCTTCCAAAGAAGATGGTTTACCATACCTGCCCATCACCGAGGCCTTGAAGATGACCTTGAGAGTTGCGGATTTGCTCGCGAGGAACAGGAAGATGGAGAGATACTCCCCATTGTCGGTGTCCTTCGACCCTCTGGGGTAGCACTTTAACATCCAGTCGTGCCCAACAGCGGAGATGAGGTCGGAGCACACAGACTTGCGAATGGTGAAGTTATTGGTTTGCTCGTAGTCTATTACGAACTGAAACGAACCAGAATCCACCACGGTGGTCCGCGCCTCCAGCCCAGTCGTGCAGCCTCGATTGCTCACTAATTGATAAATCAAATTGTTACAACGAGATCCACATTTCCTAGTAGTCAGAAATATAAGATGTTTTAGCTTTGTGAAATGAGTGCATTTAGACATCTTTTAGTGTATAGGTTTAAGTGAACCTATACATTAAAAGATGTCTAAATACACTCACTTACTAAAACTAAAATATCTTATATTTCTAAACGGAGGGAGTACTATAATTTGGGCGTGAGCTTAACACGAGACAGCTTCGGAAGCAACAAGAAAAAAATCTGTAAGATTGAAGAAATTGGAGAAGAGCGGACTCACTTTGTTCCCGCTGGGTGCTGTTCTCGCTGTTGTCGTTGGATCGAGCTGAGACTACTCCGTCGGGCCCCTCCGGCGTCGTCCCGACGACAGCCCTCTGTCCTTCCTTGGGAGGCGCCCTCTGCGCCCCCACTTCTCGTCTCGCCTTACGGCACTGGAGCACCTCCGCGGCTCCCTTCGTGTGATTCTCGTCCCGCGGTTGCGATCGGCCGCCGCCGAGTACGGCTCCGCTCTAGGTCTAGGGTTCGCCGCTCCTATCTAGGGTTTGCTGCACTCGCGTGCAAAGCAGAGGCTGAAATTTGAGCGCCTCTCTCACTGGAGCGAGGACGTTGCTTCAGCATCTTAGCAGTTCAGCCCGTGATTAAGGTGGGCCGGCCCACGCAGTGCGTGCAGTTTTGATCGGCAGCCCAACGGGAACTGCCTCAAAATCTCTCCTCGGAGGCTCGGACAAAAAAACACTGTTTCTAACTCAGGTGTACATTCTCTTCAGTCCTTCACAGCGAGAACCGAGATGTGTAGTTCGTACTTCTCATCAGCCGCCGCAGATGGCCTTCACCTATTCCATTACCGATTATCCCAATGGCATTCCTCTTTTACTGTTTTTGTCATGGAAATGCAATATAAAAACAGGAACCGGTGATAGTTTCAGGGAACCACTCTACTTTGCACGAACCAAGTTTCGACAGTGCTCAGCAAGAGTTACATTTAATTACAGAGACGATAAATACAAAGTGGCTTTTTCTTCGCCATGCATATATATAAAAATTCAGATTCATCATGCCGTGCATATTAAAATTCGGAGAGTCGACATTCTAGCTCTCAGTTTGCACTTGATTTGAGAGGCAAAACAAATGACATTGAGATGAAACACTGAAGAACTTGATTTCTCAAACAAAATTGTTGCTACACTTGATTGCAGCAGAGCTGAGAAACCCCCCACAAGCAGAGGCAGCATAGTTGAGAAAAATCACACAAGTCACTGAATGACTGTCAAATGTTTGCTCTGCTCGAAAACACACCAAATCAAAGGATAACATTCAGAGAATCTGACACCTTCAACAAGAAAACATGCTGCATTTCTCTCAATCAATGCAAAATTAAATTATCCGAGAACAACATTATAAGATACAATGAAGAGTTGTCATAATTGATATACAACTTTATCGCTTGGGAACACATTTGCATATCATTCCATTGATTTTATCTAAAATGTAAATGCACCACGTGGTACTATGTTCCAACCCTCTCTCTCAGCGCATCGGTAATCGATGGAAATTTCTGCATCAACAGTACAAAGCCACCGGTGAACACTGCCTTCTTGAAATGTTTGTCCACTGCAAAGAAGTCTAAGCACTTGCTCTTCAACTCTGGACAGTTGTAAGTCTCGGCGCAAGCTAAGATAGTTGCAACTGTATCTACAGTCACATTATTCAGTAACTTTTGGGCACAGATAAGCTTCAGCCGGTCTAGTGCATATCGATCAGCCGCAGCGAGTAGATCCTGAAATACCTCAACGGGTGAGTCCCCAAGTTCGTCTTCTCCAGGCAACACGTCGGTGTACATAAAGCGAAGCATAATTCTGAACGTTGCAGGCGCAATTTCATGCAGCGTGATGGATGACATGGTAGCTTCGGTCATGGAGCCAAAGAGCTCCGCCCTGAAGACCGGTGAGCGGGCGGCCAACAGCCACCGATGAGCGTGGAATGTCTCGCCCTCAACAACAAATGACACGTCCGTCCCGTCGGCGTGGTCTAGTAAGCAGCCAAGATGCGTCCCGATGTCTGAAGGCGGCACGGGTATGGGGTTGGTATCTACGACCATGATGTTGCACACAAATGTGACGCGTCTCTCGGTATCAAGAAGCCTTTCCAGCCTAGGTCTACGTAAGAACTGACGCCATCCAATCCTGCCGCCATCGCCATGAGCACCGTTATTGTCGAAGGATCCAAGTATCCTTTCGGTTTCCACATCCGTGCATGGTTTGCCGTCGCTGCCCATCAGAAAGACCTCGAATATGGCCGTGGTGTTTCTTGATCTGCTCTTTAGTCTAAGGAAGATGGAAAGATAGTTGCCCTCATTGGCGCCTGCATCTGACCCACGCGGGTAGCACTCGATGCCCCAGAGGTGTCCCCCGGCGGAGATGATGTCGGAGTGGACGGTCTTGCCGACGGGAAATTGCTTGGTTTGCTCGTAGTCTACTCTGAACTGGACGACGGCAGAACCCACAATAGTGGTCCGCGCCTCCTGCTCCGCCGTCTTAGCCCGCTTATTCACTGAAATTTTTTAACAGCAAACATTTTAACACCAAAACGACAATGAATACTAGTACACCAGTTGAAAGACTAGCAAATGAGTTGAAGGAACTGAAAAGGGGGAGCACTCACTGGCTTGCGATCGCGCAGGTTGCGCTGCTGGAGTGCTGGTCGAGGCGATCGTTGCTGATGAGTTCTTCCCCGCACCCTCCACGAGTCACGGTAATACGTGTGTGCTCCGCCGCTGCTCGCCACCGGCGTCCGGCGGTCGTTGCCTACTCTCGTCGCGGACGTTAACGCCCGCGATACTTTTTCAGAGGCACCGCCCGTGATGCCGTCGAGTTGCTCAAAGCAAATTTCAAAGAACCTTGATCCCAAGCACAACACAGCCCGTTTTATTTCCTGGTGACTGCCGGCACGTATGTGGGCCGGAATTTACCTTTTCCCTAACCGAGCCGGACAAGGAGTCCGACTGTCCGTGTTCGTGCAGGTCACCGACGGCAATGGATGCCTTTCTCATCTACTCCGTACGTTGCTCGACCGTGGCCAAATTCTCAACTCTTGTCCGACAAATCAACTCGTGCCCGGTTTGATAATCGGAGCGAACGTATCTGTAAAGTCGACGCCGGTGCGTTGACGGAAGCCTCAGACCACCCAGCGCGCCTTGTAGTGCTCGAGTGTATTATCGGAGCGCAGCTTGTGCTTGAACACCCATTTGCCAGTGATGACGTTGGCGCGAGGAGGACACGGAACGAGCTCCCAAGTCCGGTTCCGTTGCAGAGCGTCAAACTCTTCCTACATAGCCGCACGCCACTGTGGATCGCATAGAGCAGCTCGAACGGAGGTGGGTACCGACGAGGGCGTAGAGGCCGCGCACGCGTAGACGTCGGCGGGGTAGCGCGTAGAGGGCCGGTTCACGCCTGCACCTGCACGAGTGGTGACACCCACGGGCGGAGGCGACGACGGGGCAGCGGCCGAGCTCGATGACGACAAGGGGGCAGGCGACGTCGGAGGCGGCGACGAGGAGGCCGGTGTCGATGGCAGTGACCCAGGCAGTCTGACTCCTGGATTACAAAGTTCCACATAGCAACTTTTGGTGGTTGGTTGCAAACACTTCTCATAAATGACACCATTATTGGATATGAGCTGTCCATGTTGGCCAAGAAACCATCTTCCACTATATGGACTTTCCAGGGTTACGAGATAAATGGGAATACATTTTACATGATCATCAAGATAAAAAGAGCACCAACCAAAATAATGGTGTCCGCTTTGATGCAACAAACGATAATGGGACAAATAACACATATTATGATTACATAGAGGAGATATGGGAACTTGACTATGGACCGTCTTTTAAGATCTCTTTGTTTCGGTGCAAATGGGTCAAGCTGACAGGAGGCGGGGTAAAGGTGGACCAGCAGTACGGAATGACAATGGTGGATCTCAATAATCTTGGGTACAGAGACGAACCATTCGTCCTAGCCAATGACGTCGCTCAGATTTTCTATGTGAAGGACATGTCTACCAAACCGAGAAAAAGAAAAGATAAGCAAACGAATACATCACACGATGAGCCAAAGCGCCACATAGTTCTTTCAGGGAAAAGAATCATCGTGAGAGTGGATGACAAGACAGATATGTCAGAAGATTATAACAAGTTTGATAAAATTCCGCCCTTCAGAGTGAACACTGACCCAACCATCCTCTTAAACAAAGAAGATACTCCATAGTTACGGTGCAGAAGGAAACCCCAACACTAAATGGAGATGTTGGTGATGTGTAATAATGTATTAAACCTTTTATTTAAATACATGTAATTATTAAACCTTTATGTCAGGATAATGCTTCCCGAGACAATCTCTACTAATAATACGGCTTGAGGTTGTGATGGTCTAAAAACCGTGTGACGAGGTTCTAACTCGGCAATGCCCATTGACGAGGTTCCAACTCGGCAATGCCCATGCTTGAGGGCTTTCGATCTATCGAGCGTATTGGGGCGCTTGGCGGATTCGACGGCTTCAGACAGAAACAGGGGGTGCACACGAATTTACCCAGGTTCGGCCCCCCGGAGGGTAAAGACCTACATCCTGCTTGTTTGATCTTGTATTGCTGGTATATGTGGAGCTGTTACAATGGCGCGCAGATGCAATCTGGCGGAGGTGGAAGGAGATGGCGTGGCTAGCTGATACGTCTCAAACGTATCTATAATTTTTGATGCTCCATGCTTGTTTTTACACCATTTGCCTATTGTTTCGTTACACTTAGTGGCACTTTTATGCATTTTTCGGAACTAACCTATTAACAAGCGCCACAGTGCCAGTTTCCTGTTTTCTGCTGTTTTTGTGTTTCAGAAGTGATACACAGGAAATATTCTCGGAATTGGACGAAACAAGTTCCTGAAGTCTTATTTTACCCGGAAGCTTCCAGAGATCCGAAGAGAAGTAGGAGGGGGGCCACCAGGGCCCCACACACAGGGGCGGCGCGACCAGGCCCCTTGCCGCGCGGGACCCGTGTGAGGGCGCCTGGCCCCTCCTCTGACATCGTCCCTTCGCCTATAAAGACCTCCCGACGGAAAAAACCTAAGTACCCGATCAGATTTCCAGAACACATCGTGATCCGCCGCCGCCGTCGACCCGAAGATCGGGAGGGTCCAGAAGCTCTTCCCGGCACCCTGCCGGAGAGGGGAATCGCCACCGGAGGTCTTCTTCATCGCCATGCTTGCCTCCGGAGCGATGAGTGAGTAGTCTACCTTGGACTATGGGTCCATAGTAGTAGCTAGATGGTTGTTTTCTCCACCATGTGCTTCATGTTTAGATCTCATGAGCTGCCCTACATGATTGAGATCACCGTTATGTAATTCTATGATGTTGGTTTGTTGGGATCCGATGAATATTGGTGTTTATGATTAAGTTGTTGTACTGAATATTATCTTTTGTTATCTCTATGTTGTTTATGATCTTGCATGCTCTCCGTTGTTAGTAGCTATCTTGGCCGAGTAGTTGCTAGTGACTCCAAGAGGGGGTATTTATGCTCGATAGTGGGTTCATGCCTCTATTTCACCTGGGGGAGTGACAGAAACCTCTAAGGTGGTAGATGTGCTGTTGCTACTAGGGAGAAAACAACATTCATATGCTCAAGGGCATATGCTTTGTTTACATTACACACTTTGCTTAATGCAATTATCTGTTGTTCGCAACTTAATACTACTGGGGTGTTCGGATTGATATCCCCGGGAGTGGATTATTAGTCATAGATGCAGTTGGATAGCGGTCTATGTATTTTGTTGTAATGCCCAGAGTAAATCTCATAGTGATCTTCTTGACATATCACGTTTATCTTTATTCCATCAATTGCCCAACTGTAATTTGTTTACCCAACATGTTTTATCTATGGAGAGACACCACTAGTGAACTGTGGACCCCGGTCCTATTTCCATCATATTGCTATCACCTGTTTACTTTCTCGCACTGTTTACTTTATTGCATTCTCTACTGTTTTCCACTCGATACGCTCATAACCTTTGTTTCAAGCAAACCGGTGAGATTGACAACCTCATCGTAAGTTGGGAGCAAAGTATTTGTTTGTGTGTGTGCAGGTTCCACGTTGCAGCTAGCAAGCAAAGCTTGGACGAGGCGCCATATATAAATTGTCCGCTACTGTCGCAAACTAGCAAGCATCACCTTCAGTCGTCACCGTCTCTCCTCTTCAAGATCGACATTAAACCTTGGTTTCTAACTGAGGGAAAACGAGCTACTATACTCATCATACCTTCCTCTTGGGGTTCCCAACGGGCTGGTCATTCACCACGCATCAAGCTCTTTTTCTGGCGCCGTTGCCGGGGAGGAAGAGAAGACTTCTGCGAGGGGAGTTTTTCGCACACACATTCTTTTACTTTGTTATTGTTTTGCTTTACTTTATTTTATTTTACCTGCATTGCTTTCTATCAAAAAACCCAAAAAAAATTAGAATCCTTGGTAGTTGTTATTTCTTTACTTTAGTTTATCATGCTGTTCCCTAAGTTCGTTCTGGAGGACCTCTCAGTAGGTAGTGGTTCGATTATTGGCAAAAGTAACATTGAGGAGTTCTTTAATCACATTAGTATGCATGAGGAAGTTGAGGAAAAGTCTTGGGTTGAGCTTGCTCCTAGTATTGAAGTTGCTTCTGTTTATTTAATTGACATGTTGGAAACTAGGTTTGCTAGTCTTAATCCTTTTATGCAATACATGTTCCTTAAGCTTCATGAAATTGAGGATCCCGAAAAGAAAGCTTTTATTTTAGAAACCTTGCGCACAGAATTTAGAGATGTTGCAATTGAGGCTAGGAAAGTTTTTAAGAAGTTTAACAATCTTGGCTCGCCTGTTAAGGTTGTTGGTACGCCCGATGATTTTAAAATACCAATACCTTATGAATTTATAGGAATTCATGATGCTTGGGAAAAGAATTCCAGTTGGATTTGCCCTGAAAATCTTTTTGAGGAAAGTAGTGTGCCAAAGCGTGATCGTAAAGGAGTTTCAAAAACTCAGTTGAACATATTTTCCTTCATTGTTGAAAAGATCTCTGCTGTTGATCTTAATGCTTCTTCTGAAAATACTTGATTCGCAATTTTCTGCACCTAGCTCAAAGGCGTTAAAGAAAAGCACTCTTGGGAGATAACCCAATGTTTTCTTTTCAGTACTTTTTCTTTTATTTGAGTCTTGGAAGTCATTACTACTGTAATTACCGCTCCTTATCTTGTTTATTTCGTTTTTGTGCCAAGAGAAGCCTCTAATTTGAGCGAGGTAAAGATTTGGGGATGTTGCTGTCCTGAAATTGTTTTCGGTGCTGCACCGTAAAAATTCGTATAAATTCTCTGTATATATTTTGTACCTGCGATTTCTTGTGCATATGCCCTAGGTTATATCCAAACTTTTGTTAGTTGAACACTTTTTGATTTGAGCAACAGAAAATCCCTCAAAAATTCGACCTTTGTCAGCTGTTCAGTTTTGACAGATTTCTGCCAATATTTGTGTTTGCCACTTTATCGCTTTCTTTTGAGTTCTTTTGATCACGGAACTTTTGGGGAGGTTGCTACAGTAGTATTTGCTATATATGTGGTGGTTTTGAGTTGAAACCTGAAGCTAAAAGAGGTTGAATATATATTATGCTTACACTAATGTTGCTAATAGAATTGTGTTTAGTTTTGTATGAAGGAAGTTTTCAAGTGTAGGGATTGGAGAATGATGAGATGAGTTGAAGAATGGACAAAAGCTCAATCTTGGGGATGCCCATGCATCACCTCAAGAAATATTCAAGAAGTACAAGCGTCAAAGCTTGGGGATGCCCCCGAGGCACCCCTTCTTCATCGGCAAAAATCAGGTCACCTTTCAAAACACTATATTTTTATTGCTTCATGCACTATGTGTTTTTCTTGGAGCGTCAGTTGTTTTAGTTTTCTTAGTTGGTTTAGTTTGTTTGTTTGCTGCAATAAATGGTTGGACCCCAACAAATTTTCTTTGGAGGAGATGTGCTCGTTTTCATTTGCAAAGAACGCTCTAGTTTTCACTCTTATCGATCATCGAGCGTTCTACTTTTTCTGCTGCTGCTTTTGGTTTTCGTTTTCGCCTTGATTTGCGTTCAGATATTGTCATATCTTTTCATCAAGGTGTATTTTTGCCTCTGATCTTTATTGGTTTTCATCAAAAGAGGTGTTTATAAAAATTTCAAATGGTGTTGGAAAAGAGAAAAAGCTTTGTGCAAAATAGTGGTACAAGAAGGAGCTTGTGTAGACTGCGGCTTAGGCTTTTTCATGTCATGCTTGATGTCTTTTTGATAGTATGCTTAGTGGTTTTGCTGTAGCATGACTTGTCTCAAATAACTGAGATTGCTTAATGAGCCTTTGAAAAAAATCATGCGTTGTTTTTATTGTATGGAAGCATTATTTTGGTTTTCTCCTTGATGCTTTATTTGGGTTGACTTGGCGCATGCTCACACATGTTAGACTCTTACAAAGTCGCCAATAGCCTTCATGATCATTTAGTTTTTGACTTTTGATGCCGTCTTATGCTTTCTTTAATGTCGCTTTGTCACTTTGCATAATTATGGCCATTATTGCTCTCTTAGTTGGTCGCTCCCAGTCTTTTGCTAGCCCTCGCCTTGTACTGAGTATGAGCTCTACTCGTGCATCCAACTCCTAAAAGCCAAAGTTTTCCAAAGTGTCCACCATACATACCTACTAGAAATTTGCTATTCCAAGTAAATTTGACTTGCTTTTATTTTCTCTTCAAATTAAACTCTTACCAGTGTTATGCGAAATTCGGTCAGTAAAGCTCTCACGAACCGGAAGGCACACTTTACTTTTTCCTGTTCTAAAAATTTGACATTGTGGTCTCTTATGTTGAGTTGTTATGCTTGCAAGTTGTAAGTTGGATTCTAGCCCAGCCATGCTGTCATGGGCAAGCTTTCAACATTGCACTTCTTATTTGAGTTAATATCGTGATCTTTTGTTTATGGATGCCCGCGGTGTGAAATGAATTGGGAATCTTGTAGGGATCATGGAGTTTGTATATGTATTAGGGAAACGCCGGGCCGCCAATCTAAGCCATGCATAATTCATGGTGGAAATTTGCAGCATACCCATGGTGAACATTCGACGACGCATCTCACAATAAAAAGCTAAACAAAAGGCAAATAAAAGAGATGTCGAGGTGTTCATTGTCTGCTTGTCCTGTCATTTTGGTGTGGGCTTGTTCCATGTCATCGGGCACGGAGGTACCCCATTGGCGGTTCTCAATGATTTGCATATACTTACAATGACAAGAGCCTTGCTTGGGACTCTAAGTAAAGTAGCATGAGGTTTGGGTACTCGTATTCACGGGGACGAGGTCTTCAACTTATGATTTGTCAAGCATATGCATCATAATTGTTCTCGCATTAACTTTAACCATTCAAGATGCTTATGATGGGGGCAATGAGAGCTCAAAGCCGGTAAGTACCATAATTTTTGAAGGTTATAAAACTTGCAATCACTGCTTCCCTCTGCGAAGGGCCTTTCTTTTACTTTTATGTTGAGTCACCACCTTCTTTCTTTATGCACCATTAAGAGAGCATAGTTGTCATTCTTAGTATGATATGCATTGTCCCAAAGTTCATTGATTGATTCATGATGATTGGTTTCACTTGTTCTTAAATTATTTGTATCTAGTCGCCCTCTTAAACTTTAAGGTGTCCTATGCATTTATGTTTTGCTCTCTTTGAAGGACAAGCTGAAAACCATTTGTATGTTTTTCCTTATGATTTGAACACACGTTTGACTTTCATTGTTTCATTTTCATGATCTTTTGTTTGTGTTCATTTGCATGTTTACAACATGGTTGCTAAGTTTCTTATTGTCATGATTATATCTTCATGACCATGTTTTAAGTTTTTATGATCCCAGCTCACAAATGCTTACATATGTGATCAAGATTGTGTAGGTGCATGTCACCTCAAAAATTATTCTTTTGTTATCACTTACCTACTCGAGGACGAGCAGGAGTTAAGCTTGGGGATGCTTGATACGTCTCAAACGTATCTATAATTTTTGATGCTCCATGCTTGTTTTTACACCATTTGCCTATTGTTTCGTTACACTTAGTGGCACTTTTATGCATTTTCCGGAACTAACCTATTAACAAGCGCCACAGTGCCAGTTTCCTGTTTTCTGCTGTTTTTGTGTTTCAGAAGTGATACACAGGTCATATTCTCGGAATTGGACGAAACAAGTTCCTGAAGTCTTATTTTACCCGGAAGCTTCCAGAGATCCGAAGAGAAGTAGGAGGGGGGCCACCAGGGCCCCACACACAGGGGCGGCGCGGCCAGGCCCCTGGCCGCGCGGGCCCCGTGTGAGGGCGCCTGGCCCCTCCTCTGACATCGTCCCTTCGCCTATAAAGACCCCCCGACGGAAAAAACCTAAGTACCCGATCAGATTTCCAGAACACATCGCGATCCACCGCCGCCGTCGACCCGAAGATCGGGAGGGTCCAGAAGCTCTTCCTGGCACCCTGCCGGAGAGGGGAATCGCCACCGGAGGTCTTCTTCATCGCCATGCTTGCCTCCGGAGCGATGAGTGAGTAGTCTACCTTGGACTATGGGTCCATAGCAGTAGCTAGATGGTTGTCTTCTCCACCATGTGCTTCATGTTTAGATCTCATGAGCTGCCCTACATGATTGAGATCACCGTTATGTAATTCTATGATGTTGGTTTGTTGGGATCCGATGAATATTGGTGTTTATGATTAAGTTGCTGTACTGAATATTATCTTTTGTTATCTCTATGTTGTTTATGATCTTGCATGCTCTCCGTTGTTAGTAGCTATCTTGGCCGAGTAGTTGCTAGTGACTCCAAGAGGGGGTATTTATGCTCGATAGTGGGTTCATGCCTCTATTTCACCTGGGGGAGTGACAGAAACCTCTAAGGTGGTAGATGTGCTGTTGCTACTAGGGAGAAAACAACATTCATATGCTCAAGGGCATATGCTTTGTTTACATTACACACTTTGCTTAATGCAATTATCTGTTGTTCGCAACTTAATACTACTGGGTGTTCGGATTGATATCCCCGGGAGTGGATTATTAGTCATAGATGCAGTTGGATGGCGGTCTATGTATTTTGTTGTAATGCCCAGAGTAAATCTCATAGTGATCTTCTTGACATATCACGTTTATCTTTATTCTATCAATTGCCCAACTGTAATTTGTTTACCCAGCATGTTTTATCTATGGAGAGACACCACTAGTGAACTGTGGACCTCGGTCCTATTTCCATCATATTGCTATCACCTGTTTACTTTCTCGCGCTATTTGCTTTATTGCATTCTATACTGTTTTCCACTCGATACGCTCATAACCTTTGTTTCAAGCAAACCGGTGAGATTGACAACTTCATCGTAAGTTGGGAGCAAAGTATTTGTTTGTGTGTGTGCAGGTTCCACGTTGCAGCTAGCAAGCAAAGCTTGGACGAGGCGCCATATATAAATTGTCCGCTGCTATCGCAAACTAGCAAGCATCACCTTCAGTCGTCACCGTCTCTCCTCTTCAAGATCGACATTAAACCTTGGTTTCTAACTGAGGGAAAACGAGCTACTATATTCATCATACCTTCCTCTTGGGGTTCCCAACGGGCTGGTCATTCACCACGCATCACTAGCCTATGCGAGATTGTGTTGTAGGCTATGCGAATCCCCTCCTCTAGGGGGGCGCCCTTGGTGGCTTTATAGATGCAGCTAGTTAGGGTTTACAAGTATTTCTTGCCTTCTACTCCAAGTCGAAGTGTTGGGCCTTGCGGGCTTCGTGTATCCTTCGAGCGGACTTCTTCCTTAGCAGGAACCAGGTAGGCAAATATCGAGGACCGAGGGGTCATACCCTCGTCACCGTGCTACCTAAAAAACTGATTAAACTTTCCTACGTCAAAAAGACCGATGTTACCTCCCGCACTAAAAACATCGGCGTCGCCTCCGCGCTAAAAAAACATCCAAAAACCAGTCCCGATTCCTCAACCTCCCACGCTGACCCGACACCGCGCGCCGCCCAGAGTGCAGATGCAGGTCTTGGGTACACTGCCGCCGTTGGCACCTGGTTCCTCGTCGTTGCTGGTTCCGCCTGGCAAACTCGCCCCTTCCGCCGGCGGGCTCTCCGCATCTCAGGTATGGTTAATTAGTGGGACCTCCATTGCTCCTTCTTGTGGCTGCACCTCCATTGCTCCTTCGTGTGGCTGCACCTCCATTGCTCCTTCTTGTGGCTGCAAGTAACCGAAGAAGAACAGCAGTAGAACATATCTCTGCCGATTTTTATGGGCTTGATGTTCTTGATCGTTCTGTTGGCAAAAACCAATCTGGTGTTAACAAAAATATTCCAATTGAAGTTGAACAAGGTAAAACAACCGAGGTTAATGGATGAATTGGAGGATTCGGGCTTTGAAGAATTTGAAGATTCGCTGGATTTCCTGCCGATTTTGAAGATGGAATTTTCCGGCGCAATCGTACCCGCCGTCGAGCTCCAGTCCGTGAGGCAGAAGGATGAGATGTGGCGGTGGACAGACAAAAGGAAGTGGTAGCGGTTGCAGTGGCTAGGCTAGATGAGGAGATGTGTGGTGCCATGGGAGGGAACCTCGGAGGTAGCTGCAAGGTGGAGGTGGCAAGAGCCAAGAGGGGATGGGGCAGGTCGGGGCCATGGGAGACGACCAGGGAAAGGATGGGAAGAAGGGATACTGACAGAAGGATAAGATAGAACAGAGAGACATGAGAGAGAAAATGGATAAAAAAGCTGAGTAATAGTCTAGGAGAGAGAGAGAGAGAGAGTTATGGAGACTGGAGAGGAAACTCGATGTGTGACACAGCTCCTCGTGTGAGGAGGCCTGGCGTGAAGCAGCGCCTTGGCTGCATTTTCTTCCACGGGTGAGCATCACGCAGGTCTTTGTCTCCATAATATGAGATCGGCTTATACTTCATGCACACGTGATTGTGTCATACATATTTGTAGTTTTCTGCCATATCAAAGATCGATTTTCTTAGTTCTACCATGCGCAAGATGCATATAGATTTTTTTTCTTTGCATGCACATTTTTTTCCATAAAATAAATTTCATGTGAACAATTTTAGTAACAAATTACTACTCCCTCCGATTAGAAATAAATGTTGTGACTTAGTATAGAATTTATATTAAGTTAGCACAAAATTATAAATACTTATTTTTTATCGGAGAGAGTAATTGTTGTGCTAGATTCTTGGTCTATGGGACTGGTCTTGGGCTTCGTGCCTTTTCACCCATGCTTGGACTTTGAAAATATTATTTTTTCAGGCTTCAATGTGGGATTGGAGTGCATCACGATATAAATGTTAATTTATATAAAAAAGTTAGTGCGTTACAATGGACGGTTAAAAAATGGGATGAAAAGAATCGACACGATCTAAATTTTGCCTCAAATTAGATCGATCCACATAACCCAAGCCTTTGTTTTCCCAGTTGTCTTTTTTTTTTAAATGATCGACATCCACTCATGCCGCTGCCTCCCCAAATCATCTCTGTTCTATAGAAAATAATTTTACCACTGTTTCCACTTAGCTAGGTTGCGTTGTGAATCCCCCTCACACAAAAGGTTGTCTTGGTGAGTGACACAGATAATGAATGATCTTTCTCTTATGGACGGAAATACATACATGTAAAATCTTCATGGTAAACGCTCAATAAAACCATGTGAAAAATTAGCAAGATACAAATAAGAAAAGCACTCAAAAGAGCAAAATATTTTCTCATTCTTCCGGTATACGACTAAAATTTAATTGTTACACTGACTAAGATCTGAGATAAAATTTTGGTGATGGCATGTATGTCCGTCGTTTATTGTTTACATATAATTATTCTATCGCCCGTATCTCCCTATTATGGATCTATGGAGGCCAGAATCTACGAAAGACAAATTTATTTTTCATAGCAACGCACGGGTATTCAGCTAGTTTCTTGATAATACTTGTATAAATAGTTAGATTAATTTTTTTTTCAAAATAGAAAATGGTTTTGGATTAGTTATTCAAATTCAAACATTTTTCATATTGAAAGTTTTGTCAGATCTAAAAGTATGCAAAAAGAATATTAATTAATATAGTTTCTGACTACGGAATTTGGATGGTTTTCCTACTACCCGCTCCATAAACAGGAATCGTGCGGGGCAACAGAGATAGGCCAGCCCATAAACAACATTTCCTATTTTATTTTATTAAGTTTTTATTTATTCTATTTTCTTTTATTATTATTAGTCAAGTTTTCTTTTCCTTTTCCCTCCTTTTCGATCATTATTTATATTTTCTAGTTCCCTTAATACTTGTCTTTGTCAGGTCTGGTACATGATTACTGATGATGCTAGTTTACAAAAATGTTAAGGTAATACTTTCAAAAAAATTGTTTAGGTAATAATACTATTTCTCATCCTTAAAGAAACCTTTTAAAAGTATTTTTGTTCATCAAGCTATGTGATTCATTCACATAGTAATATTTTAGTTTGAACAAAAAGATAAAACATCAGCGTTAATCATTCTTTGCATGGAATGTTTTTTTGGGAATAACCAACAATAGTTTTTTCTAAAAACCAAAAATATTTACCTCATAGACAGTGAAGCATGATTGTTATAACAATTAAAAAAGTTCTAAAAAAATTAAAATTAGCATAGTCAAATGCTACAATAATTTTAGAAGTCCTGCAAAAATTTAATTTTAAGCATGATCATTTTCACATTCATGGATACTCTAATGGGGAAATATTTCAAGGTAAGTTTTCCCATGCATAACATTTTTATCTTTCTGAAAAAATATAATTTCTACCAATTTTTTATTTGTCAAGTATGAACATTTTCTTTGACATACCTTGTTATTTACAACGGAATAAATTCCATGGCAATCCATTTAAAGTTTCACGGACCTTTTTTGAAATATGTGAAACTTTTGTATGAAATAAATGTACATTTTCATACACTGCAAAACATGTTCTTGGAAAAGATATTTATATATTTGAAGTATACTATTTTAATAAACATGGCTTATTGAGCTATCTTGTTAAAAAAAATAAAGGAAATGCCCAAGAGAAAACATAGCGGGCATGGCCAATTAGTATTCCCTCGTTAGCAAGTGTAGGGGGACACCATGCATGCTCGCTCCTGTCAAAGGTGGAACTTTTTTTGGTAAAAGATCCAAGTTTATTGAGGCATCTTCAACACACTCCGGTGTCTTGTGCTACTATTTTCCTAAAGGGATTTTTATTTTCGTGCCCTCAGGTCCTTAGTTGTACTCAGTTTTTCCCAGCCACTTAGTTTTTTCTCAGTTTTCCCCAAGCCCTTGTCTGAAACCCTCAGAAGGAGCTCGGACGGGGGGATTCCCGTTTAGTTGACCGTTCCGTGCTGACGAGTGGGGCCGCGTCGTGTGGGGCCACGTCGTGTGGGGCTGGTAGAAAGGGACCGCGTGGGACAGGACGAGACCGTGTTTGGTCATACGAGCGGAGCTGGGGCCGTAGCGTGTGGGGCCGTAGCGTGTGGAGCCGTGTGGGTCCGGGACGTGGGCACGAGTGGTTTTGGTCTCTTTCGCCTAGATTAGCAGTTTTCAATGCACCTTTTTCCTCTCTCTCGCTCGATCTCATTCATTCTTGATTGCCCAAATTGGTAGCAAATCTAGAGCAGTTTCTCCTTCTGTTTTTTAACGCCATTCATTTCTTTATGCCTTCGTTTTTACCCAATCGGGTACTCCCTCCGATCTATATTACTCTTCACTAATACAGGTGTATCTACCACTAAAATGTGTTTAGATACAACCACATTAGCGAAGAGTAATATGGATCGGAGGGAGTAGGAAATCTAGGGCACAAATCCAGAAATATACGATAAGCTGCATACAGCAGCCAACATAGCATAGATATATGGGATCACGACAGATCCAAAAGTACTACCGAGATCCAACATAAGCTACTCCTACATTTTACATGGGATTAAGCTTGGAGGCTGCGCAGGTGAATCCCAAGTGCTTTGTGTTTGGCCATGAACGCATACACGTTCACGGTTGTTCTAACTCTAGCGCCGCCACTGCCAATGGATTCAGCATGGTTCACCATGCAGTTGAAGTCGGTGGCGCGGAGCCTCCTGTTGCAGAAGGGGCACCTGTAAACGCCTCCAGCAAAGTGGCGATCGTAATGGCCGGACTGCAGCCTTCTGAGGACGTGACGAGTCTTGGTGTGGAAGGACTCATCGTCGCTGTCGACATCGCTGCTCTGCACCTGTCACGTAGCACCAAAGATCGAAAAACACGGAGTCAATTGCAGCAATAATGGAACAGAGAGTGAACAAAAGATCATGCATGATAATATGGGCACGAAAAAAAGAGGTAGCCTCAGTTACATTGGACACACTTATATCTAGGATTTGGGTCAGTGAACCAAAGATCATGCACAACAAATTTGTACATACCAATTGTTCACAGACCAAACCCTGAATCAATTTGTGCCCAAATATTCATCATCATCGGCACAAATTAACCGGATGGGATTGATTACTCACATAAGTTAACCGAATCTTAAACAAAAGCAAATCACAAACACTAATAACGCAAGATCTAGAACTAGGAACAGACGAACCCTATTAACGCAAGATCTAACACAAAAGGATTGAACTAGGAACAGACGAACCCTATTAACGCAAGATCTAACACAAAATAATAGAACTAGGAACAAACGAACCCTAATAACGCAAGATCTAACACAAAAAGGATTGAAATGGAATAAGAATAAGGGAACAAAGGGTTACCTCCTCGTCGTCGACGATGCTGGTGTCGTAGGGGTTCTCCGGGGTGACGTACGGCTCTTGTTCGTATGGGTCCCAATCGACGGGGAACTGGATGGGGGCCTGGACGAGGGCGGCGGCCGATGCGCCAGCGGCTACGTCGGAAGCAGCGACGGGGGCCTGGACAGGGGCGGCGGCCGATACGCCGGCGGACGATGCGCCGGCGGCCGATGCGCCGGTGGCCGATGTGCCGGCGGCTACGTCGGAAGCAGCGACGGGGTCCTGGACGGGGGCGGCGGCCGATGCGCCGGCGGCCGATGTGCCGGCGCCTGATGCGCCGGCGGCTACGTCGGAAGCGCCGACAATGGGCATGTCATTCTTCTCCATCGCCGGGGTTTTTTCTTCGGGGTTTTTTCGACACGAAGTGGAGAAGATGATGGGACAGGAGAGGCGGTTGCAGTGAGAATGAGAGAGTGGGCGAGCATCGAGGGAGAGAAAGAGGGGCTCTATAAAGACGAAGGTGGCGTTTGGTGTACCGCAACACGCGTCCGCTATAAAGACGGCTGCAGCGTGCACCGTGACATGAGGCTAACCCTTCGATATTTGGTGTACTCAGTTCTAACCTCGGGCCTTATACAAAAATTTTATTTGTACTCAGTTTTCCCCTCGAGTACTTAGACTGGCAAGTGCAATATACTCAGTTCTACTCTCAAGTAGCTGGTCAACAGAGAGTCAACAAATGAGATTAACATAGCTAATTGAGTCATTTCATGCGCAAAAAAATTCAAAAAAATAAAAACATAGTGGCACCTACTCATGGAGTCTTCCTACGCAACCTGCCACCTTGAACAAACATAGATAAATCATGTTTTACCACAAATTGCCACTTCTCAGAATCACTAGTAGCTATGAAGATGCATGGTTTTCCACTCAAACCCCTTTGCAAAACATCTTCCCCAAAATATAGTTTGTCTAAATGAGGCTATAATTGTCACACTCATGTATATTTGAATTGCAAATAATTTGATGTAGCCCAATATGAATTATATTATACAAAACACGCATTTTTCATTTTGTAATTCTTTTGTTTGAATTCCTTAGTCTATTTACTATTTATGTTCCCTTGGTTTCTTAGTACTACTCAGTTTTGCCCTCAAGTACTGTCACAAATGCTCACAGAAGCCCAAACTTATCCTGATTGGTTGAGCCATTGTCACACGGATCGACTCCACCAACCGTTGATCCACTGATCTAACGGGCAGTATACCCCTATCCGTCTCTTCGTGGCCACCCCTCTCTCTCTCTTCGTGGCCACCCCTTTCTCTCTCTGTCGGTGGATCAACGGTTGGTGGAGTCGATCCGTGTGACAAGAGACATGCATTTATGGATTATTTTGCCACGTAACTATATTCTCTCTATTTATGCATTATTTTCCATGATTTAAAAATGTTAAACTAAAAAGTGGTATAATTTTGGTGTAAACAAGAGACATACATATTTGCGGATTTCGGTGAATGGATTATTTATCACCCCTCTAACAATTATCAACTATCTTTAGCATTCCTTTTATTTTAGAGAATATAGTTTTGGTAATTTGAAACGGCCCAAAAGTGGTATAATTTTGGTAGAAACATGAGACATACATATTTGGCATATTTGGGGGATTTCGGTGAATGGATTATTTATCACCCCTCTAACAATTATCAACTATCTTTAGCATTCATTTTCTTTTAGGGAATATAGTTTTGGTAATTTGAAATGGCCCAAAAGTGGTATAATTTTGGTAGAAACATGAGACATAGATATTTGGCATATTTAGGGGATTTCGGTGAATGGATTATTTATCACCCCTCTAACAATTATCAACTATCTTTAGCATTCCTTTTCTTTTAGGGAATATAGTTTTGGCAATTTGAAATGGCCCAAAAGTGGTATAATTTTTGGTAGAAACATGAGACATACATATTTGGCATATTTGGGGGATTTCGGTGAATGGATTATTTATCACCCCTCTAACAATTATCAACTATCTTTAGCATTCCTTTTTTTAGGGAATATAGTTTTGGTAATTTGAAACGGCCCAAAAGTGGAATAATTTTGGTAGAAACATGAGACATACATATTTGGCATATTTGGGGGATTTCGGTGAATGGATTATTTATCACCCCTCTAACAATTATCAACTTTCTTTAGCATTCCTTTTCTTTTAGGGAATATAGTTTGGGATATAGTTTTGGTTATTTGAAACGTACCAAAAGTGGTATAATTTTGGTATAAACATAAGACATACATATTTGTGGGATTTCGGTGAATGCATTATTTGTCACCCCTCTAACAATTATCAACTATCTTATTCTCTAACACTTATTTTTTTTAGTAATTTCGGTGAATGCACACACTAACTTTGAAAACAACTACAAGTACATGTAACTGACTAATGGATTTGTAACAAGGGATCCCTTGTAACAACTTCTAGTGCTTGATGAGAAATGATAAGAATCCGATCGCAATTATACAACAAAAAAAACAACCAGCCATCAGATTAGCTTGCTTCTTCAACTCGATCAGCTGCTTTAACTGCTTGTTCATTTTCTTCAGTTCTCCCTTCACTTCCACCAGTTCTGCATTGGGAGCATTAGGCATAATCGGAACGGCTCCTCTCTCCGTCACATTCTCTACAGCAAGCCCCCCCCCCTCCCAAATTGCGCTCCCCAATAGCGCCAATTGATTCCTGCAATTTAAGCCTCTGAACGTACACATCGATCCACTCAAAATACCTGCATTTCTTCAGGATCTGAAAACAACAACGTGAACCCTAAATCCCAAATTCGACGGAATAACAAGAAAATCAAGAGAAAACAGAGCAATTGGAACGAGATCTAACCTTATCCCCCTCTCTATATGGCAAGCTCTCGCATGCAAGGAACTCACGTCCATGGTTGCCGTTGTCGTCCGTCTTACAGATCGACCGCTTCAGAGGCTCCTGGCGTGGGCAGTCAGGGCATCTTGTCAAAGGCACGGGTCCATACTATGGCCATGAAGAACGGGAGGTCGAAGAGAAACTAGACATCACCCGCCTGCCGGAGAAGGGCTGCCGCTGGCGGAGAAGAAGAACAATGGGGCGCGGGGAAAGAAAGGGGAAGCAATGGCACGGGCACGGGCGCGGGGCTGGCTCGGGCTCCCATTTTGCAACGGTCACCTGGATAAGCTGTGGATCTGGCGCGCTAATGTGGACAAGTTGTGGGTCCCACGATGATCTGGATAAGTGGAGACGTGTCCACTGCGGGGCACCAACAGCGGCCCCACTTGCCAGCACCAACAAACGGTCAACTAAACGGGACTCCTCCCGTCCGAGCTCCTTGTGAGGGTTTCAGACAAGCGCTTGGGCAAAACTGAGGAAAAACTAAACGGCTGGGGAAAACTGAGCACAACTAAGAACCCGAGGGCACGAAAATAGAAATCCCTTTCCTAAATATGGTAAACACTCCCCATCGCATGCCAATGAGAAACAAATATCGGACCGATCCAACGCCGTCTATTTTTGTTCCATCGCACGGCCTGTATGCTGACTTTCTTCTCACCAAAATAAAATAAATTGAGCCCCGTTAACCTTGCATGCCCATATCTGTCCCCAAATTCTGCTAGGCAGTTACGCATCGTGCTCCCCCAATCAATCTGCTGCTCGCCGCCGATGCTCTCTCCACAACGCCGTCACTCAAACTCCACCAGGCCGAACCACCATTCCTCTCCCCACCGAGCCGTCGGCTACGTCGTGACCTGTGCCTGTACCTGGATCGAGACTGCGCCGACACCCATTTTGTTCTGCAGCGGGGAATTTTTTGTCAGCCACGAAGATGTTGTGGTTCATGCCTTCAGCGACGGCAGCATGCCCGGTACAAATACGGGTTGTCATCCTCCACAGTCTAGATATTGTTTATCTATTTTCTTCTCATTTTCGTAGTGATAGTCTATACCTTGCAAGCAAGTGATACTCTCATGTCCAAGTATGATTTTTGCTACAGGCAGAATGCATTTTATTCTTGATCAGTGTTGATGTCTCTGAGCCCTCTCGATTCCTCTGACGACAGCACAATTCAGGAATAAGGTAACAACAACTGAACTATGTCTCAATGTGTGCCTTTTTTCTGCATTTTTTTGGGCCATGAAATCTATGTATTCATTTATGCATCTCCTCTTACGTTGTATCCATGCTGCAGCTATGCAGCCCGTGCCCCATCTATGTCGATCTAATCCCTATACCATTTAGCTGCGGTGTAAAGCATGACCACCCTCCGTACGAAGCATGACTGTCCTTTGAGCGAAGCACGACTACTGCATCTGAAGAAGCACAACCACAATATGAATGAAGCACGACCAGTGTTGGATGCTATCGTATAAAGGAAGCATGGCTACAGCCAGAAGACGCATGACCCAATGAAAAAGAAGCATGACAGCCATATTAAGGAAGCATATTGTTGCAATCTCCTAGTGGTGTCTGCACTGTGGCTAGATGGCACAAAAGCGAGACTTGGATGCCACTTTTTGTTGGATGGAAGCAAATATGTATACTAGGAAGCAAATAGCATAATCAATGGAAATATTTTTCATTGTTGGTCTTCTAAGAAATGTGACTCGTGAAGGGCGGCAACATGGATAGAAGCATGCAAGTGTGCTGGTGCAAGAAGCAAGTAGACATTTTTCATTCCTGACCATTCTAGAATTACATGTAATTTCAAATCAATGTATTTTTTATCGAAGCAAATCTCCATTTGGTAGGAGCAAATATTTATTTCTTTAGAAGCACATCCCATTTCATTTGAAACAATATAATTATGAAAATGAAAATAATTTTTGTTATTGCTAGAAAACATATAATATATTGGAAGAAGGTTTGGTCAATGGAAAGGGTACTATGATGCTAGTATTTTTTTTTCATTCACCATGGAAGCACAGTTTTGTCGCACTGCTTTCTAACCAGATTCGTTTATCTAAGATAAAAATCTTTATCTTTGAAGCACCTTCCAGTCACATGGGAAGCGGACTTATTAGTATTGGAAATAAATTTGCTAGCCTATGGAAGCATAATGCGGAGCTAGAGTTACTAGTGTTCTTAAAATCCTAAAACATTTCTCTAAAAAAAGGGCATGGATTCAGAGTAATTTCTACCAAATTTTGATTACTTTGAAACACCAAATAATATTGAAAATGAAAATTACTCTATAACCAAATAAGGAAAAAATGAGCTTTGTTCAAAAAGAAAAGGACAAATTGAGCTGCGTAAAATCCAGAATCATAAATCGTAATCAGTTGAGATCCCAAAATTTTGGAACTGTTTTACATGGAAGCATGAAATTTGGCCCACGTTTCAAGGAGGCAGTCAATCCTATGGACATCTTACCTTCAATCGTGTGGCTACAAGCTATGGGAAGCAATCTACGGAATTAGAAATCAATAATTAATGAAGGATAAGAGAACCCAATTAGTGGACTGCATTACGGAAGCATGCAACGAAATATTTAAGAAGGAAGCATTCAATTGTCCACAATTTCCTGCAATTAGACCCGTATGTGTTTGACAATCGTATGGCTTAGCAGCCTGCGATCGGACGGCTAATCAGCGGTCTGATGGGAATCCCAAATCGGGATCCGATTTCTAGCATTGCTACTCTTTCCCTGATTGAAGTTGTTATTTGTTATTTGTGAATGAAGTTATGATGTTGTTTTCCTAATTAAAGTTGTTATTTTTTGCTAATGAACTCATGCTACTGTTTTCATAATTAAAGTTGACGTTTCTACTTCAGAATTCATTGCTACTATTTTCGTACCTAAAGCTTATGTTTGTTATTTGCTAATGATCTTGACCTTTTTGCTACTGTACATATACTTAGACTTATTTCTCTCACCTTGGTCATATATAATTCTTTAACTTTCCTCCAACAAAATTTGATAAGAAATACATGATTATAAATTATCTCTCTTTTCTTCTTCCCTCACATCTGATTTGGACAAAAACTCACCTGAGCTTGTATATAAATAAATTGAACATGTGTACATTTGCGTTCTGCCCATGGTGAAAATACCTATTATAATATGACAACGGGATTGATGATGTATGATCAATTATTTGCTTCTAATGCATCATAAACAAACCCTAATGTAAGTCTTGATAATACGAAGGCATTATCATCTTAAATGCGCGGTGATATTCTACATTTGGTTAGATAGACTAAGTCATCGATAAGCACCAAATGATCTTCATTATACTATTGCTATTCTTACGTGTATTTGTTGCAACAATGAAGATATTGTGGGGGAAGGGATAACATTTCATGATTGCTTTGATGTTTGCGTGATGTATGCGGGATTTTTTTTCTTTTGAAAGGAAAGCAGTCGGGGAGACCCATAGCAAGCTTTTATAAAAAATAAGAACCTAAATTTGCATATCAGAGGACTTAAACTTAGGAAACTGGGTTGTACATCCACTCAGCAGGCCAAGTGAGTTAGGTGCACATTTTATCGATATGTAAATTAGTAGCATCCATTGATATAAAAATAAAATAAAAGGATTGAACCACACAATTATACCAGCTGAGATGAAAATTGATATTTTCTTGAAATCGTTGTTTATGGATACAACCGGCCCAATCATTTCGATGGCGATCATGCGAGCTTAGACAGGGCAATCAACGTGTGGATACCTAGCAGAGATAGCCCCAGAAGATGAAAACTAGCTATTGTGCCTCAGTAGTGCTCTCCATGAACTCCTGAATTAAAAATATTTAATATATGGACATATATCTCTCTATACAAATTGACACGAAAATAATAAAAAGGGGTTTAACCCGCAAAAGCAAACCAAATTTAACCCGCAAAAGCAAACCAAACATGGGCACATGATTAAGTACTTACTTTTCAACAGAAAAGGACAACGTTGCATTTCACTGATATTAAGAAAGAGTGCTCGAGTTATAAGAAAACGCAGACCTAAAAGGTGTACATAAACTCGCAAAGCTAAAATAGCGGTAATACAACAAACACCAACACACCAACAACAACGCCAAAGTCACAATTAACAACATAGAGCATGCTGATATAGATCTGCACAATGCAACTAGTATGGAGAAGAACTCAGATTACCATCTACAAGGCCAAAAGGCACACCTCAGCATAGATGACTACCTCCAACGACCACCACAAACCCAAGTGCGGATCTCACACCGATTAGCCACGCTTGAACAGAGACAACAAATAGCCCTCATGGTTGAGGTGGCTCTGATAACCCCAAATGCAGAGGATCATGTAACACCTCTATATGTGAAAGTATAGGGCATCGAACCGTAGAAGCATGAAGGTAAAGCAATTTACTCTCTCAAACTAGTGTGACAATTCTAGTTATCTATGCACTGCATAAGACTAAAAACAAGTGAGATTGATTTGATGATTAAAAGTAACAAAGAAATAAAAGTAAACTCAGAGTTGTCCCAATCCTCAACAATGGAGAGGGCAGGACTTCGAATATGGGGGTCTGCTAGAGTTGCTCTAAGCCATCTCTCCTCTCTCCCTTCCACTCAGGCTGACCTTCCTCCTTCCACACACGATGCCCAATTCCTTATCTCTGGCAGCCTTGTTTTGAACAAACAAAACGAACCGGTATGATGGGTATTTGTGGTAATAAGTGATTTGGTTGGAGGATATGAAAGCGTATTTTCAATAGATTGAAAGCGTAACCGTCACAGATCATACATGTAGCAATATTATTAGTAAAAATAATCTCATGTATCTGTTAGAGTTATATTTGTATATTGTAGTTTCCCTATTAGTTAGGGTGTTTCCTGCATATTTCACACCTGTACATGTACTATATATTGTGACCTTTGGCCCCTCTGGAATACAAGTTGCTTATTCCTAACATGGTATCAGAGCATAGGCTTTCTCTCTCTCCCGCACGCGCAACTCGTGCTTGATTCCGATCCATTTTTTTTTCTCTGCCGCCGTCGGTCTTCTCTCTGCCATCCCGATCTCTGTCCCGTCGATCTGGCCTCCAGATCGCCCGTGCGTGGAGGTGCTGGCTCCGGTCTTCTGATCCGCGCGTGGAGCTGGCCCTTGCCCACGTGCTGGTTACCCGTCGCCCGCGTGTGCAGTTCGGCCGCGCGTCTCCGATCGATTCCGACTGCTCCGCCTCTGGATTGGTGGGATCGGAGGCTGTGTGCTCCGCCTCGTGTCTCCTGCTCGAGGAGGCTGTGTGATCCACCTTGTATCATCCCTGCTCTTTGATCGGCCGCCGCCTGCTGCTTTGATCGGGCGGCTCTATCCCTGGGAATCGGTTGACATGCTTGGTCTTTGTCGGGCAGTCGCGGGCCGTCGCTTCTCGGATCCTGGCCAGAATTTTTCGGTGGGTTGACCACTGATCCAGATCGCAAAAAAAAATTATGTCCCTGTCGTCGGGCGTTTCTTGCTCTTGTCCCCCGATGACTTCTTCTGCTGCCTCCATCTTGTACTTAGGCTTTCCTTTGGTCCTTGGTGCTTGTCCGCCAACTCCGTGCATGTTGGCGCGCCGCTCTTCGTCGACCTTTGTGGCCTCTTCACGCGGTTTTGACCGTCCTTCGCCGACCCCGTCTACATCGGCTCGTCGCTCCTCGTCGATCTTCGTGGCCTCTTCACGCGGTTATGACCGTCTTTCACCGACCCCGCCTACATCGGCTGGTCGCTCCTCGTCGACCTTCGCGGCCTCTTCACATGGTTATGAACATCCTTCACCGACCCCATGATACGTCTCCAACGTATCTATAATTTTTGATGCTCCATGCTTGTTTTTACACCATTTGCCTACTGTTTCGTTACACTTCGTGGCACTTTTATGCATTTTCCGGAACTAACCTATTAACAAGTCGCCACAGTGCCAGTTCCATGTTTTCTACTATTTTTGTGTTTCAGAAAAGCTACAAAGGAAATATTCTCGGAATTGGACGAAACAAGTTCCAGAAGTCTTATTTTTCCCGGAAGCTTCCCGAAGACCAAAAGAGAGCCGGAGGGGGGCCAGAGGCCGCCCTCACACATAGGTGGCGCGGCCCAGGCCCTGGCTGCGCCACCCTGGTGTGAGGAGCCCCTGGCTGCCCTCTGACGACGCCCCTTCACCTATATAAAGCCTCGGGACAGAAAACCCTAAGGGAGTCGGCGAAATTTCCAGAACAGTTCCGTAGCTCCGCCGCCGCCGTTGACAAATTTCGGGGGACAGAAGTCTCTGTTCCGGCACCCTGCCGGGACGGGGAAATGCCCACGGAGCCATCTCCATCGGTCTCGATCGCCGTCTCCGCCGTCTCCATCGACCTCACCGCCATCTCCATCAACCTTGCTGTCTCCTATGATGAGGAGGGAGTAGTTCATCCCCGGGGCTGAGGGCTCTACCGGTAGCTATGTGGTTCACCTCTCTCTCCCATGATGTGATCTTTATGTGATCGTGAGCTTTGTATCATGTTGAACAAGTAGATGTTATTATTCAGATATTATGTGTACTCTAGTGATGTTATTAAAGTATTCTATTCCTCCTGCCATGGTGTAACGGTGACAGTGTGTGCATCATGGTGGTACTTGGTCTAGGCTACGATTGTGATCTTTTATGGATTATGAGAATAATTATCGCTATGATAGTATTGAAGTGATCTATTCCTCCTTTCATGGTGTAATGTTGACAGTGTGTGCACCGTGTTAGTACTTGGTCTAAGTTGCAATAATATCTATCTTGAGTTGTGATCTGATTTGAATATCTCTATGAGTGGTGTTTGTCAAGTACTTGATGAACTTTAAGGAGTGCTTCGTAGCCCTACGCAATGATTAGTGTTGTTCAATAGGAGAGTAATTCAGAGTACCATAGTGAAGAGAAGTTGTTTATTTGTTCAATTATGTTATATTTGTTGGGAGTGTGTCCACTAGTGAAAGTATGATCCCTAGGCCTTGTTTCCAAGCATTGCACACCGTTTACTTACTGTTTTGTTACATGTTTGCTCGCAGCGATATTTACTTCAAGTCACATTTGCTACTCATAATCATCACTACTACTTGTATTTCACTATCTCTTCGCCGAACTAGTGCACCTATACATCTGACAAGTGTATTGGGTGCGTTGGGGACACAAGAGACTTTCTGTATCGTAATTGCAGGGTTGCTTGAGAGGGATAGCTTTGACCTCTTCCTCCCTGAGTTCGATAAACCTTGGGTGATCCACTTAAGGGAAACTTGTTGCTGCTCTACAAACCTCTACACTTGGAGGCCCAACACTGTCTACAAGAACAGAAGCGTGTGTAGACATCAAGCTCTTTTCTGGCGCCGTTGCCGGGGAGGTAAGGTAAAAGGTACTCGCATCCTCCTGTGTGAGTGCTCGGAGTTATTTCCTTTAGATTCTGCAATTACATCTTTTTGTTTCTTGTTTTTATTTTCACTAGTTAGGCTTAATGGAAAATAAAGAGTTCTTTAGTCTTTTTTCTGAGTTTAGATTTGAAGAGAAAATTGAAAAACCGTTGGAGCTTATTTCGCATAGCAATGTTATTAGTACAAATGCTTTGAATCCTGTTATTGCTAATGCTATGGAAAAGTCTAAGCTTGGGGAAGCTGGTTTTGTTATGCATGATATTTTTAGCTCCCCAGCTTTAGTGGAGAAAGTTTGCTCTAATGATATTTTATCTCCCATTTGTGATGTTTCTAATGATGCTTGTGCTCCTCATCCTTTTAAAATACCTACGAAGATTGTTGAACATGTTAGGGATAACTGCTATTTAGGAGATGGAACTGTCCATCCTGGTGACCATTTGCTTTTTATACATGAATTATGCGAGTTGTTCCAGTGTGCAGGTATTTCAATGAACCAAGTTAAGAAGAAGCTATTCTCTTTTTCGCTGAAAGGCAGAGCTGAGGAATGGTATAAAACATTGAAGGATGGCCGATCTATTGATTGGGAGGAAATTGAACCTCTCTTTTATTCTAAATTCTATCCTTCTAGTCAGGTTTATAAAGATAGGAATTACATTTATAATTTTCATCCGCATGAGGGAGAAAGCATTGCCCAAGCTTGGGGAAGATTGAAGTTACTAATGCATAAATGTCCTATTCATGATCTTCCCCGTAATATTGTTATTAATAATTTTTATGCAAGGCTTTCAGGATATTACAAGGACTATCTGGATGCATGCTTTGATGGGTCTTTCACAAGCAAGGATGTCGACACCAAGTGGGGTCTGCTTGAGACAATTCAAAACAATATTGAAGGTTGGGATAGCGACAAAGGTAAAGGATTAGGTATGAATTACGAGTTTGATTGCATTAAGTCTTTCGCTGAAACTGCTAATTTTCAAGAGCTTAGTGCTAAATATGGTCTTGATCCTCAAATTATGGTTGATTGCTTTAAAGCCTTTGCTTCCCATATGAATGTTCCTAAAGGAAATGGGGACGTGTATCATGAACCTTTTAAGGACACTTGCATAGAAAGTGATATTGTTATTGATGATTGCAATAAACATGCTCAAACTTCTAAAAGTCCTATTTCTTATAAGCATGTTAATTTTTGTGGAGTACATAGACCTTGTGAACAGAGTTACAACAAGGAAGATTATTGCATCACCCACGCAAATGAAGAAACCAGTATGTGGCTCAAGGATCTAGATGTGCTTGGTGAAAGGGTTTGTGAGCTTTATCCTTTTCTTTGTGAATTTTGCGGTGAAAATGGTCACTTTAATTTTCAATGCCCAATTAATCGAACGAGTACCGCAAATTTGTATTGTGATGATAAGATTACTCTCAATCAGCATGATGAGCTTACCTTGTTTTTGAATTGTGAAGAGATATCTAGAAAGATTTCTTTGGTTGATATGAGAGATGCTGATATTAATAGTACCCTTTGTGGTTGTCGTCTCTATTGTGCTAAAGATTGCCTCGCAAATACTTACTTACAAGATCTTATAAAACATGATGTTTTGCCAAGCTATGACAGGACTAATAGATGTTTCAATCTTATTAATAGAGAGGAGGAATCCTCCAAAGTTTCTTCTGTTGTTCCTGTTAGCAAACCAGATTATGTGGAGAAGATGCCTTTCCCTCCTAGAGAATATGTGGAGAAGATGCCTTTCAAGTCTCTCCCTCCTAAAGGAGAGAGTAAGAAGAGTATGAAGAAGAATAAGAAGAAGAGGAGTAAGAGGCGAGAGGACACGGTATCTTCCCCTAAGCGTTATGATCCTGCTATAGATTATGATAATTCTGATTGGGATGATGTTCCTATGCCTATTACTTATGTTAGTGATCATGATTGGGAAAAGCACTCTACTTTTGATATTGAAAATCTTTTTGGTACCAATTCTAAGGTTAATAATTGTTGTACCATTAGTGCTATCCATGTTCCTTCTTATGATGATATGTTTGATGAATATGCTTTGCGACATAGTAGTTCTCTATCTTGTGATGACACTAAGCCTCTAGTTTATGATGATGATTATAATGTTTTCAATTCACCTACTTTTGGGGAGAAAAATAGTTATGATTACAATATGCCTTCTGTCTTTGATGATTATGGTGATGAGAATAATTATTCTGTTAAATCTGCTCCTACTACGATTATTCATGTAGGGAGTATTACTTCTTTTATGCATGTGGCTCATGATAGGGATGCTTTATGTGATGGTTATGTTGTTAATTCTATTCATGATGCTACTGAAAGTTATTATGAGAGAGGGAAATATGTTTTGAAGGATCTCAACAATATTGAGTTTCCCCTCTTTATGTTGCAATTCTTGAAGTTGTACTTGATTTGCCTTCCTATGCTTTTTGCTTTGCGCTTTCATGACTTGTCTCTTTACAAGACTATTTTTCATAGGAAGTGGTTTAGATTTAAATGTGTTTCATATTTGCTTTTTGATGCTCTCTATTGCTTTAAGTTCCTATATGGCGCCTTTGCCTCAAGCTCTTATATGGCGCCCACATGAGCATCTTTGCAAATTACTGCGCCTAGCTCAAAGGCGTTAAAGAAAAGCACTCTTGGGAGATAACCCATTGTGTATTTTTATTACTTTTTCTTTTATTTGAGTCTTGGAAGTTATTACTACTGTAATGACCTCTCCTTATCCTTTTTATTTCGTTTTTGTGCCAAGAGAAGCCTCTAATTTGTGTGAGGTAAGATTTGGGGATATTGCTGTCCTGAAACAGTTTTCGGTGCTGCACCGTAAATATTCGTAAAAATTATCTGTATATCTTTTGGACCTGCAATTTCTTGTTCATATGCCCCAGGTTATATCCAAACTTTCATTAGTTGAACACTTTTTGATTTGAGCAACATAAAACCCTCTAAAAATTCGACCTTTGTCAGCTGTTCTGTTTTGACAGATTTCTGCCAATATTTGTGTTTGCCGCTTTATCGCTTTCTTTTTGAGTTCTTTTGATCACGGAACTTTTGGGGAAGTTGCTACAGTAGTATATGCTATATATGTGGTGTTTTTAGGTTGAAACCTGAAGCAAAAAGGGTTGATTCTATGTTATGCTTACACTAATGTTGCTAATAGAATTGTGTTTAGTTTTGTATGAAGGAAGTTTTCAAGTGTAGGGATTGGTGAATGATGAGATGAGATGAAGAATGGACAAAAGCTCAAGCTTGGGGATGCCCATGCACCCCAAGAAATATCCAAGAAGTACAAGCGTCAAAGCTTGGGGATACCCCCGAGGCACCCCCTTCTTCATCGGCAAAAATCAGGTCACCTTTCAAGACACTATATTTTTATTGCTTCATGCACTATGTGTTTTTCTTGGAGCGTCAGTTGTTTTTGCTTTCAGTTTTCTTTTGTTTTGTTTTGTGCAATAAATAGTTAGATCACATCATGTTTCTTTTGGAGGAGATGAACTCGTTTTTCATTGCCAAGAACACTCTAGTTTTCACTCTTATCGTTCAACGAGTGTTCCCTTTTTCTGCTACTGCGTTTAGCATTTATTTTTTGCCTTGATTTGCATTCAGATCTTCTCATATTTATTTATCAAGGTGTATTTTTGCCTCTGATCCATGTTGGTTTTCCACAAAAGAGTTGGATTTAAAAAGTTTGAATGGTGTTGGAAACGAGAAAAAGCTTTATGCAAAAAAGTGGTACAAGAAGGAGCTTGTGTAGACTGCGGCCTAGGATTTTGCATGTCATGCTTGATGTCTTTTTGATAGTATGCTTAGTGGTTTTGCTGTAGCATGACTTGTCTCAAATAACTGAGATTGCTTAATGAGCCTTTGAAAAAATCATGCGTTGTTTTAATCGTTTGGAAGCATTATTTTGGTTTTCTCCTTGATGCTTTATTTGGGTTGACTTGGCACATGCTCACACATGTTAGACTCTTACAAAGTCGCCAATAGCCTCTATGATCATTTAGTTTTTGACTTTTGATGCCATCTTATGCTTCTTTTAATATCGCTTTGTCGCTTTGCATGATTATGGCCGTTATTGCTCTCTTAGTTGGTCGCTCCCAGTCTTTTGCTAGCCCTCGCCTTGTACTGAGTATGAGCTCTACTCGTGCATCCAACTCCCAAAAACCAAGTTTGCCATTGTGTCCACTATAAATTCCTATGCATGGTATTTGTAAGCCATTCCAAAGTAAATTTTCATGTGCTACCTTTCAAAAAAGCTTCAAAACACTTCTCGTTTTGTGACACTGTTTTCAGCTCATGGGGACGTAGTGGTCGGATTTTCTATCTTCCATATTGCTTATTCCAAAAAGAAAAAGAAAAAAGAGAAAAAAAGAAAGAAAAAAGGCACTCCTCCATGGAATGTGAATGTTGGTGGGCACCCGATGGAATCGGTTAGCCATGGTTTGTGAAAGGAAAAAAGGTGAGGAGGAGTGCCAAGCTTTATAAAAGAGCACAAAAGTGCCAATCTCTCTCTCAAAAACTTGCTTCATTTTTGTATGGAAGATAGTAAGAACCCCATTGCCAGTCGTTGACAAAGACAACCACCTCTCAAAACCAATTTTTATCTCTCTGTTTTACAAATGAAAAGCTCTAGCACATGTTAAATCACTGCTTCCCTCTGCGAAGGGCCTTTCTTTTTACTTTTATGTTGAGTCACCACCTTCTATCTTTATGCACCATTAAGAGAGCATAGTTGTCATTCTGAGTATAATGTGCATTGTCCCAAAGTTTATCATTGATTGATTCATGATCATGGTTTCACTTGTTCTTAAATTATTTGTATCTAGTCGCCCTCTTAAACTTGAAGGTGTCCTATGCATTTATGTTTTGCTCTCCATGAGGGACAAGCTGAAAACCATTTGTATGTTTTTCAATATGATTTGAACACATGTTTGACTTTCATTGTTTCATTATTCATGATCTTTTGTTTGTGTTCTTTTTCATGTTATAACATGGTTGCTAAGTTTCTATTATCAAGATTATGTCTTTCATGCCCATGTTTTAAGTTCTTTGATCTCAGCACTCAATGCTTACATATATGATCAAGATTGTGTAGGTGCATGTCACCTCAAAAATTATTTCTTTTGTTATCACTTACCTACTCGAGGATGAGCAGGAGTTAAGCTTGGGGATGCTGATACGTCTCCAACGTATCTATAATTTTTGATGCTCCATGCTTGTTTTTACACCATTTGCCTACTGTTTCGTTACACTTCGTGGCACTTTTATGCATTTTCCGGAACTAACCTATTAACAAGTCGCCACAGTGCCAGTTCCCTGTTTTCTGCTGTTTTTGTATTTCAGAAAAGCTACACAGGAAATATTCTCGGAATTGGACGAAACAAGTTCCAGAAGTCTTATTTTTCCCGGAAGCTTCCCGAAGACCGAAAGAGAGCCGGAGGGGGGCCAGAGGCCGCCCTCACACATAGGTGGCGCGGCCCAGGCCCTGGCCGCGCCACCCTGGTGTGAGGAGCCCCTGGCTGCCCTCTGATGACGCCCCTTCGCCTATATAAAGCCTCGGGACGGAAAACCCTAAGGGAGTCGGCGAAATTTCCAGAACAGTTCCGTAGCTCCGCCGCCGCCGTCGACAAATTTCGGGGGACAGAAGTCTCTGTTCCGGCACCCTGCCGGGACGGGGAAGTGCCCCCGGAGCCATCTCCATCGGTCTCGATCGCCGTCTCCGCCGTCTCCATCGACCTCACCGCCATCTCCATCAACCTTGCTGTCTCCTATGATGAGGAGGGAGTAGTTCATCCCCGGGGCTGAGGGCTCTACCGGTAGCTATGTGGTTCACCTCTCTCTCCCATGATGTGATCTTTATGTGATCGTGAGCTTTGTATCATGTTGAACAAGTAGATGTTATTATTCAGATATTATGTGTACTCTAGTGATGTTATTAAAGTAATCTATTCCTCCTGCCATGGTGTAACGGTGACAGTGCGTGCATCATGGTGGTACTTGGTCTAGGCTACGATTGTGATCTTTTATGGATTATGAGAATAATTATCGCTATGATAGTATTGAAGTGATCTATTCCTCCTTTCATGGTGTAATGTTGACAGTGTGTGCACCGTGTTAGTACTTGGTCTAAGTTGCAATAATATCTATCTTGAGTTGTGATCTGATTTGAATATCTCTATGAGTGGTGTTTGTCAAGTACTTGATGAACTTTAAGGAGTGCTTCGTAGCCCTACGCAATGATTAGTGTTGTTCAATAGGAGAGTAATTCAGAGTACCATAGTGAAGAGAAGTTGTTTATTTGTTCAATTATGTTATATTTGTTGGGAGTGTGTCCACTAGTGAAAGTATGATCCCTAGGCCTTGTTTCCAAGCATTGCACACCGTTTACTTACTGTTTTGTTACATGTTTGCTCGCAGCGATATTTACTTCATGTCACATTTGCTACTCATAATCATCACTACTACTTGTATTTCACTATCTCTTCGCCGAACTAGTGCACCTATACATCTGACAAGTGTATTGGGTGCGTTGGGGACACAAGAGACTTTCTGTATCGTAATTGCAGGGTTGCTTGAGAGGGATAGCTTTGACCTCTTCCTCCCTGAGTTCGATAAACCTTGGGTGATCCACTTAAGGGAAACTTGTTGCTGCTCTACAAACCTCTGCACTTGGAGGCCCAACACTGTCTACAAGAACAGAAGCGTGTGTAGACATCAAGCTCTTTTCTGGCGCCGTTGCCGGGGAGGTAAGGTAAAAGGTACTCGCATCCTCCTGTGTGAGTGCTCGGAGTTATTTCCTTTAGATTCTGCAATTACATATTTTTGTTTCTTTTTTTTTATTTTCACTAGTTAGGCTTAATGGAAAATAAAGAGTTCTTTAGTCTTTTTTTCTGAGTTTAGATTTGAAGAGAAAATTGAAAAACCGTTGGAGCTTATTTCGCATAGCAATGTTATTAGTACGAATGCTTTGAATCCTGTTATTGCTAATGCTATGGAAAAGTCTAAGCTTGGGGAAGCTGGTTTTGTTATGCATGATATTTTTAGCTCCCCAGCTTTAGTGGAGAAAGTTTGCTCTAATGATATTTTATCTCCCATTTGTGATGTTTCTAATGATGCTTGTGCTCCTCATCCTTTTAAAATACCTACGAAGATTGTTTCTAATGATGCTTGTGCTCCTCATCCGTTTACTTACTGTTTTGTTACATGTTTGCTCGCAGCGATATTTACTTCAAGTCATATTTGCTACTCATAATCATCACTACTACTTGTATTTCACTATCTCTTCGCCGAACTAGTGCACCTATAAATCTGACAAGTGTATTGGGTGTGTTGGGGACACAAGAGACTTTCTGTATCGTAATTGCAGGGTGATACGTCTCCAACATATCTATAATTTTTGATGCTCCATGCTTGTTTTTACACCATTTGCCTATTGTTTCGTTACACTTCGTGGCACTTTTATGCATTTTCCGGAACTAACCTATTAACGAGTTGCCACAGTGCCAGTTTCCTGTTTTCTGCTGTTTTTGTGTTTCAGAAGTGATACACAGGAAATATTCTCGGAATTGGACGAAACAAGTTCCTGGAGTCTTATTTTACCCGGAAGCTTCCAGAGATCCGAAGGAGAGAAGGAGAGGGGCCACCAGGGCCCCACACGCAGGGGTGGCGCGGCCAGGCCCCTAGCCACGCGAGCCTCGCGTGAGGGCCCCTGGCTCCTCCTCTGACATCGCCCCTTCGCCTATAAAGACCCCCCGACGGAAAAAACCTAAGTACCCGATCACTTTTCCAGAACACATCGCGATCCACCGCCGCCGTCGACCCGAAGATCGGGAGGGTCCAGAAGCTCTTCCCGACACCCTGTCGGAGAGGGGAATCGCCACCGGAGGTCTTCTTCATCGCCATGCTTGCCTCCGGAGCGATGAGTGAGTAGTCTACCTTGGACTATGGGTCCATAGCAGTAGCTAGATGGTTGTCTCCTCCACCACGTGCTTCATGTTTAGATCTCATGAGCTGCCCTACATGATTGAGATCACCGTTATGTAATTCTGCATGTTTGGTTTGTTGGGATCCGATGAATATTGGTGTTTATGATTGAGTTGCTATACTGAATATTATCTTATGTTATCTCTATGTTGTTTATGATCTTGCATGCTCTCCGTTGTTAGTAGCTATCTTGGCTGAGTAGTTGCTAGTGACTCCAAGAGGGGGTATTTATGCTCGATAGTGGGTTCATGCCTCTGCTTAACCTGGGGGAGTGACAGAAACCTCTAAGGTTGTAGATGTGCTGTTGCTACTAGGGAGAAAACAACATTCATATGCTCAAGGGCATATGCTTTGTTTACATTACACACTTTGCTTAATGCAATTATCTGTTGTTCGCAACTTAATACTCATGGGGTGTTCGGATTGATATCCCCGAGAGTGGATTATTAGTCATAGATGCAGTTGGATGGCGGTCTATGTATTTTGTTGTAATGCCCAGAGTAAATCTCATAGTGATCTTCTTGACATATCACGTTTATCTTTATTCTATCAATTTCCCAACTGTAATTTGTTTACCCAGCATGTGTTATTTATCTATGGAGAGACACCACTAGTGAACTGTGGATCCCGGTCCTATTTCCATCATATTACTATTACATGTTTACTTTACTCGCACTGTTTACTTTACTCGCACTGTTTACTTTATTCGCATACTCTACTGTTTTCCACTCGATACGCTCATAACCTTTGTTTCAAGCAAACCGGTGAGATTGACAACCTCATCGCAACTTGGGAGCAAAGTACTTGGTTGTGTTGTGTGCAGGTTCCCAACTTTGTTCCCAACTTGCGATGAGGTTGTCAATCTCACCGGTTTGCTTGAAACAAAGATTATGAGCGTATCGAGTGGAAAACAATGTAATATGCGAGTAAAGTAAACAGTACGGGAAAAGTAAACAGGTGATTGCAATATGGTTAAAATAGGACTGGGGTCCACAGTTCACTAGTGGTGTCTCTCCATAGATAAAATAACATGCTGGGTAAACAAATTACAGTTGGGCAATTGATAGAATAAAGATAACGTGATATGTCAAGAAGATCACTATGAGATTTACTCTGGGCATTACAACAAAATACATAGACCGCCATCCAACTGCATCTATGACTAATAATCCACTCCCGGGGATATCAATCCGAACACCCCAGTAGTATTAAGTTGCGAACAACAGATAATTGCATTAAGCAAAGTGTGTAATGTAAACAAAGCATATGCCCTTGAGCATATGAATGTTGTTTTCTCCCTAGTAGCAACAGCACATCTACCACCTTAGAGGTTTCTGTCACTCCCCCATGTGAAATAGAGACATGAACCCACTATCGAGCATAAATACCCCCTCTTGGAGTCACTAGCAACTACTCGGCCAAGATAGCTACTAACAACGGAGAGCATGCAAGATCATAAACAACATAGAGATAACAAAAGATATAATTCAGTACAGCAACTTAATCATAAACACCAATATTCATCGGATCCCAACAAACCAACATCATAGAATTACATAACGGTGATCTCAATCATGTAGGGCAGCTCATGAGATCTAAACATGAAGCACATGGTGGAGAAGACAACCATCTAGCTACTGCTATGGACCCATAGTCCAAGGTAGACTACTCACTCATCGCTCCGGAGGCAAGCATGGCGATGAAGAAGACCTCCGGTGGCGATTCCCCTCTTCGGCAGGGTGCTGGGAAGAGCTTCTGGACCCTCCCGATCTTCGGGTCGACGGCGGCGGCAGATCGCGATGTATTCTGGAAAACTGATCGGGGTACTTAGGTTTTTTCCGTCGGGGGGTCTTTATAGGCGAAGGGGCGTCGTCAGAGGTGGAGCCAGGCTCCCTCACACAGGCCTGGCACGGCCAGGGGTAGGGCCGTGCCACCCCTGTGTGTGGGGCCCTGGTGGCCCCTCTCCGTCTCTCCTTCGGATGTCTGCAAGCTTCCGGGAAAAATAAGACTTCAGGAACTTGTTTCGTCCAATTCCGAGAATATTTCCTGTGTATCACTTCTGAAACACAAAAACAGCAGAAAACAGGAAACTGGCACTGTGGCACTTGTTAATAGGTTAGTTCCGGAAAATGCATAAAAGTGCCACTAAGTGTAACGAAACAATATGCAAATAGTGTAAAAACAAGCATGGAGCATCAAAAATTATAGATACGTTTGAGACGTATCAAGCATCCCCAAGCTTAACTCCTGCTCGTCCTCGAGTAGGTAAGTGATAACAAAGAATAATTTTTGAGGTGACATGCACCTACACAATCTTGATCATATATGTAAGCATTTGTGAGCTGGGATCATACGAACTTAAAACATGGGTATGAAGATATAATCATGACAATAAGAAACTTAGCAACCATGTTGTAAACATGTAAATGAACACAAACAAAAGATCATGATAATGAAACAAAGAAAGTCAAACGTGTGTTCAAATCATAAGGAAAAACATACAAATGGTTTTCAGCTTGTCCTTCAAAGAGAGCAAAACATAAATGCATAGGACACCTTCAAGTTTAAGAGGGCGACTAGATACAAATAATTTAAGAACAAGTGAAACCAATCATCATGAATCAATCAATGAACTTTGGGACAATGCATATCACACTAAGAATGACAACTATGCTCTCTTAATGGTGCATAAAGAAAGAAGGTGGTGACTCAACATAAAAGTAAAAGAAAGGCCCTTCGCAGAGGGAAGCAGTGATTGCAAGTTTTATAACCTTCAAAAATTATGGTACTTACCGGCTTTGAGCTCTCATTGCCCCCATCATAAGCATCTTGAATGGTTAAAGTTAATGCGAGAACAATTATGATGCATATGCTTGACAAATCATAAGTTGAAAACCTCGTGCCCCGTGAATACGAGTACCCAAACCTCATGCTACTTTACTTAGAGTCCCAAGCAAGGCTCTTGTCATTGTAAATATATGCATATCATTGAGAACCGCCAATGGGGTACCTTCGTGCCTGATGACATGGAACAAGCCCACACCAAAATGACAGGACAAGCAGACAATGAACACCTCGACATCTCTTTTATTTGCTATATTATTTAGCTTTTTATTGTGAGATGCGTCGTCGAATGTTCACCTGGGTATGCTGCAAATTTCCACCATGAATTATGCATGGCTTAGATTGGCGGCCCGGCGTTTCCCTAACACATATAAAAACTCCATGATCCTCACAAGATTCCCAACTCATTTCACACCGCGGGCATCCATAAACAAAAGATCACGATATCAACTCAAATAAAAAGTGCAATGTTGAAAGCTTGCCCATGACAGCATGGCTGGGCTAGAATCCAACTTACAACTTGCAAGCATAACAACTCAACATAAGAGACCACAATGTCAAATTTTTAGAACATGAAAAAGTAAAGTGTGCCTTCCGGTTCGTGAGAGCTTTACTGACCGAATTTCGCATAACACTGGTAAGAGTTTAATTTGAAGAGAAAATAAAAGCAAGTCAAATTTACTTGGAATAGCAAATTGCTAGTAGGTATGTATGGTGGACACTTTGGAAAACTTTGGCTTTTAGGAGTTGGATGCACGAGTAGAGCTCATACTCAGTACAAGGCGAGGGCTAGCAAAAGACTGGGAGCGACCAACTAAGAGAGCAATAATGGCCATAATCATGCAAAGCGACAAAGCGACATTAAAAGAAGCATAAGATGGCATCAAAAGTCAAAAACTAAATGATCATGAAGGCTAATGGCGACTTTGTATGAGTCTAACATGTGTGAGCATGCGCCAAGTCAACCCAAATAAAGCATCAAGGAGAAAACCAAAATAATGCTTCCATACAATAAAAACAACGCATGATTTTTTCAAAGGCTCATTAAGCAATCTCAGTTATTTGAGACAAGTCATGATACAGCAAAACCACTAAGCATACTATCAAAAAGACATCAAGCATGACATGAAAAAGCCTAAGCCGCAGTCTACACAAGCTCCTTCTTGTACCACTATTTTGCACAAAGCTTTTTCTCTTTTCCAACACCATTTGAAATTTTATAACACCTCTTTTGATGAAAACCAATAAAGATCAGAGGCAAAAATACACCTTGATGAAAAGATATGACAAGATCTGAACGCAAATCAAGGCGAAAACGAAAACCAAAAGCAGTAGCAGAAAAAGTAGAATGCTCGATTTTTAATAAGAGTGAAAACTAGAGCATTCTTTGCAAATGAAAACGAGTACATCTCCTCCAAAGGAAATTTGTTGGGGTCCAACCATTTATTGCAGCAAACAAACAAACTAAACTAAACAAACTAAGAAAATTAAAACCACTTACGCTCCAAGAAAAACACATAGTGCATGAAGCAATAAAAATATAGTGTTTTGAAAGGTGACCTGATTTTTGCCGATGAAGAAGGGGTGCCTCGGGGGCATCCCCAACCTTTGACGCTTGTACTTCTTGGATATTTCTTGGGGTGATGCATGGGCATCCCCAAGCTTGAGCTTTTGTCCATTCTTCAACTCATCTCATCATTCTCCAATCCCTACACTTGAAAACTTCCTTCATACAAAACTAAACACAATTCTATTAGCAACATTAGTGCAAGCATAAAATATATTCAACCTCTTTTAGCTTCAGGTTTCAACCCAAAACCACCACATATAAAGTATATACTACTGTAGCAACTTCCCAAAAGGTTCCATGATCAAAAAGAACTCAAAAGAAAGCGATAAAGTGGCAAAAACAAATATTGGCAGAAATCTGTCAAAACAGAACAGCTGACAAAGGACGAATTTTTGAGGGATTTTCTGTTGCTCAAATCAAAAAGTGTTCAACTAACGAAAGTTTGGATATAACCTGGGGCATATGCACAAGAAATCGCAGGTCCAAAAGATAAACAGAGAATTTTTACGAATTTTTACGGTGCAGCACCGAAAACAGTTTCAGGACAGAAATAACCCCAAATCTTTACCTCGCTCAAATTAGAGGCTTCTCTTGGCACAAAAACGAAATAAACAAGATAAGGAGCGGTCATTACAGTAGTAATGACTTCCTAGCCTCAAATTAAAGAAAAAGTACTGAAAAGAAAACATTGGGTTATCTCCCAAGAGTGCTTTTCTTTAACGCCTTTGAGCTAGGCGCAGAAAATTGCGAATCAAGTATTTTCAGAAGAAGCATTAAGATCAACAGCAGAGGTCTTATCAATAAGACATTGTATTTCATCCACATAAGTTTTAGAAGACCCTTTGTGATCATTCTTTGGCACACTACTTTCATCAAAAAGATTTTCAGGACAAATCCAGTCAAAATTATTTTCAAAAGCTTCACTCAATCCCAAAAGCTTGCAAGGAATAGGTATTTCGGCCTCTTTATCATCTGTACTAATAACATTTATAGGAGAACCGAGTTTATTAAAACGTTTAAGAACCTTCCTAGCTTCAACAACGACATCCTTAAATTCTAGGCGCAGAGTTTCCAAGATAAAAGCTTTCTTTTCGGGAACCTCAATTTCATGAAGCTTGAGGAACATGTATTGCATATAAGGATTGAGACTAGCAAACCTAGTTTCCAACATATCAATTAAACAAACAGAAGCAACTTCAATACTAGGAGCAAGCTCAATCCAAGACTTTTCCTCAACTTCCTCATGCATACTAATGTGATTAAAGAACTCCTCAATGTTTCTATTTCCAATGATTGAACCACTACCTACTGAGAGGTCCTCCATAACAAACTTAGGGAACAACATGATAAACTAAAGTAAAGAAATAACAACAACCAAGGATTCTAATTTTTTTGGGTTTTTGATAAAAAAGCAATGCAGGTAAAATAAATAAAGTAAAGCAAAACAATAACAAAGTAAAGAATGTGTGTGTGAAAACTCCCCTCGCAGAAGTCTTCTCTTCCTCCCCGGCAACGGCACCAGAAAAGAAGCTGCTACTCGGTGATGGCGCCAGAAAAGACTGTGGCGTTTAGTTGACGTGGGTGCAGTAATTCCTTGTGCGTGGTGAATGACCAGCCCGTTGGGAACCCCAAGAGGAAGGTATGATGAGTGTAGCGGCTAGTTTCCCCTCAGTTAAGAAACCAAGGTTTATCGATCAGGAGAGGAGAGACGGCGACGACTGAAGGTGATATGGAACCTGCACACACACAACCAAGTACTTTGTTCCCAACTTGCGATGAGGTTGTCAATCTCACCGGTTTGCTTGAAACAAAGATTATGAGCGTATCGAGTGGAAAACAATGTAATATGCGAGTAAAGTAAACAGTACGGGAAAAGTAAACAGGTGATTGCAATATGGTTAAAATAGGACCGGGGTCCACAGTTCACTAGTGGTGTCTCTCCATAGATAAAATAACATGCTGGGTAAACAAATTACAGTTGGGCAATTGATAGAATAAAGATAACGTGATATGTCAAGAAGATCACTATGAGATTTACTCTGGGCATTACAACAAAATACATAGACCGCCATCCAACTGCATCTATGACTAATAATCCACTCCCGGGGATATCAATCCGAACACCCCAGTAGTATTAAGTTGCGAACAACAGATAATTGCATTAAGCAAAGTGTGTAATGTAAACAAAGCATATGCCCTTGAGCATATGAATGTTGTTTTCTCCCTAGTAGCAACAGCACATCTACCACCTTAGAGGTTTCTGTCACTCCCCCAGGTGAAATAGAGACATGAACCCACTATCGAGCATAAATACCCCCTCTTGGAGTCACTAGCAACTACTCGGCCAAGATAGCTACTAACAACGGAGAGCATGCAAGATCATAAACAACATAGAGATAACAAAAGATATAATTCAGTACAGCAACTTAATCATAAACACCAATATTCATCGGATCCCAACAAACCAACATCATAGAATTACATAACGGTGATCTCAATCATGTAGGGCAGCTCATGAGATCTAAACATGAAGCACATGGTGGAGAAGACAACCATCTAGCTACTGCTATGGACCCATAGTCCAAGGTAGACTACTCACTCATCGCTCCGGAGGCAAGCATGGCGATGAAGAAGACCTCCGGTGGCGATTCCCCTCTCCGGCAGGGTGCCGGGAAGAGCTTCTGGACCCTCCCGATCTTTGGGTCGACGGCGGCGGCGGATCGCGATGTATTCTGGAAAACTGATCGGGGTACTTAGGTTTTTTCCGTCGGGGGGTCTTTATAGGCGAAGGGGCGTCGTCAGAGGTGGAGCCAGGCTCCCTCACACAGGCCCGGCGCGGCCAGGGGTAGGGCCGCGCCACCCCTATGTGTGGGGCCCTGGTGGCCCCTCTCCGTCTCTCCTTCGGATGTCTGGAAGCTTCCGGGAAAAATAAGACTTCAGGAACTTGTTTCGTCCAATTCCGAGAATATTTCCTATGTATCACTTCTGAAACACAAAAACAGCAGAAAACAGGAAACTGGCACTGTGGCACTTGTTAATAGGTTAGTTCCGGAAAATGCATAAAAGTGCCACTAAGTGTAACGAAACAATATGCAAATGGTGTAAAAACAAGCATGGAGCATCAAAAATTATAGATACGTTTGAGACGTATCAAGATGCAGAAATATAAGGATGTAGAAAGTGATATTATTAAGCTCAAGTTGTTTCCTTTTTCTTTGAGAGGAAAAGCTAAAGATTGGTTGCTGTCTTTGACTAAGAATAGTATTGATTCATGGGCTAAGTGTAAGGATGCTTTTATTGGTAGATACTATCCTCCTGCTAAGATTATATCTCTGCGTAGCAATATTATGAAGTTTACTCAGTTTGATAATGAACATGTTGGTCAAGCTTGGGAAAGAATGAAATCTATGATAAAGAATTGCCCCACTCATGGACTGACTACTTGGATGATTATCCAAACTTTTTATGCAGGACTGAATTTTTCTTCAAGGAACCTACTTGATTCAGCTGCTGGAGGCACTTTTATGTCCCTTACCTTGGGCGCCGCAACAAAGCTACTTGACAACATGATGGTAAATTATTCCGAATGGCACACCGAGAGAGCTCCACAAGGTAAGAAGGTAAATTCTGTTGAGGAAACCTCTTCCTTGAGTGATAAGATTGATACCATTATGGCTATGCTTGCTAATGATAGGACTCATGTTGATCCTAATAATGTTCCTTTGGCCTCTTTGGTTGCTCAAGAAGAGCATGTTGATGTGAATTTCATTAGAAACAATAATTTTAACAACAATGCTTATAGGAACAATTTTGCTAGTAACAATTATAGGCCGTATCCTTCTACCAATGGTAATGGTTATGGTAATTCTTATGGTAATTCCTACAACAACACTAGGGCCGCGCCCTCTGAGCTTGAGGTAATGCTCAAGGACTTCATCGGTAAGCAAACTGCTTTTAACAAGTCTGTTGAGGAAAAGTTAGGCAAAATTGATATTCTTGCTTCTAAAGTTGATAGCCTTGCTCATGATGTTGAAATTCTGAAATTAAAAGTGTTGCCTAATGATGTGAAAGAGAACAATGTTTTTGCTACCGCTAATGCTATTCAAGTTGGAATTGATGAAAATATTAGATTGTTAGCGGAATTGCATGCCAGGTGGAAAGAGAAGATGAGATGGCTAGAGAGATGAAGGTATGTACTATTACTACCTCTAATGATTTTGCTCCTAATACTAGCAATCCTCTTACTTTGATTGGTGTAGAGAAAACTCCCACTCCTTGTGTTAAAAAGCCTAAAACTGCCAAAACTTTTTCTCAAAAGAGTGCTGAAATTTTTCGGAGTGTAGGAGATGATAGCTCTACTTATTTTAATGATTTTGATGTTGATGGATGCAATATATCTGAAGTTATTTTGTTCTTGCAAAAGCTTGCTTTGACTCCCAATGCTAGTTCCTTAAATATTGCTTTTACTAAGCATATTACCAATGCTCTCATAAAAATTAGGGATGAAAAGTTGAAGCAAAAAGCCTCTGTTCCCAAGAAGTTAGAAGATGGTTGGGAACCCATCATTGATATGCATGTTAATGGTTTTGATTTCCATGCTTTATGTGATCTAGGTGCTAGTATTTCTATCATGCCTAGAAAGATTTATGACATGCTTGATTTACCACCACTTGAAAAGTGTAATTTTGATGTTCCTATTGCTGATGTTGCTAAGAAGAAACCTTTGGGAAGGATTAATGATGTTCTTATTGTGGTTAACAATAACCTTGTTCCCGTTGATTTTCTTGTTATGGACGTTGAATGCCATGCTTCATGTCCTATTATTTTGGGAAGACCCTTTCTTCGAACTGTAGGTGCCATTATTGATATGAGGGAAGGCACTATCAAATATCAATTCCCACTTAAGAAAGGTATGGAACACTTCCCTAGGAAAAAAAAGAAATTACTTTTTGACTCTATTCTTAGAGCAAATTATGAGCTTGATGCTTCATCACTTGATATTACTTGATTCGCAATTTTCTGCGCCTAGCTCAAAGGCGTTAAAGAAAAGCACTCTTGGGAGATAACCCAATGTTTTATTTTCAGTACTTTTTCTTTTATTTGACTCTTGGAAGTCATTACTACTGAAACTGTAATGACCGCTCCTTATCTTGTTTATTTCGTTTTTGTGCCAAGAGAAGCCTCTAATTTGAGTGAGGTAAAGATTTGGGGATGTTGCTGTCCTGAAACTGTTTTCGGTGCTGCACCGTAAAAATTCGTATAAATTCTCTGTATATCTTTTGGACCTGCGATTTCTTGTGCATATGCCCCAGGTTATATCCAAACTTTTGTTAGTTGAACACTTTTTGATTTGGGCAACAGAAAACCCCTCAAAAATTCAACCTTTGTCAGCTGTTCAGTTTTGACAGATTTCTGCCAATATTTGTGTTTGCCACTTTATCGCTTTCTTTTGAGTTCTTTTGATCACGGAACTTTTGGGGAGGTTGCTACAGTAGTATTTGTTATATATGTGGTGGTTTTGAGTTGAAACCTAAAGCAAAAATAGGTTGATTATATGTTATTCTTACACTAATGTAGCTAATAGAATTGTGTTTAGTTTTGTATGAAGGAAGTTTTCAAGTGTAGGGATTGGAGAATGATGAGATGAGTTGAAGAATGGACAAAAGCTCAAGCTTGGGGATGCCCATGCATCACCCCAAGAAATATCCAAGAAGTACAAGCGTCAAATCTTGGGGATGCCCCCGAGGCACCCCTTCTTCATCGGCAAAAATCAGGTCACCTTTCAAAACACTATATTTTTATTGCTTCATGCACTATGTGTTTTTCTTGGAGCGTCAGTTGTTTTAGTTTTCTTAGTTGGTTTAGTTTGTTTGTTTGCTGCAATAAATGGTTGGACCCCAACAAATTTCCTTTGGAGAAGTTGCCTTGCTTTCATTTGCAAAGAACGCTCTAGTTTTCACTCTTATTAAAAATCGAGTGTTCTTCTTTTTCTGCTACTGCTTTTGGTTTTCGTTTTCGCCTTGATTTGCGTTCAGACCTTGGCATATCTTTTCATCAAGGTGTATTTTTGCCTCTGATCTTTTTTGGTTTTCATCAAAAGAGGTGTTTATAAAAATTTCAAATGATGTTGGAAAAGAGAAAAAGCTTTGTGCAAAAAAAAGTGGTACAAGAAGGAGCTTGTGTAGACTGCGGCTTAGGCTTTTTCATGTCTTGCTTGATGTCTTTTTGATAGTATGCTTAGTGGTTTTGATGTAGCATGACTTGTCTCAAATAACTGAGATTGCTTAATGAGCCTTTGAAAAAATCATGCGTTGTTTCAATTGTATGGAAGCATTATTTTGGTTTTCTCCTTGATGCTTTATTTGGGTTGACTTGGCGCATGCTCACACATGTTAGACTCTTACAAAAGTCGCCGATAGCCTTCATGATCATTTCGTTTTTGACTTTTGATGCCATCTTATGCTTCTTTTAATGTCGCTTTGTCGCTTTGCATGATTATGGCCATTATTGCTCTCTTAGTTGGTCGCTCCCAGTCTTTTGCTAGCCCTCGCCTTGTACTGAGTATGAGCTCTACTCGTGCATCCAACTCCTAAAAGCCAAAGTTTTCCAAAGTGTCCACCATACATACCTACTAGCAATTTGCTATTCCAAATAAATTTGACTTGCTTTTATTATCTCTTCAAATTAAACTTTTACCAGTGTTATGCGAAATTCGGTCAGTAAAGCTCTCACGAACCAGAAGGCACACTTTACTTTTTCCTGTTCTTAAAAATTTGACATTGTGGTCTCTTATGTTGAGTTGTTATGCTTGCAAGTTGTAAGTTGGATTCTAGCCCAGCCATGCTGTCATGGGGCAAGCTTTCAACATTGCACTTCTTATTTGAGTTGATATCGTGATCTTTTGTTTATGGATGCCCGCGGTGTCAAATGAATTGGGAATCTTGTGGGGATCATGGAGTTTGTATATGTGTTAGGGAAACGCCGGGCCGCCAATCTAAGCCATGCATAATTCATGGTGGAAATTTGCAGCATACCCATGGTGAACATTCGACGACGCATCTCACAATAAAAAGCTAAACAAAAGGCAAATAAAAGAGATGTCGAGGTGTTCATTGTCTGCTTGTCCTGTCATTTTGGTGTGGGCTTGTTCCATGTCATCGGGCACGAAGGTACCCCATTGGCGGTTCTCAATGATACATATATACTTACAATGACAAGAGCCTTGCTTGGGACTCTAAGTAAAGTTGCATGAGGTTTGGGTACTCATATTCACAGGGCACGAGGTTTTCAACTTATGATTTGTCAAGCATATGCATCATAATTGTTCTCGCATTAACTTTAACCATTCAAGATGCTTATGATGGGGGCAATGAGAGCTCAAAGCCGGTAAGTACCATAATTTTTGAAGGTTATAAAACTTGCAATCACTGCTTCCCTCTGCGAAGGGCCTTTCTTCTACTTTTATGTTGAGTCACCACCTTCTTTATTTATGCACCATAAGAGAGCATAGTTGTCATTCTTAGTGTGATATGCATTGTCCCAAAGTTCATTGATTGATTCATATTGTTGGTTTCACTTGTTCTTAAATTATTTGTATCTAGTCGCCCTCTTAAACTTGAAGGTGTCCTATGCATTTATGTTTTGCTCTCTTTGAAGGACAAGCTGAAAACCATTTGTATGTTTTTCCTTACAACATGGTTGCTAAGTTCTTATTGTCATGATTATATCTTTCATGCCCATGTTTTAAGTTCTTATGATCCCAGCTCACAAATGCTTACATACATGATCAAGATTGTGTAGGTGCATGTCACCTCAAAAATTATTCTTTTGTTATCACTTACCTACTCGAGGACGAGCAGGAGTTAAGCTTGGGGATGCTTGATACGTCTCCAACGTATCTATAATTTTTGATGCTCCATGCTTGTTTTTACACCATTTGCCTATTGTTTCGTTACACTTCGTGGCACTTTTATGCATTTTCCGGAACTAACCTATTAACGAGTTGCCAAAGTGCCAGTTTCCTGTTTTCTGCTGTTTTTGTGTTTCAGAAGTGATACACAGGAAATATTCTTGGAATTGGACGAAACAAGTTCTTGAAGTCTTATTTTACCCGGAAGCTTCCAGAGATCCGAAGGAGAGAAGGAGAGGGGCCACCAGGGCCCCACACGTAGGGGTGGCGCGGCCAGGCCCCTGGCCGCGCGAGCCTCGCGTGAGGGCCCCTGGCTCCTCCTCTGACATCGCCCCTTCGCCTATAAAGACCCCCCGACGGAAAAAACCTAAGTACCCGATCACTTTTCCAGAACACATCGCGATCCGCTGCCGCCGTCGACCCGAAGATCGGGAGGGTCCAGAAGCTCTTCCCGGCACCCTCCCGGAGAGGGGAATCGCCACCGGAGGTCTTCTTCATCGCCATGCTTGCCTCCGGAGCGATGAGTGAGTAGTCTACTGATACGTCTCAAACGTATCTATAATTTTTGATGCTCCATGCTTGTTTTTACACCATTTGCCTATTGTTTCGTTACACTTAGTGGCACTTTTATGCATTTTCCGGAACTAACCTATTAACAAGCGCCACAGTGCCAGTTTCCTGTTTTCTGCTGTTTTTGTGTTTCAGAAGTGATACACAGGAAATATTCTCGGAATTGGACGAAACAAGTTCATGAAGTCTTATTTTTCCCGGAAGCTTCCAGACATCCGAAGGAGAGACGGAGAGGGGCCACCAGGGCCCCACACACAGGGGTGGCGCGGCCCTACCCCTGGCCGCGCCGGGCCCGTGTGAGGGAGCCTGGCTCCACCTCTGACATCGCCCCTTCGCCTATAAAGACCCCCCGACGGAAAAAACCTAAGTACCCGATCAGTTTTCCAGAACACATCGCGATCTGCCGCCACCGTCGACCCGAAGATCGGGAGGGTCCAGAAGCTCTTCCCGGCACCCTGCCGGAGAGGGGAATCACCACCGGAGGTCTTCTTCATCGCCATGCTTGCCTCCGAAGCGATGAGTGAGTAGTCTACCTTGGACTATGGGTCCATAGCAGTAGCTAGATGGTTGTCTTCTCCACCATGTGCTTCATGTTTAGATCTCATGAGCTGCCCTACATGATTGAGATCACCGTTATGTAATTCTATGATGTTGGTTTGTTGGGATCCGATGAATATTGGTGTTTATGATTAAGTTGCTGTACTGAATTATATCTTTTGTAATCTCTATGTTGTTTATGATCTTGCATGCTCTCCGTTGTTAGTAGCTATCTTGGCCGAGTAGTTGCTAGTGACTCCAAGAGGGGGTATTTATGCTCGATAGTGGGTTCATGCCTCTATTTCACCTGGGGGAGTGACAGAAACCTCTAAGGTGGTAGATGTGTTGTTGCTACTAGGGAGAAAACAACATTCATATGCTCAAGGGCATATGCTTTGTTTACATTACACACTTTGCTTAATGCAATTATCTGTTGTTCGCAACTTAATACTTTTGGGGTGTTCGGATTGATATCCCCGAGGGTGGATTATTAGTCATAGATGCAGTTGGATGGCGGTCTATGTATTTTGTTGTAATGCCCAGAGTAAATCTCATAGTGATCTTCTTGAAATATCACGTTATCTTTATTCTATCAATTGCCCAACTGTAATTTGTTTACCCAGCATGTTATTTTATCTATGGAGAGACACCACTAGTGAACTGTGGACCCCAGTCCTATTTTAACCATATTGCAATCACGTGTTTACTTTTCCCGTACTGTTTACTTTACTCGCATATTATATTGTTTTACACTCGATACGCTCATAATCTTTGTTTCAAGCAAACCGGTGAGATTGACAACCTCATCGCAAGTTGGGAACAAAGTACTTGGTTGTGTGTGTGCAGGTTCCGCGTTGCTACTGGCCGAAGACGAGTCAACAAGTATCGTTAACGGCGCCCTTGTTGGAGTGTTATTAAGCCAGTCTGCATCACCTTCAGTTGTCACCGTCTCTCCTCTTCAAGATCGACATTAAACCTTGGTTTCTTAACTGAGGGAAAACTAGCCGCTACACTCATCATACCTTCCTCTTGGGGTTCCCAACGGGCTGGTCATTCACCACGCACAAGGACTTACTGCTCCCTCGCCAACTACACGCCCCTAGTCTTTTCGGGTGCCATCACCGAGTAGCAGCTTCTTTTCTGGCGCCGTTGCCGGGGAGGAAGAGAAGACTTCTGCGAGGGGAGTTTTTTGCACACACATCCTTTACTTTGTTATTGTTTCGCTTTACTTTATTTTATTTTACCTGCATTGCTTTTTATCAAAAACCCAAAAAATTAGAATCCTTGGTAGCTGTTTTTACTTGTTTACTTTCGTTTTGCTGAAATGGCCAATCCTGAAAACACCAAGTTGTGTGACTTTACTAGCACAAACAATGGTGATTTTATCTGCACTCCTATTGCACCACCTGCTACTGCTGTAAACTTTTATGAGATTAAGCCTGCTTTATTGAACCTTGTTATGAAAGAGCAATTTTCTGGTGCTAGTACTGAAGATACTGCAGCTCATCTCAACAATTTTGTTGAGCTATGTGAGATGCAGAAATATAAGGATGTTGATAGTGATATTATTAAGCTCAAGCTGTTTCCTTTTTCTTTGAGAGGAAAGGCTAAAGATTGGTTGCTGTCTTTGACTAAGAATAGTATTGATTCATGGGCTAAGTGTAAGGATGCTTTTATTGGTAGATACTATCCTCCTGCTAAGATTATAGCTTTGCGCAGCAATATTATGAAGTTTACTCAGTTTGATAATGAACATGTTGCTCAAGCTTGGGAAAGAATGAAATCTATGATAAAGAATTGCCCCACTCATGGACTGACTACTTGGATGATTATCCAAACTTTTTATGCAGGACTGAATTTTTCTTCAAGGAACCTACTTGATTCAGCTGCTGGAGGCACTTTTATGACCCTTACCTTGGGCGCCACGTCAAAGTTACTCGACAACATGATGGTAAATTATTCCGAATGGCACACCGAGAGAGCTCCACAAGGTAAGAAGGTAAATTCTGTTGAGGAAACCTCTTCCTTGAATGATAAGATTGATACCATTATGGCTATGCTTGCTAATGATAGGACTCATGTTGATCCTAATAATGTTCCTTTGGCCTCTTTGGTTGCTCAAGAAGAGCAAGTTGATGTGAATTTCATTAGAAACAATAATTTTAATAACAATGCTTATAGGAACAATTTTGCTAGTAACAATTATAGGCCGTATCCTTCTACCAATGGTAATGGTTATGGTAATTCTTATGGTAACTCCTACAACAACACTAGGGCCGCGCCCTCCGAGCTTGAGGTAATGCTCAAGGACTTCATCGGTAAGCAAACTGCTTTTAATAAGTCTGTTGAGGAAAAGTTAGGCAAAATTGATATTCTTGCTTCTAAGGTTGATAGCCTTGCTCATGATGTTGAATTTCTGAAACTAAAAGTGTTTCCTAATGATGTGAAAGAGAGCAATGTTGTTGCTGCCGCTAATGCTATTCAAGTTGGAATTGATGAAAATATTAGATTGTTAGCGGAATTGCATGCCAGGTGGGAAAGAGAAGATGAGATGGCTAGAGAGATGAAGGTATGTACTATTACTACCTCTAATGATGTTGCTCCTACTGGTAGCAATCCTCTTACTTTGATTGGTGTAGAGAAAACTCCCACTCCCTGTGTTAAAAAGCCTAAAACTGCCAAAACTTTTTCTCAAAAGAGTGCTGAAATTTTTCGGAGTGTGGGAGATGATAGATCTATTTCTTTTAATGATTTTGATGTTGATGGCTGCAATATATCTGAAGTAATTTTGTTCTTGCAAAAGCTTGCTTTGACTCCCAACGCTAGTTCTTTAAATATTGCTTTTACTAAGCATATTACCAATGCTCTCATAAAGATTAGGGATGAAAAGTTGAAGCAAAAAGCCTCTATTCCCAAGAAGTTAGAAGATGGTTGGGAACCCATCATTGATATGCATGTTAATGGTTATGATTGCCATGCTTTATGTGATCTAGGTGCTAGTATTTCTATCATGCCTAGAAAGATTTATGACATGCTTGATTTACCACCGCTTGAAAAGTGTTATTTTGATGTTCCTCTTGCTGATGTTGCTAAGAAGAAACCTTTGGGAAGGATTAATGATGTTCTTATTGTGGTTAACAATAACCTTGTTCCCGTTGATTTTCTTGTTATGGACGTTGAATGCCATGCTTCATGTCCTATTATTTTGGGAAGACCCTTTCTTCGAACTGTAGGTGCTATCATTGATATGAGGGAAGGCACTATCAAGTATCAATTCCCACTTAAGAAAGGTATGGAACACTTCCCTAGGAAAAGAAAGAAATTACTTTTTGACTCTATTCTTAGAGCAAATTATGAGCTTGATGCTTCATCACTTGATATTACTTGATTCGCAATTTTCTGCGCCTAGCTCAAAGGCGTTAAAGAAAAGCACTCTTGGGAGATAACCCAATGTTTTCTTTTCAGTACTTTTTCTTTTATTTGAGTCTTGGAAGTCATTACTACAGTAATGACCGCTCCTTATCTTGTTTATTTCGTTTTTGTGCCAAGAGAAGCCTCTAATTTGAGCGAGGTAAAGATTTGGGGTTATTTCTGTCCTGAAACTGTTTTCGGTGCTGCACCGTAAAAATTCGTGAAAATTCTCTGTTTATCTTTTGGACCTGCGATTTCTTGTGCATATGCCCCAGGTTATATCCAAACTTTCGTTAGTTGAACACTTTTTGATTTGAGCAACAGAAAATCCCTCAAAATTCGTCCTTTGTCAGCTAATCTGTTTTGACAGATTTCTGCCAATATTTGTGTTTGCCACTTTATCGCTTTCCTTTGAGTTCTTTTTTATCATGGAACCTTTTGGGAAGTTGCTACAGTAGTATATACTTTATATGTGGTGGTTTTGGGTTGAAACCTGAAGCTAAAAGAGGTTGAATATATTTTATGCTTACACTAATGTTGCTAATAGAATTGTGTTTAGTTTTGTATGAAGGAAGTTTTCAAGTGTAGGGATTGGAGAATGATGAGATGAGTTGAAGAATGGACAAAAGCTCAAGCTTGGGGATGCCCATGCATCACCCCAAGAAATATCCAATAAGTACAAGCGTCAAAGCTTGGGGATGCCCCCGAGGCATCCCTTCTTCATCGGCAAAAATCAGGTCACCTTTCAAGACACTATATTTTTATTGCTTCATGCACTATGTGTTTTTTCTTGGAGCGTCAGTTGTTTTAGTTTTCTTAGTTGGTTTAGTTTGTTTGTTTGCTGCAATAAATGGTTGGACCCCAACAAATTTCCTTTGGAGGAGATGTACTCGTTTTCATTTGCAAAGAATGCTCTAGTTTTCAATCTTATTAAAAATCGAGCATTCTACTTTTTCTGCTACTGCTTTTGGTTTTCGTTTTCACCTTGATTTGCGTTCAGATCTTGTCATATCTTTTCATCAAGGTGTATTTTTGCCTCTGATCTTTATTGGTTTTAATCAAAAGAGGTATTTATAAAAATTTCAAATGGTGTTGGAAAAGAGAAAAAGCTTTGTGCAAAATAGTGGTACAAGAAGGAGCTTGCGTAGACTGCGGCTTAGGCTTTTTCATGTCATGCTTGATGTCTTTTTGATAGTATGCTTAGTGGTTTTGCTGTAGCATGACTTGTCTCAAATAACTGAGATTGCTTAATGAGCCTTTGAAAAAATCATGCGTTGTTTTTATTGTATGGAAGCATTATTTTGGTTTTCTCCTTGATGCTTTATTTGGGTTGACTTGGCGCATGCTCACACATGTTAGACTCTTACAAAGTCGCCATTAGCCTTCATGATCATTTAGTTTTTGACTTTTGATGCCATCTTATGCTTCTTTTAATGTCGCTTTGCATGATTATGGCCATTATTGCTCTCTTAGTTGGTCGCTCCCAGTCTTTTGCTAGCCCTCGCCTTGTACTGAGTATGAGCTCTACTCGTGCATCCAACTCCTAAAAGCCAAAGTTTTCCATTGTGTCCACTATAAACTCCTATGCATGGTATTTGTAAGCCATTCCAAAGTAAATTTTCATGTGCTACCTTTCAAAAACCTTCAAAACACTTCTCGTTTTGTGACACTGTTTTCAGCTCATGGGGACGTAGTGGTCGGATTTGCTATCTTCCATATTGCTTATTCCAAAAAGAAAAAAAAATAAAAAAAAGAAAAAAAGGCACTCCTCCAAAGAATGTGAATGTTGGTGGGCACCCGATGGAATCGGTTAGCCATGGTATGTGAAAGGAAAAAGGTGGGGAGGAGTGCCAAGCTTTATAAAAAGAGCACAAAAGTGCCAATCTCTCTCTCAAAAACTTGCTTCATTTTTGTATGGAAGATAGTAAGAACCCCATTGCTAGTCGTTGACAAAAGCAACCACCTCTCAAAACCCAAGTTTTATCTCTGTTTTACAAATGAAAAGCTCTAGCACATGCTTAATCAATGCTTCCCTCTGTGAAGGGCCTTTCTTTTACTTTTATGTTGAGTCACCACCTTCTTTCTTTATGCACCATTAAGAGAGCATAGTTGTCATTCTTAGTGTGATATGCATTGTCCCAAAGTTCATTGATTGATTCATGATGATTGGTTTCACTTGTTCTTAAATTATTTGTATCTAGTCGCCCTCTTAAACTTTGAGGGGTCCTATGCATTTATGTTTTGCTCTCTTTGAAGGACAAGCTGAAAACCATTTGTATGTTTTTCCTTATGATTTGAACACACGTTTGACATTCATTGTTTCATTATCATGATCTTTTGTTTGTGTTCATTTGCATGTTTACAACATGGTTGCTAAGTTTCTTATTGTCATGATTATATCTTCATGCCCATGTTTTAAGTTCTATTGATCCCAGCTCACCAATGCTTACATATATGATCAAGATTGTGTAGGTGCATGTCACCTCAAAAATTATTCTTTGTTATCACTTACCTACTCGAGGACGAGCAGGAGTTAAGCTTGGGGATGCTTGATACGTCTCAAACGTATCTATAATTTTTGATGCTCCATGCTTGTTTTTACACCATTTGCCTATTGTTTCGTTACACTTAGTGGCACTTTTATGCATTTTCCGGAACTAACCTATTAACAAGCGCCACAGTGCCAGTTTCCTGTTTTCTGCTATTTTTGTGTTTCAGAAGTGATACACATGAAATATTCTCGGAATTGGACGAAACAAGTTCCTGAAGTCTTATTTTTCCCGGAAGCTTCCAGACATCCGAAGGAGAGACGGAGAGGGGCCACCAGGGCCCCACACACAGGGGTGGCGCGGCCCTACCCCTGGCCGCGCCGGGCCCGTGTGAGGGAGCCTGGCTCCACCTCTGACATCGCCCCTTCGCCTATAAAGACCCCCCAACGGAAAAAACCTAAGTACCCGATCAGTTTTCCAGAACACATCGCGATCCGCCGCCACCGTCGACCCGAAGATCGGGAGGGTCCAGAAGCTCTTCCCGGCACCCTGCCGGAGAGGGGAATCGCCACCGGAGGTCTTCTTCATCGCCATGCTTGCCTCCGGAGCGATGAGTGAGTAGTCTACCTTGGACTATGGGTCCATAGCAGTAGCTAGATGGTTGTCTTCTCCACCATGTGCTTCATGTTTAGATCTCATGAGCTGCCCTACATGATTGAGATCACCGTTATGTAATTCTATGATGTTGGTTTGTTGGGATCCGATGAATATTGGTGTTTATGATTAAGTTGCTGTACTGAATTATATCTTTTGTTATCTCTATGTTGTTTATGATCTTGCATGCTCTCCGTTGTTAGTAGCTATCTTGGCCGAGTAGTTGCTAGTGACTCCAAGAGGGGGTATTTATGCTCGATAGTGGGTTCATGCCTCTATTTCACCTGGGGGAGTGACAGAAACCTCTAAGGTGGTAGATGTGCTATTGCTACTAGGGAGAAAACAACATTCATATGCTCAAGGGCATATGCTTTGTTTACATTACACACTTTGCTTAATGCAATTATCTGTTGTTCGCAACTTAATACTTTTGGGGTGTTCGGATTGATATCCCCGAGGGTGGATTATTAGTCATAGATGCAGTTGGATGGAGGTCTATGTATTTTGTTGTAATGCCCAGAGTAAATCTCATAGTGATCTTCTTAACATATCACGTTATCTTTATTCTATCAATTGCCCAACTGTAATTTGTTTACCCAGCATGTTATTTTATCTATGGAGAGACACCACTAGTGAACTGTGGACCCCGGTCCTATTTTAACCATATTGCAATCACCTGTTTACTTTTCCCGTACTGTTTACTTTACTCGCATATTATATTGTTTTACACTCGATACGCTCATAATCTTTGTTTCAAGCAAACCGGTGAGATTGACAACCTCATCGCAAGTTGGGAACAAAGTACTTGGTTGTGTGTGTGCAGGTTCCGTGTTGCTACTGGCCGAAGACGAGTCAACAAGTATCGTTAACGGCGCCCTTGTTGGAGTGTTATTAAGCCAGTCTGCATCACCTTCAGTTGTCACCGTCTCTCCTCTTCAAGATCGACATTAAACCTTGGTTTCTTAACTGAGGGAAAACTAGCCGCTACACTCATCATACCTTCCTCTTGGGGTTCCCAACGGGCTAGTCATTCACCACGCACAAGGACTTACTGCTCCCTCGCCAACTACACGTCACCAGTCTTTTCTGGCGCCATCACCAAGTAGCATCTACCTTGGACTATGGGTCCATAGCAGTAGCTAGATGGTTGTCTCCTCCACCATGTGCTTCATGTTTAGATCTCATGAGCTGCCCTACATGATTGAGATCACCATTATGTAATTCTACATGTTTGGTTTGTTGGGATCCGATGAATATTGGTGTTTATGATTGAGTTGCTGTACTGAATATTATCTTATGTTATCTCTATGTTGTTTATGATCTTGCATGCTCTCCGTTGTTAGTAGCTATCTTGGCCGAGTAGTTGCTAGTGACTCCAAGAGGGGGTATTTATGCTCGATAGTGGGTTCATGCCTCTGCTTAACCTGGGGGAGTGACAGAAACCTCTAAGGTTGTAGATGTGCTGTTGCTACTAGGGAGAAAACAACATTCATATGCTCAAGGGCATATGCTTTGTTTACATTACACACTTTGCTTAATGCAATTATCTATTGTTCGCAACTTAATACTCATGGGGTGTTCGGATTGATATCCCCGGGAGTGGATTATTAGTCATAGATGCAGTTGGATGGCGGTCTATGTATTTTGTTGTAATGCCCAGAGTAAATCTCATAGTGATCTTCTTGACATATCACGTTTATCTTTATTCTATCAATTGCCCAACTGTAATTTGTTTACCCAGCATGTGTTATTTATCTATGGAGAGACGCCACTAGTGAACTGTAGATCCCGGTCCTATTTCCATCATATTGCTATTACCTGTTTACTTTACTCGCACTGTTTACTTTACTCACACTGTTTACTTTATTCGCATACTCTACTGTTTTTCACTCGATACGCTCATAACCTTTGTTTCAAGCAAACCGGTGAGATTGACAACCTCATCGCAAGTTGGGAGCAAAGTACTTGGTTGTGTTGTGTGCAGGTTCCGCGTTGCAGCTAGCAAGCAAAGCTTGGACGAGGCGCCACATATATAAATTGTCAGAAGCTGTCGCAAACTAGCAAGCATCACCTTCAGTCGTCGCTGTCTACTTTTCTCCTGAACGATATTAAACCTTGGTTTCTTAACTGAGGGAAAACTAGCTGCTATACTCATCATACCTTCCTCTTGGGGTTCCCAACGGGCTGGTCATTCACCACGCACAAGGACTAACTGCTATACGCCAGCAGCTTCTTTTCTGGCGCCGTTGCCGGGGACGAAACTCCTACATCAACTATATTTTCCCCCGTCAACTCGGCACCAGCACAGGGTTGCTTGAGAGGGATAGCTTTGACCTCTTCCTCCCTGAGTTCGATAAACCTTGGGTGATCCACTTAAGGGAAACTTGCTGCTGCTCTACAAACCTCTGCACTTGGAGGCCCAACACTGTCTACAAGAACAGAAGCGTGTGTAGACATCACCCCATCTACATCGGCTCGTCGTTCCTCGTCGACCTTTGCGGCCTCTTCATACGGTTATGACCACCCTTCGCCGACTCCTTCTACATCGGCTCATCACTCCTCGTCGACCTTCGCGGCCTCTTCACGCGGTTATGGCTGCCCTTCGTCGAGTCCGTCTACATCGGCTCGCCGCTCTTCATCGACCTTTGCGGCTTCCTCATGTGGTTATGACCACCTTTCGCCGACTCCGTCTACGTCGGCCCGCCGCTCTTCATCGACTCTCGCGGCTTCTTCATGCGGTAATGGTCGCGTTTCGCCGACTCCGTCTATGTCGGCTCGCCGCTCTACATCGACTCTCGCGGCTTCTTCACGCGGTTCTGCCCGCGTTTCGCCGACTTCGTCTATGTCGGCTCATCACTCTACACCGACATGGCGCTCTACATCGACACCTTTGGTGGCTTCTATGTGTGTTGATGGCCCCTCTTCATCGGCACGTGATTGTACCTTGCCTTCTTCAGTTGAGACCCTGTCTGCGCATGAGATTGTGCAGCTTCGATGCCTGCTTGATGCTTGGGATTCTTCACCGACAGGTTCTGCTGGTTCTGTGACTGACTTTTCTGGCATTGAGCGACCACCTTCTCCTTCTCCAGGTACATCCCCATGGCTCCTTGATACTGGTGCCTCTTTTCATATGACTCATGATTCTTCCTTGTTGAATTCTGTTCGACCTATCGACCCTCCTGTTCGTGTTCTTACTGCCGATGGTACCCCCCTCCCAGTCATTAGTCGAGGCATTCTTAGTACTTCCTCATTTCATGTCCCTTCTGTTGCGCATGTTCCTCAGCTTAACATGCAGCTCTTTTCTGGTAGTCAGATTATCGACTCTCGTTGTAGCATCACTCTCGACTTTGATTCATGTTCTGTTCGGGATCGTTGCACCAGCGCTTTGCTTGGTGCTGGCCCCCGACGCCATGATGGCCTCTGGGAGCTTGACTGGCTTTGTCTTCCTTCTGATGCCACCGTCGCCAGTTCCTCGGTATCTGTATCTACAGCTACTAGCTCTTTTCAGCAGTGGCATCATCGTCTTGGACATTTATGTGGTTCTCGTCTCTCGTCTTTAGTTCATCATGGTGTTCTGGGGTCTGTCTTCAGAAATGCTTCTTTGGACTATCTGGGTTGTCGACTTGGTAAGCAGATTCAGCTACCATATCCTCACAGTGAGTCTGTGTTCGAGCGTCCTTTCGATCTTGCTCACTCCGATGTTTGGGGTCCAGCTCCCTTCGCGTCGAAAGGGGGTCATCGCTACTATGTTCTTTTTATAGATGATTTTTCTCGCCACACTTGGATATATTTCATGTCTTCTCGTAGTGAGGTCTTATCTATCTATAAGAAATTTGCTGCCATGGTTCGTACCCAGTTCTCCACTCATATTTGTGTGTTTCGTGCAGATTCTGCTGGCGAGTATATCTTCCATTCACTGCGCGCGTTTCTTGCTGAGGAGGGTACTCTTGCTCAGTTCTCTTGTCCTGGTGCTCATGCTCAGAATGGCGTGGCTGAGCGCAAGTATCGTCATCTTCTTGAGACGGCCCGTGCGTTGATGATTGCCACTTCTCTTCCGCCTCACTTTTGGGCTGAGGCTGTTTCCACTACCACCTATCTCATCAATATTCAACCCTCTGCTGCTCTGCAGGGTGGTATTCCTCTCGAGCGCCTTTCTGGTTGTACTCCTGATTACTCGGCGCTTCGTTTGTTCGGTTGCGTTTGCTATGTTCTTCTTGCCCCTCGTGAACGCACCAAACTGACCGCTCAGTCTGTTGAGTGTGTTTTTCTTGGATACAGTGATGAGCATAAGGGCTATCGGTGTTGGGACCCTGTTGGCCGTCAAATGCGCATTTCTCGTGATGTCACTTTTGATGAGTCACGTTCCTTCTATCCTTGCCCCTCCTCCTCGGCCTTCTCGCTGGAGGATATATCTTTTCTTATGTTTCCTGACACACCACCCTTTGTTCCTATTGATCCTCCACCACGCCCCATTCTTGCCGATGTTTCCCCTTCCACACCGCCACCTTCCTCATCACCTCATCATTCTCCTTCCTCTTCTCACCCTCCACCCACTTCACCGTTGTCTTATTTTCCCTTCCATTATTCTCGTCGCTCTCATGTTCCGGATGCTTCTTCCGATGCTTCCTCTTCTGATGCTTCTTCCTCTGATGCATCTTCTTCCTCTGATGAGATTCCCTCTCCTCTTCCTGCTCGTCAGCGTTGTCCACCTGATCGTTACTCTCCGAGTCAGTACGGTCTTTCTGTTGCCCTCGAGCCGACTTCTTATCGGGATGCTGAGCGTCATCCCGAATGGCAGCTTGCCATGGCCGAGGAGATAGCTGCGCTTGAGCGCACTGGCACTTGGGATCTTGTCTCTCCTCCTCCTGGTGTTCGTCCCATCACATGCAAGTGGGTCTACAAGATTAAGACTCGCTCTGATGGATCTCTTGAGCGCTACAAAGCGCGTCTTGTGGCTCATGGCTTCTAGCAGGAGCAGGGTCATGACTATGATGAGACCTTTGCCCCAGTGGCCCATATGACCACTATGCGTACTCTTCTTGCTGTGGCCTCTGTTCGCCACTGGTCTGTGTCTCAGCTTGATGTTCAGAACGCATTTCTCAATGGTGAGTTGCGTGAGGAGGTTTACATGCAGCCTCCTCCAGGGTACTCTGTTCCTGATGGTATGGTTTGCCATCTTTGGCACTCTCTTTATGGCCTGAAACAGGCCCCTCGCACCTGGTTTGAGTGCTTCGCCTCTGTGGTGACTGCTGCTGGCTTCTCCCCTAGCGCTCATGATCCTGCGCTGTTTGTTCATATTTCTCCTCGTGGACGCACTCTTCTTCTCCTCTATGTTGATGATATGATCATCACTGGTGATGATTCTGAGTATATTGCCTTTGTTAAGGCCCGTCTTCGTGACCAGTTTCTTATGACTGATCTTGGTCCTCTTTGCTACTTTCTTGGGATCGAGGTTTCCTCCACTTCTGATGGTTTTTCGATCTCCCTGGAAAAGTATATCCAGGATCTTCTAGCTCGTGCTGCTCTTGGGGATGAGCATACTGTTGAGACTCCCATGGAGCTCAATGTCCAGCTTCGTGCTAGTGATGGTGATCCTCTTCCTGACCCGACACGTTATCGTCACCTTGTTGGGAGTCTTGTCTATCTTGTTGTCACTCGTCCTGACATCTCTTATCCTGTTCATATTCTGAGTCAGTTTGTCTCAGCTCCTACCACTGTTCACTATAGTCATCTCCTCCGTGTTCTGCGCTACCTTCGTGGCACGATCACTCATCGTCTTTTCTTCCTTCGTTCCAGCTCTCTCCAGCTCCAGGCCTACTCGGATGCTACGTGGGCGAGCGATCCTATGGATCGCCGTTCGCTTTCTGCTTACTGTGTGTTTCTTGGTGGTTCGCTCATTGCCTGGAAGACGAAGAAACAGACTGCAGTTTCCCGTTTGAGTGTAGAGGCTGAGTTGCGAGCTATGGCCTTGTTGACTACTGAGGTGACCTGGTTGCGGTGGTTACTTGATGACTTTGGGGTCTCTGTTACGACACCCACTCCACTTTTGTCTGACAGTACAAGTGCTATCAGTATTGCACGTGATCCGGTAAAGCATGAGCTTACCAAGCATATTGGTGTTGATGCCTTTTATACACGTGCTAATGTGCAGGATCAGGTGATTGCGCTCCACTATGTGTCTTCAGAGTTGCAGTTAGCGGATTTCTTTATAAAGGCACAGACTAGAGCGCAGCATAGTTTCTTTCTCTCCAAACTCAGTGTTGTGGATCCATCATGAGTTTGAGGGGGGGTGTTAGAGTTATATTTGTATATTGTAGTTTCCCTATTAGTTAGGGTGTTTCCTACATATTTCACACCTGTACATTTACTATATATTGTGGCCTTTGGCCCCTCTGGAATGCAAGTTGCTTATTCCTAACAGTATCAACCTTCCTGACTTGTAGTGTTTTCATGTCCATGCAAACTAAAATGCCACCAGATTGACTATGAGGTGGTAAACAAAACCTTGCAAATCCATACCAATCGCTAAATGCCTTAAAAAACTAAACCTTAAAATTATACTTTTTTTCCTATCTGCAATAATAGAAATAAATTTAACTGATGATTCCTACTCAATTGAAGAACAAAATTGTCCTGAGCAAGGTTTTCAATATCGTGATACTAGGTAGTATCGTTTTCTTGTCAGCAGTATCGTATCATAGAATTGTATCGTAGTATCACGATACTATGAGATTTTTATTTGTAATAAAATATTTGTTTATATTACTAATATACCTAAAAATATGTCTAAATTTAATTTTTAAATTTGAATTTTAAGCATATTTTATGTATTTGATAGACTCTGATCATATAAAATGATGCATTTATAATATAAATATGGGCCCACCCATCCAATACATAATACAAACATAACTAATTAGGAACCCACAAAACAAAAGACCGGGTTAATTTTAAAAAATGAATACACACAACTCGCTAGTTAACTGCTTTCTTGCATATACGAAGTTCTTTTTTTAATCCATCTCAACCAAACTAATAGGCATTGTATTGTTTACTAGCACTATACCCGTGCGTTGCTACGGGAAAAGGTCGAGTAATGCCTTCAAGTGTGTCGCGTTAAGTGCTTAAGTTCATGTCCTGCATCCTCCCACAATGTTGACGACTATGTGATTCACCGATTTATCTATATCAAAGTGCAACAAAAATGCGAAAATTAATCCTAGTCAATCAAAAGATGCCAATAAAACATCAGAGCCTACAATCCAAAATTTAAGTGGTTTTTAGAACATAGTGAATGGCATATATGTGGGCTAGGAATTAATTTCTGAGACCAGATACTGTAAAAAGAATAAACTGTGTTCATCCTTGTCTCTAGCACTGCAAACTCATCAGTCCGTGGCACTACATTTTTGTGAAAGTATCGTAACTTCGGGCTTAACTTTTATGAGTAGCCTATGGGTGTGATTAGCTAAATGTGGCCATTCTAGCTCATGAATTTCTTTTCTTTCTTTTGTTGACGTGAATTTAGTTCAGTTTTTTGTAGGAATCACATGCAAAATTGTGTGTTCTGAAGGTTTTAGATACAAGTTTGGCTGGGTTCAGGCTTGAGAGCTGCAGGTAGTTTCCAGTCGATACGGTTGGCCTAGTGTTATTGTAAAACTGCTAGTAAAATCATGATCTGATAAAAGTCTTGCAGTTATATGTATTGAATTGGCTATATTAAATAAAATCTTGCTTTGTCCGGAACATGATAGGGTATCTTGGTCAATTACTTAGGGTAGATATATAGCTTGAAAAAGACATATCTGATAAAATTAAAATTTGATAAGTACACTGTACATAGGTATTCGATTTTTCCATCTCTCATTGAATTGTATATTAGTATAAATAAACATGTGCACCTGTCAAAAAAAAACATGTGCACCTCTAGGAGTAGAAGGTGAATAATACAAACTAACATCGCCACTTCAGAAGGATCTGTTTCTCCCTAAGCAACACATGTAATCTAAAACATGAGCATGTAGTCAGCAAATCTGGACACATATATGGATATATCACAATACATACTGTTTCACATGTGCAAGCAACCAATATCAGTTGATCAGCTAGCCGTCCACACTATTACCTGAGAAAAGAAATAATGTCAAAACAAAGTTAAGTTCTCAGTTTAACACATTGAATGTTTAAAGAACTCGTGGCTTCATCCCACTTTCTTTCATCGCATCATATACTCTTCGATTTTATTGAGTATGCCAGATTACTAATATAAGTTTATGTTACTGATGTTTTAGTTTATGAACCCCAAAGTATTTTAGAATAAGAGTAGTAAAATGGATATGTATGTCTACACCTAAGCTAATCGCAATTTGTTTTGCATCTTGTGGACTGCAACCACCGGCCTGTATTATCCTGTGAACGTGACGTTGCTTGCCTCTAGACCTAGTGCGTTCACTTCATGCTCCTTCGACAAGTAAGGCGGTCGAGCGTGTGCAAGCAGTCTAGCAGCAAGAAGTCATCACTTGCTGCTCCATGTTCCGATCCTTGTCCTCCTGCGGCTAGGAGGTCCGCTCTGGCTAGCTGCTCATTATTGTGGAGACAGAATTCTAAAGACAGGAACAATGTTGGTACAAGCATAACCTCAAACACTTGACAGGGAGCTTCTGGGACTGGGATATTAGCTTAGCTAGCTTCAAAACAGCTCGTGTGGTCTGGATGCCGGCACGCGCAGGATCTTGAGCGGAGATGGCCGGGAGGGCAGACCGCGTTGAGGGAAGAGGCCGGATACGACGCACTGCATGAGCCCACGCGAGGGAGGACGGGGCACGGGAGGCGCTCCGGATGGCGAGGTGGTGTAGCGTGCAGGACGTCTCGAGGCCGTCCTGCCACCAATCCTCCGATCGCCCGACGCGGCGGATTCCATCCTCGCAAACCGACGAACGCTACACAGGGAGGAGTCGTGCATACCTTGAACGCCTCCACGTCCTTGCTAACTGCTAAGCGTGCACAGGCCGACCAAGCAAGGTCAAGCCCCCGATTCACGGGAGCACTGACGCGGGAGCACGACAGGAGGCTCGAGGCCGGGCGCCGCCCGACAACAAGTAGAGCACCGGATCGGCGGTCGGCGCACGAACTGGGGATGGGTTGGGATTCGGCTGCGGGAGGAGGTTTTTTTGGATAAGGAGAAAAATAAGAGCGAACCGTTTTTTCTGACTTACCGGTGGCATTGGTGGGTAATTTAGTGTTTGGACGAAAGCGTATTTTAGGTGGATTGAAAGCGTATTTGCGAGCCACGGACCATACCTCTAGCAATATTATTAGTAGAAATATGCAAAATACTATGCTACCACGGGTGGTAGCTACCCATGCCAACGCCGTTTGGCATCCATTAATACGGAGTAGTAGCCTAGTAGGTTCTCCCACACCCCATCTTTCCCCTCACCTCTCCTTTTTATTTCTCCTCTGGTCAGGAAGAGGCATGGACGAGTTCTTGTGGCATCTCTGTATTCCCGGCGGCAGGCCACAGGGCATTGGGTTTGCCGGCTCCGACTAGCAGCGTGCCCCCCTCGACTGCAAGCCCATTGAAGCAACTGCGCAAGTCCACCACCGGTCGACACCATCAGTAGCTGTGCCATGTGGGGGCGGGAGCTTGAGGGGCGGCGCTGCCAAATAGTTTGACGGTGCGCGGGACCACACTCGTCGACTGTCTCCTTTGAGCGCAGCTACACATGAGAGACGCGAGGGTGACAAGGTCCACTACATCATCCAGCATCGAGCTCGTCAGGACGGGTCGTGACACCTGAGCAAAATCCGTAGCGAGATTACCTTCTTTGGGATGGAGAAGAAGCACACAAAATCACAAAACCTTAGGAATCTAGTTAAGGTTTGTAGCCACACAAATCGGAGCAGAAAAAATGAGATAATACAATAAAAAGAAAAGAAAAGAAAATTGATGCGCCGGTCCCGTCCCCTTCCTCCTAGCTCCGCGGCCGTCCCCTTTCTCCTCTCCACCAACCCCGCGACCTCTACCTTGGGGTGGTAGCTCCAGCCGCCGCGCCCGGAAGAAGGAGGAGGGAAGCGTCTGCTGGCCATGCGGAGGAAGGGGGCACCTCAAGGTCGAGGTGGCGTCAGCCTGCGGTGATGTTGTGGCTCCACGAGGTGGCCCAACACGGCTCTAAGGTCGTCACTGACGAGGTCCACACCGACTCCTTACGCTCGCAGGACCCTGTGATGGCCTCGACGCCGACGGCGAGCCACCAGAGGTGGCGAGCGAGATGGACCATGGCCAGCACCCGAGCCACCAGAGGCTCCGATGGCCCAATCGCCTACGGCGCCGATGTCCTCCCACCACCACCTCGCTCTGATGGCGCGAGCAACACCGGCCCAGCCCCCGACCTCCCCACCACCGCGCCGATTTTCTGCATCGATCTACATCTGGGCTGACGGCGCCCTCCTCGATCTGCATCTCGGCCGACGACGCCCTTACCGGTCTCCTACTGGCGAGGAAGACCACCGTCGGAGGCAAGGACGGCGATGGTTCCGTGGCAAATCGAGGACGGCACCCGGGGAGCTCGGGAACGGTGCTGGTGCCTGGTGTAGTGGTGTCCTGGTGGGGAAGGGCACTGGTCGTGTGGGTGAGAGAGACATGCGGGTGGGCGGTTTCGCTAACAACGACGTCAACGCCCACTTTGCTCCGTTAAGTGCGCGTGCGGTGTAGATTGCCATATAGGAACGATCTAATGGCTGATTATACTCCCTCCGTTCTGAAATATAAGATGTTTTAGTTTTGTAAAGTAAATGTATCTTGACATCTTTTAGTGTATAGGTTCACTTGAATCTATACACTAAAATATGTCTAGATACATTAGTTTCACAAAGATAAAACATCTTATATTTTTAAACGGAGGAAGTAGGTGAGTAGCTATCATCGGTGCTAGCAAATTCGCATTGTTGTTTATATACTTAGTTAGCCTTGAGTTACAAAACTAATTTTAATCTTGAGCTTGGCACAACTTCGTGTCCTTATTTTTTTACCATAGGTGTGGGATCGTATTGTCCTGTTTTTGTATCGGGATACTAAAGATACCACGATACGTATCGGGATATGAGTAAGATATTACTTCTTCCGACCCATATTACCTTTCATAAATACGGATGTATCTAGCATTAAAATATGTCTAGATACATCTATATTTGCAAAAGGTAATATAGGTTGGAGGAAGTACCCAGCATAGTGGAAACTCGGGCATTAGCACCAGTTTGCAAGTGTCATTTGCACCGGTTTTACAACCGGTGCAACGCTTTCGGGACTAAAGCCCTAACCCTTTAGCACCGGTTGCGTTACGAACCGGTGCTAAAGGGTCTCCACATGGCCTCCCACACGCGTCCTCGCCAGAGGACCTTTAGCACCGGTTCGGCGACGTGGCAGTCCCTAAACCGTAAACGCTGTCGCGGCTAAAACCCTAAACCCTAGCCATTTGAAATATGTTTTTTCGGGTATTTGAAACACGTTGATGCACATATAAAAGAAACCATTATATTACACAATATCGTCATGTATATAGAGATCGAAGCTAGTGTCATCTTTCATCGTGCTTGGTCGAAAATATTACATAATGGTACATCGTACACGTTCATGCATATATACAATATAATTTCTATTACGATTTTCCAAAATCATATTACCGATGGTATTCTCCGGTTGGTGTTATGACCTCATCATGTAAGAATCCCGCCACTTCCTCTTGAATTGCTCATACACGCTCGGTTGCTAGAAGACGATCCCGCATCCGTTTGATCTAATGTAAAGAAGGGAATCAATATATATGAATGAAGAAACTCAACATAAATGATGGTAATAAAATAAAATTGTGAATATTGTTTACGTACATCTAGTTGTTCTAGGACTCTGCCCTTCTCACAGCAAGTCTCTCGAATGAACTCGCAGACGTAGAATCCACATAAATTATTTCCGTCTTCTTGCTTCAAGCAGTTTACGAGAATAGAGTTCAATCAAAATAATAATTAAGGATGATAATGGTATTGAAACTAGAACCAAAGAGATGCGCGGACCTAGCTAGTAGTACTTACCGGTACTTATTTAAATTCAAGCTCCTTTTTTCCAGGGACCCGGTGCCTTATTCGTGAACCGTTTCCAAGCACTGCCCGGCAAAGAAAATGAATAAAGAAGTAACTAATTACTTGATATCGGGAAATGAACGAAAGTTGCTGATATAGTGCCATGCATAATGATTGAAATTACCACTGGAGTGTATCAATCATGTCCCCGAATGTCTCAAGGGGTTTATGTTTTGAGTCCATGACTAGTACTCGTCCTCTATCAAGTTCAATAACTAGCAGAATAAAATAATACCTGCGCACACGCATAACATACACTTATTATCGAGTAACCAAAATAGTAATGTGTACAAGACAGTAACACACTCACTTGAAGTTGTAAGGAAATAGTATTTTTATCATGGTTTCTTGTTTCCTTAACGCCCGTACCAAGTTATTCTCCGTGTCCTTGATATGATTATGGAGACTATGCTCATTCACGATATATGGGTCAATGAACCCAATGTCATAGATTCGTCCTATTTTCATTCGAGTTTCTTCCATCTGCATAATATAGTGAGTAAAATTATGCATGCAATGAATAAGATGAGCTAAAGACTTAATTACAAAAATAATACTTACAGACAATAGGCACTGATCATCGATTTGTTGAGGGCGTCATGATTGTATAACTAAAATAATTCAGTAAATTCGATGTTTATGTCATCAGTTCTACGAAAGTAATGCTCATCATTAATTCCCAGTATGATCCAGTTCTGCCCATGCTTTGAGGCTTCCATGTACCACTTATGCAATTTCCGCATTCTTATTGGTAGATTCGGAATCTCCTCAGGTCTGACGAGAGGGTTCCTGTGCCGGTTGATGGCTTGTAAGTACAGCCCGTTGGGAACCCCAAGAGGAAGGTATGATGAGCATAGCAGCAAGTTTTCCCCCAGTTGTGAAACCAAGGTTTATCGAACCAGTAGGAGAAAGCCAAACTTCAGAAGGTGATGATTGCTAGCTTCGCGATACTCCGGACAATGGCGCCAGAAATATTGCTGGTGTGTCTTCACCTAGCAGCAACGTGAAACCTGCACATAACACAACCAAAAACTTTGCTCCCAACTTACGATGATGTTGTCAATCTCACCAGTTTACTGTAAACAAAGAATTGAGCGTATCGAGTGGTAAAAGGATAATAGTATGCAAGTAAAAGTAAACAGTGCGAGTAAAAGTAAAATGGTATAACAATGTAAAGAAAATTGGACCGGGGTCCACAGTTCACTAGTGGTGTCTCTCCATAATATAAATAACAACATGATGGGTCAACAAATTATGGTTGGGAAGTTGATAGAATAAAGATAACATACATATGTCATGAGGATCACTATGAGATTCACTCTGGGCATTACGACAAAATACATAGACCGTAATCCAACTGCATCTATGACTAATAATCCACCCTTTGGATGTCGTCCGAGCAAACATTGGGTATTAAGTTATGAACAACGGATAACTGCATTAAGCAAAGTACGTAAAGTAAACAAAGCAAATATCCTTGGACATAAGAATGTTGTTTTCTCCCTAGTGGCAATAGCACATCTACAACCTTAGAGGTTTCTGTCACTCCCCCAGATTACTAGAGGCATGAACTCACCTATCGTGCATAAATACTCCCTCTTGGAGTCACTAGCATCTACTCAGCCAAGATATCTACTAGCAACGGAGAGCATGCAAGATAATAAACAACATAGAGATAACATAAAGATATATATTCAACACATCAACTTGACATAGTACCAATACTCATCGGATCCCAACAAACACAACATGTATGATTACATAAAGATGATCTTGATCATGTAGGGCAGCTCACAAGATCTAAACATGAAGCACATGGCGGAGGAGACAACCATCTAGCTACTGCTATGTACCCGTAGTCCAAGGTAGACTACTCACACATCACTCCAGAGGCGACCATGATGGTGTAGAAGGCCTACGGCAGGGATTCCCCTCTCCGGCAGGGTGCCGGAAAGAGCTCCTGGATCCTCCCAACCTCGCTTCGACGATGGCGGCGGCTTGCAGTATGTTTTGAGGAAAAGTGATCTGCCCCTTAGGTTTTTCCCGTCGAGGGGATTTTATAGGCGAAAGGGCAGCGTCAGAGGGTGGACCCGGCGGTCTCACCATGTGGTGGCGCGGCCAGGGCTTGGCTGCGCCACCCTATGGTGAGCCTGGCCCCTGGCCCCCCTCCGTCTCATCTTCGGTCTTTGCGAAGCTTCGGTAAAAATAGGAGGTTCGGCTTTTGTTTCGTCCAATTCAGAGAATATTTCCCGTGTAACTTTTCTGAAATACAAAAATAGCAGAAAACAGGGAACTGGCACTGTGGCATCTTGTTAATAGGTTAGTTCCGGAAAATGCATAAAAACACCACGAAGTGTAACAAAACACAAAGCAAATGGTGTATAAACAAGCATGGAGCATCAAAAATTATAGATACGTTTGAGACGTATCACCGGTATTTGTATGCTATATCAGCCGTGGGGAAATCACACTAGCTTAAGTACTAAGAAACAGACATACCATGAGCTTCGGCCTCCTCTTTGTACAGTGCTATGATCTCTGGATCATACTGGACATCGGGAAACACTTGGAGCAGGGGGCACGAGTTCATCTGTTCTCCGAGCTGAGGAACTGATTTACCTTTCGACCGCTTTGATGCATCTGACTTGAGAATATTGCGGTCATAGTCTGATACAAGCCTTGGCTCGGGTTGGTGAAGGGTCTTCAACATTTTTAACACTTTCGGATCTAGAGGAGGCTACTCGGCGGACTGCTCGGTCCTCTTTTTCTTCAAATTTTCAAAAAAGGTTTTTGATTTCTCTTGTATGATCGCCGCATTTTCCTCGGGGGTACGATCGTAAGGTCTCTTGGGAGGAACCTTAGGTACTCTTGGGAGGGGCTCTTGTCGACGGATCGGTGATCGGTTACGATGACTCATCGATGGAGCGGCGATGGTACGCTTCCGCTTTTGGCTCTGAGCCTTAGTGGGCAGAGGCGGTGCAGACGGCTCACTAGCTGGAGAAGGGTAGTATGTTGGAGAAGGCTAACGTAGCGGAGATGCCGGAGAAGGCTGACGCGGAGATGGTGGAGAAGGATGACGTGGTGGTGGAGAAGGGTGACGCGCTAGAGACCTTGGCGTCCAATTTGGAAGCATGATGTATTCCTTTAGCCATATAACGGTGGTCTTCTTGGCTTCTCCCAGCTCAGACAAATCCCCTTCACCCGCAGGGTGGTCAAGCTTCAACAGCTCAAATCCGCCCATAACTTCATCCACCCTGGCAACAGCATAGCCATGTTGAATCGGACGGCAATGATAAGTTGCATTAGGTCCAATGGGTAAGGCATAGCCGATTGCCACCTTCATGGTTATGTTCACGACTTTGACATGTAGCTCGCAAGATGTCGACTCCGTGATATCATCCACTGGGTAGCGGATCGCCGGTTCATCATCATCCTCCGGGAGGTCCGTGGAAGCCACGCTGCTTTTCCGCTGAGATGGTGGGCCGGTAGAATCATATGCAGCTTCTATCTGCGGTTGAGATGCGGCGGTTCCTTGCTGGCTCATCCGATTTAACAAGACGGATTGCCGCTTTAGCTCTTCTTCTATCAGATACATGCGATCTGCCTCCCTTTCCTTTCTTCTCTGACGGCTTCTATCGGAAAATTTCTTCCTTTCGACGGGAAACCTGAGTTTCCACGGTTTGGAGCCTGGTGTGGTTTGTGTTCGTCCTGGGTGTTCATCATTCCCAAGGGCGCATGTGAGCTCGTCCTTCTCTCTTTCGGGATGGAACCTCCCCTCTTCAACATCCTTTGATGCGCTTCTAAGGGTGATACGTTGCAAACGTATCTATAATTTTTTGATGCTCCATGCTTGTTTTACACCAATTGCTATATATTTTGTCTACACTTTGTGGCACTTTTATGATTTATTTGGACTAACCTACTAATAGTTGCAAAAGTGCACAATGTTCTTGTTTTACACTTTGATGCACTACTAGGGAAACCCTTATCTGTGGCGCACCTGTTTGGGCTTCAGTGGCGCACCAGTGGTGTGCCACGCATATCAAGCCACTGGTATTTATTACCAGTGGCGCACGCCCACGTGCGCCACGGTTAAGTGTCCTATCCGTGGAGCACCTAGGAGGGGTGCGCCACGCATAATATCTGTGGCGCACCCAATTGGTGCTCCACTTGTATGTTTTCTATTTGTATTTTTTTTAGAATACAGCAGAAATACATAGTATATAGTACAAAAATATACAGTATACAGCAGAAATGCAAAGATATACACATCAGTAACACTGGAATTCACCAAAATACATCAATATGAAGTCAAGTGTCGGAAGACATCAATATAAAGTCAAGTGTCGAAATACATCAATATGAAGTCAAGTGTCGAATCATTACACAAGTTAAGTACAACTTTGATCATTACATACATATCACCTAGACTACTATATGAACGAATAGATCACACTGGCGATGACGATGAGCAAGATCGAGACCATGATCAAGAACTTCATCCAATTCTTCTTCCACACGTGTCTCCTCCACTTGGAGACCGCGAGCTCTCTTGTCTTGTACCCTTTGTAGCAGTTGCCGCTGAAGTTGGTCACCTGTGCCTGGCAGTCCTCCCACACTCCTCGTAGACTCCTGGAACCCGACCACTGTACACCACGTACCACTTCGCCATCTCTCTATAGACATGTAGTATATATGTTATGCAACGAAAGGAATGGCAAAGTGCAAAAACATGCTTGCAAGATCACAAATACTATGGCAAGGATTCATAAGCCTAGAATAAAACATAGCATGGATGACGATCGATCATATATAAGCAAGTCCAACATCGATCGTCAAGGCATTACGAGCCTCGGCAAGTTAAGGTTTACACACACATGTCCAACAATAGTTCGGAAACAACACTAGGATAGTAAAGTTTACGATACATCGACCCAACACCGCTAGCTAGCCACGGACATCATGTAGTCCTCGCCGGGAACGGGCGCACGCCCTCTCTCGTCATGAACGTCCTTGTGTCGCGCTGCCTGTTGAGGCGTTCTTCGATCTCGCGGTTAGTCAACGCTACGCCACAATGCATGATCCCGCCGGTTGAGTCGACGTCTTCATGAAGGACTTGCGCGATCTGAGTCTGGATGCGCCAGAAATCTTCCATAAGGTCTGTATCATCGATCGCCGCAAACTTTTCGGCCCATGGTCGAAGATTAGATGGTAGCGCCCTGATCCGCGAATCCCGGACGATCCCCTTCAGGTGATGGAGGGCGTAGAATGCCTCCTTCACACTGCCAGGCGGCTGCTTGACGCATGGAAACTTTGTCTGGTGCATGAAGATATGCTTTCCATTCTTGACTCTCTCGCCACCCTTGGTGAATTTGCCCCCCTTGTCGGCGTAGAATTGTAGAGCTTCATTGAGCACACTCTTGATTCGGCCATAGTTCTTCATCGGCTTCGTTTCACTCGATGAGTCAAAGTACGTCGCTTGCGACCACCTTGGGCAAATGGATATGAGTGAGCAGTATATGCCTCTGCACAGCACAATTGAAAAATAAATTGTTGTAAGAGGACCAACCGGAGAATCTAAGAAAGAAGTTTTCACAGCGGTGTTCACTTACTCGGGAAAGCAAGGCAGAAGAATGGAGTTGATGGTCGGGTTCTCCACAAAGATATTCCCAAGGTACTCCTTCACCGTTGCCCGGTCCGCCTCATTCACCAAGGCAACGTCACGCATGAAGTAGGGGTCTACTATCACGATGCCCTTGGTCTTCTCCCTCTTCGCCTTCAACGCCATATGAAGCGTGTCTAGACGGACCAAGTTATAGTCCAGGCGGTTGGAGTGCAGCAGATTGTAGATGTCCTCGTACCGCACGAAGAAGATTTCAGCGGGTGATGTATCGACGAAGCCATGGCCCTCCGGCACCTTGATTGTGTAGACCGGGTACCCGGGATTCTTTTCTTGGAGAAGGCGCTCCTCGAGATACTGGATGTTGTCGTGCAAATTCACAATCGCTCCACCCGCGTTGGCGAGCATCTCCTTTGTCAGCATCGGCCAACCCGCTATGTGCCTGGGGAAATCACTGGGCTCTTCTTGCACGCCGTCCTCAGCCCGGAGTATCTTCCTCGGAGACGGCTGGCTCGAAGCCTTCTTGCTCCGGCTATGCTTCTGGCCCTTCTTCTTCTCCTCGACAGGAGCTGTGGATTGCCACTTATCCGGCACGGGAGCAGCGGATTTTAGCTGCTCATCGACCGCCTTGTGGAGTGTGGTGGGGCTGATAACATTGGCCGGATTGGGTTGTGTGGCTGCGGCTTCCGGAGGCGTCTCCTGAGAACGTCGCCGAACCGCAGACGCTGCGTGCATGACAGGGGATGACCGGCTTGTTGACCACGGGAGGCTGGATCTCCAAGAGGAGGCATGTAGATTCCTTCGTTGGGCCCGATGTCGAGGAAGCCGTCAATTTCATCGCGGGGATCATCACCGCGGTTAGGTGGAGCATCGTCCACGTGCTCGGGTGGAGGCGACGGCATGTGCGTGGCTAGCTGCTGATGCCTCTTGGTGGCGGGGACGAACACCGGTGGCCGTGTCTTTTTAGCGGGGGCAGCCGCGGGGCGCTGATCATCCTTTGCAAGGCGAATCTGTGACTTCGGCCATAGCAAGGGCCAGCCGACGCAACCTCCGAGAGAGTAATGCTCATCGGCTCCATGAGGTTGCATGGGAGGATCAACGCCTTCGCAACCCTTCAAAGGACGCACCAGGGCGACCCTGAACATGCCAGCAGGGATGGGCAAGTTGTGCATCAGGGGGTTCTTCGGTTGGCATATGGTACCCTTGCCTACATCCTTCAGCACGCCGTTCACATAGTGCAGCAAGGTGCAACTAGTGTCCTATGGGAGAACATGTTGGGCATCATTATCAGATGGTACTCATCAAAAAAGACGGCAGAGTATGAAGTCGAGCCTACGATTAGATACCTTGGTAAGGGCGTCGAGGTCGGCTAAGGTGGACACGCGAGGCTGCGTGGGCTGCGGTGGAGGCGGCGGCTGCACGTTGGTGTTGGGCGGCGGTCGCGTGTTGGTGTTGGGCTGCGGCGGAGGCGGCGGCCACGTGTTGGTGTTGGGCTACGGCGGAGGCGGCGGCCGCGTGTTGGTGTTGGGCACCGGCGCCGGCTGCGCGTTGTTGTTGTCGGCGGCCAACGGGCTCAGCCCCGCGAAGGGGTCTGCCGATGGGTAGGAGGGCGGGGTCACCACGTTCGGCGACACGTGTTGCGCTGAGTTGCTGCTGGACACGCTGGGCACCGGTATCGGCCCAACTCCACCAGCGGCATTCCACGCCGCTAGACCCTCCCACAGTTGAGGAGGAATGACCTGGCGCAACCTTGCTTCGAACTTCTCCTCCATCTGCGCCGGCAGCGCGGCCACTTGCGCCTTGAGATCTACAATCTCTAGCCTCTGCGCCTCCTCCACCTTGCTTCTTCTCTCCTTTCTAGCCTTTGATTCCTCTTTGAAGTGGACGCCGACTTTCGTGGTCAGCCCAAAGCCGGAAACACGCCCAACGGACGTCATCTTCTTGTGCTTGGGCCTCTTCTTCATAATATTCGTCGCCCTGTTGAAAGGAGTGTCCCAAGGCTCCGATTGCCCTTGGGTGGAGCAAGCTGCCTCGGCGGCTATTTCAGCTTCCTGCAAAAGGATTCATGAACCCAATTAGAATCATCGGTTCATTATTGATTGCAAATCGACTTGAGATCCGCGGTAAGTTGCTTACCACGAGTTTCTCAAACTCTTGCACAGCATTCGCTGAGGTTTTGAATTCCTTTGTCTTAGGGCACAGGTAGTAGCGGGCCCGCACAAAGTTCCGGACCTGCGGGTCCGTGAATTTGTCGAACATGTTGGGCTTGCCAAGACGAATAAGCTCGGCGTCCTCCTTGTCCCACACTTCCTGGATTCCTCTGTAACCGCCACTCCCAAGACGGTGGTGACCTAAGTTCTGTTCATACATCTTCTTCCCCAACGCCGACAGAGCTTTGAAGATATCGGTCTCCAACTCCTCCTTGAAAAGAAGATAGTCGTCGTGATCTAGAAGTGGCTCATGCTTCTTGATCTCTTCCCAGCTTTCGTCCTTGTCAATCCGCTTCTTCACCCGGGTTCTCCAGCTAGCCAAGGCCGTGCTCATCTTCGTAAGGGCCTACTGGTTCACCTTGTTGTCTTTGAGGTTTAGGTTCTTGTACTCCACCGGGAAATCGTATCGCTCGTGAAGCTTCTGTAGTAGGAGCTGCACAAGATGCGCATTGCCGGGATCTCGGAGGTTCCTCGTGTTGATCGTCACGGTCTCCCGCACGATGCAACCGATCTGCGTCCCGTATCCCGCGGCAAGGGCTTTAGGCTCCACGGGTACGCCGTTTTCATTCACGGCGGTGAAATCCTCGCATTTTGTGCCAAGCGTCGGCGGGTTCCGATCCTTCCTGATGGCCTTCTTCTTCTTAGCAGCCGGGGCAGATCCACCATCGGTGGTGTCATCCTCGGCGCCATCGGTGCGCTCGCCGCCAGCATCGGTGGTGGCATCAGAGTCTCTGTCTTCTTCTCCACCCTCGGAGTCTCCGTCTCCACCCTCAGAGTCTTCGTCTCCACCCTGATCATCTCCACCTCCGTCTCCGTCCATGACGTCTATTTCCTTCTCCTCAGCCGCCCTCTGGGATTGCATCCAAAATGGCAAGTTGGCCGCCCGGGCTTGTTCTTCGATACTCATTTGGTTAGAAGGGCCAGCGCCGTCGTTGACGTGTCCGGTCGACATGTTTGCACTAAACAAAAGGAGAAAAATGTTTAGTACAACAAAAAATCGATCGGAAAATTCGACAGCACCTCCCCTATAAATGGCTACCTAGGAGTGCCTATTTATCACCGAAACAGAAATCAATCAACATTTCGGGAGTAATAGGCACTCATTTTCAAAAACCTATAAACAATTCACACAAAAAAAGCACAAAATGTGCCTTTCCAACACAGATTTGTCGACAACATGTCGACAACATGCTCACAGATTCATCATCAAAGATTCATCATCATAGTAAAAAGTTCACAGATTCATCATCACAGTAGCTCACAGTAATAACATCATCACATATAAAATGAGAGAACATATGAAAGAGCATAGCTCCAGAAGTAGATCTTGAGCATAGCTCCATTATCTAAATAATAAGCAAGTATATCTTGAACATGTGTATATTATATAATTAACCATCTATCATAAAATGAGTTCATAATGGTAATTGAACAAAACTCTAGCATGGTATGCATCCCAAACAGCCTTCTCCATTCCAAAGTAATACAAGCTAAACAAAAAAAACACTATAGAACTACCAGGGGAATTTCATTTGCAATAGTAGGTAGCAACGTCCTACAATCCTAGCACCAGCAGCAAACATCAGAAGCATGTGGCAAATCACAATCCTAGACAAGCATTTACTAGGAGAGATTCAAGCATGTCGACACCACATCAGTAGCATCAAGAAGGATCACAACACCATCACGTCAGTGGCAGCAAACATAAGGGGAAACGCATATTTCCATGACAACAAAAGAATATCTTGTTTTATGAGACCATGGTGAATTAGCGCACCAACAGAGCAAGCTAGATGCAGTAAACAATCAATAGAAATCACCACTTTCACTCATTTGAGAATCAGTGAGAAGCTAACTGAATTCAGTTAAGCAAGAAGCTAACCAAAATTATCTAAATTATATACTTAACCATCTATCAAAATTAATTTTAAGCTAAGCTTGGACAAGACTTTCAAGTACTATTATTAATTTCACTCAATTTTCAGTATGCAGTCGCAATGCAACCAAGCAATCTGAAGCAGGAAACGTTGGCCATGTAAATTACTTGCTTCCTTGTTAGATATTATCACAGTTTTTTACGCTTTTGTCAAAATCTGGTCATGCCACAAAGCTAAAGTACTTTACTTTTCTCTACCAAGAACAACAAATATCACATATTTGGATAAACAACATGGAGTTCGATTACGAATATCTCACTAACTTATAATACACTGTGACACAATAAAAGTTTTAACAACTAGAATCTCACCAGCAAACACCAATCAAAGCAAGAATAGAGGAATGGGGAAGAGGAAGCAGGAGGCGCTCACCCTGGGGTCGTCGGTGAAGAGACGAAGACGTCGATGACCTCTGGGGAGAAGACGGCGAGGACAGGTCGGTGGAGTTCCTGGATGAACTGACCCTCTTCGTGACTAGTGCCCCCTTCCCGGTTGTCGTCGGGGGCGACTTCAACTTGATCAGGGGTATTGGGGACAAAAGCAACGGCATCGTGAACTGGCCTATGGTACGTCGATTTAATGACGCTCTCGCGGCTATGTCCCTTCGGGAAATTTCTAGGGTAGGCGCGCGGTTCACCTGGACCAATCGCCAACTTGATCCTATCCGATGTGTGCTGGACAGGGTTTTCGTCTCGCCTGCTTGGGAGGCTCTGTTCCCACTTTGCTCCCTCACAGCTATTACACGCATCGGGTCGGATCATAACCCGCTTCTGCTCTGTAGTGGAGAGGGCTCCATTCGCTTCCCTCCAAGATTTTTCTTTCAGTCGTGGTGGTTCGAGGTTAACGGCTTTGGGGAGCTGGTGGCCGACAAGCTAAGGGGCTTCCTAGGGGGTGGTCCGTTTAGATGCCGCGTCGACGAATGGCAGGCGGTAGCCCGCAATTCGCGCCAATTCCTGAAGGGCTGGGGTGCCAACTTAGGGAAGGAGAAGAAAGCTTTCAAGGCAAGTATCATTGCTGAGATTGAGGCCTTAGATAAGATAGCAGACGAGGTTGGTTTGGACGAGGACGGGTGGGCCCGCCGATACCACCTCGAGGATCAAATCCTGGCCATTTTTAAGATGGAGGAAGAATACTGGAGGCAGCGCAGCAGGCTGCAGTGGACGGTCAGGGGTGACTCGTGCACTAAATATTTCCATGCAATTGCCAACGGGCGGCGTCGCAAGTGCTTCATACCTCGCTTGATCTCCGACCAGGGAGAGGTTGATGATCAAAAGGAGCTCCTGGAGCACATCTATGCCTTCTATCAGGGCTTGATGGGAACTGCGGGCGAACCACGGCGGTTTGCCTTGGCGCCTAATCTCTGGGACGAGGCCTTTCAGATCTCGGACAGTGAAAACCGAGAGCTGGAGCTTACCTTTACCCCAGAGGATTTGGAGGAGGTCTTGCTCAGCATGAAGCCTGATTCGGCCCCTGGTCCTGATGGGTTTCCCGTCCTTTTCTTCAAGAAGTTCTGGGGAATCCTGAAGGGCCCTATTCTCCACCTTCTCAATGATTTCACCCTAGGAAGGGTGGACATTTCCCGCCTTAACTTTGGTATTATCTCCCTTATCCCTAAGGTCAAAGGGGCGGATTCGATCAAGCAATTCCGGCCGATAGCTCTTATTAACGTTATTTTTAAGTTTGTAGCTAAGGCTTTCGCGATTAGACTAGCTCCTCTTGCTCACAGGACTATTGACCGGAGCCAATCTGCATTCATCAAGGGACGATGTTTGCACGAGGGGGTGCTCACCCTTCATGAGATCACCCACGAGCTAAGGGTTCGTAAGATGAAGGGTTTGATTCTAAAACTAGATTTTGAAAAGGCTTACGACCGAGTGAACTGGGAGTTCCTCAGGGAGGTCCTTCTTCGCAAAGGTTTCTCCCCTATGCTGGCTCATAGGCTTATGCAACTTGTCCAGGGAGGGCAAACTGCAATCAATGTCAATGGGGAAATTGGCCCGTTTTTCCGCAATGCTCGTGGGGTGCGACAGGGGGATCCTCTGTCGCCTATCCTCTTTGATTTCCTGGTGGATGCGCTTGCGGCCATCCTATCTCGTGCGTCCCAGTGGTCTTTTAGCAGCATTTTTCTTATTTATTTATGACCTTTTCTTAGCTGCCTCCGAAGTCTTGTATTCCACGAATGCGTCCCAGTGGTCTTTTATCATCTCATATGCTCCAGTGAACACCGGAGTCTTTTCTTTGTTGACAAATTCCTTGTACAATCTTTTCTTCCAATTATTGAATTGTAGTACCATCTTCGAAAGAGTCCACTTCTTGACTTTCCGCTCTATGATATTCAGATGACGATCATCGTCATCTGAATCCTCCTCATTTGGATCCTCCTCATTTGGATCCACCTCATTTCGATCCACCTCTGGCACCGCCGGTAGGGTAAAATTAACCATGAGCTTCTTCCAAAGCATATTTTTCAATCTCTTGCGGACATAGTTAACTGGTTCTGTCTTTGTCTTCTTCCATTCTCGAATGGTGATAGGAATGTTTTCCATAACAAGAACTCTGCAATGTCTTGTAAATTTACTTGCGTGAGCCGCGGGAGCAATCGGTTCGCCATCTTCACCGATTTCTTCTATCCGGTACCTTTCATGTTCTTCCAACCTTCTGGCTAGACCTCTTTTATTTACAGAAGAGTGGCTCGATCCAGAGAGCTCAAAGAAGAAAGAGTGTTAATATATGTATATACACAAATCAAATAATCCATCTATACAGCAAAGGCTTAATTAATTAATACATATCTACCTCGCCGGACTTTGTAATATTTAAGGTTCTATCGGAGCCGTCGGCTTCTCCCTCATCGGAGTCGGCGCCTTCTCCCTTACCGGCACCTTCTCCCTCATCGAGCCATCTCTTCGGTTTTGATCATCTCCCTCACCGGAGTTGTTTAGAAATAACGAGGTGACATCGTCATCATTATCGCGGATGATGTCCTCGATAATATTTTGCTTGAATTCGTCTCTTCCGAGATCCATAGTTTCTGCAAATAATTATTACAAGTTATTATATAAGAATCCTATTCCTATTTCTATTTCTAAAATATGTGTCATATATAACACATCTATGCTAGCTAAATTAACTTAACCCAAACTGATATTATACAAGGAATGTTTTTTGTATGAAATTTGTATGAATTGCATTTGAAATTTCATTAATATATGAGGAATTGCTAAATGGTTCACAAACGTCAGATTTCCAAACCCTATATGAATTGTATATGAAATTACATTAATATATGAGGAATTGGTAAATTTGTATGAATTGCATATGAAACCGGAATCAATTTCGAAACCCTATTTCTAAAATCCTATTCCTATTTCTATTTCTAAAATTTCATATCTGTAAAATTCTATTCCTATTTCTATATAACTATTTCTATTTATAAAAATCTTATTCCTATTCCTATTTCTAAAATTCTATTTCTATTTATAAAAATCTTATTCCTATTCCTATTTCTAAAATTCTATTCCTATTTCTATTTCTAAAATTTCATATCTCTAAAATTCTATTCCTATTCCTATTTCTATAATTCTATTTCTATTTATAAAAATCTTATTCCTATTCCTCTTTCTAAAATTCTATTTCTATTTATAAAAATCTTATTCCTATTCCTATTTCTAAAATTAACCCTAATTAACCCTAAATACTAAACAAATTAACCCTAAATACCAAATAAAAATATCCTAAATACTAAACAAATTAACCCTAAATATTAAACAAATAAACCCTAAATACTAAACAAATTAACCCTAAATACCTGCAGGGCACTCGGCGTGGGCACGGGAGGCGGCCGGAGCGGGCGCGGGCATGTGCGGGCGGTGGCGACGGCGTCGGCGATGCGGCCGGTGCAGCGCGGGAGGCGGCCAGAGCGGGCACGGGAGGCGGCCGGAGCGGGCGCGGGCATCGGCGATGCGGCGCGGCACAGCGCGGGAGGCGACGGCGGAAAAATTTGGCAGCCTGTCAGCGTCGTCTGTGCTCCTAGCGCGTGGGACTTAGGCGTTTTTGCGATGCGGGAGAGGAAGGAGTCGGCGGTTATAAAGCAGGGAGCTTTAGCACCGGTTGGTGGCTTCCACCGGTGCTAAAGACCCTTTAGCACCGGTTGAAGCCACCAACCGGTGCTAAAGCTCAGACCTTTAGCACCGGTTGGTGGCTTCAACCGGTGCTAAAGGGTATTTTGATGGGCACTGCACCGCCACCCCCTTTAGCACCGGTATGAGCCACGAACTTGGAAAATTGCAAACATCACAAAAAAACCTTCACAAAATAAGCTATCATGTTCGATGTTTCATGGCTTTTAGGCCAAATGAGCAATGTTATGGCTAAAATCGAGGCATAGTTTGTGATAATGTGCCCATATTATGCACACATATGCATCTTGGGATTGCTTACGATGTTGCAGAAGGAAGTTTCCCTTTTCATCGCACGAAAAAACCATTTTCCATTTTTTAGATGCCAAAAACAAGTTTTTTTGTGAAGCAACCTCCAAATTAAAGTTTCTCATTGCTATCAAAACATTTTTCAAAAATACTAGACCACCTTAGATGGAAAATTCTCCAGCCGGTGCATCAGAAACCTTTCCGTCCACACCTCATGAAAAAAACAAATTCCTGCCGATTCGGTAGGAGGCCTGCTAGGTTTGAACTACATGTATATGATATAATGCTCATGATTTTTTGTAAAAATCATTTTTAGGTTCACAATATGTTGTTTTATCAGAGATCCACCGCAATTCTAGCGAGACTCAACCCCGGGCTATGAATCTTCATGCCCGCCATTTTGAATACAATTTCAAACGGGTATAAGAATTTAAAAAATAATCCAAACAATGTGAAACCTTCGCGTGGTGTCATATTATGTGTTATAGTTGCAAGGAAAAATATTAAACTTGGAAAATTGCAAACATCACAAAAAAAACCTTCACAAAATGAGCTATCATGTTCGATGTGAGCCATAAATTGGCACATTTAATACATATGGTGACCTAAAATGCCTTGGAGGCCATGAACCCCCCTTCGCGTATCTCCCTTGATTCGGATCGCTTCGGTCGTAACCATGGAGTATCTTCACCATTTAACGCGATGCTTGGGTCAATATTCACTCTGAAGGGCGGAATTTCATCAAACTTATTATAATCTTCTGACATGTCTGTCTTATCCTCAACTCCCACGATGTTTCTTTTCCCTGAAAGAACTATGTGACGCTTTGGCTCATTGTATGATGTATTTGTTGCCTTATGTTTTCTATTTTTCGGTTTGGAGGACATGTCATTTACATAGAAAACTTGAGCCACATCATTGGCTAGGACAAATGGTTCGTCTCTGTAACCAAGATTGTTGAGATCCACTGTTGTCATTCCATACAGCTGGTCTACCTTTACCCCTACTCCATCCAGCTTGACCCATTTGCACCGAAACGAAGGGACTTTAAAAGAAGGTCCATAGTCAAGTTCCCATATCTCCTCTATGTAACCATAATAGGTGTCCTTTTATCCGTTGTTGTTTGTTGCATCAATGCGGACACCACTGTTTTGGTTGGTGCTCTTTTTATCTTGGGCGATCGTGTAGAATGTATTCCCATTTATCTCGTACCCTTAGAAAGTCAATATAGTCGAAGATGGTGACCCGGCCAACAAGTACAGCTGATCTCCAACAATGTTTTATTTATGAGATGTGTTCGCAACCAACCACCGAAAGTCGCCATATGTTTATGTGTAATCGAGGAGTTAGACTGAGCCGGGTGTTGGGAGCGTACAATATTCTTGTGTTCAGTGATATACGGGGCCACCAAGGTGGAACTTTGTAGAACTGTGTAGTGTGCTTGAGTGAAAGAAATCCTGTCCATACAATACATTGATTTCTTTCCTAGCGTGCCTTTTCCACTTAGTCTCCCCTCATGCCGCGATTCAGGAACACCAGACTTAATGTCAGGGATAAAGTCAACAAAGAACTCAATGACCTCCTCTGTTCCGTAGCCCTTGGAGATGCTTCCTTCTGGCCTAGCACGGTTATGAACATATTTCTTTAAGACTCCCATGAACCTCTCGAAGAGGAACATGTTGTGTAGAAATACAGGACCGAGAATGGCAATCTCTTCGACAAGGTGAACCAGGAGATGCGTCATAATATTAAAGAAGGATGGCAGGAACACCAACTCAAAACTAGCAAGACATTGGGCCACATCCTTCTGTAACCTTGGCAGAATATATGGATTGATTAGCTTCTGAGATATTGCATTGAGGAATTCACATAGCTTAACAATAGGTACGCGAACATTTTCTGGTAGAAACGCCCTTAATGCAACCGGAAGCAACTGCGTCATAATCACGTGACAGTCATGAGACTTCAGGTTTTGGAATTTTTTCTCTGTCATATTTATTATTCCCTTCATATTTGACGAGAAGCCAGACGGCACTTTGATACTTGAAAGGACTTCAAAAAAGATTTTCTTCTCTGCTTTGGTAAGAGCGTAGCTGGCAGGACTTAAGTGACGCCCTTTATCCGTCTTGTTCTGTGGATGCATGTTGTTTGGGTCTTTCATACGTTGCTGATCCTCCCGTGCTTCTGTGTATCTTTTATCTTTCCATACACGCCCATAAAGCCTAGCAGGTTCACACAAACATTCTTCATAACGTGCATCACGTCGGTTGAAGAGCGAACCTCTAGGTCTTTCCAATACTCAAGCTCCCAAAATATAGATTTCTTCTTCCACATGGGTGCGTGTCCGGTAGCGACGTCATTTGGAACAGATTGACCGCCAGGACCCTTTCCAAACATTACTTCTAGGTCCCTGACCATATCAAATAAATCATCACCAGTACGGAGTTCAGGCTTTGGCCGGTGATCTGCCACACCTCTAAAATGCTTGCCTTTCTTTCTTACGGAATGCGTGGTCGTAAGAAATCGACGATGCCCCAAGTACACAATCTTCTTGCATTTTTCCAAATATATACCATCAGTCTTATCTAAACAGTGCGTGCATGCATTGTATCCCTTGTTCGTTTGTCCTGAAAGGTTACTAAGAGCAGGCCAATCATTGATGGTTATGAAAAGCAACGCTCGTAGGTCAAATGGCTCCTGCTTGTGCTCATCCCATGCACGTACACCTGGTTTGGCCCACAACTATAAGAGTTCATCAACTAATGGTCTTAGATACACATCAATGTCATTGCCGGGTTGCTTCAGGCCTTGGATGAGCACTGGCATCATAATGAACTTCCGCTTCATGCACAACCAAGGAGGAAGGTTATAGATACATAGAGTTACATGCCAGGTGCTATGACTGTAGCTCTGCTCCCCAAAAGGATTCATGCCATCTGTACTTAGACCAAACCTTAAGTTCCTTGCGTCGCCTGCAAAGTCCGGGTAGTCTCTCTCAATTTTTCTCCACTGCGACCCATCAGCGGGGTGTCTCAACATCGCGTCTTTCTTACGGTCTTCTTTGTGCCATCGTAACAACCTGGCATGTTCTTTGTTTCTAAACAGACGTTTCATCCGTGGTATTATAGGATCATACCACATGACCTTGGCAGGAACCCTCTTCCTGGGGGGCTCACCATCAACATCACCAGGGTCATCTCGTATGATCTTATACCGCAGTGCAGTGCATACTGGGCATGCTTCCAAATTCACGTACTCCTCACCGCTGTAGAGGATGCAGTCATTAATGCATGCATGTATCTTCTGCACCTCTAATCCTAGAGGGCAGAGAACCTTCTTTGCTTCGTACATACTATCAGGCAATTCATTATCCTTTGGAAGCTTCTTCTTCATTATTTTTAGTAATTTCACAAATCCCTTGTCAGATAAACCAGTCTCTGCCTTCCATTGCAGCAACTCCAGTGTGATACCGAGCTTTGTGTTTCCATCTTCACAATTTGGGTACAACTTCTTTTTGTGATCCTCTAACATACCCTTTAACTTCCGCTTCTCATTTACACTTTTTGCTTCTCTATGTGCATCAACGATGGCCCGACGAAGATTATCATCAGGCTCATCCGATGCCTCTTCATCTTCAGCTTCTCCTGTCCCTTCAGCTTTAGCTTCCCCCATTGCAGTATCACCGTATTCAGGGTACATATCATCATCCTCTTCTTCTTCATTGTCTTCCATTATAACCCATCTTTCTCCGTGCTTGGTCCAACAATTATAGCTAGGCATGAAACCTTTTCGAAGTAGGTGGGAGTGAAGGATTTTCCAGGAAGAGTATTCCTTCTTGTTCCCACAGTCAACACATGGACAACACATAAAACCATTCCGAATGTTTGCCCGAGCCACATCGCCAAAATTATGAAGACCTTCAATGAACTCGGAAGTGCGTCGGTCACCGTACATCCATTGTCGTTGGTTCATCTGCGTCATATAATTAGGTTTACCAATACCATTACAGAACATCATAAATAGTGAAATGACCATTGTATATCGAAACATGCATTTGTATCAATGACAAATGAAAGGATAGAGTTGCTAACCTCGATCGAGGAGGAAAGAATGAGGACAAGACCTAAGTATCGCTCGGGCACCTCATATCATTTTTATTTTGTGTGAGCTTAAGTAGCATCATGCTCTTAGGCATTTCATCAAACACCTCTTGTGCATAGGGGAAAAAAATCAAACTAGCACACCCCCTCTCACACCTTCCACAGGAAAAAACAGAGGAGAGAGCTGGTGAGTGGGTGTATTTATAGGCATGACCTTTAGCACCGGTCCGTGCCCTAAACCGATGCAATAGGGAAGCCTTTAGCACTGGTTCGTGCCACGAACCGGTGCTAAAGGTCTGGCGCCTGCCACGCGGCAGACGCGACACCTTTAGCACCGGTTCGTGGCATGAACCGGTGCTAGAGCTCCACGGGCTCCATTTAGCTTTCTGGCAGCTCGAACCGGTGCTAAAGCACCCCTTTAGTCTGGGTTCGCAAGCCAGCCGGTGCTAAAGCCTTTTGCAGCTCCAAACGAAAGCCCTATTTTCTATTAGTACAGATTAAGATACCATCACGATATGTATCGATTGACCACTGTAGTATCGTAAAATCGTAAGATATTAAGATACGTATCGGGATAATGACATATCGTCCTAAGAGTGATCCCCAAACCCCTCACTGTTCCAAGTCATGATACCTTTAAAACCCTGTATATGTGATATTTGGGAATGCTTTTTTACCGGAGCGTGGCCTATGATTTGTGGTTCAAAATTGTGTCATGGAGAGCGAATCAACGTTGAAACGACACGGGCCGGTCACAGTCCTGGTAGAATTTCCCAGTTGTATCTTCTGCGTTTGACGAACCAGTGAGCACCCACTTCCAGTGCTCTTCAATCTCACGGATCAGCGATGGGAATAGCTGCGCCAGCCGCGAGTAGCCCTCGGTGATCGCAGCCTTCTCAAAGTTTCTTTTTTTAAAACAGAAGGCCTCAAGCCCAGCTTTATATATAAAGCCACATGGCAAACATCCAGCGATTACAATAAGGATACACGAGTACGAAAGAAAGTGATAGTCCACACTCTAGAAACAGCAACAAAGATCCACCCGGATCTGACCACGATAGCAAGCTAGCTAAGCCACGCAGGCAACACACGGAGATGAGTAGAGGTCGGGGACGCCACCGAAGAAGTCGTCAAGACCTAGCGTGAGCAAACAGTCTCTTGATCTCGTCCATCGCCACGTCCAGCAAAGCATGGTCCTTCGTTCTGACCAGAACCCTCCACTGCTGCATAAAAATAGACATTTGGAAAAATGCATCAGCCGGATTACCAATCAGTTTACCTTCTATAGTTAGTTTGTTGCGGATAATCCAGAGAGCCCAACACTGGGCTGCAAAGGTGAACCACACTAATCTACGGAAGGGGCCTAAAAGACCCGCCGCTATCGCAAGGAAATCACCAGCCCCTGCTGGGTTCCAACCACATTGCAGGATCTCCCGGATCCCCGCCCACACGAACTGCGCCATTGGGCAGGAGAAGAATATGTGGTTGCAATCCTCCATGTCCCCACATAGAGCGCATCGGCCATCCGAAGGGCCCATGCGTTTGGCCACCTGCTCACATGATGGTAATCTATTACGGATTAGTTGCCATAAGAAGATCTTGATCTTCGGGGGGACACGGGCCCACCAGACCTCCTTGAAGCAGGTGACCGTTGCTCCCCGCGACAGAGACAAGTACATGGACCGGGAAGAGAACCGCCCAGAGGGTTCAAGGGACCATGACACCTCGTCGTCCTCAGTCTCTATCGGGAGCCCCTGCACCTCCCGACAGAGGTTATCCCACTCCACAAGTTCATTGAGCCCAAGCTGTCGACGGAAAAGGATCCGCCATTCCCCTGGCGTACCCCCCTCGATGCGCGCCCCTTGTACCGAAATGAAGGGGTTGGCGCAGCAGCTAAACAAGAGAGGGTAACGGGCTCTGAGAGGTGAGTTCCTAGACCACCAATCTAGCCAAAAAAAAGGTCCTATTCCCGCTATGGACCCTGTGCCTAGCTCCAAGTTTGAAATGCCATTTAATCTTCTGAATGGCATTCCAAAACTGTGACCCACGAGTCGGCACCTCTTTATCAAACAGGTCTCTGCCCCGAAGGTACTTAGCTCTGATTAGGTCAGCCCAGAGCCCCTCTGAGTTCTGGTAAAGTTTCCAGATCCATTTGAGCATAAGGGATATATTCATGAGCCTTGTATTGAGAATCCCCAGACCCCCAAATTCCTTCGGCTTGCAAACGATGGGCCAATCCACCATATGATATTTCCGTTTGTCCCCGGCTCCTTCCCAGAAGAACCGAGCACGATGGGAGTCCATTGCCTTATGCGTCCCTACGTGCAGAAGGTAGATTCCCATAGCAAAGAGGGGCAGACTAGACAAACATGAATTGGTTAGTTCCAGTCTACCGGCAGAGGCCAGAAGGAGCCCCTGCCAGGGATCAACCCTATGACCCACCTTCTGAGGGAGGAAGTCCCAATCCGAAACCCTCAGAGGAGAACTGCTAACAGGCAGTCCCAGGTACTTCATGGGAAACTGCCCTAGTCTGCAGTTGAGCAAGTTCGCAATTCTGCGTTGCTCAGGTACTGACATCCCCATGACCAGTACCTCACTTTTGTCGAAATTGATCTTAAGACCCGACATATTCTCAAAACAGAGCAGAAGAAGCTTAAGATGTGCAATCCCCTCATCAGTGGGCTCGATGAGAATAAGCGTATCATCAGCATACTGCAAGTGCGAGACCCCCCCCCCCCCCCAGGGATAAGGTGGGACACAACCCCTCAGATGTGTCCTGCCTGGCAAGCCCGCGACAGGAGCGCTGCCAAGGCGTCCACCATAAAGTCAAACAGGATGGGGGAAAGCGGATCTCCCTGTCGCACCCCCCAAGCGTTCCGGAAGAAAGGGCCAATCTCCCCATTAACGTTGATGGCAGTTTGTCCTCCCTGGACCAGCTGCATCAACCGGTGATCGAGCATGGCCGAAAAACCTTTCCAAATAAGGACCTCACGGAGGAACTCCCAGTTCACCCGATCATAGGCTTTTTCGAAATCAAGCTTAAGGATAAGCCCCTGAAGCTTCTTGGCCCTAATCTCATGCAAAATCTCCTGAAGGGCCAGGACCCCTTCATGCAAGCATCTACCCCTGATGAATGCCGTTTGGCTCCTGTCGATGGTCCTATGCGCTAGAGGAGCAAGCCGGATAGCAAAAGCCTTCGCCACAAACTTAAAGATGACGTTGATGAGGGCAATAGGGCGGAATTGCTTGATAGAGTCGGCTCCTTTCACTTTGGGGATGAGCGAGATGATCCCGTAGTTGAACCGAGAGATGTCCACCCTCCCCAGGGTGAAATCATTTAGGATCTGAAGGATGGGTCCTCTAAGAATTCCCCAGAATCGTTTAAAGAATAGCACAGGGAAGCCATCCGGACCTGGAGCCGAATCCGGCTTCATGCTCGTGAGAACCTCATCCAACTCCGCTGAAGTAAACGTAAGTTCCAGTTCTTGGTTTTCCCCTTCCAAGATCTGGCTTTCTGGGTCCCACAGGTTATGGGCTAGCGCAAATCTAGGAGACTCGCCCTTGGCGCCCAAGAGCCCCTGGTAGAAACCATAAATATGTTCCATCAGGGCCTTCTGCTCATCCACCTCCCCCTGGTCGGTGATCAGTCTCGGGATGAGACATTTGTGACGCCTCCCATTGGCGATCGCATGGAAGTACTTGGTGCAAGAGTCCCCATGGACCGTCCATTGCACCCTGCTGCGCTGTCTCCAGTACTCCTCCTCCATCCTATTGATGGCAAGAATCTGGTCCTCAAGATGGTATCGCGTCGCCCACCCGTCCTCATCGAGGCCAGTGGAGTCCGCTAACTTGTCGAGAGACTCGATTTGGGAAAGAATGTTTGCCTTAAACACCTTCCCCTCCTTCCCCAAGTTGGCCCCCCAGCCTTTCAGGAATTGACGCGAGCTACGCGCCAATGACTGCCACAAATTTATGCAGCTACGGAACGTCCTATCCTCCCAGAGATAGGACGAGAGTTTACCCGCTACCAGCTCCCCAAAGCCGTTGACCTCAAACCACCAGGTCTGGAAGAAAAACCATGGTGGCAAGCGGATGGATCCCTCCCCAGAACAGAGAAGGAGCGGGTTATGGTCGGAGCCAATGCGAGTAATCGCAGTGAGGGAGCAAAGTGGAAACATTGTCTCCCAACCCGGGGAAACAAACACTCGGTCCAGCACGCAACGAATTGGATCCAGTTGGCGGTTGGTCCATGTGTACCATGATCCCACCCTAGAGATTTCACGGAGCGACATGGTCGCCAGCGCATCATTAAACCGGCGCACCCTAGGCCAGTTGATGTTTTCGGAGCTCTTATCCCCCAGCCCACGGATTAAGTTGAAATCCCCGCCCACCACGACTGGGAAGGGGGAGGATGACACGAAAAGCACCAGTTCTTGTAGGAACTCCTCAGATCTCCCATGATCCGCTGGCCCGTAAACCAGAACGAAACTCCACTTGGAGTTGTTGCTACGTTGGAGTACCAAAGCACTGATGAAGAAAACTCCTTTCTTCCATTCACCCACCTCAAAGCTTTCCTCCCGAAAGCCAAGAAGTAGGCCGCCTGAGTGACCCTCCGCGGGTACCCAATTCCAAATGAAAGGGCTACCACACTCGAGACCACGGAGCTCCGCCGACGAGAAATCCCTTTTGATAGTTTCCTGGAGACCAAGGATGTCAAGCCGATGATCACGGATGAAGCCCTTCAGCTGGGTACGACGTCCCTGCTGCCCGAACCCCCTGATGTTATAGAGAAGGGCTTTCATTTAGATTTCTGCTTTCCCCCTCTACCCTTACGCACAGCCAGGGTGGACCTAGTCACCCTGGTGCTCATGGTCTTCCCGCGGCGCGACAAGCAGGGCACAGTAGGGGGGAGGCAACGTTCCCCTCCGGACCCTCCCTGGGTACATCGCAGACCGTCGGGGCAACGTTCCCCTCCGGACCAGAGCCCGCCAACGACGGCACGGGATCGCCGCCCGCAGCGGCCGAAAGAGAAGAGGTCCCCGCCTCTTCCAGCACCGGCGCAAGCGACACATCGGCCTCCCTGGCTGATCGCGTTGCCGCCTCTGCCTCCTTGCGGAGAGCCACCTGCGCCAGGGCCGCCTGCACCTTCTATTTGGCACGGATAATAGAAAGAGCCTCCACCGGCGAGCCCACCGATGGGACAAAAACGACACAGCTATCCGCTATGACAGAAGATAGATGGGAATCAGAGTGCAGGTCCAGAACAGAGAATTCATCAGTACCTTTTCCGGTGTCGAGGTTCCGCTCCGCTGCAAGCCGCTTGGCCCTCTCCAGCGAAGTCGTTACCGACGTCGAACCCTTCAGCCTGGAGCTCTTGCACACCCGGGAACCCGTCGCTGGCGCTGTCTTCGTCCTGATCGTCTCCATAGTCAACACCTTGGTGCGCTTCCCACGCGCCAAGGACACCACCGCCGTCATTGATACGTCTCCAACGTATCTATAATTTTTGATGCTCCATGCTTGTTTTTACACCATTTGCCTACTGTTTCGTTACACTTTGTGGCACTTTTATGCATTTTCTGGAACTAACCTATTAATAAGTCGCCACAGTGCCAGTTCCCTATTTTCTGCTGTTTTTGTGTTTCAGAAGTGATACACAGGAAATATTCTCGGAATTGGACGAAACAAGTTCCTGAAGTCTTATTTTACCTGGAAGCTTCCAGAGATCCGAAGGAGAGTAGGAGGGAGGCCACCAGGGCCCCACACGCAGGGCTGGCGCGGCCAGGGCCTGGGCCGCGCCACCCTGGCGTGAGAGCACCTGGTGCCTCCTCTGACATCTCCCCTTCACCTATAAAGACCCCCCGACGGGAAAAACCTAAGTACCCGATCACTTTTCCAGAACACATCGCGATCCGCCGCCGCCGTCGACCCGGAGATCGGGAGGGTCCAGAAGCTCTTCCCGGCACCCTGCCGGAGAGGGGAATCGCCACCAGAGGTCTTCTTCATCGCCATGCTTGCCTCCGGAGCGATGAGTGAGTAGTCTACCTTGGACTATGGGTCCATAGCAGTAGCTAGATGGTTGTCTTCTCCACTATGTGCTTCATGTTTAGATCTCATGAGCTGCCCTACATGATTGAGATCACCGTTATGTAATTCTACATGTTTGGTTTGTTGGGATCCGATGAATATTGGTGTTTATGATTGAGTTGTTGTACTAAATATTATCTTATGTTATTTCTATGTTGTTTATGATCTTGCATGCTCTCCGTTGTTAGTAGCTATCTTGGCCGAGTAGTTGCTAGTGACTCCAAGAGGGGGTATTTATGCTCGATAGTGGGTTCATGCCTCTATTTAACCTGGGGGAGTGACAGAAACCTCTAAGTTTGTAGATGTGTTGTTGCTACTAGGGAGAAAACAACATTCATATGCTCAAGGGCATATGCTTTGTTTACATTACACACTTTGTTTAATGCAATTATCTGTTGTTCGCAACTTAATACTTGTGGAGTTCTCGGATTGATTCGCCACAAGTGGATTATTAGTCATAGATGCAGTTGGATGGCGGTCTATGTGATTTGTTGTAATGCCCAGAGTAAATCTCATAGTGATCTTCTTGACATATCACGTTTATCTTTATTCTATCAATTGCCCAACTGTAATTTGTTTACCCAGCATGTGTTATTTATCTTATGGAGAGACACCACTAGTGAACTGTGGACCCCGGTCCTATTTCCATCATATTGCTATCACCTGTTTACTTTACTCGCACTATTTACTTTACTCGCATACTATATTGTTTTCCACTCGATACACTCATAACCTTTGTTTCAAGCAGACCGGTGAGATTGACAACCTCATCGTAAGTTGGGAACAAAGTACTTGGTTGTGTGTGTGCAGGTTCCGCGTTGCAGCTAGCAAGCAAAGCTTGGACGAGGCGCCATATATAAATTGTCCGAAGCTGTCGCAAACTAGCAAGCATCACCTTCAGTCGTTTGTCTCTCCTCTCCAAGAACGATAAACCTTGGTTTCTAAACTGAGGGAAAACTAGCTGCTATACTCATCACACCTTCCTCTTGGGGTTCCCAACGGGCTGGTCATTCACCACGCATCAAGCTAATTTTCTGGCGCCGTTGCCGGGGAGGAAGTAGAAGACTTCTGCGAGGGGAGTTTTTCGCACGCACATCCTTTACTTTGTTTTATTGTTTTGCTTTACTTTATTTATTTTACCTGCATCGTTTTATATCAAAAACCCAAAAAAATTAGAATCCTTGGTATTTGTTATTTCTTTACTTTTAGTTCATTATGTTGATCCCTAAGTACGTTCTGGAGGACCTCTCAGTAGGTAGTGGTTCGATTATTGGCAAAAGTAATATTGAGGAGTTCTTTAATCACATTAGTATGCATGAGGAAGTTGAGGAAAAATCTTTGGTTGAGCTAGCTCCTAGTATTGAAGTTGCTTCTGCTTATTTGATTCACATGTTGGAAACTAGGTTTGCTAGTCTTAATCCTTTTATGCAATATATGTTCCTTAAGCTTCATGAAATTGAAGATCCTGAAAAGAAAGCTTTTATTTTGGAAGCTTTGCGCTTAGAATTTAAAGATGTCGTTATTGAAGCTAGGAAAGTTCTTAAATGTTTTAATAAACTCGGTTCACCTATAAAGGTTATTAGTACAAACGATGAAGGGGCCGAAATACCTATACCTTGCAAGCTTTTGGGATTGTGTGAAGCTTTCGAAAATAATTTTGAATGGATTTGTCCTGAAAATCTTTTTGATGAAAATAGTGAACCAAAGCGTGATCACAAAGGGTCTTCTAAAACTTATGTGGATGAAATACAATGCCTTATTGACAAGACCTCTGTAGTTGATCTTAATGCTTCTTCTGAAAATACTTGATTCGCAATTTTCTGCGCCTAGCTCAAAGGCGTTAAAGAAAAGCACTCTTGGGAGATAACCTAATGTTTTTATTTTCAGTACCTTTTCTTGTATTTGAGTCTTGGAAGTCATTACTACTGTAATGACTGCTCCTTATCCTTTTTATTTTGTTTTTGTGCCAAGAGAAGCCTCTAATTCGAGTGAGGTAAAGATTTGGGGATGTTGCTGTCCTGAAACTGTTTTCGGTGCTGCACCGTAAAAATTCGTATAAATTCTCTGTATATCTTTTGGACCTGCTATTTATTGTACATATGCCCCAGCTTATATCCAAACTTTCGTTAGTTGAACACTTTTTTATTTGAGCAACAGAAAACCCCTCAAAAATTCGATCTTTGTCAGCTGTTCAGTTTTGACAGATTTCTGCCAATATTTGTATTTGCCACTTTATCGCTTTCTTTTGAGTTCTTTTGATCATGGAACTTTTGGGGAGGTTGCTACAGTAGTATTTGCTATATATGTGGTGGTTTTGAGTTGAAACCTGAAGCAAAAAGAGGTTGATTATATGTTATGCTTGCACTAATGTTGCTAATAGAATTGTGTTTAGTTTTGTATGAAGGAAGTTTTCAAGTGTAGGGATTGGAGAATGATGAGATGAGTTGAACAATGGACAAAAGCTCAAGCTTGGGGATGCCCGTGCATTACCCCAAGAAATATCCAAGAAATACAAGCGTCAAAGCTTGGGGATGCCCCCGAGGCACCCCTTCTTCATCGGCAAAAATCAGGTCACCTTTCAAAACACTATATTTTTATTGCTTCATGCACTATGTGTTTTTCTTGGAGCGTCAGTTGTTTTAGTTTTCTTAGTTGGTTTAGTTTGTTTTGTTTGCTGCAATAAATGGTTGGACCCCAACAAATTTCTTTGGAGAAGTTGTACTCGATTTCATTTGCCAAGAACACTCCGTTTTTCATTCTTACAATTTCACCGGGTGTTCTTCTTTTTCTGCTACTGCTTTTGGTTTTCGTTTTCGCCTTGGTTTGCGTTCAGACCTTGTCATATCTTTTCATCAAGGTGTATTTTTGCCTCTGATCTTTATTGGTTTTCATCAAAAGAGGTGTCTTTAAAAATTTCAAATGGTGTTGGAAAAGAGAAAAAGCTTTATGCAAAATAGTGGTACAAGAAGGAGCTTGTGTAGACTGCGGCTTAGGCTTTTTCATGTCATGCTTGATGTCTTTTTGATAGTATGCTTAGTGGTTTTTCTGTAGCATGACTTGTCTCAAATAACTGAGATTGCTTAATGAGCCTTTGAAAAAATCATGCGTTGTTTTTATTGTATGGAAGCATTATTTTGGTTTTCTCCTTGATGCTTTATTTGGGTTGACTTGGCGCATGCTCACACATGTTAGACTCTTACAAAGTCGCCAATAGCCTCTATGATCATTTAGTTTTTGACTTTTGATGCCATCTTATGCTTCTTTTAATGTCGCTTTGTCGCTTTGCATGATTATGGCCATTATTGCTCTCTTAGTTGGTCGCTCCCAGTCTTTTGCTAGCCCTCGCCTTGTACTGAGTATGAGCTCTACTCGTGCATCCAACTCCTAAAAGCCAAAGTTTTCCAAAGTGTACACCATACATACCTACTAGCAATTTGCTATTCCAAGTAAATTTGACTTGCTTTTATTTTCTCTTCAAATTAAACTCTTACCAGTGTTATGCGAAATTCGGTCAGTAAAGCTCTCACGAACCAGAAGGCACACTTTACTTTTTCCTGTTCTTAAAAATTTGACATTGTGGTCTCTTATGTTGAGTTGTTATGCTTGCAAGTTGTAAGTTGGAGACTAGCCCAGCCATGCAGTCCTGGGCAAGCTTTCAACATTGCACTTCTTATTTGAGTTGATATCGTGATCTTTTGTTTATGGATGCCCGCGGTGTGAAATGAATTGGGAATCTTGTGGGGATCATGGAGTTTGTATATGTGTTAGGGAAATGCTGGGCCGCTAATCTAAGCCATGCATAATTCATGGTGGAAATTTGTAGCATACCCATGGTGAACATTCAACGACGCATCTCACAATAAAAAGCTAAACAAAAGGCAAATAAAAGAGATGTCGAGGTGTTCATTGTCTGCTTGTCCTGTCATTTTGGTGTGGGCTTGTTCCATGTCATCGGGCACGGAGGTACCCCATTGGCGGTTCTCAATGATATGCATATATTTACAATGACAAGAGCCTTGCTTGGGACTCTAAGTAAAGTAGCATGAGGTTTGGGTACTCGTATTCACGGGGCATGAGGTTTTCAACTTATGATTTGTCAAGCATATGCATCATAATTGTTCTCGCATTAACTTTAACCATTCAAGATGCTTATGATGGGGGCAATGAGAGCTCAAAGCCGGTAAGTACCATAATTTTTTAAGGTTATAAAACTTGCAATCACTGCTTCCCTCTGCGAAGGGCCTTTCTTCTACTTTTATGTTGAGTCACCACCTTCTATCTTTATGCACCATTAAGAGAGCATAGTTGTCATTCTTAGTATAATGTGCATTGTCCCAAAGTTTTCATTGATTGATTCATATTGTTGGTTTCACTTGTTCTCAAATTATTTGTATCTAGTCGCCCTCTTAAACTTGAAGGTGTCCTATGCATTTATGTTTTGCTCTCTTTGAAGGACAAGCTGAAAACCATTTGTATGTTTTTCCTTATGATTTGAACACACGTTTGACTTTCATTGTTTCATTTTCATGATCTTTTGTTTGTGTTCATTTGCATATTTACAACATGGTTGCTAAATTCTTATTGTCAAGATTATATCTTCATGCCCATGTTTTAAGTTCTTATGATCCCAGCTCACAAATGCTTACATACATGATCAAGATTGTGTAGGTGCATGTCACCTCAAAAATTATTCTTTTGTTATCACTTACCTACTCGAGGACGAGCAGGAGTTAAGCTTGGGGATGCTTGATACGTCTCCAACGTATCTATAATTTTTGATGCTCCGTGCTTGTTTTTACACCATTTGCCTACTGTTTCGTTACACTTCGTGGCACTTTTATGCATTTTCCGGAACTAACCTATTAACAAGTCGCCACAGTGCCAGTTCCCTGTTTTCTGTTGTTTTTGTGTTTCAGAAGTGATACACAGGAAATATTCTCGGAATTGGACGAAACAAGTTCCTGAAGTCTTATTTTACCCGGAAGCTTCCAGAGATCCGAAGGAGAGTAGGAGGGAGGCCACCAGGGCCCCACACGCAGGGCTGGCGCGGCCAGGGCCTGGGCCACGCCACCCTGGCGTGAGAGCACCTGGTCCCTCCTCTGACATCGCCCCTTCGCCTATAAAGACCCCCCGACGGGAAAAACCTAAGTACCCGATCACTTTTCCAGAACACATCGCGATCCGCCGCCGCCGTCGACCCGAAGATCGGGAGGGTCCAGAAGCTCTTCCCGGCACCCTGCCGGAGAGGGGAATCGCCACCGGAGGTCTTCTTCATCGCCATGCTTGCCTCCGGAGCGATGAGTGAGTAGTCTACCTTGGACTATGGGTCCATAGCAGTAGCTAGATGGTTGTCTTCTCCGCTATGTGCTTCATGTTTAGATCTCATGAGCTGCCCTACATGATTGAGATCACCGTTATGTAATTCTACATGTTTGGTTTGTTGGGATCCGATGAATATTGGTGTTTATGATTGAGTTGTTGTACTGAATATTATCTTATGTTATCTCTATGTTGTTTATGATCTTGCATGCTCTCTGTTGTTAGTAGCTATCTTGGCCGAGTAGTTGCTAGTGACTCCAAGAGGGTGTATTTATGCTCGATAGTGGGTTCATGCCTCTATTTAACCTGGGGGAGTGACAGAAACCTCTAAGGTTGTAGATGTGTTGTTGCTACTAGGGAGAAAACAACATTCATATGCTCAAGGGCATATGCTTTGTTTACATTACACAATTTGCTTAATGCAATTATCTGTTGTTCGCAACTTAATACTTGTGGAGTTCTCGGATTGATTCGCCACAAGTGGATTATTAGTCATAGATGCAGTTGGATGGCGGTCTATGTATTTTGTTGTAATGCCCAGAGTAAATCTCATAGTGATCTTCTTGACATATCACGTTTATATTTATTCTATCAATTGCCCAACTGTAATTTGTTTACCCAGCGTGTGTTATTTATCTTATGGAGAGACACCACTAGTGAACTGTGGACCCCGGTCCTATTTCCATCATATTGCTATCACCTGTTTACTTTACTCGCACTGTTTACTTTACTCGCATACTATATTGTTTTCCACTCGATACACTCATAACCTTTGTTTCAAGCAAACCGGTGAGATTGACAACCTCATCGTAAGTTGGAAACAAAGTACTTGGTTGTGTGTGTGCAGGTTCCGCGTTGCAGCTAGCAAGCAAAGCTTGGACGAGGCGCCATATATAAATTGTCCGAAGCTGTCGCAAACTAGCAAGCATCACCTTCAGTCGTTTGTCTCTCCTCTCCAAGAACGATAAACCTTGGTTTCTAAACTGAGGGAAAACTAGCTGCTATACTCATCACACCTTCCTCTTGGGGTTCCCAACGGGCTGGTCATTCACCACGCATCAGTCATCTCCTTGTGAAGGTCCAGAGCCACCGGCGACACCTCCTCTCGCGCCATCGACCGGCGCATCACTTCCAGCGCCGCAGATGGCTGCTGGAGACCGAGCACCACCCCCGCCGAGTTCACCTCAGAATCATGGACCACACCCGCCGCCGGAGACGAGCGCAGGGAGTGGGGTGCGTCGTGAGTGGGGGAGTCCAGGAGCCACTCCGCAGCTGGGTCTGCCGGGTCCTCCACCTGAGAGACCGTCTCCAGCGACAAGGAGACCTCACCCGCCGGCGCACCCAGCGAGGCCTCCATGCCGAAAGAAGCAGCAGTCCCACCCACAGCAAGATCGGAGGAAATGGACAGGGGAGGAAATTGGAAAGCAGGGAGGTTGGAGCCGTACTGGAAAAGGCCCAGCGGCGCACCCCTGCCCAACGGCGGGGCACTGCAAGAGCCCGCCACAACTTGAGAGCCCCCACCTCCGCCGCTACCACCAGAGCCCTTGCCGAAGCTTCCCAGAGATTGTTTATCCTTGTTCTTTCCGTTGTGACGCGTCTCGAGCTCAGAGCTTGGCTCCTCTGAGTCCTCAGCAGCGCCGTCGTCCTCCTTGGACGGTGGCTTAGGCAGGCCACCACCTCCGGAACCACTGCCGCCACCTCTGCCCAGCTCCGCTTGAAGGCTGATAGTAAACGGCTCCCCGTTGACGCACAGCTGCACAGTCCCTTTGATGCGATCTGGGTGGCGACACTGGAAACGGACACGAATCGGCTCAGTTTCATGCTTCTTGACTGAGAGCTCATCAACGTCAATCGGGTGTCCAATCATAGTGAGGGACGCCATGATACGCTCCTTGGTCAAGAGATCCTTGGGCAGCCCTAAAATATGCACCCAAACCGACGGCAAGGCCATCCCCGGCCTCACCTCGATGAAGGCTTCTCGGATTTTAGCCTCCGACTGACTGAGCGGCAAGAAGATCCTCCCGCTGCGCGAGCTCATCCGAAGAGTCTCTCTGGACGGAAACCGAACCGAGAATTCGGTTTCAGAGACCTTGGCGACCTGCCAGTCCCAAGCCTCGTCGACCAAGTGCTTGAGCTCGTCCGAAAGCTCGCTCTCTGAGAGAAGCTTGGACTACAGCTGAACCATGGCCGCAAAGACGTCCCCGACGACCTGCGGGAGAAGGGGCTCGACCTCGACGTTGAAGAAACCGCCCCCGGTGATGGCCCCGCCATAGGTCATGAGCAGCAGAGGCTTGCCCCTCGTCGGGCAGTTTGCAGATATGTGCCCCTCCTGGCTGCACAACACACAGAGAGGGTCGAAGGTGCACTCAGACTGAAAGTGGCCTCCCCGGCCGCACTTGAAACACTCTCCGCTGCTGAGCAGGGTAACGCCCTCGCCACCCTTGCCCTTCCCCTTCGATTTCGGCGCCGGAGCCGCTCCCTGCGGCTGCGCCTTGGACTTCCCTTGCTGGCCCGAGGGGCCGCCGCCCCCGCCCCCGGAGCCACCCCCACGAGAGCCTTGACCTTGCGCCGGACCGTTCCGCGGGCGCGAAGCCTCGGCCTTCTTCTTCCTCTTCTGCTCTTCGATCCACCACGGCGGCGGGGGCCCCCAATAGTCCCGTTGCTGCTGATCCGGGAAACGCTGCTCGGGATACCTCTCCTGGTAGTAGTAGTCGTCCTGCTGCGGGAACCACCGTTCCCCATCCTGGCGCCCACCCTCGTCGCCCATCCGTCGTTTGTTCCGACCGTCGTACCAGCGATCCATGGCCACCACCTCAGCGAACGAGCGGGAGAGCGGCAGTGGGGCAGGAAGCTTGCGAAGCACATGGTGAGGAAACAGACCGCGCCGCCTCACCTCCAAGATGTTGGCTACAAACCCTAACATCGGATTAGGGCACCCCCTGGGAAGCCACATCAATTTATACCGCCCCCCCCCCCCCCGGGGCCAAGGCCTCCCTCCCCTGAGAGCTTGGGCTTGGCGCTGGGGACGGTCTGTCCACCACCGGCCCAGCTAGGCACAGGAGAAGCATCGGGTGGACCTCCTCGGATGGGCCGAGGCCCACGACCGGCCCAGCAGGTGGTGGCTCGGGCTGGAGACCCACAACCAGGTTTGGGTCCACCACCGGCATGGGCGACGAGATCGGCGGCCCCCGAACCGGCGAGGATGGAACTAGGGTTCCCTTCCCCAATTCCTCCGCTGCCGCCGGTGGAGACCGGCTCTGCACCTTGGACGCCGCCGGCCGAGGAGACGACAGCGACCAACGGCGACGGACGCCGGCCGGCGCCGAACGGCAGCTCCCCGCCCCACCAGACGGCCCGTCCCCCAGCCGCCGGAAACGTGGTGAGCTGCCGGCAGAGAAACGGGAACCTCGCCCACCAGGGGCGAACGCCACCCGTCGCCGGGAACGGAGCGAGCCCCCAAGCAGGTACCTGCATCCTGGCCGCCGCCGGCCTGCCCCGCACGGCAGGTCCCTTGCTCTGGGAGATGGGGAGGCCACACCGGACGGGAGCCACCTCATCCCCGGCCGCGCCGGACGGGGAGAAATAGGGGAGGCGCGGTGGTCGATCAGGGGGCCGTGCCAAACGGGGAGCCACCTCATCCCTGGCTGTCGACGGTCCCGACGAGGTGCTATTGTGAGGCGCGGTGATCCCCGACTGTGCAGCGCGCTACGTCGGGGTGCCATGGCCATGGCTGTCGGCGGTCCCGACGAGGTGCTATTGGACGACGACCTCGGCGCCCTTGCCGGCCGGTGCAGAGCCGCGACTGTAGTTCCACGAGCGGGCGTCGACTTGGTGCTCTAGGGCGGCCCCGTGGTGCCCTGGGCCGCAGGATCCGGTGGAGGTGGGATGGGGGAGCCCCGCCGGCAGAGATGCGACGTGGTGAGGCGGCGACCCAGGGTGCTGGAGATGCGTCCCACCCTCTCTTCTTGACATTATTTTTCAGATCTTGGCTCCAGGATTAGTTCCAGATTTGTTTTTCAACATGTACTGTACGGTGAATGTCAGATCCAAGACGCGATTTGAAATCTCCCCGCTAATTACTCCCCCTTCATTTCTGTGCTTGTCGATATGGGTTAATTTTATTTCTGAAAATAGTATTTGAAATCAGGAAACTGAAGAACTTTTCAGTTTTTAATTTTCTGACATCTTTTTAACAGAATTTTTACGAGCCTACTTCTGCGTATTTACAAGAAAATTATCTTTTTTGCACCCGCAACCCCATTGAAATTTTTACTTTTTTAGTGGAAAGTAGATGAGCAGCTGAATTTGTGCCTTGCTGTCGGTTGTTCTGAATACTACACCATGGTTTTGAATCCATAGCTTCAAACTGAACATTGGATGGCTTCGGCAGAAAATAAAACAGGTTGGTTTATATAGATTAAATTTTGATTGGTTTCGTTTGGGCTGTGGGCATGAGCTTGTACTGTCAGAGTTGTGTTTAATTTAGATTAGAAACTATATTCTTTCTTTAAAAGATTCCGTCGCAGCTCTATGTATAAAAAATACTAGTCATAGTTTGGCAGGTTGGAGAGGGCGGTTTTACTTTTGTTTTTTTTTTGCGCAATGCGAACATGTTGGCTATCAAAGAAAGTTCCTCTTTCCAAAAGCTGACAACAACGAGCCGGCTCTTTCCAAAAGCTGACAACAACGAGCCGGCAGGTGGCCACAGAGCATAACGGGACGTTACGGTGACACATATCCCGAAATAAGATCCAACGTCTCTAAGCATATGCATAGCTAGCCAGGTGGTTAGCAAATCCGCGTCGATATAAGAATAACTATGAAATCATTTGGTGGAGCATAATGTACACTAATAGGATACATTCAAGATGCACTAAATGGAAGCAAAATCCATAAAGTGAAATAATTTACTATACTCCAAGTAGATATGCATTACAGATTGACGGCTTGGCACTCCTTTGGTTTCCTGGTATATGTGGGAAATTACCAATACAGTTCTTTCTCCATCTGCTTCGTGATCAAATTTTTTGAGTGACCTGTAATTTTATCTGTTTTGTCGCATACAAAAGAACCGAGATTCAGAGATTGTCGAATGCACCGTGGATGACTATCACAGGGTCTTGCTCCTAATATTAAAACGCACAAAATGGGTGTTCTATGCAAATTACAGAAGAGGAATGAAACGTTGGTTAAGGTACATTCTGGGCAAGAAGAGTTCACAAAGAAGTATGCAAATGATGTACTCCAGAATTCTGGGATAACAACTATAAGGACTGAGATGTTCTGACCTGCGAAATGCTTGCATTCATATAGTAATCATAAAGCTTAGACTACAGACAACTACTCCCTCTGTTTCAAAATATAAGATGTTTTAGCTTTATGAAGCAAATGTATCTAGACATCTTTTAGTGTGTAGGTTCATTCGAATACACACACTAAAAGATGTCTAGATACATTTACTTCACAAACCTAAAACATCTTATATTTTGAAACGGAGGGAGTAGATAGTTATACGTCAGCATAGAAAAGTAAATATCTTAGTGCTTTAGGGCAGCCCATGTCCAAGAGAACAGGGAAACAGAAACATGAATGGGCTGCTAATTGGACACATCACAAACTTTGCATCTGGGTTGTCTTATATTTGAAAAGATACACATGTCACGAGCCCCCTAAACTAGATTACTCTTCTTCTTCCTATGATGCACACTATATCATGTTCTAACTCTCTTTCTGAGCTCAGCAGTAATTGTTGGGAATTTCAGAACAAGCAATGCATAACCATCAGTGAACACTGCCCTTTTAAAATTTTCCTCCACTGCCAAGAAGTCAATGCACTTGCTCTTCAACTCGGGACAGTTATATGTTTCGGCGCAAGCTAAGATAGTTGCAACTGTATCTGCCGACACCTTATCCCACAACTTTTGGGCACACATAAGTTTCAGCCGGTCTAGTGCATATCGATCTGCCGCAGCAAGTAGATCCTGAAGTATCTCAGTGGAAGAGTCCCCAAGCTCATCTTCTCCAGGCAACGCATCGGTGTATATGAACCGAAGCATAACTTTGAATGTTGCGGGCGCGATTTCGTGCAGCGTGATGGACGTCATCGCAGCCTCGGCCATTGAGCCAAAGAGCTCCGCTCTGAAGACCGGTGAGCGGGCAGCAAGCACTGCACGGTGAGCACGGAATGTCTCGCCATCGACGGTGAATGACATGTCTGTCCCGTCTGTACGATCTAGCAAGCTGCCGAGATGGATCCCGATGTCTGATGGCGGCACTGGAATAGGGCTTTCGATGACCATGATGCCGCACACAATTGTAATATGCCCCTCTGTTACGTAGTCATTCTCCAGGGTAGTTCTCTTCACAAACTGAGTCCATCCCCAGTCATCGCAGTCACCATTGCTATCAACATCATTGTTGACTGGGAAATCATGGACACGTTCCCTTTTTGTAAACGTGGTAGATGGTTCGCCATCCTTATCCACCAAGAATGCCTCGATAATTGCCTTGACTCTTCTGGTTTTGCTCATGTGCTTGAGGAATATAGAAAGATACTCCCCATTGTGTTCCTTATGTGACCCACGCGGGTAGCAGTCAATCCTCCAGTTATGTCCCCCGACGGAGAAGACGTCAGAGTGGACGGCATTGCCAATGGGAAGCAGCTTTGTTTGCTCGTAGTCCATTCTGAACTGAAAAGAAGAACCCAACATCGTGGTCCTGGTCTGCACCTCCGGCCCGGTCTTGCTCACTGAATAAATTGAAAAGTAAATTCCACAAAAGATTTCACCACCAAATGACAATTAAAATTCTTCTGATTTGTTTCGAAGGCGGGGACCCCCTCAGGTGACTCTGAGTTTTTTCCGCTTTCTCCGATCTCGGAATTGTTCAGATTAAGGAATCGAGGAAGGAGAAGAGGGCACTCACTGGTTGCTAGCGGCCAAAGCTGGCGGCGGTTGGCCTGCTGACTGGTGGTGGCGATCGGTGCTGAGACCCCGCCGCCGCTCCTCAACGAGTTAGCCGGCCGCTCCTCGCAGACCGTCGCCACACTAGCTCTAGGGTTCTGTCTCGCAGTTTTTTTTTTTTTTTGGCAAATGTCTCGCTCTTGGTTGATGGCTTGATGCGGCCGCCGAGTGGCCAAAGCTGTAGCGTGGAAGCTGTATTATTTAACTGGGCCAGTGCATTCAGCCCAGAACAGGCGAACGGGCTCCCCTAAGGATTCAGATTTTCGAATTGATCTTTTTTGCAATCTCACCTTGCTACAGTGAGCACAATTTGTTTTGGAATTCTTCTACTCTGTTATATTTATTAAACGTGAGTTAGATTTTTCTGTTCAATTGAATGTATTTAACCGAGCAAACTATTGGCCAATCAACTGATTGTCTCAAGTCTCAACTGCAGTTGGAAACCTGTACTAAACATCCTATGTAACGGAACATACACGAATGCGCAGCCCTGACCATGCTACCATTCGCCGAGGCCACAACTAGCGAATTGATGATCAGCAGCAAAACAAATAGGATATCATAAGTAGAATAACCAACTCAAAGATTGGAGTGATTCCTCTAAAAATCACCAAATATTCATGTCAAACCAGCGCATTCAAAACAGGTCCTTAGTTTTATAGCTGATCATGTTGGACTCGGCGTCAGACAGGACTCAGGAGTTGGCAAATGCCAATCGTTTAAGCCTCTAGAGAGTCAGCACATCAATCATGATAAACCGTTTTCCTTCTTTCATCAGGTAAAACCAGGCGCAACTCGGATAGCGATTTTGTAGAGACATACACACTACTTTGCAAGGATGGGATGAATCTAAGCCTTCAGATGATTTGCTCGACTGTTGAAACATTGCCAGTCAGACCCTTCAGCAACTGTCACATTGTTCTGGCATTGGCTGAAGTTGAATGCTTCTCCAGGGACACCAAGCTGGACTTCATCAGTGATGTCAGAAGATAGATATACCACTCTTTGATTCCTGAGCAATTACGCTTCTTTTTTCAGCTGCTTCGTGATGAAATCCTAGAGCAAGTTGTAACTTTGTCTGTTTTCTTGCATCAACAAGAACCCAAGATTCAGAGAAACTGTCAAAAGCATTATTAGGATGGCTATCACACTCATACTGTTCTTGCACCTAATAAAAATGCACAAATGGTGTTCTACGCGAATACACAAGACGCATGCCGCGTTGCTTAATGAGTATCTGGGCAAGGAGATTTTAACTGAAGTGTGCGGATGATGTACTCTAGAATTTTGGCATATCAACATAACTGAGATGTTCTGAGCTCCAACATGCTTGCATTTATATAGTACTTATGGAGCTAAGACTACAGACAGCTAGATTGTTATAGATCAGCATAGAAAAAGTAAAGATCTTAGAAGCTTCAGGACAGGACATGTCCAATAGAACAAAAAACACAAATGGGCTGCTAATTAGGCACAACACTAACTTTGCATACTGGTAGTCTTACGTTTGAAAAGATAGCAGAGGTCATTCACCACCTGAACTGTACACATGTAGATGGATCCGATCGTATTATTTCCTAACTCTCTTTCTGAGCTCAGCAGTGATCGATGGGAATTTCAGAACCAACAATGCATAACCATGAGTGAATGCTGCCTCTTTGAAATTTTCCTCCACTGCCAAGAAGTCAATGCACTTGCTCTTCAACTCAGGACAGTTGTATGTTTCCGCGCAAGCTAAGGTAGTTGCAACTGTATCTGTCGACACCTTATCCCACAACTTTTGGGCAGACATAAGTTTGCCCGAAGACGAGCTTGGGGACTCTTCCACTGAGATACTTCAGGATCTACTTGCTGCGGCAGATCTGTGTATATGAACCGAAGCAGAACTTTAAAAGTTGCAGGTGTGATTTCCTGCAGTGTGATGGATGTCATCGTAGCCTCAGCCATAGAGCCAAAGAGCTCGGCTCTGAAGACCGGTGAGCGGGCAGCAAGCACTGCACGGTGAGCGTGGAAGGTCTGGCCGTCAATGGTGAATGACACGTCCATCCCATCCGTGTGATCTAGCAAGCGGCCAAGATGGATCCCGATGTCCGAAGGCGGCACGGGAATAGAGGTGCCATGTATGACCATGATGCCACACACAATTGTAACATGTCCCTCTGTTACATAGTCATTCTCCAGGCCGGGTAGTTCTCTTCACAAACTGAGTCCATCCCCAATCGACAACATCATCACCACAATTGCTGCAACCATCGCTGTTGATTGGGAATTCATGAATGTGTGTCCTCTTTGTGGCTGTTTCACATGGATGGCCATCCATGCCCATCAGGAAGACCTCGAAGATGGCCTTGACGATTCCGGTTCTGCTCCTGTGCTTCAGGAAGATAGAAAGATACTCGCCGTTGTCTGCCTTATTTGACCCACGTGGGTAGCACTCAATTCTCCAGTTGTGTCCCCCGACGGAGAAGACGTCGGAGTGGATGGCCTTGCCCATGGGAAACTGCTTGGTTTGCTCGTAGTCAATTTTGAATTGAAAGACAGCAGAACCTAACTTTGTGGTCCTGATCTGCTCCTCTGGCCCGGTCTTCTTAGCTTTCTTACTCACTGAAGAAATTAATAAGTAAATTCAACAGCAAATTTTGCCACCAAACTGACATTAAAAAATGACTTTTTCCGAAGGCAACACAAAAAGATAGCATGGTGTGCTTTCGGTTTTAGCCTATTCAGAGTTTCTAGGAGTTTTATGCCAACGAAATTAGAGGCTCTTAGTTAGATTTACATAACAGTGGAGTTGCACTTGATGGCACTTAGTCATTTCCTCTGCAATCCTAAAGCATAACAGAAATTAGGAAAATTATAGTTCAAAAATATATTTTTAGCTTTTGCCTCTCTGCATCTGTGTTACTAGTATACATACTAGACTGAAAGTTTCCAACCATTAGTTTCGATCCATCTAACAATACTAACTAATATGTAATTTGTATTTGTGTTCAATTTAAAAGACACCGGTTGGCTAGTTTGTGTAAATCCATCTAACAGTACTAACTAGTATGTAATTTGAATTCAATTGAAAAGACACCAGTCGGCTAGTTTGTGTAAATCCAATAGTAATATTAGTATGTGATGATATATCTGGCGTCTCGAAGTGACTAGTTTCAAACTCTGAGGACCAAAACGCCATGGACGAGGGGAGCGTTGCAAGCTAAAAAAAGTAGTCGTCGATAGCTGGTGCCAATTTGACTATGCCCAGGCCTAAACCCTAAACACAGAAAGTGAAATCGCTATTTGTGTGTGAAACTGTGAATCGATCATAGTGATCTTCTAACCGCTATCATTGTTGGCCATAGTGTGGGATGTATTCATGGGGTTGGCTGATCAGCCAATTCAGCCGTCGGAAACTTACAAAATTATGTATACTTATGGCCCAGTGCTAAATGGCCTCAGTTGACGATTTGTTCAGATTGATGAACCGAGGAAGCAGAAGAGGTGACTCACTGGCCTGCTAGTAGATCGGTTGTGGCGATCACTGCTGAGACACCGCCGCCCGCTTCTCCGCGAGTTCGCCGTCCGCTCCTCGCCTGCTCTGCGCAGCCGCCGGCCGTCCGTCGCCACACTAGCTCTAGGGTTCTCACTTTGCGGCCGCCGAGTGGCCCAAGCTTTATCCCTCTTTTTTAGTGTGGAAGCTGTATCATTTAACTGGGCCAGTTTTGATCCGCATTCAGCCCAGAACAAGATGCACGGGCTCTCCTAGAAATTAAGGATGTTTGGTTTGGTATGAACTTTGAATTAATCTTTTTTTTTATCTCACCTGGCTACGGTGAGCAAAATTTGTTTTGGGATTGTTCTGCGCTGTTATATTTCAACTGGGTTAGATTTTTGCTGGTAAAATGAATGTATTTACCTGAGTAAACTTTTTGCCCATCAACTGTTTGTCTGAAATACCATTTGGAACCTGTACTAACGTCCGTATGTAACGGAATATACGAACACAAACGTTCAGCCTCACAATGTTACTATTCACTGAGTCTACACCTAGCCAACTGATCAGCGACAACGCATCAACAAACGAACAGGATAAGATGGATAAATTAACCAAAAAATACTGGAGTGATTCCTCTGAAACTGAATATTCATGTGAAACCAACCGCATTTAGGACAGGACCTTAGTTTTATAATCATGTTCAGACTCAACGTCAGTCAGGAGCTAGCAATGCCAATTGTTCATGCCTCTACAGAGTCAGCACATCAATCACCATAACCATTTTCCTTCTTTCGTCAGGTAAAACAAGGCACAACTGGGATAGCGATTTTTCAGAGACATAAGCACTACTTCGAAAGGATGGGATGAATCTAAGCCTTGACGTGCTCGCGGATGAATTGCTCGACTGCTGAAACATTGCCAGTGATGCCGGCACCTTCAGCAACTGTCACATTGTTCTGGCATTGGCTGAAGTTGAATGCCTCTCCAGGGACACCAAGCTGGACTTCATCAGTGATGTCAGCAGATGATATGGCATTCCTTGATTCCCGAAGCTTGTTCCTGAAGAAATAACAAAGTCCGCAAGCGTTAGAGCCATGTAAGATATCAAATTAGCCACCTAGCCTGTGCAAATGCTCATGGGTGACTTTAGTTAAATGAGTTATAGTACAACTACAGTTATTCCAGGATCAAAAGATTACAAGCAGAACACATATGTAAACTATTTTGCAGTATAGTGCCAAAATTAAAAGGATGCGTTCAAGATGCCGTAAATTGAGGCAATTTCACATAATTTACTATATGGCAACCCAACAATGCATTCATAGTTTCTAACAGTCCAAATATGTCATATATGAAAAAAAGAACATACACTTCTTTTTCGAGCTGCTTCTTGATGAACTCCTTTGAGTGAGCTGTAACTTTGTCCGTTTTGTTGCAGAAAATCAGAACAGGAACCCTTTTCTTCACAACAGTTGCCTTCGTCAAAATATCATATAAGTACCTGCGATAAGAGATCATTGTGAAATATACCAAGTTACGAACTGCATCAGATATCATCAAACTTTCTTCTATACGTTTGAAGCTCTGAATCACCCTCTTAGTTTTGATCAAACATGTGATGGGGTCAACAGGTAGATAAAGTAGAAACTGTAGATATTTCTGAGAGCAGAAATGAAGTCAGAAAAATTACTCTGCAGCAGCTTGCATACTAGACAAAAAATCCTGAGCATCAACAACAAAAACAACTCCAGCTGCCTGAGGCAGGAATTCATCAAGCTTAGGTTTCAGCCTTGCATGACCAGGAACATCAACAACATGAACAGGTTTCACTTTGCCTTTCTGCAGGGAGAACAGAGCAAAGTCAAAAACCAAGTCTTGCAGCCGGCAAAAACATGTATTATATTTATATCAAGATGCAGCAAGGATCCATCTCCATTAAAATTGCCTAACCCTTTCAAGTTCTGAATGCAGCACGAACGTATCATTGTTATGTTCCATTGATGTCACGGTTCCCTGATGTGATGATCCATCACGAAGCTAACAGGAAGAAGAAGGACGAATTAGCACAAAAACAGAAGATGACATAAGGCAGCCTGTTTGCGTGCTTCATGGGTTATATATATAACTATATGAGTGACAGGAAATAATCTTGGCTCATCAAATTAATTTCATACAGGCATGCCCTATAAAAATCATACCATGAGGCCATACAGTAAATCAAGGTTCCAAGGCAAGACCCACGCCAGATTACTTTAGAAATCAGAGTAGAAAAAGCTAGGTAAGTCTTTTTCTAATCTTCCGAACCATAATGCATGGATAGAAGGTTAGAAACATAAATGGAAGAAAAATGCAAGCCGACTCCCTAACTTCTATAACTTGACCAAAAGTGGCAATCAAGTATGCAAACCCAGCAGTTATCTGTGGTTTATTACTCCAATCTAATTCTATGATTCAAGTTAACCAACCAGAATTTGAATAGCTGTATCACTAAACTGGTAAGAGAGACTTGCCATAAAACAAAGGGAGCATGGACAGAACTGGAATGGTTAGAGTAGATAATTACCTGGTAGAAAAGAATGGTTTTACCACTTCCACTAAGCCCAGATAGCACTATGGTGTTGGATTTCGAGGATTTCAAACAAGAAGCTGCTTGCAAAAACCAAACATACACTGATCATCAATTACTGCACATATGAAACCAATGAACGTAGAATAGAAGTTACAATCACAAAAGCAGAAAACCATAGAAAGCATCACAATACAACAACATATTTTAGATCTTGAGGCGCGCCGTGGTATAAACTAATGTAATAAGTGCTGATGTTACACCTTTGAACATAATTTATCTCCAGATAAAAAACCCAATTCCTTTTACTTGTTTTATTAAGATGACACATATTACCATGTTATTGTCTCTGCCAGATGGTTTGGTGTTCAAGAACTAATAATTTCCAACGTCTTGTATTCCCCAAAAAAAAAATCCAACGTCTTATAGTGTTGAACTTTTACAAGGTGCGCTTGCAAATTTGATTAACAGATAAAATCAACAGAACTTCAACATTAGCTTGCATAACTTATTGCCCACTGCAAAGTATAAAGTCAAAATCAGCTACAGTCTGAACATGAACTGACAATTTCAATGGCCCATTGGCCCTGCTTCCATTCTGAGCCAACGGTTTAGGAGGAAGCAAGGATAGTATTCCGAACTTAACAGGTCATCCCAGCATATAGAGACAGGCTAGTGCATCCATACTATAGATTATGGTTTTTAACTTTTTATCCAAACCTAACTGCAACTTGCTGCCCCAGTTGAGCTAAATTACACACAGGGTATGGACCAGTTCTCAGTTTGATTCAAGCCATGGACTCAACTATGCTTCAACCAAACCTACTGACATTACACTACAGCTAACTACAGAACTGTTCATCCATCACAACTAGATTGTTCGTCAAAAAACGATGGCTCATAGCTACACATGGAACGCACAACATCAAACAGGACCGGTAATTTTACACCCACGCCAGTTCCTGATGCTAAATTACAACATATATCGACTATTTCAGGACTCAATCTGCTTGTGTCCTCGAATTTAGGGCAGCGCGAGTCACATGAAAGCGAACCCAGCAGCGACTCAGAGACTCGGGAGCAAGGATAAGGTTGCGGGGAGGAGCTTAGGCTCGGTAAATCACCTGCGACGAGCACCAGAATTGTGAGGGCAATGACCGCGACGGCGACGTAAATCTGCTCCGGGGGCTGCTGGCGGATCCAGCGCTCGGCCTGGCCCGCCCACGCCTCGGCCTGGCTGAGCCACTCGTCCATGGCCGCGCGGAGACCGCGAGGTACGCGAGAAGGGGCGAGCGGCGGTGGGGCAGCCGGATCTAGGAGCGGCGGGACGGGGAGCGGGAAAGGGGAGGAGGAAGATGGAAGAGGAAGGAGGAGGCGAAGGATGGATGAGTTGGAAACAGATCACGATACGATGCGTGGGCACGAAGGCGAACGCAACTGGACTCTTGTTGGGTCGTCACGTGATGGAGGAACCAAGGTATTCGGGCCGGCCCATACCACACAGACCTTTTTCTAATCGGCATTCAACACCCTCCCATCTGGGAGCTCCTATTCAATCTAAACTCTCTCAAAAAAATCAATTTAAAAATTCTCCCCTCAAAAAAATCAATCTAAAAAATAAGAAAAGGGATCTCCTATTGGGCGCCTTTTGCGTTGTGGACGCCACCGACGCCCGCAGCTAGGGTACCATGGGCCGGCCCGACAATAGCGACAAGAGAGGTCATCTTCTTCCTCGGTCTCAAACCGTAACACACTGCACTTTCTCACACCCCCACAGTCGCTGGCCAAGCCGCATGCGCCCGCCACCCGCAGTCGATGACGCTACCGCCCTGCCTCGCCACCCCTCCCTGTTCGAGCCACGACCTCCGCCAATCCTTCGCTACCCCCACCTTCCATCTAAACCCTCCCATGTCCAGCCGGTGAATCCTCCCAGCACCCTGCCACCTGAACCCTAAGATCTCGTCGCTAGTGAATCTACATGCACCGCACCCCATCCTTAAGTTCCATTACTCCCCTCCGCCGACAATGTTGCGATGAGCCGCGTTGTCCTCGTCTACGGCGAGGTCTTGGCCTTGCCTTTGTTGGCAATGTCGCGACAGGTCGCGTTGTGGTGACCCAGCATACCACTGCATGTTGTAGTATACAAGTCGTTGACATAACACTCGTGAAGTACCAATTCACAAATATTACATCCCTCAGAGTGGTACAACAGAAACATAGCGGTCTTTATTCAAGCACTGAATATTACAAGCCATAATGTTACAAAGGATTCCAGTTCCTCCTCGGTCCAAAGAGGAACACTAGGTGGTTCTAAGTTGATACAACAAACCTTAGCTACAACTGAAAGTAGTAAACTAAACATGATGTCTAACTCTAGTCGCTTTATTCTAGGTGTCCGATGCGACCAAAGTTTCTATCCTACGGTTCTAAGTGTCGGCCTCCTCCTCGGTTCCTTCGTCGGGACCATAGGAGATGGTGTAATCAATGCCTTCGACTCCTCCTGATAGATCCGGTTCTTCGTAGTAGACCTCCTCGTAGTTCTCCGGGCTTCCTTCAGTTTCTTCAAACTGGCCCTCCGAGTCTAAGCAAGGGTTAAAAAGGAGTGGGGTGAGTAACGAGCGTTACCCAACAAGTTCATTTAGTAGCATAGAGGTGTTTGATGCACTAGCTACGACCATAGACTAGAAAGTCTTAGGCCAAATGCAGTTTTTTGTAAGCATTTCTTCAAAGATTGATTTTATTCAAAGAACTATGTCCGTCAGTCTTCACGGGTTGATTAGAGCTTCGATGGGCTCCTTTCCTGCCGTGTTCGTAGCTCCTTCCCGGAACAGGGAGTATCTTGATACTTTTTGTGCACTCTGCAGAGGTGGTCACTTGTACCCATAGGAGATCAACACTTTGCTACACAACCGAGCGTACTTTCCCGTCCATACTTCCTTGGTATGGGGCCCAACCGTTGATCCGAGCCATCACTGTTCCTTCCCGCGACCGTGCATACCCACCCTTTTGCGGCTCCAACTTCGGTTCGCTACCCTCGCCGGTCTACATCTTTGGTAGTTGCCGACCTCGGCATACTTGCCTTTCCTAGACAATGAGTTACCCCCACCGGATACGGTTACACTTCTTTTTGGTAACACTGGCCTCGGCACTCTACCCCCGTCGTTGCCGCAATCCATCATAGACCGCCAGAATCGTGAATTCATTAGGGGAAATCCACCCATCCCGAAGCTCCGCGCAGGGAGACAACTGCTCCGAAACGGCGCGTCCGTTGATATCCATGAGGGAAAAGATACAGCTGACTCTCCCATCCCATTCCATACCCTATGGTTGACCATATTTTATGGCAGAAGAATCACTGGCGACATTGATTATTAGTCCTAGGTGAACATTCTCGGTACAGTGGGACCTCCACCATACTCTTACCATGGTCCCACTGCCCACCTTCCTAGGTCGACAACCATTATGATTGCTAACCACTAAGCATATTCATTGAAGAAAAGCAGAACATTTGCTTTTAATGCAATCATAATTATAATACCACCTGTATATTTGCAAGTACTTTGTTAAAGATAAATAAGAGATATGAGCAAGAGTGAACTTGCCTGCAAACTGCAAGGTAGTGCAGTTGGATTTGTTGAAGTGACCCGGGACCTCAGGTTCTGGAAAACAGCATCATTGTCCGATAAGGGCAATGGTTAAAGATTCAAATAATGCATGCTCCTTCATAGTGTGTGTATTCCCTTTAACCCCCCAGAAGTATTTTATTCTCATCCTAGGGTTTATATACTCCTTTTATGATTTTAAAGAGTATATGTTATAAATTGCTTCATTCAAGGATATTCTTTAATACCTTGGAATGGAGTTCAATTTTGATAATGAGTTCTATTCTAATTAAGAAGAAATCCTTTTAAGTTTTCATTCCTAATATTCTTACCTGGTGAATTATTTTAAGTGGATATACTCTAATTATGATTTTATCAGAGTATATATATTAGGTGAAATCCATTCAAGAACACTAAGGTCAAATTCTTGAATGAATTTACTTGATCTTAATTCAAGAATTTTATTTCCTCTTTTATTTTTGCATTTAAATCATTTCTAGAGGTTTTTCTTTTAAAAGAAAGGTTCATAAGACAATTATGAATAAACCTTATTTTATTCATGATATCACTATTTAAGTGATTTAAAAGATCAAATCAATTAAAGTTATGTTGGAGAAATCTAATTTATTTTTCTGCTTTTAATTGGGTGTTGAAAAACTTTTTCTAGAAAAACCCTTTTCCTTTTATCAATTTCTGTTTTTAAAATTTGTTTAAAAACTCTTTCCCTCATCTCTCTCTCTGCCAACCCTGGCCCACCTGTCGGGCCAGGCCCACCTATCGGCGCCAGCCTACTGGTCGAGCCCGACCAGCGGCTCGGTCCGCCCGACCGGTCGCCTCTTCCCCCGCGCTCACTCGCGTTGCCCTCTCTCTCGCGCCTCCCCTGGCGACTGCATCGCCTCACCGCCGCCGCACTTGATTCCGACGAGCTCCGCCGGTCTCCGCTGTTGAGATGGTGATCAATCGATAGATCAAGCGATGGCGATTCCGCCTGTCCGCGAGATCTGATCGATTGCCTCCTGGTCGTTTGTATTCCCTTTGCCTTCGAAGCTCGGGACCTTGGCCATGGCGACCTCGAGCTTGCTCTCGAGCTGTTGTGCCTTGTCCGTGGCGAGATCTGGGCTTCGTGAGCTGGGTGCTTCGTCGACGTATCGTCGGCGACTTCCCCTGGCTTGATGTCGTCGTGGCCGCGCGGGCACTGCCTCGCCATGCCACGGTGGTATCTCCTGGGCGTTGTGTAAGTGCTCCTTCCCTTCTTCTCCTCCTCTGCATCTTTCTATAACCACCTGGAGCTTGCTCCATGCCCTCCTGGAGCTCTGCTCCATGCCCTACTGGAGCTTTGCTCCGTGCTGACCATGCCCACCTTGAGCTGGCACTGGCTAAACTCACCTGGAGCTTATGCTGGCCATGCTCTTCTGGAGCTTGTGCTGGCCAAAATCCTTTACCTTCTGTTGTACTGGGTTTCTTCCCCAACCTACACTGGTGCTGTGCGATTCAGTGGGCTATGATGTGTGTTGCTTAAGCTCTATGATCTTACTGTTAAGCTAGATCATGCTTGTTTAGTTGCTACTGTTAGTTTCAGTTAACTTTGTTAACTGAAACTTGTTGTTTCAGTTAACTGCATATCCTGGTGGTCTGTTACCGTTGAATTCATCACCTGCTGTTGTTGTTTGACTTGCTAGTGCCTAATCTTGATCAATTTGATCAAGTGCATGGATAACTATGTGTTCTAGTTATCTCTGAATGTGCTGTTTAAGTGGCTAATGTCATTAACAGTTTCACTGCACTTTCTTGCAGTGCTTCTGTTGTGCTGATTTAATGATGTAGCTATTATGTTGAGCTTGGTTCTACCTAGCTGTGATGCAACAGTTCATGCCTGCTGTTATGGCTCTTGCAGTAGCTGTTAGCTCACTACTTCACTGTGATGCCTCCTTGAGGTGTTCACAGTTACTGTGGGTTTTAAGTTTGGTGCTCTTGAGAGTAGATCACTCTCTGTGGTGATCTGCTGATGGCTTATTTGATTGAAAGTGTCCCTGTCCACTTTGCCCAGATGCTTAACTGAACTTGGTCAATTTTAATTGATAGAGCTGATGGTTTTCTAGGTTTTAGGCCTAAGTCTTGGTAGCTACGCAACCCATGTGCCACTCCTGGCCTTGCTCTTACTTCTGTGAGTATTTCCTTTGAGAAATTCCCAGATAAGTTGTGTGTTAGGGAGTAGGTGTTGTGGATGGCCTTGTCTCCAAGGTCTTGGCCTCCTGAACATCCAAATGATGACCAAAGCCTTTATTTCATCAAGCTTTGCTTGATCTTTGTATGGCTTTACTTGATCTTTATGTGGCTGTGCTCTGTGCAGTCTGCCTGGGAGAATGACTTGTGAGTTCTCTCCCAGCACTCATGTGTGCTGTGGTTTAATAATAACCTGCTGCTGAAGAGTAGCTTGTTCTTCTGGAATATTCTGATTTCCTGCTTCTTGTGGCAAGCCTGCTCCTCCTAGCTGCTTGACCTAGTTCCTAGTCGAACTAAGTGACCATGTTGGTCTTTGGCTTTGCTGGATGGTTTATTTGGTGATGTGTTGGGTGTGAATCTTCCCTGTTGCTCAACACATGAGCAGGGTTGATTGTGTGGTGATGATTCAGTGGTGCTAGTGTGTTCTTGATGATGATGGTGTGCTTGGTGTTGCTGCTGATGGTGTGGTGGTGCTGATCTTGGTCGACTGTGATCTTTAGTCGAGCCAGTTTCACCACTGTGGTGCTTTTATACTTGGTCTTGTGCTTTGGGTGTGTGACACCTGAGTGCATGCATATGGTGACTATGCTGCTATGGCTGCCTTGCCCATCTCGGCTGGCCTGGGATATTTCTACCCGAGCCCTTGGTGATAAGATCAAGCTTCTGATGATTATCTACAGTGGAGTGTTATTTCTGAATGCCACTTGGCAAATGTTACCTTGGCAAACTTGTTGTTTCTTTTATTTGTTTGCAGGTGCCAAGATCAGAAGAGAAGAAAAGAAAGAAAGAAGACTCTTAGTTTCTTTTAGAATTATAACTTGTAATCTTCCATTTCTCCTTTATGTAATTATCTTGGATTCTTTCCAAGTTGTATTATTCTTTTATTCTTGAATTATGTAAAGTCAATGTAATGTGTGTGTGATGATCAATACAATTTAAGTTTGCTCTAAACTTGATTGATGTTTAATTTCTATTTCTATTTCTTTATGAATATTTATCCTTTCTAAATGTGCCTTTAATTCAAAATTCAATCATTCAAATTCAACTTGATTTATGTATTAGTTCAAATTCCAAAGCTTATAGCTAGGGTTTAGTGGTTTAAGTCATCACTCCTCACAACAATGGATCAAAAGAGATCATGTCCAAATCTTTCGCACTTCGAGAGTTCACCATTTCCCCTCGAAGAGAGATTCGATCACTCCTAGGTTTTAGAAACAAAAGCGCGAAAAAATCCTGTAATTTTAGATGCAATGCACAGAAGCCCTTCTAATCTACCCCGGAGTTGTCCTACGTTCTGGGATGTTACAGACTTCCCCCCTTAATATAAACTTCGTCCCGAAGTTTGGGGTAAGATGTACCTGAAGAAATCTGGATAGGCTATTCATAAATCTTCTTCCTTTTCCCAAGTAGCTTCTCTTTCCGGGTGATGCTTCCATTGTACTTTGCAATACTTGATGGCTCTATTACGGAGTTGCTTCCAATTCTCTACCAAAATTCTTGATGGTTCTTCAACATAGGTCAAATCAACTTGCACTTCGACCTCATCGTAAGATATAGTTTCTTCTAGTGTCTTCATACATTTGCGAAGTTGAGAAGCATGAAATACATTGTGAACTTTTGATAGTTCCTTTGGCAGTTCTAACTCAAAGGCTACTCCTCGACTTTGACTTAGAATCTTGAATGGTCCAGTATATCTTGGGCTACGCTTTCCTTTGACTCCAAAACGATGTACTCCTTTCATGGGGCTAACCCTTAGGTAAACCATGTCCCCAACCTGAGGTTCCCATATCCTCCGCTTGGAATCAGCATAGCTTTTCTATCGACTTTGTGCAATCTTTAGTCGGTCTCGAATGACATCAATTGCATGTTGTTTCTCCTTGACATAATCTGGATGAAACTCCTTACTGGCTCCTGGTTCATACCAACAAATAGGTGATCGGCACTTTCTCCCGTAAAGTGCTTCAAATGGTGCCATTTGAATACTGCTTTGGTAACTATTGTTATAAGAAAACTCTGCCAGTGGTAAGTGTTCTTCCCATGATCCTCCGAAGTCTAAAGCACATGCTCGAAGCATATCTTCTAGAATCTGATTGGTCCTCTCAGTTTGACCTCCCATCTGTGGGTGATAAGCAGTGCTAAAGTCCAGTTAGGATCCTAGAGCTTTATGTAATTGCATCCAAAAAGCTAAAGTGAATACGGATCCTCGATCCGATACTATTGTCTTCGGTACTCCATGTTTGCTGACTATCTCTTGAACATATAGGTTTATTAACTTTTCTCCGGAATCTTTCTGATTGACAGCCAAGAAATGTGCGCTTTTAGTCAGTCGGTCAACTATTACCCATATCATGTCCTTCTTCTTCGGTGTCAGTGGTAATCCTGTGATAAAGTCCATTCCAATCTCTTCCCACTTCCATTCGGGAATACTTAAAGGTTGCATAAGTCCAGCAGGACTCTGATGTTCTGCCTTCACTCTTTGACAGGTATGACATTCTGACACGAACTTAGCTATCTCCCGCTTCATATTATTCCACCAGAACAGTTCCTTAAGATCCATGTACATCTTGGTGCTTCCCGGGTGTATAGAATATGGTGTTTCATGTGCCTCCTTAAGTATCAATTCCTTGATTTCTGGTATGTCTGGCACACATATTTGGTCATGAAACCAAAGTGAATTGAAATCACCTAGACGGAATTCTGATGGTCTACCCTCCTCAATCCTGCAGATTTCTTCGGCAATAAATGCATCCTCATCTTGTCTTCGAATTATTGTGTACTTGAGATCGCTATGTCGTTCTTCTATTATCTTCTCGGTAGCTAAACTACCTAAAGATTGTACTTCAAGACATTGAATATCCAACCTCTCTAAATCCATAAGCAATTCCTTGGGAAGTTCTCGGTTCATCGGTTGGGTGTCTGTACTCTTTCTGCTCAAAGCATCGGCTACCACATTGGCCTTCCCCGGTATATAGTTGATGATCAAATCATAATCCTTGATCAATTCTAACCATCTTCGTTGCCTCATGTTCAATTCCTTCTGAGTGAAGAAGTATTTGAGACTTTTATGATCTGTATACAGTTCACACTTAGCTCCATAGAGAAAATGCCTCCATCCTTTTAGTGCAAACACTACGGCTGCTAGTTTCAGATCATGTGTTGGGTAATTAACCTCATGTGGTCGTAATTGAAAGGGTTTCGCAGCAGAAAATCAAAAAAAATTCCTACGGATGCGAACAAGAAAGCCAAGATCTAATCTAGGAGATGTAATCAATGAGAGAGGTAGATGAGATCTTCATACCCTTGAAGAAATCGCACAGCGGAAACGTTCAACAGAACGTGGAAGATGTAGTCATACTAGCCGTCTCCTCCCCGCGATCCGATCCGATCCTACGCCGCAAGTGGCGGCGCCTCCGAGAGATGCACACGTACGGTGCAGCGACGTCTCCTCCTTCCTTGGTCCAGCAAGTATGGTGGAGAGATAGATTGGATCTGCAACACGATGGCGTGGTGCTTATGGTGGAGAGTTTCTGCGGCAGGGCTTCGCCTACGCACAGTCGCGAGAGAGAGAGGTGGAGGGGCAGCAGTTGGCTGGCGGCTAGGATTGGAGTGGAGGGAGGCTGCGCCCCTGCCCCTCCTTATATGGGGGGCTGGCCGGCTGCCTTGGCCCCTCCTCCAAGTCCTAGGGCGGCGGCCTAGGGGGAAGAGTGGGGGGCAAGTTTCCCCCCCTCCTTCTGGAAGCTTCCCTTAGGGTTTCCCCTAAGGGCTGGCCGGCTGGGCCTTAGGGGCCTTGTGCGCCTAGCCCAAAGTGGCCAGGACACTTCCCCTTAGGCCCACATAGGCCTCCGACAAGTGGGCCCACGTTGGTCCCACTCTGGAACCTTCTAGAACCTTCCGGTAAAATACCGATAAACTCCGAAACGATTCCGGAATCCAAAAACTGCTTTCCTTTATATGAATCTTATTCTCCGGACCATTCCGGAACCTCTCGTGATGTCCTGGATCTCATCCGAGACTCCGACCAAAAACTCATAAACCAATTATCCATTCTATCCTAGCATCGATGCATGTTAAGTGTGTGACCCTACGGGTTCGAGAATATGCAGACATGATCTTCTATCAATAATCAACAGCGGGATCTGGAAACCCATATTGACTCCCACATATTCATCGATGATCATATCGGATGAACCACGATGCCAGGATTCAATTAATCCCGTATATGTATTCCCTTCATCACGCGATATTTTACTTGCCCGAGATTCGATCGTCGGTATCGCCATACCTAGTTCAATCTCGTTCACAGCAAGTACTTTACTCGTTCCGTAATCCGATATCACTTTGTGATTAACTCCTTAACCATGTGCTTGCAAGCGGTGTTGATATCGATTACCGAGTGGGCCCGAAGTATATCTCTCCGACTCGGGAGGGACAAATTCCATCTCGATACATACAACCCAACAAGTACTTTCCGATCACCTGAGAGACACCTTTATGATCACCCTATCATAGGATGGCGTTTGATGACCTCAAAGCTTTCTTCCGATACCAGGGAGTTGCATTATCTCATGGTCTAAGGAATACAATACTTGACATAAGAAAAGCTTCGCAAAGATGAACACGATGACACGATCTAATTGCTCTGCTTTATTTGGGTCTGTCCATCATATCATTCTCCTAATGATATGACCTCATTATTAATCGACAACTCATGTCTATGGTTAGGAAACCTTAACCATCATTAATCAATGAGCTAGTCTAGTAGAGGCGTACTAGGGACACGGTGTTGTTCATAAACCACACAAGTATTAATGTTTCCGCTTAATACAATTATAGCATGGAGTATAAACATTATCATAAACAAGAAATATGATAATAACAATATTATTATTGCCTCTAGGGCATATTTCCTTCAGTCTCCCACTTGCACTAGAGTCAATAATCTAGTCAATACTTGCGCATTCAACACCTATGGCATTCTGGTGTTACTCATACGCGTTGCACGTGGTAAACCTTATCTACGGGTCTGACACTTTCAGGTCCGTTTGTATTTGCATATCTTTTGCGTCATCACGCATTACTCATCTTGACATGAGATGGTATCGTATAAACTTGGTCTTCTGGCGAGACCTCAATTTCTTTGCCGAGACTGTGTTGTCACTATTGTCATACAATAGAACTACATGGTACTAGCACACTTGGAACTAAACCTCCATGATCGGATTGTGGAAATTTAATTTTCCTGTTACGATGGTTTTCCACTTTGTTCTGAAATTCTTTGAACTTTTCAAACGTTTCAGATTTATGTTTCATTAAATAGACATACCCATATCTATTTAACTCATCAGTAAAAGTGAGAAATAGCGATATCCACCGCGCGTCGAAATACTCATTGGTCCACACACATCGGTATGTATGATTTCCAATAAGTCCGTTGCTCGCTCCATTATTCCGGAGAACAAGGTTTTGATCATCTTGCCCATGAGGCATGGCTCGCACGTGTCAAATGATTCAAAATCAAGAGACTCCAAAAGTCCATCAGAATGGAGTTTCTTCATGCGTTTTACTCCAATATGACCTAGACGACAGAGCCACAAAGAAGTTGGATTATCACTATCTACTTTGCATCTTTTATGCCGCTTCTAAAGCGATTATATACTTAGTCCTTGTTGCAGTGTCCGCCACAATGTTAACATTGGAACTCATCCAAGTCATCATGGAACTTTCTTCCATCTTATTGTGCCACCTTCTAACTCAAACAAATAGCTTAAAATTGAGATAAAATTTTACCTGTATATGTGACAAAGCCAATGTAACACATTGCAATGAACCATTTGTCACTTTCGCATACAGAATATATTCTTAGTTCTTCGAAAGTACATAAGAATATTCTTACTATTGTCCAACGATCATCATATGAATACTCGTAACCTTTCAGCGCATTGGACATATCTGGATCTACATATCATGGAACACAAGATTGATAAAATCTATCTTGCGGTTTCACTCATCAAGTGTCAAAACAATTGATTCTTGCTCCAACCTCTTCCATGCAACAAGAACCGTTCTTATTGTTTCCATATTGAACAAATTCAATATTTCATCTATGTACTCTGGCAAAACTATATTAGTGCCTCAATCTATCTGCATAGACATTGATGCTTAATATTTTGGTTTTACCTAAGTCTTTCATCAAAAAAACTAATTTTAATGAAAACTTAACAATATCAAGAAAAACACATTATTTCCAATAAACGATATGTCACCTACATAAAGCATTAGAAATATGTCTTAGCACTCCCACTTACTTTCTTGTAATACAAGCATCTTCAAATATCTTGATGAAATTAACACTTTAACATTTTCATCATTGAAGATTCCAACTTCGCTATGCTTACTTCTACCATAGAAGTTTGCATACATATCTAGCAACCTTTGAATCAACAAAACCCATTGGGTCATGTCATTTATTCAACTATCATATCTCAATATGTAATTGTTGCTAGAATAATTCATATGACGAAGTCAGGGCCCATCATCGCTTCTTTGTATATTGTTGGTTACTATTATCTAATAATATCTCGTCCTCAAATCTTACTATTTGATTACGACCAACTTGGTTAAATAGGAACTTTGATGTCCATGAGTACAACATATTGTAGGTGCGGTAGCCATGAATGCAGTTGCCGCTTCCAGAACATTTTCCGTGCTGCGCTACTTTGCTCATCTTGCTCAGGTTCAATAACCTCATCAAGTTCTATTTTCCTCCCACTTAAACCTTTCGCGAGAAAACTCCTTCATAAGAAATTCACTTTTAAGTGACAATCACTATGTGTTTGGGTTCATAGTAGAAGGAATACCCATCGACATTCTTTGGGATGACCTACAAAGACTTACTAATCCGATTTTGGTTGTAAACATTTTACATATGCCATGCATACCAAAATTTAAGAAAAGACAACTATAACTTGTACGGTGTCATTTCAGCGGATTATGATGGTGCTCTATTCAGTGAAAAGCGGTAGTCTCTAAAGCATAATCCACAAATTATATTGGTAGTTTTATTTCATCATTGATCTAACCATGTCAAACAAGGTTTGATTACATCCATCGAAAACTCCATACTGCTATGGTGTTTATCACGATGCAAGTTTGTGGAACAATTCCTCTAACTCTTAGATGTTTGCTAAACTTGTAACTCAAATATTCTTCTTTATGATCCAATCATAAAAACTTGAATTTTTCTTGTTACAACAATTTCCACTTCATAAATTGAACAATTTCAATTGTTTCATACTTCTATCTCATCAAGCAGATATACCATACATCTATTCGAGTCATTGATGAAATAGAAAATACACCATGATCGACTTCACACCATGGACTACATACATCAACATGTACGATCTCTATTTAGTTAGTCACTTGTTCTGTCCATGGCCCATGAACGGAGTTTAATCATCTTTAGAAAAGTCTCACAAGCGTCAATCAATTCAAAATCAATTGACTCGAAAATCTATCAATATAGAATTTCTTTCATGTTTTGTTTCCAATATGACTTAAACGGCGGTGTCATATATAAGTGAAATTCATTTTGTCTTGCGACCTTTAGCATCAGTGTTATAAATGTCTATTTCACCAACAAGATAATAATAATCTATCCATCGATTATGGAAGACGGCAATAATTTGAACAACCATTGCTCTCATAATACCAGAACAAAATAACAATTATTAAGTTCTTAACAAATCTAGAAGGCTAGGTTTTATGCCGACGAAAAACACAATAACACATTTATTTGTTTCTCGATGCACATTGTTACCACATTCTTTTGCTAGTTACTTAGGCCATAATAGTTCTTGTATTGTTGCTTTGTATGACATTTCATACCAACAATCTAGTATCCAATACCCAAGAATTACATTATGTACTAGCAAAGAATACATCTATAACATGTATATCATTTATATACCTGTGCTGGATATTTCCAGTCTTTTCCTTTTCTACCAAATACTTTTGTAGATCCTATTTAGCATTTCCTCTCTTTTTAGAAGAATCTATCGACATCAATAGTGGCATCAATCATTTGACACATAGTCCAAAGGATGTTAGTTAAATACTAATAGCCTTGGATTTTGCACTTTGAAGTGGATCGCCATCATCATATGATTGGTATTCTTCCAGATTCCATTCTTTAGTATTCTTTTGGTATGGCAAAACAATTTAGCTGATACCTTTTCATTCATCTTATCATGACAACTTTCATGATGAAACTACTATAGCTCTTAAGGACAAATGCAAGTATAATATTAGTTTCCCAAACTTTTGGGTGATCGGGATGCCTAGCATCTTCAATCTTCGCATATATTCATACAATATGAGCATATGTTCTTTTACTAAATTATACTTAATCATTTTGCAAACAATCAAAGTTTTAGATATCAAATATCTTTCACTTCTTGTTAGTTTCTGAAACAATTCTTTCAGCTCCAAGATCACTTTGATTCTCAAACAATTTTGAAGATCAATTTCTCATGGAGGCAAACATGATCTTAGATGCTAAACTTGAATCATTGCTCTTAGATTAATACAACTTATTAAATCGCAAGGAGCAAGTGAGGTTTGCTAAAGTTTGCAATAAGACTTAATCTTTGATCTTGATATTTTAACTAAACGACACTAGTCCGAAAAGTGATTATCCAGAATTCTATAGTTCTTTTAACTCAATTAAGCTAAGGTTTGGTGGGAAACGGTGCCAAAGACTACAACGACTTATGCAAATACAACAAGATTTAGTTCAAGATAATTAGTTCAAGTTAATCAAATTACTAATGAACTCCCACTAAATTCAACATCCCTCAAAGTTGTTTAGTGAAGCATGATCCAAATTCACTACACCGAGACCGATCATCACGTGAATGATGTAGCTTTAATGGTGAACATCAACATGTTGATCATATCATCCATATGACTCATGCTTGACCTTTCAGTCTGTGTGTTCCGAGGCCATGTCTGTACATGCTAGGCTCGTCAAGTCAAACCCAAGTATCTCTGCATGTGCAAATACTGGCTTGCACCCGTTGTATGTGAACGTAGAGTTTATAGCACCCGATCATCATGAGATGCTTGAACACGACGAACTTTCACAACGGCGCATACGAGGGGAGAACACAATTTTATCTTGATCTTTAAGTGAGGAATCATCTTATAATGCTACCGTCGCGATCAAAGCATAATAAGATACATAAAAATAAACATCTCATGCATATAATTTTATGTGACATGGTATAGCCAATCTCCGCGCAATGATCTCCATCTTGTGCGCGCCGGCATGATCTCCATCACTCCACCATGATTGCCTCCACCACGAATAGCAACTACAACTATTTCTAACTACTTAGCGATAAAGTAAAGCTATTACATGGCGTATAAGAAATTGACACGCAGGTCATACACAATTATAAAGACAACCATATGGCTCCTGCCGGTTGTGAACTCATCGACATGCAAGTCATGAAATATTACAAAACATGATCATCGCATACATCACATATATCACATCACATCTTGTGGCCATACCATATCACAAAACACTCCCTGCAAAAACAAGTTAGACGCCTCTACTTTGTTGTTGCATGTTTTACGTGGCTTATGGGAGTAACAAGCTAAGAACGATTATTACCTACGAAAAGCCACAACGGTGATATTATGGTTGCTAACATCCGTTGTAAATCTCATGACTACTATAGTGAGAGAAACTGGCATCCACCAGCCGCATGTGTGGAACAAGCCACACGTCAAGTGCGGAGCCGGTCTCGCGAACGAGGTCGCGTAAAGTTGGCCTGGACCGCTTCGATCTCACTATGCCGCGCCATAAGAAAAACACAACAAAGATGTTTGCAACAGAAAACATCAATGCCCGCAACAAGCATGTTATGTTCTACTCGTGAAACACATCTACGCATAGATCTAGCTCTGATACCACTGAAAGGGTTTCGCAGCAGAAAATCAAAATTTTTCCTACGGATGCGAACAAGAAAGCCAAGATCTAATCTAGGAGATGTAATCAACGAGAGAGGTAGATGAGATCTTCATACCCTTGAAGAAATCGCACACGGAAATGTTCAACAGAACGTGGAAGATGTAGTCGTACTAGCCGTCTCCTCCCCGCGATCCGATCCGATCCTACGCCGCAAGTGGCGGCGCCTCCGAGAGATGCACACGTATGGTGCAGCGACGTCTCCTCCTTCCTTGGTCCAGCAAGTATGGTGGAGAGATAGATTGGATCTGCAGCACGACGGCGTGGTGCTTATGGTGGAGAGTTTCTGCGGCAGGGCTTCGCCTACGCACAGTCGCGAGAGAGAGAGAGAGAGAGAGAGAGAGAGAGAGAGAGAGAGAGGTGGAGGGGCAGCAGTTGGCCGGCGGCTAGGATTGGAGTGAAGGGAGGCTGCGCCCCTGCCCCTCCTTATATGGGGGGCTGGCCGGCTGCCTTGGCCCCTCCCCCAAGTCCTAGGGCGGCGGCCTAGGGGGAAGAGTGGGGGGCAAGTTTCCCCCTCCTTCTGGAAGGTTCCCTTAGGGTTTCCCCTAAGGGCTGGCCGGCTGGGCCTTAGGGGCCTTGTGCGCCTAGCCCAAAGTGGCCAGGACACTTCCCCTTAGGCCCACATAGGCCTCCGACAAGTGGGCCCACGTTGGTCCCACTCTGGAACCTTCTAGAACCTTCCGGTACAATACCGATAAACTCCGAAACGATTCCGGAATCCAAAAACTGCTTTCCTTTATATGAATCTTATTATCCGGACCATTCCGGAACCTCTCGTGATGTCCTGGATCTCATCCGAGACTCCGACCAAAAACTCATAAACCAATTATCCATTCTATCCTAGCATCGATGCACGTTAAGTGTGTGACCCTACGGGTTCGAGAATATGCAGACATGATCTTCTATCAATAATCAACAGTGGGATCTGGAAACCCATATTGACTCCCACATATTCATCGATGATCATATCGGATTAACCACGATGCCAAGATTCAATTAATCCCGTATATGTATTCCCTTCGTCACGCGATATTTTACTTGCCCGAGATTCGATCGTCGGTATCGCCATACCTAGTTCAATCTCGTTCACAGCAAGTACTTTACTCGTTCTGTAATCCGATATCACTTTGTGATTAACTCCTTAACCATGTGCTTGCAAGCGGTGTTGATATCGATTACCGAGTGGGCCCGAAGTATATCTCTCCGACTCGGGAGGGACAAATTCCATCTCGATACATACAACCCAACAAGTACTTTCCGATCACCTGAGAGACACCTTTATGATCACCCTATCATAGGATGGCGTTTGATGACCTCAAAGCTTTCTTCCGATACCAGGGAGTTGCATTATCTCATGGTCTAAGGAATACAATACTTGACATAAGAAAAGCTTCGCAAAGATGAACACGATGACACGATCTAATTGCTCTGCTTTATTTGGGTCTATCCATCATATCATTCTCCTAATGATATGACCTCATTATTAATCGACAACTCATGTCTATGGTTAGGAAACCTTAACCATCATTAATCAATGAGCTAGTCTAGTAGAGGCGTACTAGGGAGACGGTGTTGTTCATAAACCACACAAGTATTAATGTTTCCGCTTAATACAATTATAGCATGGAGTATAAACATTATCATGAACAAGAAATATGATAATAACAATATTATTATTGCCTCTAGGGCATATTTCCTTCAGTAATTGCCTCGACCCGTATGCTATCACTTTTCTATCATGCATCAAAACACATCCAAGTCCGTTCTTGGATGCATCACAATAGACGGTATAGTCCTTGCCAGTTTCTGGTACGGCTAACACAGGTGCTGTGGTTAGCTTCTCCTTAAGTGTTTGAAAACTTGCCTCACATTCATCCGACCAAACAAACAGTGTATTCTTCCGGAGTAACTTGGTCATCGGTCCTGCAATCTTAGAAAATCCCTCTATAAACCTTCTGTAATATCCTGCCATTCCCAAAAATCCCCTGATTTCTTTGACATTCTTCGGTGACTCCCATTCCAAAATAGACGCTACCTTGCTTGGATTTACTACTATACCCTCTTTACTGATCACATGTCCAAGGAACTCTACTTGGTCTAGCCAGAATTCACACTTACTGAACTTGGCATATAACTGATGTTCTCGTAGAATTTGTAAAGCAACCCTCAAATGCTTGGCATGTTCCTCCTTGTCCTTGGAGTAGATCAAAATATCATCTATGAATACTATCACAAATTTGTCCAAATATGGCATAAAGATCTTGTTCATGAGGTTCATGAAGATCGCTGGTGCATTTGTCAATCCAAAAGGTACAACTAGATACTCGTGGTGTCCATACCTTGACACAAAAGCTATCTTTGGAACGTCCTCCTTCTTGATCTTAATCTGGTGATACCCTGATCGAAGATCTATCTTTAAAAATACTCCGGCTCCCCTAAGTTGATCAAATAAGTCTTGTATTCTCGGCAAAGGGTATTTGTTCTTGATTGTGACATTGTTGAGGTTTCTGTAGTCTCCGCACATCCTGCGTCCTCCGTCCCGCTTATCAACGAAGATTACTGGTGTTCCCCAGGGTGAAATACTTTCTTGAATAAAACCTTTCTGTTCTAGCTCGTCCAACTGTTCTTTCAATTCAACTAACTCCTTGGGTCCCATCTTATATGGTGCCTGAGCTATAGGTGCTGTGCCTGGGATTAAGTCAATAGTAAACTCAATTTCCCTATCTGGTGGCATTCCTGGTAGTTCCTGTGGAAATATGTCTTGGAATTCATTAACCACGGGAATATCCTCAAGTCTGGATTCTTTTAAAGCGTTGAGTTGTAGTTGAACTTCAACATGTGCATGTCGGTCACCTTGATACACTATCCTTCCCCCTCCTGGGCTCCTAAGTGACACAGTTTTCTCTCTGCAATCAATCTGAGCTCCATTTTCTTCCAACCAATTCATTCCAAGGATTACAGCCATATCCTTCATAGGGATAAGAAAAAGATTAGCTAGATAAATGCAATCGCGGATCATAATGACCCGCTCTTGCCTGAGGTGAGTGACTAAGATCTTTCCCCCCGCAGATAACACAGTAATGGGGTATTCTAGTTTATTGCACGGAATCCCATAAAGATCAACAAACTCTTGCGAAATGAATGAGGTAGTAGCACCAGTATCAAAAAGTACTTTGCCGGGATGAGATAGGATCTGAAGCATACCTATCATGGTCTTGTCGGATTGATTCACTTCCGCAAGATTAGTGCAATTCAATTTCCCATAAGTTGGCCTCTTACTCTTACCGCCTCCAAAACCTCCACCCCGGTGTGATCCTCCTCCTGTACCTCGACCTCCAGTCCGGCCCTTTTCAGGACAATCTCTTATCATATGGCCACCCTTCTTGCATCCAAAACAGATGATTCTTGGTTGATGACAGTTCCTTTCTATATGCCCTCGCGCTCCGCAACCACGACACACGATATCATTGTTTCCACTAGTAGTGGCACGCGGTGTAACATTTCCTCCGGACCTGTACTTGGGTTTGAACTTGATGTTAGGAGTTGACTTGGTATCTGGATACCTCCTGGGTTCAAATCTGGCCTTCTTCCTCTTATTTTCTAGGACTTGCTTGTAATCATCTTCCATGGTGATAGCTGCATCGACAAGCTCTTGAAAGTTTGCTGCCTTTAACATTCTCAATTGTAACCTTGCACCTGGATGTAGTCCTCTCATGAATCGTTTCTTCTGCTTCTCATCAGTATTCACATCCTCTGAAGCATAACGAGATAGAAGAGAGAATTCCCTGACATACATCATAATGGACTTGTCATTCTGCGTGAGATTCTCAAATTCCCTTCTCTTCAATTCCATGATACTCTCCGGTACATTTGCTTCCCTGAACTTCTTCTTGAATTCCTCCCAGGTGAATACCCTTCCTGGGGGATGTATAACCACAATATTGTCCCACCATGCTGCTGCAGGTCCACATAACAGGTGTGTGGCATACCTAAGCTTCTCACTGTCATTGCAACCTACTGTGTTAAGCTTCCTCTCGGTGTCCAACAACCAGTCTTCCGCGTCCATTGGTTCCAGCGCTGATGCAAAAGGAAGTGGTCTTGTATTAAGGAAATCTGCCAACGAGACTCCATATACTCCATCATTTCGAACTTCACGACTACGGTCCATCACATCTTGCACCATCTTTATCTGACACTCAATAAGCATTCGCTGCCTCTCATCTGCAGTCCTCATGTACTGAGCAAAATCCTGCTGTGTAAGGAATGGTGGTGGTGGTGGTAATGGTTCCCTTGCTGCTGCATCGGCTGCCTCCTTAGCCTTGGCTTCAGTCTCCATCCTCTGTTGTTCAGATTCTTCACCAACTACCGTCGCCATTTTATTCCCCTAACCCTGTTACATTAAGCGAAACTCATAGTTACACCATGCTCATGTTTTCTGAGCTCAACTTTATGTACAGTGTTAGTCACACAATAAAATCCAAATAAAACATTGCCAAATCACACCAAACATATACCATGTATATACATGAGAAAAGAACATAGTGTTACATAACCTATCATCCTGTGAGTAACTACACTCACTTATTCAAACTGCGAAAGCAAATACTATATATTACACATATGGTACATATGTCACAAACATGTCGCCTCCATCTCGGTGGTGGTCCTCTACAGGTAGTCGCACTCCCGATACATCCCCGGTGTCCAACCGGTAGCTCTTGATGTCCTTCTCAGTGAAGCAGGGGCATAAGATGACTCCGCTGGGAAAAAGTCATAATCGGGTGTAGTACCTAAGTTGAAATCAGTCATCCCCAGATAACTGCTCAATGATGGGTAAACAACATCGGTAGTACCTCTCTCCACCTTAGGTCTAGAGCATTCTCCACGCTCCATGTGAGTAGGTAACTCCTCCACCACATCCGAATCTATCTCTATAGGTTTTCCCGCCACGTCTCTAGTGCGGTGAACAACCCTAAACTGACTTGTGACCTCATGCTCCGAATCACATGGAATCGGATCTCCAGCCGTTCCCATATACTCACCGAAACGCCAACCCATGGAATTTCCCACAAGACTATCATTATGAGCATACCTGGGCATGGGAAGCCCGGCCCGACAAGCCCAGCCTGGCCCGGCCCGAAAATCTCGGGCCTGGGCCGTGTTTTTTGGCCCGATGGGCGGGCCTGGGTAGCGGAAATGCGGCCCGACTGCTTACTCGGGCCGGGCCTGGGTAGCAGATTCGGAGATTTTTGGGAAGGCCCGGCCCGAAAGCCCGACAACCCGACAGAAAACAGCTCACTCGGGTCGGGCCGGGCCTGGGCAGCCATTTCCAGTTTCAGGCTTTGTCTTGGCCCGGCCCGACCCGGCCCGGCCCGAGAGGATGCCCAGGTATAATTATGAGGCATTCCCCATGACTCCATACCTGCCTCGTATCCGGCTCCAGTCGAGCCGTGTGCAAAGTGTGCTGGTGGCATCTCCGGTTCGGCCTCGGGCTCGAACTCCCGCTCCTTGGGGTCGTCTTCCTCATCTAGGTTAATAAAATCTCCAGTCGAAAAGGCTAGAGTTTGTGCCCTCGGTGGTCCAGAAGTCTCCCCCGTACACCATAGAGTAGGTGTCGGCTCAGTGATCTCGTCCACTAGACTCTGTATCTCTCCCACTAGTGCTCTGTGCACGTGGTAGAACACACTAAGCAGATGTTTACACCTGTCCATGTGCTCTGCTGCGGCATGTGGGTGTCTCTTCGCAAACTTGTAACTATCCCGACAAGGATCTTCTCCTTCCTCGTCGTGTGGAATGTGAGTGAACTTAGTTCCTAATAACTTCTCCGTCTTATGTTCACGGATATCAATTATGGCTCTCATCACTGCTATCTTGTAAGCTACACTAACAGTGCGTGCCTCTCCCGCTGGCATGATTACGCTCATGCCCAATTTGGCAGGAAGCATGATCCCTACCTTATACTTTCGAAAGACCTTTCCCTCATAATATGCATACTTCTTAACTGGAATACGGGTTTCACACCCGCACTCTAGCAAAATGCCTCATAAAATATCGGATAAGTTCCCGTCATAGTCGTCCAGAGTCACGTCCCTAACTTGCACGGTGCTTGACGGCCTTGTGCGTGCCATCCTGGCAGTATAAAAGATAAAAATTAGTACATGATGCATCATAATAGTAACAATAAAGAATTGTAACACTAAAAAGTATGACCTTGTTATTCTCAAGTGAATAACGTCACAACAATTTTAGAGAATTCCTTACTATTCCTATTTGACTCCTACAGGTCATTCCCATTAACTAGGCGTCCAACATAAGGTCAAAGATTTTGCTCTGATACCAACTGTGGTGACCCAGCATACCACTGGATGTTGTAGTATACAAGTCATTGACATAACACTCGTGAAGTACCAATTCACAAATATTACATCCCTCAGAGTGGTACAACAGAAACATAGCGGTCTTTATTCAAGCACTAAATATTACAAGCCATAATGTTACAAAGGATTCCAGTTCCTCCTCGGTCCAAAGAGGAACACTAGGTGGTTCTAAGTTGATACAAAAAACCTTAGCTACAACTGAAAGTAGTAAACTAAACATGATGTCTAACTCTAGCCGCTTTATTCTAGGTGTCCGATGCGACCAAAGTTTCTATCCTACGGTTCTAAGTGTCGGCCTCCTCCTCGGTTCCTTCGTCGGGACCATAGGAGATGGTGTAATCGATGCCTTCGACTCCTCCTGATAGATCCGATTCTTCATAGTAGACCTCCTCGTAGTTCTCCGGGCTTCCTTCAGTTTCTTCAAACTGGCCCTCCGAGTCTAAGCAAGGGTTAAAAAGGAGCGGGGTGAGTAACAAGCGTTACCCAACAAGTTCATTTAGTAGCATAGAGGTGTTTGATGCACTAGCTACGACCATAGACTAGAAAGTCTTAGGCCAAATGCAGTTTTTTGTAAGCATTTCTTCAAAGATTGATTTTATTCAAAGAACTATGTCCGTCAGTCTTCATAGGTTGATTAGAGCTTCGATGGGCTCCTTTCCTGCCATGTTCGTAGCTCCTTCCCGGAACAGGGAGTATCTTGATACTTTTTGTACACTCTACAGAGGTGGTCACTTGTACCCATAGGAGATCAACACTTTGCTGCACAACCGGGCGTACTTTCCCGTCCATACTTCCTTGGTATGGGGCCCAGCCGTTGATCCGAGCCAATCACTATTTCTTCCCGCGACCGTGCATACCCACCCTTTTGCGGCTCCAACTTCGGTTCGCTACCCTCGCCGGTCTACATCTTTGGTAGTTGCCGACCTCGGCATACTTGCCTTTCCTAGACAATGAGTTACCCCCATCGGATACGGTTACACTTCTTTTTGGTAACACCGGCCTCGACACTCTACCCCTGTCATTGCCGCAATCCATCATAGACCGCCAGAATCGTGAATTCATTAGGGGGAATCCACCCATCCTGAAGCTCCGCGCAGGGAGACAACTGCTCCAAAACGGCGCGTCCGTTGATATGCATGAGGGAAAAGATACAGCTAACTCTCCTGTCCCATTCCAGACCCTATGGTTGACCGTATTTTACGACATAAGAATCACTGGCGACATTGATTATTAGTCCTAGGTGAACATTCCCGGTACAGTGGGACCTCCACCATACTCTTACCATGGTCCCACTGCCCACCTTCCTAGGTCGACAACCATTATGATTGCTAACCACTAAGCATATTCATTCAAGAAAAGCAGAACCTTTGCTTTTAATGCAATCATAATTATAATACCACCGGTATATTTGCAAGTACTTTGTTAATGATAAACAAGAGATATGAGCAAGAGTGAACTTGCCTGCAAACTGCAAGGTAGTGCCGTTGGATTTGTTGAAGTGACCCGGGACCTCGGGTTCTGGAAAATAGCATCATTGTCCGATAAGGGCAATGGTTAAAGATTCAAATAATGCATGCTCCTTCATAGTGTGTGTATTCCCTTTAACCCCCCAGAAGTATTTTATTCTCATCCTAGGGTTTATATACTCCTTTTATGATTTTAAAGAGTATATGTTATAAATTGCTTCATTCAAGAATATTCTTTAATACCCTGGAATGGAGTTCAATTTTGATAATGAGTTCTATTCTAATTAAGAAGAAATCCTTTTAAGTTTTCATTCCTAATATTCTTACCTGGTGAATTATTTTAAGTGGATATACTCTAATTATGATTTTATCAGAGTATATATATTAGGTGAAATTCATTCAAGAACACTAAGGTCAAATTCTTGAATGAATTTACTTGATCTTAATTCAAGAATTTTATTTCCTCTTTTATTTTTGCATTTAAATCATTTCTAGAGGTTTTTTTTAAAAAAGAAAGGTTCATAAGACAATTATGAATAAAACTTCTTTTATTCATGATATCACTATTTAAGTGATTTAAAAGATCAAATCAATTAAAGTTATGTTGGAGAAATCTAATTTATTTTTTTGCTTTTAATTGGGTGTTGAAAAACTTTTTCTAGAAAAACCCTTTTCCTTTTATCAATTTCTGTTTTTAAAATTTGTTTAAAAACTCTTCCCCTCATCTCTCTCTCTGCCAACCCTGGCCCACCTGTCGGCGCCAGCCTACTGGTCGAGCCCGACCAGTGGCTCGGTCCGCCCGATCGGTCGCCTCTTTCCCCTCGCTCACTCGCGTTGCCCTCTCTCTCTCGCCTCCCCTGGTGACTGCGTCGCCTCGCCGCCGCCGCACTTGATTCCGACGAGCTCCGCCGGTCTCCACTGCTAAGATGGTGATCAATCGATAGATCAAGCGACGGCGATTCCGCCTGTCCGCGTGATCTGATCGACTGCCTCCTGGTCGTTTGTATTCCCTTCACCTCCGAAGCTCGGGACCTTGGCCATGGCGACCTCGAGCTTGCTCTCGAGCTGATGTGCCTTGTCCGTGGCGAGATCTAGGCTTGGTGAGCTGGGTGCTTCGTCGACGTATCGTCGGTGACTTCCCCTGGCTTGATGCCGTCGTGGCCGCGTGGGCACTGCCTCGCCATTCCACGGTGGTATCTCCTGGGCATTGTGTAAGTGCTCCTTCCCTTCTTCTCCTCCTCTGCATCTTTCTTTAAGCACCTGGAGCTTGCTCCCCTCCTGGAGCTTGCTCCATGCCCTCCTGGAGCTCTGCTCCATGCCCAACTGGAGCTTTGCTCTGTGCTGACCATGCCCACCTTGAGCTGGCACTGGCTAAACTCACCTGGAGCTTATGCTGGCCATGCTCTTCTAGAGCTTGTGCTGGCCAAAATCCTTTACCTTCTGCTGTACTGGGTTTCTTCCCCAACCTACACTGGTGCTGTGCGATTCAGTGGGCTGTGATGTGTGTTGCTTAAGCTCTATGATCTTACTGTTAAGCTAGATCATGCTTGTTTAGCTGCTACTATTAGTTTCAGTTATAGTTTCAGTTAACTTTGTTAACTGAAACTTGTTGTTTCAGTTAACTGCATATCCTGGTGGTCTGTTACTGTTGAATTCATCACCTGCTGCTGTTGTTTGACTTGCTAGTGCCTAATCTTGATCAATTTGATCAAGTGCATGGATAACTATGTGTTCTAGTTATCTCTGAATGTGCTGTTTAAGTGGCTAATGTCATTAACAGTTTCACTACACTTTCTTGCAGTGCTTCTGTTGTGCTGATTTAATGATGTAGTTATGTTGAGCTTGGTTCTACCTAGCTGTGATGCAACAGTTCATGCCTGCTGTTATGGCTCTTGCAGTAGCTCTAGCTCACTGCTTCGCTGTGATGCCTCCTTGAGGTGTTCACAGTTACTGTGGGTTTTAAGTTTGGTGCTCTTGAGAGTAGATCACTCTCTGTGGTGATGTGCTGATGGCTTATTTGATTGAAAGTGTCCCTGTCCACTTTGCCCAGATGCTTAACTGAACTTGGTCAATTTTAATTGATAGAGCTGATGGTTTTCTAGGTTTTAGGCCTAAGTCTTGGTAGCTAGGCAACCCATATGCCACTCCTGGCCTTACTCTTACTTCTGTGAGTATTTCCTTTGAGAAATTCCCAGATAAGTTGTGTGTTAGGGAGTAGGTGCTGTGGATGGCCTTGTCTCCAAGGTCTTGGCCTCCTGGACATCCAAATGATGACGAAAGCCTTTATTTCATCAAGCTTTGCTTGATCTTTGTATGGCTTTGCTTGATCTTTGTGTGGCTATGCTCTGTGCAGTCTGCCTGGGAGAATGACTTGTGAGTTCTCTCCCAGCACTCATGTGTGCTGTGGTTTAATAATAACCTGCTGCTGAAGAGTAGCTTGTTCTTCTGGAATATTCTGATTTCCTGCTTCTTGTGGCAAGCCTGCTCCTCCTAGCTGCTTGACCTAGTTCCTAGTCGAACCAAGTGGCCATGTTGGTCTTTGGCTTTGCTGGATGGTTTATTTGGTGATGTGCTGGGTGTGAATCTTCCCTGTTGCTCAACACATGAGCAGGGTTGATTGTGTGGTGATGATTCAGTGGTGGTGGTGTGTTCTTGATGATGATGGTGTGCTTGGTGTTGCTGCTGGTGGTGTGGTGGTGCTGATCTTGGTCGACTGTGATCTTTAGCCGAGCCAGTTTCACCACTGTGGTGCTTTTATACTTGGTCTTGTGCTTTGGGTGTGTGACACCTGAGTGCATGCATATGGTGACTATGCTGCTATGGCTGCCTTGCCCATCTCGGCTGGCCTAGGATATTTCTACCCGAGCCCTTGGTGATAAGATCAAGCTTCTGATGATTATCTACAGTGGAGTGTTATTTCTGAATGCCACTTGGCAAATGTTACCTTGGCAAACTTGTTGTTTCTTTTATTTGTTTGCAGGTGCCAAGATCAGAAGAGAAGAAAAGAAAGAAAGAAGACTCTTAGTTTCTTTTAGAATTATAACTTGTAATCTTCCATTTCTCCTTTATGTAATTATCTTGGATTCTTTCCAAGTTGTATTATTCTTTTATTCTTGAATTATGTAAAGTCAATGTAATGTGTGTGTGATGATCAATACAATTTAAGTTTGCTCTAAACTTGATTGATGTTTAATTTCTATTTCTATTTCTTTATGAATATTTATCCTTTCTAAATGTGCCTTTAATTCAAAATTCAATCATTCAAATTCAACTTGATTTATGTATTAGTTCAAATTCCAAAGCTTATAGCTAGGGTTTAGTGGTTTAAGTCATCACTCCTCACAACAATGGATCAAAAGAGATCATGTCCAAATCTTTCGCACTTCGAGAGTTCACCATTTCCCCTCGAAGAGAGATTCGATCACTCCTAGGTTTTAGAAACAAAAGCGCGAAAAAATCCCGTAATTTCAGATGCCATGCACAAAATCCCTTCTAATCTACCCCGGAGTTGTCCTACGTTCTGGGATGTTACACGCGTCATCCCCGTCTCCGGAAACGGCATCGCGGTCGCCTGTTGCTTCGTCTTCATCTTCTCCGATGAGTTCCGTCGTTGCATCGTGACCATGTTTGTTGGCCTCATTGCATTGAAGGGGTGCGCGTCGACACGGCAATTGACGCAATGGGCGTAATAGGAAATGCCCTTGCATTTACTTACAAAAAAAGAAAATGTTCTCTTCTAAAAAAATTGGAAAGGAAGTCAGGTCGGCCCATACTACACAGGCTGGCTTCACATAACCCAGGTTGATGCCAGATTTGTGCCAACTGCTGTATCTTAAAACAAATTTTGTCTGGTTGTCAGGGATCATTCCACATTAATATTTTACCAAACATTAGCAAAGAAAATTGATTGTACAATAAATCCATTATTGAGGGGGTATCTCTCCGGAGGTAATCCATTTGCCTGCCAGGTGGGATCTACTAGTGCTAACATTTGGTAGGGCCGTAGGGGGGTTTGGTTGGGTTTACCCCCTTCGTCCCCGCGTCGCCTCCCTGAGCGAGGCGACCGGGGCTCCTCCCTGCCCCCGTCCCCCGGGCCTCCCCTGCCCCAATCCCCCCTCCCGCCGCCGCCGGAGAGCGCCGCCGGGCGTTTCCCGCGTGGTTCCGGCGGCGGCGGGCCCTCCTTTCCCCGCGCGCGCGACGCCTCGGCTCGGGAGCGAGCAGCCGGCGGCGGTGCCCCTAGGCCAGGGACTGGTCCAGCGACAGGGTGACGCAGCTGCGCGGATGGCCGACGGCGCCGCTCAGCCCAGATCTAGGCCCTTTGGGCCCGATCTGGATTGGGGCGGGCTGGCGGTTTCGCGTGACGGCGGTGCTCCCTCGGGGTGGAGGTGGTGCGATGCGGTGTACGGGTGGCGGTGGCGCTCATCCGGCTGGCTGCAGCGGGGTAGGCAGGGCTTTGCGGGCCAGTTTGGGCCTGGTAGGGCCAGTTTGGGCCTGGTATGCTCCTGCTTACACCGTTCGGTCGGCTACTGCACTGGCGCGGTGGAGGCAGTTCCCTCCGGCATGGCTGCGTTGTCGTTGTCCCCGTTCCGATGTACCATCCTTCTTCCTCTAGGCCTCGTGCTGGTGACTACGGTGAGACGATGAGGTTGAGGCCAAGATCGTGGCGGCGCATGCTGGTGGTCGGCAAGTTGGATGGAGCACTACGGATCGTCTGGGGTGGTGGTTTTTTAGGGGTCGGGAGAAATCCCCGTCGGCTTGTTCGGCACCGATGTGGTGACGCCTGCGGGTGCCGCCATTCCTTGCTTAAGGGCTTCGGGTGTACCCTTTCTCCATCCACCTTCACATACCGGGGAAATCCTAGGACTAGTCCGGGCAACAGTGGCGTTGTCGTCACGCTCCTTCTTGAAGGTGTTGCTTTGTACGTGGCGTTTCGGAGTGTCAGGAGTGTGGTGGGACTTTTCCGAATGGCACGGCGGTTGCGAGTCATCTTTGTTTAGTCGATCTACCGGTGTCGACATTTGTTTCTCTTTTCTCTTTCTCTTGTTTTGTTCTTTGGGCTTGGTTGTGCTGCGGCCCCAACAAACTTGTTGTATCGTGTGGTTGCTATATTAATATAGCGGATCGAAAGCCTGTTTCGAGACATCTCAAGCTAAAAATGCCTGAAGCGATTGTACACGATGGACGTTGGAGGACAGGAAGAACCCGCAGTCCACCCATTCTGGAGAACAGTGGGCATATAATAATTCCAGTCACTCACACGATGCGTGATTATAAAAGCCATGAGGTCCCAGTAGAAGGAGACTAGAAGAATGACAGCATCAGCACTGATAACTAACGGATTGCATAGAATATCTCCAAGTAGCCCCAACCAGCAACCACTGCCATGGAAGATGGTCCGAAGCTCCATGCCTGGCCAATCATATCCCACTCACTCCAGAAAGGAAGCTGGAGGACAAACCATCGTATCATCTACAGGATCTTGCTGGTGCCGGCTCTCGATTCTTTTATTGGGTCGGCACCCTGAGCCCTGACGCCTACATCAGCTAGCAGAAGCTGATCCTTTATTTCTGTGGCTGTGCTCGACTGTTGGTGCCACCGCACCAACCTCATGCATTCTATTTCGGGTCGGCCAGGGCCAGCGCGATTGAAATGGTTCCCGTGACGCAGATGATTTCCTCTAGAGAGAAGATATCCGTTCTGCGATGACAAATAAAAGTGAAGTGGGATTTGCATGACTTGATCCGGTTCACGCAGCTGGTTGAGTGCAAGTAATGGTGTTTCAGGCTACGGTAGTCAACTTGCTACAGCACAGGGACGCGGCTTAAGTGACTTCATGTTACCAAGTCTCACAGCGCCTTACCTCCCGGATCCACCGTCAAGTCGCGATCTGATGGACCAGAACGATTAAGGCAAAATGTGCTAGCTGTTATCCATCAGATAACTTCAAATGTTTTTCATTCATTAACCGTTTGTCCAAATGAGCTGAAACTTTCCCAGATTGGATCTTACAAAGACTACGATGTACTGGAATTTTTTCAATTTTTTCTGGAAACTTTGAATTTCGAGTTCAAATTTCAAACAAAAACTTAAACTGCTGAGTATTCACAAACGGTATGCTCAAATTGATTGAAACTTTCCCAGATTCGATAATATGGTGTGTATGATTTACTGTAATTTTTTCAGAATTTTCTGGGTAGTTTGAATTTTGAGCCATTTCAAATCTTTAGCCCATTACAGCAGCATATTGGCACCATTTAAAAGCACTAAATATTGAAAGGTAGTTACATATCACTCATATTTTGTAGCTACAACTTTCAATGAACAAAATACTACAATTAGCACCTCAAAATACATGCAGGCCTTTCCACTTGTACAATTAGGCCTCAAAAGACTATAGTTAACTCCTAAAGTACCGTGTGACCAACATCTACAAACTAGAATATATTTTCATCATAAAAACAACCATCGGAAGTAGTAGGAGGAGTTGTGAGGAGCTGGGTAAAACTCAACATCACATTGTGGTTTTCATTCTCCACATTGGCTTCATTCTTGCAGCCATCATCTTCCACTTCAACTTGTGGTTCTACATCACCATTTTTCTTCGGTTGCAGAATCATCTGCGGCTTCAATTTCAAAAGCTTGAAAATCTGAAATTTTCCTTTGGGACACCATAAGGTGTCGAGTTTGTGGCAAGTAAAGAAGGTGATTGTGTTTAAGATCTACCTCGTGGACTTCAAACTTTCCAGACACTCGATTGAATGTAAGACTCATATAAGCTTTGCACTCGGTCCTTGTTTCAGCTCTAAAACACTTTTGAATGGATTCTCTTTGTCCTTTTTTCCGAACACCTTCTTTGGCACAAACATATCTGCACGAGGTTATCTTACCATCCATTTTACTCTTATTGGCGTACCTCTTCCTCACATCAAAGCCTACATGAGCCCCATATGCGAGCCAAAAGAGCCATGCCTCTTCTCTGTCTTTGAATATCATTCCAACTTGAGGCACTCCTTTATCCGATTCGGCCATTCTGCACCACCTAATTTTTCTACCATTGTGAAGAGTATAATCGATAGACCAAATTGCAAAAAGCTAATTAAAATTGTGGATTGCAAAACTAAGCAAGTTCAGAATTTGCACACACATCAACTGGGCTCAATATCCATATACAATTCTCCCAAAAGTAATTAATAGTACAGATACACAATTCACACATAGCCCTAGGTTCAGACAACAATCTGGGCTCAAGTTCACCGCACATGCAAATAGACGATACCTAGGCACTACAAACAATCCATACAAGCAGTTGATTTAGGACAACAATTGGGGCATCACTCACCTCCGGCGACCGGCGGAACCATGAAGATCGAGATTGGGCGGACAGAGTTCCTCCGGCGACCACGACAGCAGAGAGGACGAAGAGGCTGTTGCAGACGCCACTCGAACGCCGGTTGTCGCTGGTAGGTCCTGGACCACGAGCACGGGGCGAGCGCGCCGTCGCAGTCCTAAATTGCGAGGGCGAAGCCGTCGGTGCCGGCGCGTCGTGGTCGAGGAAACGCGGAATCCGGCGAGTTGAGGTCGGGAATCCGGCGAGATGAGGGAGGATGCGGGCGTGCTCGAGCTTGCCTCCCTCTCCCCGTGGCGGTGCTCTCCGGCGAGCCCGCTCGCCTCTGCCCAGGCGCGGGAATCCAATCCCGTCCCCGCCAAAATCCCCCGTCTGTGCGTGCGCACTGATGCCATTTTCTTCTACGTGTTGGAGATTTGGCCTTCAATCGTTCTGGTCCATCAGATCGCAACTTGACGGTGGATTTGGGAGGTAAGGCGCTGGGAGACTTACGGTTCACGCAGCTGGTTGAGTGCAAGTAATGGTGTTTCAGGCTACGGTAGTCAACTTGCTACAGCACACCCTGCCTCCATTTGCTGAACCGCGTTCGTTCCCTTTTCAAGGAGAAAAGCAGCACCGAAAGGAGCCGTTTGTCCGTATCAACCCGGCACTCGACTCAGCGTGGCATGTGGATATGCATATATAATCAGTCAAACAGAAGCCCTAGATACGACTGACGTATGAATGATATACTCGTTGTCCAGCTGTATACATCATGTATATATACTGCATTAGTTCAACGGTAGCTTGTACAGCCACATACACCGGAAATACGTCATCGATTGATCATATCGGCCGTTGCACGGTCACCTGTAACAAACAAGCTGAGAGGAGGGCAGGGTCGCATGCATTATTATTTTTGCTGACAGAGAAGACGGTCATCAGCACGGCAGTGCAAACGACAGAACATGCAGCCAGCCAAGAAGGGAGCACACAACAGACAGCTGATGACGTTGTGAGACCGGCCGGTCGACCGTCGCTGCACGTACGCGGGACAAAACGCCATCCAAATCAGTCCTGAAATCCAGCACGCCGAGCCGACCACCACCCATCTGTGCGTCGTCATCGCATTTCCCGTGCAACGGACGAAAACGCGCGCGAGCGCTAGCTCCTCCATGCCCCCCGTCGCCATCGGAGCGCGCCACCGCAGGCAGGCAGGTCAGGTCAAGGAGCGAGAGGCGTTACGATCGACGACCACGGCCCCGGTCGACCGGCCCCTGCCGCACCAGGTGGCGCAGGTAGTTGGGGCCGCTCCACCCACCTCCGCTAGCTCCTCGCCGCCGCCCGTCTATCCTGCCGCGCCGCGGCGGCCGGGACAGCGACGCTCTTGCTCCGGCTGCCTGCGTGCGTTCCGCGTCGCACCAGCTAGCTAGAGTCGTTGCGGGCGCGCGCGGCGACACGTCCCTCCCTGCCGCGCGGCAGCGCGAGCTCAAGTCGTCTTCCTCGGAGGACTCGCTGTCGCCGACTGCCGTAACGTGAGCGGACGGTATACAAGCTAGCTACCTCCGCGCTGCGGCGCGCGGGCTGGAGCGGACGGGGCCAGCGAGGCTCGTTCAAAAATCCGTACATCGTACGTGGTGTTGGCGCGGGAGAGGGATCCTCTGACGTGCTTAGCTAGGCACGTCGAAGCTGTTGCTGGTCTCGCGATGGGATAGCACCTTCGCCGCCCGTGCAACACAACCAAAACACGTCGGGGCGATTCCTCGGCCTAGGCCGGCACGGCCACGATGCAGCTAGCTACCTACGGCCCACTACACAGCCGAATGCCGATTTAATATATCCGAATAACCACTTGACATCTCAATCCAGACATGCCGATTTATTTTTTATTTTTTTGAATGGTCACCGGGGGGAGAGGTTCCCCACCTGAATATATATCTCATTCGAAAAAAGGCCTGAGAGCCAAGATTACAGCAGAGGGACAAGTGAGAGAGAAAGAGAGACATAGGGGGAGGGATTACAGCCTAGTATTGCCTAAACAGAAGAACCAAGAGTCTGTTTCGGTCTGGAGGGCAGCGGGCACACGCTTGACCCAGAGGTGGGCATCATCTGGGCACATAGCAACGAGGCGACGGAGGCACGGACGATCGCCGTGAAACGTGACGTTGTTGCGATATTTCCAGATATTCATGTAGCAGAGGGCGGCGAAGGTAGATGACGTCCTTCCAGGCACCACGCCAGGGACGGCGTGGAGGTTTTTGACATGGACGTCCGGGGCGAGGTTGATGGTGCGGTGTTGATGTAGATGACCGACCAGTTGGGAAACCCAAGAGAAGGTGTGATGAGCACAGCAGCAAGTCTTCCCTCAGTTATGAAACCAAGGTATATTGAATCAGTAGGAGAAAGAACCAAACTTAAGAAGGTGATGCTTGCTAGCTTCGTGACACTCCGGACAAGGGCGCCAGATAACTGCTTGTTGGCGTGTCTTCCCCCAACAGCAACGTGAAACCTGCACACAACATAAACAAGTACTTTGCTCCCAACTTACAATGAGGTTGTCAATCTCACCGGTTTGCTATAAACAAAGGATTGAGCGTATCGAGTGGTAAAAGGATAATAGTAATGCAAAGTAAAGTAAACATTGCGAGTAAAATAAAACGGTGCAACAATGTAAAGAAAATTGGACCGGGGTCCACAGTTCACTAGTGGCGTCTCTCCATAAGATAAATAAAAGCATGCTGGGTAAACAAATTACAGTTGGGCAATTGATAGAGTAAAGATAACGTACATACATCACGAGGATCACTATGAGGCTTACTCTGGGCATTACGATAAAATACATAGACCGTAATCCAACTGCATCTATGACTAAAAATCCACTCGTGGGGAGTCGTCCGAGTACCCCTTGAGTATTAAGTTACGAACAACAGATAATTGCATTAAGCAAAGTGCATAATGTAAACAAAACAAATGTCCTTGAATACAAGAATGTTGTTTTCTCCCTAGTGGCAACAGCACATCTACAACCTTAGAGGTTTCTGTCACTCCCCCAGATTAAATAGAGGCATGAATCTAACTATCGAGCATAAATACTCCCTCTTGTAGTCACTAGCATCTACTCGGCCAAGATAGCTACTAGCAACGGAAAGCATGCAAGATCATAAACAACATAGAGATAACATAAGATATATAATTCAGCACATCAACTTGACATAGTACCAATACTCATCGGATCCTAACAAATACAACATGTATAATTACATAAAGATGATCTTGATCATGTAGGGCAGCTCATAAGATCTAAATATGAAGCACATGGTGGAGAAGACAACCATCTAGCTACTGCTATAGACCCGTAGTCCAAGGTAGACTACTCACACATCACTCCGAAGGCGACCATGGTGGTGGAGAAGGCCTCCAGGAGGGATTCCCCTCTCCGGCAGGGTGCCGGGAAGAGCTCCTGGATCCTCCCAATCTCGTTTCGACGAAGGCGGCGGCTTGCAGTATGTTTCGAGGAAAAGCGATCCGTCCCTTAGGTTTTTCCCGTCGAGGGGACTTTATAGGCGAAGGGGCAGCGTCAGGAGGTGGACCAGGCGGTCTCACCACAGGTGGGCGCGGCCAGGGGCTGGGCCGCGCCCCCTGGTGGTGAGGCTGGCCCCTGGCCCCCCTCCGTCTCATCTTCGGTCTTCATGAAGCTTCGGTAAAAATAGGAGGTTCGGCTTTTGTTTCGTCCAATTCCGAGAATATTTCCTGTGTAACTTTTCTGAAACACAAAAACAGCAGAAAACATAGAACTGGCACTGTGGCATCTTGTTAATAGGTTAGTTCCGGAAATGCATAAAAACGCCACGAAGTGTAACAAAACTCAAAGCAAATGGTGTAAGAACAAGCATGGAGCATCAAAAATTATAGATACGTTTGAGACGTATCAAGCATCCCCAAGCTTAACTCCTGCTCGTCCTCGAGTAGGTAAGTGATAACAAAAGAATAATTTTTTAGGTGACATACACCATCACAATCTTGATCATCTAAGTAAGCATTGAGTGCTGGGATCAAAGAACTTAAAATATGGGCATAAAAGACATAATCTTGGCAATAAGAACTTAGCAACCATGTTATAACATGCAAAGAAACACAAACGAAAGATCATGAACAATAAAACAATGAAAGTCAAACGTGTGTTCAAATCATATGAAAAAACATAGCAAATGGTTTTCAACTTGTCCTTCATGGAAGAGCAAAACATAAATGTATAGAACACCTTCAAGTTTAAAAGGGCGACTAGATACAAATAATTTAAGAACAAATGAAACCATAATCATGAATCAATCAATGATAAACTTTGGGATAATGCACATTAAACTCAGAATGGCAACTATGCTCTCTTAGACGGTGTATAAAGGTAGAAGGTGGTGACTCAACATAAAAGTAAAAGAAAAGCCCTTCGCAGAGGGAAGCAGTGATTGCAAGTTTTATAAACCATAAAAAATTATGGTACTTACTAGCTTTGAGCTCTCATTGCCCCCATCATAGGCATCTTGAATGGTTAAAGTAAATGCAAGAATGTTTATGAGCATATGCTTGACAAATCATAAGTTGAAAACCTTTTGTCCCGTGAAGTACGAATACCCAAACCTCATGCTACTCGACTTGTGGTCCCAAGCAAGCTCTTGTCATTATAAGTATACACGTATCATCGAGAACCGCTAACGAGGTACCTCCTTACTCGATGACATGGAACAAGCCCAGAGATGGACCCACGTTATTCCAGCCGGTGTCACTGGACACCGGGTAGAATTTCGTTTTACCTATACGTTTAGTCCGTATATTGACGATGACACCCCGAGAAAAAAATGGTGGACACCGGCTGCCACTCGGCACCGACGCACCGCGCGGCCCATCCAACCTGCAAGCGGCTGAGCGGGACTGGGGAGTGGGGACGCACATGTGGCCCATCTAGCGCGATTGTTGTGCGGCGCAACGTACCCAGGTGATGCATCGATACTCCTCTAAAAAAAGCTGATCCATGAATACCTGATCGATCTGTTAGCTGTACGTGCGTCGGTTAATATTTTCATCTGCTAAGCGAACCACCAATCATACTAACCGGAAGATTGCTTAGACTGGTCATAGTGTATCATACATACGATACTAGTGTATGATACTATTCCTATAGTGGGTGATATCATCTATTAATATCATGTTCTTATTACATTTATTGATTTTTAGAATATCAATGCAAACTTGTGTATAAGATCTATTCAACAATAATGTTTCTCGTAATATGTGCTATAATATGGTATCTACCTATGATACTCTAATCATCTCTCACTTCCTTAATTATCTGCCACATTAGCATTTTTGTGGGCCTAGGTTGCATGATACTAGCTAAGATACTACCACTATGGCTAGCCTTAGAGGATAAGGTATGACATCCACAAGTGCGATCCCGATTCCCCATCAAGTAATTTCTCTTTCTAATACTCTAATTCCCTCCTCTTGATTATTGAACTGCAGTAGCAGACTAGAGTACTAGGGTTTGTGGTTTGCTGAACCGCGTTCGTTCCATTTTCACGAAGGAGAAAAACAGCACCGAAAGGAGCCGTTTGTCGGTATGAATCCGACACTGATCAACTCACGTGGCAGGTGGATATGCATATATAATCAGTCAAACAGAAGCCCTAGATACGACTGACGTATGAATGATATACTCGTCCAACTGTATACATCGTGTATACTGCATTAGTTCAACGGTCTTGTACAGTCACATACACCGGAAATACGTCATCGATTGATCATATCCGTTGCACGGTCACCTGTAACAAACAAGCTGAGAGGAGGGCAGGGTGGAATGCATTATTCACTACAGCACACTATGGCTATGCCGACGGCCGGCGGCCGTCGGGTCAGCTACCTAAGGCCGTCGGGCTAGGCTGACCCGACGGCAGCCGTCGGTGTAGCCCCGTCGGCGTAACCCGGCGTCGGGCCAGCCAAGGAGGCCGTCGGGTCAGGTCACCACCGTCGGGTTAGGGCAGCGCCGACGGTCGGGAGGATGCCGTCAGTCGAAAATTACCGTCGGGTCAGCTGTCTGTGGGTCCCAGCGCCGTCTAACGCCGTCCAGACCCTATGCCGACGGCAGTGCCGTCGGCTCAGCCTAACAGGCCGGCCGGCCCATCATGCGAGCATTCAGCCCGAAACCCCCAGCCAGTGGCTATGCCGACGGCATTGCCGTCGGGTTAGCCCCTGCCATTTGGTCATGTTGGCAGGGCTAACCCGACAGCAATGCCGTCGGCATAGCTCCTGGCAATTTTTTTTTTGAAAATTAGGTTTTCAGCAGGATATTTAGCATGCAGGCAATATAATAAAACAAATATATAAATGCATCATGTTATCACACATTCATATGCATAGTATCACATATCACACACATAGTATCATGCATACATAGTATCACATATCACACATCGTGCATACATAGTACCGCCCACACACGCTCGCACTACCTACTCGGCGATGACCTCATTTCTGACCTAGTGAAATTTGGAAAGCGCTCGTCGACCGCGGTCGCCGTATCTCCAACGGAAGACCCAGGAGAAGCCGAAGGAGTACGCCGAGCACTTGGATGAATCGGCGTGATCTCTCGTGACGTACTCGGCGTTGCCCCGTCACCACCAAACTCGGCGTTCCGAGAACGGCCCGTTCTCTACATGTTTTGAACATGAGTTAGCAACTTGCGACACGTTGGCATAGAGAAGGAGCAAGTATGCATGTTGGAGAAGAACTTACCGGGGTCTGTGCATAGTACTGGGCAGCGAAGGCTTCCTTGTGTAGGCACACTGGGTTAGGCCCCGGCTCAGGTGGCCGCTCTGAGTCTAGCGCCGCGCTCCGCTCTCCAGTTCTAAGGAACATCTTCACCGCATGTAAGATAGTTTGGATGTCAGATAATGCAAAGATAAAGGTTCAAAGTATCTAGGATAAGAACAAGACGGCTCATGTTTTGCAAAGGTTTGAAACTTACGTCGGTGGACTCTAGGAGGTACGTATCGAAGACACGTCTCTTCTGCTCCCACGCATCTAGTTCGGCCCGATATCCTGCATAGTAGGCATCGTATGCCGCCTCGAACTCATGCTACAATGTCAAAATTCATGAATTCTCGTCAACTTAGCCATTTTAGGGATGAATGTCGGAAAGATGATGAAAATGAGAACTTACATCGACCCGTGTAGTAGTCCTGCGAGGTGGCGGTGGCGGGACAGAGGGGCAGTCGGCGGTGAGGGTAGCTTTCACACGCGTGAGGGTCGTGGTAGGCTGGATCACCGCATTAAGAACGCGGTAACGGCCATGCTGTCGGCCACACCCCGAGACGATCACCGAAGTCTCGTCAACCTCGACCGCCGCGGGGTCATCCACCTCTGGATGAAAACCCTGCAAAGTACTCGAGTACGAAGAGAAGTCCTCCGCGGTGTTGCCGTAGAACAGAGGGAGCGCAGGCTGAGGCTCACGGAGGTCGGGAGGCGCAAGCCTCATCGCCAGCCACACCTGCATGTCGGTGGGCATCACGCCGGTCTCACGAAACTGCATCGCGAAAGAGATGTAACGGTTATCAAGTAGGTAAATGAGAGGAAATAAATACAAGTTGTTTGAGGGTAAATAAATACCATCTTTGCCTTGAAGTGATCATGGTTCCTGTTGCCCGCATTGTGTGTTCCCTCGGTGCCCCGGTTTGCCTTGTTCCGCGAGCTCACATCGTTGAAGGCATCGTCCTTCCCCATCCACCTCAGGGCAAGCTCCTTCCATGCCTCCACTTTCTCATCGGTCCACAAGGGGCGAACCTGAAAAATGAACATACGGAGTCAGTTGAGGAGCAGATAATGCCATTGCAACTTGGAAGCACATTGCCAATTTACTTACCGATACATAATCATCTAGCGTCATCGGAGGCGGATCATTGATAAGCTCATGCTTCGTCATCGTCCTGCCGAGCTTCTCAGCCAAGAAGTGGTTCATGGATGTGTGCTTCTGATTGTAGAACTGCTGGCGTGTGAGCTTCTGACACGCCCTCCGCAAAGTCGCTATGGCCAACTCCTGATGCTCTGGAAGCACCCTGTGCCACTTCTGCACATCATGCATAAAAATTTGTGAGGGTCATGGGCTAGCATGGTGAGGTCATGAACTATGAATGGAATTCATAAAGTATATGCACTTACCCAAAACTTGGCAATCACAGCATCAGAAGCTTTCCCAAAGCCAACACAATCTGCGGCCTCATAGTCCGCCCAATGGAGGGCAAGCTTAGGCACGCCGCCGGGGACCACTGTGTACAAGCCCGGCCAATACATCCTAATGGCAGCTCCAAGCAAGCCATTAGGAAGTCGGGCCCCCGGCGGAACGATCCAATTGCTGCATAATAATCAAACATTAGTACATGCCAAGAATGAAATTACATGTTCAAAATTACTATAGACACTTACTCAACGCCGTTAGGCTCAATGAGGAGCTTGCCCTCCTCGGTGGTAGGTTCCTTGCTCGGATGTGGAACCGTCGCTTCCCCACGAACCTTGTGCTTCTTGGGCTGCGGAACCCCCGCCGCCCCCCCCCTCCATCCCCTCCCCCTCCATCCCCTCCCCCTCCATCCCCTCCTGTGTATCCTCCGTCTCCTCCGCCTCCATAGACCGCGAGTGGGAAGCCACGTCGCCAGAAGCGGAGGGTAGGTCAGACAGAGGTGACTCTCCACCAACTCGTCCTCGTCCTCGTCCTCCCACTCCACCACCTCGTCCTCGTCCCCCCCCTCCGTCTCCTCCTCCCGCGTCTCCTCCTCCTCCTCCTCTGTCTACTCGGCCTCGGCCTCGTCCTCGCCCTCGTCCCGCGTCTCCTCCATCTCTAAGACGCGGCGGCAGACGAGGTTCTCTTCTACTTCTGGTTATCTTCTGTTGCTGCATCGTATTAAGCAGGGAGGATGGCGATTGCTTGCTCATATTGATCAATCACCTGCATTGAAAAAAAAATAAACAATTAAGATAAGTACAAAGCCGAGAATTTTTTCTTTCCAGGGGCACCCTCTTTTAGAAGAGTGTCCACCTCCACGGCATCGGGACCCGTCGTTCCCGACCAGTGTTCATCAATAAATTGGCTAAAAGGAGAAAATAAGTATTAGACCGAAACCAAGTTACTAGTTGCAAAGTAATATGTTCACCATTTTACCTGGCGAAATCGACAACTTCATTCATGTTCATAAGCACATATAGCATTATGCAATCCTTCTCTTCATTGGTGATGATATAACTTTTTGAGCCACCGGCCTTGCCACCGGGACATTGGAAGAGGAGGAGCTTGGGACTATGCTTGGGCTCATCGACATTGTACCGAGAGACCTGGTTATGCAGAGTGGGAACATCATCGGCATAGTAAGTTGTCGAGGCGTTTGCCATCTCCTCAAGCTGAGTTGCCTCAACTATGCATGCTTCAATCTTAGCTTTTTTTCCACATTTGTATCGAATATACTTGAACTCTCTCTCAATACAGAACTGCCAACGAAACTGCACCGGGGAGATACCCTCGAACCATCACCGGCATCAGCCGCTCAATCCATATATGATAGTCGTGACTCTTGAGCCCGGTGACTTTTCCTGTTACAAGATTGACTCCCTTACTCATATTCGAACAATAACCATCAGGGAACATCACGGCGTATTTGAGCCACTTGAAAGCCTCCTTCTTTTGGATGTTATCAAGACAGAAGTTGGAATGCGGTTTGAACCAATTTGTTCGATTGCGGTCAGGAGGCTGCATGTGTAATTTTGTCCTATCACATAGCTGCTCAACATCGACTCTAGCCTTAACATTATCCTTTGACTTGCCAGCAATGTTCAAGACTGTGTGAAAGATGGACTCTGCGACATTCTTTTCGGTGTGCATCACATCGATGTTATGGGGAAGTTCGAGGTCCTTGTAATACTCAAGCTGAGTTAAGCCTGCCATGTGAGTCCAGTTATGCGTTTGACCATATCCCTCAAATTGCGGGCCACCTCCCTCTTTAGGCAGGAGAGCCCGTAGCTCGGCATCAACAGCTGTACCATCGAACGTAGGTATCTCCTTTTCTTCAAGCACAACTTTGCCCTTCGTGAAGTTCTTTTTGTCTTCTCTGAACCGATGCCCTCTTTTAAGAAACTGCCGATGCATGTCAAAGGAGGTACGTTTGTGACCCGCATTTAGCCAAAGGAACTCAAGTCGGTGCCTACACACTGGGCAAGGGAACTTACCAGCTGTACACCAACCGCAGAATAGGGCATACCCGGGTAGGTCGTGCATGGAATAGTGGAACCAAACTTTCATGAGGAAGTTTGTCTTTGATGCTCGATCATATGTCAACGTCCCGTGGTGCCAAGAGTGGTTCAAATCATCAACAAGCGGCTGCATATAGACACTCAGATTCTTCCCCGGGTAGTCGGGCCCTGGAATGACCAGCGACAGGAATATGGTCTTCCTTTGCATTAGGACTCCGGGAGGGAGATTGAGCGGAATAACAAACACGGGCCAGCAGCTGTACGATGAAGCCGACATACCATATGGATTGAATCCATCGGTTGCTATCGCAATCCTGACATTCCGAGCATCTGCTGCCTCATTGGGGTGTTTGTCATCAAAGTTCTTCCATGCCTTACCATCAGATGGATGACCCATCTTTATCTTTCCGTGCTCGTCCGGGTATCTCTTCCCCTTCTTATGCCACATCATCTGTGTGGCAGACTCCTCCGACATGTAAAGCCGCTGGATTCTTTTTATGAATGGGAGATAACGAAGAATCTTCACGGCGACTTTTGTCTGCTTCTTCTGACCATCAGGTCCCTTCACCTCATGATACCTAGAGGCCCCACACTTTTTACAATACTTGTCATCCGCAAACTCTTTTCGAAACAGAAGGCAACCTTTAGGACAGCAATCTATCTTTTCATAATCCATGCTGAGCGCTTTCAGAATTTTCTTTGTTTCATACATGGTTTTAGGCATGCAATGTCCTTCGGGCAACAGGTTACCAGTAGTTCTCAAACCCGCTTCATAGCTTGCTCGGGTGTTGCCATACTGGACCTTGTTGGCTAGAGCTTGCGAGATGGCATCGAGCTGAGAAATTTTTGCACCCTCATACAGAGGCCTCTTAGCCGCGGCCATCATATCATAGAAGGCCTTTGCGGTTGGCTCTGGTTCCTCCGGTTCTGGCGGTTCCTCTGGTTCTGGCGGTTCCTCCTGTGTAGGTGGTGAATCTGGCATGTACGCATCATGGAGATCATCTAGCAAGTATCTAATCCCATCATCCTCATTGCCATCGATTCGCTGTCGCATCACCTCACCTCTATCACGGTCGTACTGAGAAAAGTCGACCGAGGTAACATAGTTAGGCATATACCCATGCAACCAAAGGTGCTTGGTCATGTCATCCTTTCCCTGACGATGACGCCTGTTGCACCGAGTGCAAGGACAACTTGGACGAACACCTGACTTTGAACCACGTGCCAACTCCTTCACTAATAAATCTGTCTTCGATACCCACTCAGCTGTTTTTTCAGTCGCACTAATACGGCCACTGTACATCCACCCATTATCAGCCATCCTCTATTTTGTAGGTAGCCAAACAACAAATATAGCATTTATATCAAATAATAGCTTGAAATTAAATGCATCTTATTTTTATTTACTACCGGATAGAACGCATGCATCAACCAACATCTCTACTAGGTGGGCTCCTAGCAGCCGCCGGATCCGTAGATTGAGTACATTCTCCATGCTCTACCTCGGTCCGAGACAGAATTTCGGCAGCACCTCCCCGCTGCTCTCCCGATACACATCTCAACAAAAAGCCGAGAGGATGTGTACCCGGAGAACAAAGGGGGAGGCGCTACCGAAACTCTGACTCGGACCGGGGTAGGGCACGGAGAATGTACCCAACTACGCATCCGCCGACTGTCCCGTAAATGCTGCAAGCGTTACGGTTCAAAATATGCCGACCTCTAATGCATATTTATCTGCGTAACGCTTGCGGACGGGAAGTGACACATAGGTTACGCGACTCGACGAGAAATGGAATCTACTGACATAAAAAATGCGGAGTTCGAGTTGACAATGTAGCTCACCCTCGGCTGTAGAGGAAGTAGTCGAACAACCGAGTGTCAAAGACGTCACGGAGGGGTGCTCACGACGGGGCGGTCACGACGGGGCGGTCGCGACAGACGGTCACGACGGGCGGTTCTATTTTCATTTCAATTAAAACAAATTCAAATTATTAAACAAATTCACATATGCATTTTAGTTTCCAATCTATTTCTTTTTCTTTTTTTCTATTAATATTCATTTTGCCAACCTCGGCAATGCCACACCTAAAGCACCACAACACATACAAGACGTCGGTAAACGGAACACACGAAACGCATAGCCGGGCAACTCGAGCGACACCACTCGCAGTGCTCACCGAAAACCACCGCATCGTCAACACCGGAGAGGGACGACATGCCCGATAGAAGGGCAAGTGCCTCCCCGAGCGCACGAGCAAGACCAAAATGGCTCATCTGTCGCTCCTTGCATGTGGAAAGTGCTCCAGCTGTTGCCCCCCTCCACATCCGCATCTCCCTTTAACCGGTTCCATCTCCAAAAACGAAGCCCCCAAGAGGGAACACGACACCATAGCGCCGCCATCGCCGATCCGGAAGACCGGATCTAGGGTTTCCCCTAGTATATTCACCTATTCTATCTATACTAATGACAACAATTAAAGAAAAAACAAAAAAAAAACATGAAAATCGAGCTCACCTGCAGCTCGATCCGGCAGTGGGGGGCGGGGGCGGGCACCGGGGGCGGGGGCGGGGCCGGCCGCCGGCGCGGGGGGCGAGGCCGGGCGCCGGGGGGCGGGGGCGGGGCCGGCCGCCGGCGCGGGGGCGGGCGCCGGGCGGTGGGGGCGGGGGCGCGGGTCGGGCGGGTGGCGGCGCAGGTCGGGCGGGCGGCCGGCGGCGCGGGTGGGCGGGCGGCCGGCGGCGTGGGTCGGGCGGGCGGCGCCGGAGGTCGGGGGGCGGCGGCGGGGGTCGGGCAGCCGGCGGAGGGGTCGGGCGGGCGGCTGCGGTGGCGAGGTCGGGCGGGGAAAAGAAAGAGAAAAGGAAAGGAGAGAGGGTGGGCCCCGGGCTTATTAGGGTTGCACCTAACCCGACGGCCAGAGCTATGCCGACGGCATGCCGTCGGCTTAGCCTTTTAATTTTTTTTTTTATTTATTCTATTTATTTAAATTGATAATTAGGTTAATATTATTATTCCCATGTGCATATGACTTTAGTGTCGCTCTCCAGAAAAATCTAGGGGGTAGACCGCGCGGGTGCTGCTGGCTAGGGTTTCGCCCCAGAACGGGCTCGGGGGGCCGCATGCAACCCAAAGCATGCATGCGGACCTAACATATGTGTATATGTCCTAAACAAACCAAAATAAAGCAAAAGATCCATCGGTGAGGCCTGATACAGAGAAAGCTATAGGGGGTAGATCTCCGAACCCCCCCCCGGTCTAGGGTTTCGCCAGATAAGTACCACCGGAGCGTCGTCCACCCTAGAAAAGTTGCATGCATGTGTCCCTAACATATGTATATAGGTGTGACCCAAGGTTGGTACACGCAATATAGGTAGTTCCCGGGCATGGCCTTCTTCAGAGACATGGGTTGTTAACACTTGGTGAAATCCAGGATCTGTACGTGGAAACTCCCGCTACGGGTCTACCGGAGCCTATTTCATGGTAAAGTGGGCCCAACCATTGCTTTCCATGTATATATGTCCTAAACAAACCAAAATAAAGCAAAAGATCCATCGGTGAGGCCTCATACGGAGAAAGCTATAGGGGGTAGATCTCCGACCCCCCCGGTCTAGGGTTTCGCCGGATAAGTACCACCGGAGCGTCGTCCACCCTAGAAAAGTTGCATGCATGTGTCCCTAACATATGTATATAGGTGTGACCCAAGGTTGGTACACGCAATATAGGTAGTTCCCGGGCATGGCCTTCTTCAGAGACATGGGTTGTTAACACTTGGTGAAATCCAGGATCTGTACGTGGAAACTCCCGCTACGGGTCTACCGGAGCCTATTTCATGGTAAAGTGGGCCCAACCATTGCTTTCCATGTATATATGTCCTAAACAAACCAAAATAAAGCAAAAGATCCATCGGTGAGGCCTCATACGGAGAAAGCTATAGGGGGTAGATCTCCGACCCCCCCGGTCTAGGGTTTCGCCGGATAAAGACCACCGGAGCATCGTCCACCCTAGAAAACTTGCATGCATGTGTCCCTAACATATGTGTATAGGTGTGACCCAAGGTTGGTACATGCAATATATATAGTTCCCGGGCTAGGCCTACTTCACATACGTGGGGTGTTAACACTAGCTGAAATCCAGGATCTGTACGTGGAAACTCCCGCTACGGGTCTATCGGAGCCTATTTCATGGTAAAGTGGGCCCAACCATTGCTTTCCATGTATATATGTCCTAAACAAACCAAAATAAAGCAAAAGATCCATCGGTGAGGCCTCATACGGAGAAAGCTATAGGGGGTAGATCTCCGAACCCCCCCGGTCTAGGGTTTCGCCGGATAAGTACCACCGGAGCGTCGTCCACCCTAGAAAAGTTGCATGCATGTGTCCCTAACATATGTATATAGGTGTGACCCAAGGTTGGTACATGCAATATAGGTAGTTCCCGGGCATGGCCTTCTTCAGAGATATGGGCTGTTAACACTTGGTGAAATCCAGGATCTGTACGTGGAAACTCCCGCTACGGGTCTACCGGAGCCTATTTCATGGTAAAGTGGGCCCAACCTTTGCTTTCCATGTATATATGTTCTAAACAAACCAAAATAAAGCAGAAGATCCATCGGCGAGGCCTCGTACGGAGAAAGCTATAGGGGTAGATCTCCGAACCCCATCTGTCTAGGGTTTCGCCGGATAAAGACCACCGGAGCATCGTCTAACGTAGGAAACATGCATGCATGTGTCCCTAACATGTGTGTATAGGTGTGACCCAAGGTTGGTACATGCAATATAGGTAGGTCCCGGGCATGGCCTTCTTCAGAGACATGGGCTGTTAACACTTGGTAAAATCCAGGATCTGTACGTGGAAACTCCCGCTACGGGTCTATCGGAGCCTATTTCATGGTAAAGTGGGCCCAACCATTGCTTTCCATGTATATATGTCCTAAACAAACCAAAATAAAGCAAAAGATCCATCGGTGAGGCCTCATACGGAGAAAGCTATAGGGGGTAGATCTCCGAACCCCCCCGGTCTAGGGTTTCGCCGGATAAGTACCACCGGAGCGTCGTCCACCCTAGAAAAGTTGCATGCATGTGTCCCTAACATATGTATATAGGTGTGACCCAAGGTTGGTACATGCAATATAGGTAGTTCCCGGGCATGGCCTTCTTCAGAGACATGGGTTGTTAACACTTGGTGAAATCCAGGATCTGTACGTGGAAACTCCCGCTACGGGTCTACCGGAGCCTATTTCATGGTAAAGTGGGCCCAACCATTGCTTTCCATGTATATATGTCCTAAACAAACCAAAATAAAGCAGAAGATCCATCGGTGAGGCCTCGTACGGAGAAAGCTATAGGGGTAGATCTCCGACCCCCCCGGTCTAGGGTTTCGCCGGATAAAGACCACCGGAGCATCGTCCACCCTAGAAAACTTGCATGCATGTGTCCCTAACATGTGTGTATAGGTGTGACCCAAGGTTGGTACATGCAATATATATAGGTCCCGGGCAAGGCCTTCTTCACATACGTGGGGTGTTAACACTTGGTGAAATCCAGGATCTGTACGTGGAAACTCCCGCTACGGGTCTATCGGAGCCTATTTCATGGTAAAGTGGGCCCAACCATTGCTTTCCATGTATATATGTCCTAAACAAACCAAAATAAAGCAAAAGATCCATCGGTGAGGCCTCATACGGAGAAAGCTATAGGGGGTAGATCTCCGACCCCCCCGGTCTAGGGTTTCGCCGGATAAAGACCACCGGAGCATCGTCCACCCTAGAAAACTTGCATGCATGTGTCCCTAACATATGTGTATAGGTGTGACCCAAGGTTGGTACATGCAATATATATAGTTCCCGGGCTAGGCCTACTTCACATACGTGGGGTGTTAACACTAGCTGAAATCCAGGATCTGTACGTGGAAACTCCCGCTACGGGTCTATCGGAGCCTATTTCATGGTAAAGTGGGCCCAACCATTGCTTTCCATGTACATATGTCCTAAACAAACCAAAATAAAGCAAAAGATCCATCGGTGAGGCCTCATACGGAGAAAGCTATAGGGGGTAGATCTCCGAACCCCCCCGGTCTAGGGTTTCGCCGGATAAGTACCACCGGAGCGTCGTCCACCCTAGAAAAGTTGCATGCATGTGTCCCTAACATATGTATATAGGTGTGACCCAAGGTTGGTACATGCAATATAGGTAGTTCCCGGGCATGGCCTTCTTCAGAGACATGGGCTGTTAACACTTGGTGAAATCCAGGATCTGTACGTGGAAACTCCCGCTACGGGTCTACCGGAGCCTATTTCATGGTAAAGTGGGACCAACCTTTGCTTTCCATGTATATATGTTCTAAACAAACCAAAATAAAGCAGAAGATCCATCGGCGAGGCCTCGTACGGAGAAAGCTATAGGGGTAGATCTCCGAACCCCATCTGTCTATGGTTTCGCCGGATAAAGACCACCGGAGCATCGTCTAACGTAGGAAACATGCATGCTTGTGTCCCTAACATGTGTGTATAGGTGTGACCCAAGGTTGGTACATGCAATATAGGTAGGTCCCGGGCATGGCCTTCTTCAGAGACATGGGCTGTTAACACTTGGTAAAATCCAGGATCTGTACGTGGAAACTCCCGCTACGGGTCTATCGGAGCCTATTTCATGGTAAAGTGGGCCCAACCATTGCTGGTGGGTGCATGTGTGTTGGTGGGTTGATGGGATTCAATAGCTATAGCTTCCCAGCCGCTCTCACGTGCCTCCCACGTACATATCGCTCCCGACTCATGACTTAGAGGTGTAAACTCCCACGTCGGTTTCACCGAGGGGAACCTTGTCATAGGAATGGCCAAACCTATGCTTACCATGTTCATATGTCCTAACTAAAGCTAAAGGAACACACTACCACACCTTAGTGCCGTCCTCCGGAGAAATCTAGGGGGTAGACCGCGCGGGTGCTGCTGGCTAGGGTTTCGCCCCAGATCGGGCTTCGGGGGCCCGCATGCAACCCAGAGCATGCATGCGGACCTAACATGTGTGTGCATGTGTGTTGGTGGGTTGATGGGATTCAATAGCTATAGCTTCCCAACCGCTCTCACGTGCCTCCCACGTACATATCGCTCCCGACTCATGACTTAGAGGTGTAAACTCCCACGTCGGTTCCACCGAGGGGAACCTTGTCCTAGGAATGGCTAAACCTATGCTTACCATGTCTATATGTCCTAACCAAAGCTAAAAGAACACACTACCACACCTTAGTGCCGCCCTCCGGAGAAATATAGGGGGGGTAGACCGCGCGGGTGCTGCTGGCTAGGGTTTCGCCCCAGAACGGGCTTCGGGGGCCCAGAAAACAAAAAATGCCAAAAAAAATATAATTATACTATAATAATATAAAAATAATCAGTTAAAAATATGCATATGAATAAAAGTTTTTTGAAAAAAAAAAATCAGACGCTGAGCCGACGGCATGCCGTCGGCTCAGGCCCTGCATGATAACGCCGTTGGGCGGGCCCGAACGGCTGGCTCCACGGCGGGTTGCTGAACCGACGGCCATCCTGTGCCGACGGCATGCCGTCGGGTCTGGGTGGGCTACGCCGACGGCTATCCTGGCCCGACGGTCCGTTTGGCAGGCGACCGTGGCGACGGGCTACGCCGACGGCCCCGATATTTGGCCGTCGGCGTAGCATATGGCCGTCGGCACAAAGCCTTGTTCCTGTAGTGATTATTTGTGCTGACAGAGAAGACGGTCATCAGCACGGCAGTGCAAACGACAGAACATGCAGCCAAGAACGAACACAACAGCTGATGACGTTGTGAGACCGGCCGGTCGACCGTCGCTGCACGTACGCGGGACAAAACGCCATCCAAATCAGTCCTGAAATCCAGCACGCCGGCCGAGCACCGTGCAACGGACGAAAACGCGAGCGCTAGCTCCTCCATGCCCCCCGTCGCCATCGGAGCGCGCCACCGCGCGCGGCAGGTCCAGGTCAGGTCAAGGAGCGAGGGCCGTCCCGTTCCGACGACCACGGCCCCGTGCCGCACCAGGTGGCGCGGGTAGTTGGCGGCCGCGAGAGTGACGCTGTTGCTCCGGTTTCCTGCGTCGCACACTAGCTCGCTGCGTCGCGTCTCGATCGAGCGCGCTAGCTTGCAGTTGCAGCAAGCTAGAGTCTAAGAGTCACTGGTTCGGGTGCGCGCGGCGACACGTCCCAGCAGCGCCGGCTCAAATCGTCTTCCTCCGGTCGGTCTCGCCGCCGCCCGCCCGCCCGCCGTAACGTGCGCGGGCGGTACACCGTTGGTGCTGCGGCGCCAGCGAGGCTCGTCCGTTACTTCCGTACCTCGTACGTGGTGGTGGCGTGATGGCGCCGTACGATTGCTTAGGGACGTCGAAGCTGTTGCTGGTCCTCCTCTCGTCTCGCGATGGGATAGCCCCTTCGCCGTCCGTGCAACACAACCAAGACACGTCGGGGCGATTCCTCCGCCTAGCTAGGCCGGCCACGGGGGGAGCTACCTACCTACGGCCGACTACACAAAAAGTTCCACTGCCGAATGCCGATTTAAGACATCTGAATAGCCACTTGACATCTGAATACAGAGATGCAAGTGGGTCACTATTACATACCCTTTTATCTTCTTTAGTATACAAAAAATAAACCTACTTTTCCAAATGATAGATATCGTTAGAGAAGTTAGTTTATTTTGTTGAACTAAAGAGTGTGAAGAGGGTATCCTAATATTGACTCACTTCTCTACGTCTAACTAGCACAAGGAACCCCGCGGGAACTTTATATATCTATTGATGCACATAATTATATTATTTATTATTTAAAATCTAGAAGCAGAATAATATTGCCCGACACTATCTTGGTATTACACCGGAACTACCGGGCAACTTATTTGAATCAACAGAGAAACCTTAAGCAATACTACCACTTTGGCAGGTGGTACTGTTAGCGATACAAGTTTGTGTCGTTGTCACGTCTATTGTGGTGACCCAGCATACCACTGCATGTTATAGTATACAAGTCGTTGATATAACACTCGTGAAATACCAATTCACAAATATTAACGAGACAAAGAGGATAAGAGAGGGGAAAGCGTTTTCTCGGCCGATCCAGCAGTTCTCTCCACCACCGAGAGCTCCGCCATGGCGACCAAAGCGACCAGCTAGGGTTTCCTCTGGGCGATTGGTGTGGGTTAGGAAGGATCTGGTCCTGAGTAAAGCATTCTCGCAGGAGGATTGCTTCCCAGTTGGGAGAGAGAGACTTCCAATCCCAACTGAGATCAGTTTCTCCAGAGATCTGTGGAGTGAGAAGACTGGGAGGGCCTCCTTCGCTGACACTGTGAGGATGGCTGGCGGTGGAAGAGGAGGTGGTCGAGGTGCTGCGGGAAGAGGAGCTGGGAAGGCTTCTTCGGCTCAGGGACAGAAGCAAGGGCAGCCAGTGGCGGCTACGCAAGCTCAAGGTCAGGGTCAAGCATCAGCTCTGAATCAGGTATTCCCTATTGCTGAGAATCCGAGTGGATTTCTTTCACAAGCGGGTTTGACACAGCAGGGGATGTTCCCCATGGTTCCTCCCGGTCTGTGGAATGTTCCTTTAGGACAATGGCAGCAGTTTTTTGCTCAACCTGGAATGGGGCAGATGATGCAGATGCCTCAAGGGTTTGGTGGGAGTGCTCAAACTGGGACTGCCAGTAACAGTAGTTCTGGAGTCCCTGTGACTTCTTAGCAAGCTCAGCAGCAGCCTGCAAAGAATTCAAAGAAAAAGCAGCAGGTTTCAGGTGGTGATGCTAGTAAGAAAATGATTGAGAAATCTGAGAGTAATTCTCTTCCACCTTTGGATCCTAAGTTCAAAGATGTGGTGTGCTTTAACTGTGGTGAACCAGGCCATTATATGAGTCTATGTTCCAGATTGAAGAGATGTTTCATGTGTGGAAAAGTTGGCCATTATATGGATGCTTGTCCCCTGTGGTATGGATCCATGCCTACAGCTCAGTTCTGGGGAAGTGCAAATTCTGGTTTGGGCTTCTTCCATGTTGAGGTTGAAGGTCCAGCTGCTGTTCAGTGGTTGAACATGGATAATATGGGGATAGTGGTGGTCAATGAGGGAGAAATTTCTGAGAAGGAGCTAGAGCAGAATTTTAATGAGATGTGGAAAGTGAAGTGGTTTTGGCAAATAAGGAAGCTGTCAGATAAAAAGTTCCTTGTCAGATTCCCTCCCAGCAAAAGAATCAAGGACCTAGTGGAATATCCATCTGTTAACCTCAAGAAGAAAGGTGTGAATGTTTCTTTCATCAACTGGGAAGGTGAAGCTGAACCCTTTGAGGAGTTTAGAGAGGTTTGGGTCAATGTTGAAGGCATTCCTTGTAAGTACTTGACATGGAGGGTAATTGCCCAGGTGGCTTCTGCTATTGGAGTGCTTGTCGATGTTGATTGGCCTGTCATCTTCAAGAGTCTATACAAGAAAATCAGAATCAAAGTGTCTCCCAGGGATAGTGAGAAGATTCCATCAAACAAACTATTTGAGTTTGAGCAAAGTTTCTTCCTTATCTCTTTTGATGTGGAGGAAGAGCTGGCTGGTGTGGAAAACAATGGTAATGATGATGATGCTGGTGATGATGCAGTTGCTGTGGATGAGGATGATGATGCTGAGGTTGACTTCCAGAAGGAAGTAGAGAAGTTTAGCAAGTCTGAAGCAACTGTCATGGACACTGATGCTGGTGGTGATGTTTGTGCAACAAGTGGTGGAAAAAATGTGATGAGTGCCAAGACAATTGATATTCCAGTGCTTGAGAGAAGTGTCAGAGCCAAGGTGTTGGAGGAAAAAATGCCTGACAAGGATGTTGGGGTGGCTGCAGTTATGAGATCTGTGGAAGATAATGTTGGAAGACATTTACTAGAAGAATTTGATGAAGACTCTGAGGAGGAAGAGAATGTGGTGCTGAATACTCAAATTATGAAGCCTCCCAGTATTCCCATTGTTCAAGAAAAGAAGAAAGTGTGGGGACCAGTGATGGCTACTAGAATGAGTAGCAGGATTGCAAGAGATGGGAAATCTGCTATAGAAAAAGCTCAAGCTCTCAAAAAAGCCAAAAACCTGGAAATCCCACAAGGTAAAAATGTTCATGGCTTCTCTAATTCCTTTGCTGCTTTAGATGATGATGATTTGACAGACAAAGCAAGTACTGCAGGCATTAGCCTGGGTTCTTCTCAAATTTCTGTTAAAGAAAACATTCATTGTCTGAAAAACATAGAATTAGGAAGGCTAGACAAATTTCATCATGATCACCCTGATATGTTTCTTCCACAAGACATTAGTCTTTCAGTGGAAGAGCTGGTAGGGTCTGCTGATAATAATCAGTATGAAGATGATGAAACTCACATTAGTGAGGAGAATGATTATGAGGAACCTTGGACTGATGTTTCCTATAAGAATAGGAGCAGGAAGAAGCTAGTCTTTAAATAAAATCATGGTAGTTGCTCTTATTTGGAACTCCAGAGGTCTGAATAGACCTGATAAGCTTGTTAGGGTGCATGATCTCATTAGAGAGACATGTCCTGATATTATAGGGTTCTCTGAAACCAAGAAAGAGGAGTTTACCTATATTCAATTGCAGCAGCTAGATCCAAGTGGAAAATATAACTGGAACTGGTTGCCTGCTAAAGGCACTGCTGGTGGAATTCTAGTAGGAATCAATAAAGACTTGTTTGATATTGTTAGATGTGACATCCATACATTTTCAGTTGTTGTTTTAATTAAAAATAAGGCTGATAATGTGACTTGGAGGTTTATTTCAGTCTATGGTTCAGCTTATGAGGAACATAAACTGGAATTTATCAATGAATTGCATAACATATATGCTAGTTGGAATGGTCCTACTTTAGTAGGTGGAGATTTCAATCTTATTCGAGAAAGTAAAGAAAAGAATAATGGTAATATTAACCAACATTGGGCTAATATGTTTAATGATTGGATTAATAAGTTTGCTTTAATTGAGATTAAATGCTCTAGTAGACAATTTACCTGGGGGAATAATCAAGATAATTTGGTTATGGCCTTACTTGATAGGGTTTTTGTCTCTATTTGTTGGGAACAGTTGTTCCCTGCTTGTAATGTAACAACCAAGGCAAGATTAGGGAGTGATCATACTCCCCTGGTTTTAGACACTGGTGCTTTAAAAGCTCCTAGTAATAAGCAATTTCGTTTTGAGAAGTGGTGGTTGCAAGTGGAGGGTTTTGACCAAATGGTTATGGAAACCTGGTCAGCTCCTTGTAATTGTGTGAAGGCCATTGATAGATGGCAGTTTAAGATTAGGAGTTTAAGGAAAAAACTTAAAGGTTGGAATGCTAACCTGGAATCTGAACAAAGGAAGAAAAAGCAACATTTAGTTGCTGAGTATGATATGTTAGATATTATCTCTGAATCACAAACTCTGTCTCCCATTTCTAAGAATAGAATGAAACAAATTTCCTCTGAGCTAACTAATATTTGGAAGAATGAGGAAATTAAAGCAAGACAAAGATCTAGGGAAAGGAACATTTTGGAAGGTGATCGTAATACTGCTTATTTTCATGCTGTAGCCAATCAGAGGAGGAGGAAGAAGCAGATTATGAAGCTGGAAGGTGATAATGGAACTGTGGAAGATACCAGAGGTATGTTGGCTTTAGCTGTGGAATATTATAAGAGCTTGTTTGGTTATGATGAAAAGTTAGATATTAGTCTAACTAATGACTTCTGGGATGCATCTGAGAAGGTAACTGATGCTCAAAATAGAATGTTGGATGAAAAAATTTCTGAGAGGAGGTTAAGGATGCAGTCTTTGGCTCTTATGCTGAAGGTGCACCAGGCCCAGATGGCTTTTCTTTCCTGTTCTATCAACATTTTTGGAATTTAATTAAACAAGATTTGCTGCTGATGTTTGATGACTGGAACAATGATGATTTGGATCTGTTTAGATTAAACTTTTCCTTGTTGACTTTGATCCCAAAAGAGGCTGATGCTGTAACTATACAGAAATTCAGGCCTATTGCCTTAACAAACTGCAGTTTCAAAATTTTCTCAAAGTGTGCAACCAATAGGTTGGGCTTTGTTAGTGAGGATTTGATTGCTCCAAATCAGACTGCTTTTATAAAAGGAAGGTACATTTTAGAAAGTGTGGTGGCTGCTCATGAGATTATTCATGATGTGGCTCATAGTTCCCAATCTGGCTTTATTTTTAAGCTAGACTATGAGAAAGCCTATGACAAAGTGAACAGAGAATTTATGTTTGCAATGTTGGAGAATAGGGGCTTTAGCCCCAGATGGATAAGAACTCTTAAATATCTTCTGCATAAAGGTTCTGTGGGTGTTAGGATTAATGATGTAAATAGTGATTTCTTCTTAACTGGGAAAGGGGTCAGGCAAGGAGATCCCATCTCTCCTATCCTTTTTAATTTTATGGCTGATGTCTTTACCAGAATGCTTATTAAAGCTGCTAACCATGGGCACATTAGTGGTCTCATGCAGAATATGACAAGTACTGGTGTGATTAGTCTGCAGTATGCAGATGATACCTTGCTTTTCCTTAAAAATGATTTGTCTTCTGCTACAAATTTAAAATGGCTGTTGTCCTGCTTTGAACAAATGTCTGGTATGAGGATCAACTTTCATAAATGTGATCTCATTGCCATTAATGTTGAAGAGCAGGATGCTCAACTGGTCTCTCAGTCTCTTTGTTGTAAACTAGGGCAGCTCCCCTTGAAATATCTTGGGGTTCCTTTGCACTATACAAAGCTGAGAAAAGAGGATGTGCAACCTATTGTAGATAAGTTGCTGAAAAAAGCTGCTGGCTGGAGAGGCAGATTATTAAATCATGCTGCCAGGCTAGAGCTGGTTAGAAGTGTGTTAGCTAGCATTCCTCTTTATTTGCTGAGTGTTATTAAATTTCCCAAATGGGCTATTACTTTGATTAATTCTCAGATGGCTCATTGCCTTTGGGATGATTATGAGGGACATCATAGATATCATTTAGCTAATTGGGGCTTGGTTTCACAAAAGAAAGATTTTGGGGGATTAGGGATACCTAATCTGGCTGATATGAATATGTGTTTACTTGCTTCTTGGATTAAGAGATACCATTTGAATGACAATAAATTGTGGAAACAAATTATTGACCACAAATATAATGTTAATGACCCAAATATCTTCTCCTGCCCTCCTGCTGGTGCTTCTCCTTTTTGGAAAGGAGTTCTTTGGGCTGCTAAAGCTGCACAGATTGGGTACCAGTGGAAGGTGGGTGATGGTAAGAAGGTTAAGTTCTGGGAGGACCAATGGTTTGGAACTTCCAGTTTAGCCATTCAATACTGGGAAGTGTATTGTCTTGCCAATGAACAAAATTGTTCCATCTCTGAACTTTGGGATGGTACTAACCTGAAAATTACGTTCAGAAGATGTTTTGATCATAAAATGATGTTGCAATGGTTGGAAATTCTACAAATTGCTCAAACTTTACAGCTTTCCTCTGAAAGTGATACTTTGGTTTGGAAATTTGAGCCTAATGGAGTGTTTACTGTCAAATCTATGTATGCTATAATCAACTTTAGAGGGATTATCCCAATACATGTGCACTCTGTTTGGAAGCTTAAACTTCCTCCAAAGATACATTTCTTTCTGTGGTTACTGGTGCATAACAAGAATCTCACTAGAGACAATTTAGTTAAAAGGCAAACAGTAGATGATTTGACTTGTGCTTTTTGTAATGAACCAGAAACTTGTAACCATCTGTTTTTTGATTGTGTGGTTGCTAAGGCTGCTTGGTCTGAGCTTAAGCTCTGTACTGAGAATATGTCAACAGTAGTTGATATCAACTCTCTTGCTAAGTTTTGGAATATGAAGAGTGACCTTAGTGCTCTTAATATGCTCCATGCTGGTCTGCTTTGGGTGATCTGGCTAACCAGGAATGACATGTATTTCAAACGTGATATCTGGTTTGGAATGCAGGTAATTTGGAGGAGATTAGCCTGCACCCTTGCTCTGTGGGGCATTCTGCTCACAGGGGCAGAAAAAGAGAGGCTGGATCGCTGGGTGAAGTATCTGGATGGGGTGGTGTGTGCCCCTCCGCCGCTGTTGTGGCCGGATCCTGGTTAACTCCGGAGAAGAAAGCGAAGACAGAACAGGAGGTGATCCTCCACAATCAGCTGGAAGGTGCTGATTTGAAGATCACAGCTGGGGACTTGGCGAGGACCCTGGTGGCCAATGGTCTGATGCTGATTGGCGATGGGGAGAGCTTCAAGGTGATCAAGTCCTGATGCTGCGTTCTTCTGTCAGGTTCATGAATTGGTTAGGCAGCTTGTAGGCTGTGTCTGGAAGGCGTTTCAATTGGTTGAGGTTTGTAATAAGTGGTGCGTGAACCTATGTCTGAGGCTGCACTTTAGCATGCTCTCTGAGAACTGTAAAACCTGTGCTGTGGTGGTTTCTTAATGGAACCGGGGCGAGGCCCTCTTTATCTAAAAAAAATTTCACAAATATTACATCTCTCAGAGTGGTACAACAGAAACATAGCGGTCTTTATTCAAGCACTAAATATTACAAGCCATAATGTTATAAAGGACTCCAGTTCCTCCTCGGTCCAAAGAGGAACACTCGGTGGTTCTAAGTTGATATTACAAACCTTAGTTATAACAGAAAGTAGAAGACTAAACATTATGCCTAACTCTGGTCGCTTTATTCTAGGTGTCCGATGCGACCAAAGTTTCTATCCTGCGGTTCTAAGTGTCGGCCTCCTCCTCGGTTCCTTCGTCGGGACCATAGGAGATGGTGTAATCAATGCCTTTGACTCCTCCGGATAAGTCCGGTTCTTTGTAGTAGACCTCCTCGTAGTCCTTCGGGCTTCCTTCCGTGTCTTCAAACTGGTTCTCCAAGTCTAAGCAAGGGTTAAAAAAACAGTGGGGTGAGTAACGAGCGTTACCCAACAAGTTCATTTAATAGATTAGAGGTGTTTGATGCACTAGCTACGACCATAGACTAAAAGTCTCAGGCCAAATGCAGTTTTTTGTAAGCATTTCTTCAAAGATTGATTTATTCAAAGAACTATGTCCGTCAGTCTTCACAGGTTGATTAGAGCTTCGATGGGCTCCTTTCCTGCCGTGTTCGTAGCTCCTTCCCGGAATAGGGGGTATCTCGATACTTTCTTACACTCTGCAGAGGTGGTCACTTGTACCCATAGGAGATCAATACTTTGCTGCACAATCGGGTGTACCTTACCGTCCACACTTCCTTGGTATGGGGCCTAGCCGTTGATCCGAGCCAATCACTGTTCCTTCCCGCGACCGTGCATACCCACCCTTTTGCGGCTCCAACTTTGGTTCGCTACCCTCGCCGGTCTACACGTTCGGTAGTTGCCGACCTCGGCATACTTGCCTTTCCTAGACAATGAGTTAGCCCCACCGGTTTCCGGTTACACACTGTGGTAACACCGGCGCAAACTCTACCCCCGTCTTTGCCGCAATCCATCATAGACCGCCAGAATCGTGAATTCATTAGGGGGAATCCACCCATCCCGAAGCTCCGCGCAGGGAGACAACTGCTCCGAAACGGCTGGTCCGTTGATATGCATGAGGGAAAAGATACAGCTGACTCTCCCGTCCCATTCCAGACCCTATGGTTGACCGTATTTTACGGCACAAGAATCACTGGCGACATTGGTTATTAGTCCTAGGTGAACATTCCCGGTACAGTGGGACCTCCACCATACTCTTACCATGGTCCCACTGCCCACCTTCCTAGGTCGACAACCATTATGATTGCTAACCACTAAGCATATTCATTCATGAAAAGCAGAACCTTTGCTTTTTAATGCAATCATAATTATAATACCACCGGTATATTTGCAAGTACTTTGTTAAAGATAAACAAGAGATATGAGCAAGAGTGAACTTGCCTGCAAACTGCAAGGTAGTGCAGTTGGATTTGTTGAAGTGACCCGGGACCTCGGGTTCTGGAAAACAGCATCATTGTCCGATAAGGGCAATGGTTAAAGATTCAAATAATGCATGCTTTTTCATAGTGTGTGTATTCCCTTTAACCCCCCAGAAGTGTTTTACTCTTATCCTAGGGTTTATATACTCTTTTTATGACTTTAAAAAGTATATGTTATAAATTGCTTCATTCAAGGATATTCTTTAATACCCTGGAATGGAGTTCAATTTTGATAATGAGTTTTATTCTAATTAAGAAGAAAACCATTTAAGCTTTCAATCCTAATATTTTCACTTGGTGGATTATTTTAAGTGAATATACTCTAATTATGATTTTATCAGAGTATATATTAGGTTAAATTCATTCAAGAATACTAAGACCAAATTCTTGAATGAATTTATGTGATCTTAATTCAAGATTATTATTTCCTCTTTTTTATAATTTAATCCTAGAGATTTTCCTTTCAAAAGAAAGGTGTCTAAGATAATTATGAATAAATCATCTTTTATTTATCAAAACCATTAGTTAAGTGATTTAAAAAGTTAAAATCACTTAAAGTTATTTTTGTAGAAATTCAGTTTATTTTCCTCCTTTTAATTTACATTGAAAGGCCTCTTTTCTAGAAAAGTCCTTTTCTTTTTATCAATTTCTATTTTTTTAATTTTCTGGTTAAAAACACCCCCTCCACCTCTCTCTCTCACTGCCATGCCTGGCCCACCTGTCGGACCAGTCAACTGGTCGAATCCGACCAGTGGCTCGATCGGTTCCGACCGGCCGCCTCCTTTCCCACTCGCTCACTCGTTCCTCTCCTCTCTCGTGACTCACCTGGCGACTGCGCGGCCGCGCCGCCGCCGCGCTCGATTCCGACGAGCTCCATCGGTCCCCACTGCCGAGATGCCGCTCAATCGATAGATCAGGCGATGGCGGTTCCGCCTGTCCGCGAGATCTGCTCGATTGCGTCATCGTCGTCTGCATCCCCTTTCGCCTCTGAAGCTTCGGGACTCCGGCCATGGCGACCTCGAGCTCGCTCTCGAGTTGCTAGGCCTCGTCCACGGTGGTGCTTGGGCGTGGTGAGCTTTTTGTTGCGTCGACGTGTCGTCGGCGTCTTCCTCTGGCTCGATGCCATCGTGGCCGCGCAGGCACTGCCTCGCCATGCCACGGTGGTATCTCCAGGGCGCTGTGTAAGTGCTTCTCTGCTCCTTCTCTTCCTCTGCACCTTGTTGTGTCTAGCTGGAGCTTGCTCCCCTCCTGGAGCTTGCTTCATGCTCTCCATGCGTGCTGCTCCACTCCTCTGATGCTTGCTCCATGCTGGCTAAGCCCATCTCGAGCTGGCTCTGGCTAAGCTCACCTGGAGCTTGTGCTGGCCATGCTCTTCTGGAGCTTGTGCTGGCCATGCTCTTCTGGAGCTTGTGCTGGCCATGCTCTTTACTTACTGTTATGCTGGTCTCTTCTCTAGCCTCCACTGATGCTGTGGTGTTCAGTGGCTGTGATGTGTTTATTTAAGCTCTATGATCTCACTGTTAGGCCAGATCATGCTTGTGTAGTTATTACTGTCAGTTCCAGTTATGGTTTCAGTTAACTCTGTTAACTGAAACTTGTTGATTCAGTTAACTGTATGACTGGATGATCTAATTCTGTTGATTTCATCACCTGCTGCTGTTGTCTGGCTTGCTAGTGGTTAATCTTGATCAATTTGATCAAGTGCATGGATAACTATGTGTTCTAGTTATTCTGAATGTGTTGTTCAATTGGCTAGTGTTCATTAACAGCTTCACTGCACTTTCTTGCAGTGTTCTGTTGTGCTGACTTAATGATGTATCTAATATGTTGAGCTAGATTCTTCCTAGCTGTGATGCAATCATTTTAGCCTGCTGTGATGGCTCTTGCAGTAGCTGTTAGCTAACTGCTTCACTATGATGCCTCTCTGAGGTGTTCACAGCTACTGTGGGTTTTAAAGTTGATGCTTTGGAGAGTAGATCACTCTTTGTAGTGATCTGCTGGTGGCTTATTTGATTAAAAGTGTCCCTGTCCACTTACCCAGATGATTAACTGGTCTTGGTCAATTTTAATTGACAGAGCTGATGGTTCTCTAGGTTTTAGGCTTTTAGCTTGGTAGCTAGGCAACCCATGTGCCACTCCTAGCTTAGCTCTTACTTCTGTGAGTATTTCCTTTGAGAAATTCCCAGATAAGTTGTATGTTATGGAGTAGGTGCTTGATTGCCTAGTTGGCAGTCCGTCCTTGTGCGTGGTGAATGACCAGCCCATTGGGAACCCCAAGAGGAAGGTGTGATCAGTATAGCAGCTGGTTTTCCCTCAGTTAAGAAACCAAGGTATGTCGATCTTGGAGGGGAGAGACAAACGACTGAAGGTGATGCAGACTGGCTTAATAGCACTCCAACAAGGGCGCACTTGTTGACTCGTCTTCGGCCAGTAGCAACGCGGAACCTACACACAACACAACCAAGTACTTTGTTCCCAACTTGCGATGAGGTTGTCAATCTCACCGGTTTGCTTGAAACAAAGGTTATGAGTGTATCGAGTGGAAAACAATAGAGTATGCGAGTAAAGTAAACAGTGCGAGTAAAGTAAACAGGTGATAGCAATATGATGGCAATAGGACCGGGGTCCACAGTTCACTAGTGGTGTCTCTCCATAAGATAAATAACACATGCTGGGTAAACAAATTACAGTTGGGCAATTGATAGAATAAAGATAAACGTGATATGTCAAGAAGATCACTATGAGATTTACTCTGGGCATTACAACAAAATACATAGACCGTCATCCAACTGCATCTATGACTAATAATCCACTTGTGGCGAATCAATCCGAGAACTCCACAAGTATTAAGTTGCGAACAACAGATAATTGCATTAAGAAAAGTGTGTAATGTAAACAAAGCATATGCCCTTGAGCATATGAATGTTGTTTTCTCCCTAGTAACAACAGCACATCTACAACCTTAGAGGTTTCTGTCACTCCCCCAGGTTAAATAGAGGCATGAACCCACTATCGAGCATAAATACCCCCTCTTGGAGTCACTAGCAACTACTCAGCCAAGATAGCTACTAACAACGGAGAGCATGCAAGATCATAAACAACATAGAGATAACAAAAGATAATATTCAGTACAACAACTCAATCATAACACCAATATTCATCGGATCCCAACAAACCAAACATGTAGAATTACATAACGGTGATCTCAATCATGTAGGGCAGCTCATGAGATCTAAACATGAAGCACATGGTGGAGAATACAACCATCTAGCTACTGCTATGGACCCATGGTCCAAGGTAGACTACTCACTCATCGTTCCGGAGGCAAGCATGGCGATGAAGAAGACCTCCGGTGGCAATTCCCCTCTCCGGCAGGGTGCCGGGAAGAGCTTCTGGACCCTCCCGATCTTCGGGTCGACGGCGGCGGCGGATCGCGATGTGTTCTGGAAAAGTGATCGGGTACTTAGGTTTTTCCCGTCGGGGGGTCTTTATAGGCGAAGGGGCGATGTCAGAGGTGGGGCCAGGTGCCCTCACACCATGGCGGCACGGCCCAGGCCGTGGCCGCGCCAGCCTGGTGTGTGGGGCCCCTGTGGCCCCCCTCCTACTCTCCTTCGGATGACTGGAAGCTCCCAGACAAAATAAGACTTCAGGAACTTGTTTCGTCCAATTCCGAGAATATTTTCTGTGTATCACTTCTGAAACACAAAAACAGCAGAAAACAGGGAACTGGCACTGTGGCGACTTGTTAATAGGTTAGTTCCGGAAAATGCATAAAAGTGCCACGAAGTGTAACGAAACAGTAGGCAAATGGTGTAAAAACAAGCATGGAGCATCAAAAATTATAGATAAATTGGAGACGTATCAAGCATCCCCAAGCTTAACTCCTGCTCGTCCTCGAGTAGGTAAGTGATAACAAAAGAATAATTTTTGAGGTGACATGCACCTACACAATTTGATCATATATGTAAGCATTTGTGAGCTGGGATCATAAGAACTTAAAACATGGGCATGAAGATATAATCTTGACAATAAGAACTTAGCAACCATGTTGTAAACATGCAAATGAACACAAACAAAAGATTATGAAAATGAAACAATGAAAGTCAAACGTGTGTTCAAATCATAAGGAAAAACATACAAATGGTTTTCAGCTTGTCCTTCAAAGAGAGCAAAACATAAATGCATAGGACACCTTCAAGTTTAAGAGGGCGACTAGATACAAATAATTTGAGAACAAGTGAAACCAACAATATGAATCAATCAATGAACTTTGGGACAATGCATATTATACTAAGAATGACAACTATGCTCTCTTAATGGTGCATAAAGATAGAAGGTGGTGACTCAACATAAAAGTAAAAGAAAGGCCCTTCGCAGAGGGAAGCAGTGATTGCAAGTTTTATAACCTTCAAAAATTATGGTACTTACCAGCTTTGAGCTCTCATTGCCCCCATCATAAGCATCTTGAATGGTTAAAGTTAATGCGAGAACAATTATGATGCATATGCTTGACAAATCATAAGTTGAAAACCTCGTGTCCCGTGAATACGAGTACCCAAACCTCATGCTACTTTACTTAGAGTCCCAAGCAAGGCTCTTGTCATTGTAAATATATGCATATCATTGAGAACCGCCAATGGGGTACCTCCGTGCCCGATGACATAGAACAAGCCCACATCAAAATGACAGGACAAGCAGACAATGAACACCTCGACATCTCTTTTATTTGCCATTTGTTTAGCTTTTTATTGTGAGATGCGTCGTCGAATGTTCACCATGGGTATGCTGCAAATTTCTACCATGAATTATGCATGGATTAGATTAGCGGCTCGGCGTTTCCCTAACACATATACAAACTCCATGATCCCCACAAGATTCCCAATTCATTTCACACCGCGGGCATCCATAAACAAAAGATCATGATATCAACTCAATTAAGAAGTGCAATGTTGAAAGCTTGCCCATGACTGCATGGCTGGGCTAGTCTCCAACTTACAACTTGCAAGCATAACAACTCAACATAAGAGACCACAATGTCAAATTTTAAGAACAGGAAAAAGTAAAGTGTGCCTTCCGGTTCGTGAGAGCTTTACTGACCGAATTTCCCATAACACTGGTAAGAGTTTAATTTGAAGAGAAAATAAAAGCAAGTCAAATTTACTTGGAATAGCAAATTGCTAGTAGGTATGTATGGTGGACACTTTGGAAAACTTTGGCTTTTAGGAGTTGGATGCACGAGTAGAGCTCATACTCAGTACAAGGCGAGGGCTAGCAAAAGACTGGGAGCGACCAACTAAGAGAGCAATAATGGCCATAATCATGCAAAGCGACAAAGCGACATTAAAAGAAGCATAAGATGGCATCAAAAGTCAAAAACTAAATGATCATAGAGGCTATTGGCAACTTTGTAAGAGTCTAACATGTGTGAGCATGCGCCAAGTCAACCCAAATAAAGCATCAAGGAGAAAACCAAAATAATGCTTCCGTGCAATAAAAACAACGCATGATTTTTTTCAGAGGCTCATTAAGCAATCTCAGTTATTTGAGACAAGTCATGCTACAGCAAAACCACTAAGCATACTATCAAAAAGACATCAAGCATGACATGAAAAAGCCTAAGCCGTAGTCTACACAAGCTCCTTCTTGTACCACTATTTTGCACAAAGCTTTTTCTATTTTCCAACACCATTTGAAATTTTTAAAGACACCTCTTTTGATGAAAACCAATAAAGATCAGAGGCAAAAATACACCTTGATGAAAAGATATGACAAGGTCTGAATGCAAATCAAGGCGAAAACGAAAACCAAAAGCAGTAGCGGAAAAAGAAGAACACTCGATGAACGATAAGAGTGAAAACGGAGTGTTCTTTGCAAATGAAAACGAGTACATCTCCTCCAATGGAAATTTGTTGGGGTCCAACCATTTATTGCAGCAAACAAAACTAGACTAACTAAGAAAACTAAAACAACTGACACTCCAAAAAAACACATAGTGCATGAAGCAATAAAAATATAGTGTTTTGAAAGGTGACCTGATTTTTGCCGATGAAGAAGGGGTGCCTCGGGGGCATCCCCAAGCTTTGATGCTTGTACTTCTTGGATATTTCTTGGGGTGATGCATGGGCATACCCAAGCTTGAGCTTTTGTCCATTCTTCAACTCATCTCATCATTCTCCAATCCCTACACTTGAAAACTTCCTTCATACAAAACTAAACACAATTCTATTAGCAACATTAGTGTAGCATAACATATAATCAACCCCTTTTTGCTTCAGGTTTCAACTCAAAACCACCACATATATAGCAAATACTACTGTAGCAACTCCCCCAAAAGTTCCATGATCAAAAGAACTCAAAAGAAAGCGATAAAGTGGCAAACACAAATATTGGCAGAAATCTGTCAAAACAGAACAGCTGACAAAGGACGAATTTTTGAGGGGTTTTCTGTTGCTCAAATCAAAAAGTGTTCAACTAAAGAAAGTTTGGATATAACCTGGGGCATATGCACAAGAAATCGCAGGTCCAAAAGATATACAGAGAATTTATACAAATTTTTACGGTGCAGCACCGAAAACAGTTTCAGGACAGCAACATCCCCAAATCTTTACCTCACTCAAATTAGAAGCTTCTCTTGGCACAAAAACGAAATAATCAAGATAAGGAGCGGTCATTACAGTAGTAATGACTTCCAATACTCAAATAAAATAAAAAGTACTGAAAATAAAACATTGGGTTATCTCCCAAGAGTGCTTTTCTTTAACGCCTTTGAGCTAAGCGCAGAAAATTGCGAATCAAGTAACATCAAGTGATGAAGCATCAAGCTCATAATTTGCTCTAAGAATAGAGTCAAAAAGTAATTTATTCCTTTTCCTAGGGAAGTGTTCCATACCTTTCTTGAGTGGAAATTGATATTTGATGGTGCCTTCCCTCATATCAATGATGGCACCTACAGTTCGAAGAAAGGGTCTTCCCAAAATAATAGGACATGAAGCATGGCATTCAACGTCCATAACAAGAAAATCAACGGGAATAAGGTTATTGTTAACCACAATAAGAACATCATTAATCCTTCCCAAAGGTTTCTTCTTAGCAACATCAGCAACAGGAACATCAAAATAACATTTTTCAAGCGGTGGTAAGTCAAGCAAGTCATAAATCTTTCTAGGCATGATAGAAATACTAGCACCTAGATCACATAAAAGCATGGCAATAAAAACCATTAACATGCATATCAATGATGGGTTCCCAACCATCTTCTAACTTCTTGGGAATAGAAGCCTTTTGCTTCAACTTTTCATCCCTAATTTTTATGAGAGCATTGGTAATATGCTTAATAAAAGCAACATTTAAAGAACTAGCATTGGGAGTCAAAGCAAGCTTTTACAAGAACAAAATAACTTCAGATATATTGCAGCCATCAACATCAAAATCATTAAAATAAATAGAGCTATCATCTTCCACACTCCGAAAAATTTCAGCACTCTTTTGAGAAAAAGTTTTGGCAGTTTTAGGCTTTTTAACACAAGGAGTGGGAATTTTCTCTACCCCAATCAAAGTAAGAGGATTGCTAGCATTAGGAGCAACATCATTAGAGGTAGTAATGGTACATACCTTCATTTCTCTAGCCATCTCATCTTCTCTTTCCCACCTGGCATGCAATTCCGCTAACAATCTAATATTTTCATCAATTCCAACTTGAATAGCGTTAGCAGTAGCAAAAACATTGTTCTCTTTCACATCATTAGGCAACACTTTTAATTTCAGAATTTAAACATCATGAGCAAGGCTATCAACTTTAGAAGCAAGAATATCAATTTTGCCTAACTTTTCCTCAACAGACTTATTAAAAGCAGTTTGCTTACCGATGAAGTCCTTGAGCATTACCTCAAGCTCGGAGGGCGCGGCCCTAGTGTTGTTGTAGGAATTACCATAAGAATTACCATAACCATTACCATTGGTAGAAGGATACGGCCTATAATTGTTACTAGCAAAATTGTTCCTATAAGCATTGTTGTTAAAATTATTGTTTCTAATGAAATTCATATCAACATGCTCTTCTTGAGCAACCAGAGAGGCTAAAGGAACATTATTAGGATCAACATGAGTCCTATCATTAGCAAGCATAGCCATAATGGTATCAATCTTACCATTCAAGGAAGAGGTTTCCTCAACAGAATTTACCTTCTTACCTTGTGGAGCTCTCTCGGTGTGCCATTCAGAATAATTTACCATCATGTTGTCGAGTAGCTTTGTTGCGGCGCCCAAGGTAAGGGACATAAAAGTGCCTCCAGCAGCTGAATCAAGTAGGTTCCTTGAAGAAAAATTCAGTCCTGCATAAAAAGTTTGGACAATCATCCAAGTAGTCAGTCCATGAGTGGGGCAATTCTTTATCATAGATTTCATTCTTTCCCAAGCTTGAGCAACATGTTCATTATCAAACTGAGTAAATTTCATAATATTGCTACGCAGAGATATAATCTTAGCAGGAGGATAGTATCTACCAATAAAAGCATCCTTACACTTAGCCCATGAATCAATACTATTCTTAGTCAAAGATAGCAACCAATCTTTAGCTTTTCCTCTCAAAGAAAAAGGAAACAACTTGAGCTTAATAATATCACTATCAACATCCTTATATTTCTGCATCTCACAAAGCTCAACAAAATTGTTGAGATGAGCTGCAGCATCTTCAGTACTAGCACCAGAGAATTGCTCTTTCATAACAAGGTTCAACAAAGCAGGCTTAATCTCATAAAAGTTTGCAGCAGGAGCAGGTGGTGCAATAGGAGTGCAGATAAAATCACTATTGTTCGTGCTAGTAAAGTCACACAACTTGGTGTTTTCAGGATTGGCCATTTCAGCAAAACAAAAGTAAACAAGAAAAAACAACTACCAAGGATTCTATTTTTTTGGGGTTTTGATATAAAACGATGCAGGTAAAATAAATAAAGTAAAGCAAAACAATAAAACAAAGTAAAGGATGTGCGTGCGAAAACTCCCCTCGCAAAAGTCTTCTACTTCCTCCCCGGCAACGGTGCCAGAAAAACAGCTGATTGCCTAGTTGGCAGTCGATCCTTGTGCGTGGTGAATGACCAGCCCGTTGGGAACCCCAAGAGGAAGGTGTGATGAGTATAGCAGCTGGTTTTCCCTCAGTTAAGAAACCAAGGTATGTCGATCTTGGAGAGGAGAGACAAATGACTGAAGGTGATGCAGACTGGCTTAATAGCACTCCAACAAGGGCGCACTTGTTGACTCGTCTTCGGCCAGTAGCAACGCGGAACCTGCACACAACACAACCAAGTACTTTGTTCCCAACTTGCGATGAGGTTGTCAATCTCACCGGTTTGCTTGAAACAAAGGTTATGCGTGTATCGAATGGAAAACAATAGAGTATGCGAGTAAAGTAAACAGTGCGAGTAAAGTAAACAGGTGATAGCAATATGATGGAAATAGGACCGGGGTCCATAGTTCACTAGTGGTGTCTCTCCATAAGATAAATAACACATGCTGGGTAAACAAATTACAGTTGGGCAATTGATAGAATAAAGATAAACGTGATATGTCAAGAAGATCACCATGAGATTTACTTTGGGCATTACAACAAAATACATAGACCGCCATCCAACTGCATCTATGACTAATAATCCACTTGTGGCGAATCAATCCGAGAACTCCACAAGTATTAAGTTGCGAACAACAAATAATTGCATTAAGCAAAGTGTGTAATGTAAACAAAGCATATGCCCTTGAGCATATGAATGTTGTTTTCTCCCTAGTAGCAACAGCACATCTATAACCTTAGAGGTTTCTGTCACTCCCCCAGGTTAAATAGAGGCATGAACCCACTATCGAGCATAAATACCCCCTCTTGGAGTCACTAGCAACTACTCGGCCAAGATAGCTACTAACAACGGAGAGCATGCAAGATCATAAACAACATAGAGATAACAAAAGATAATATTCAGTACAGCAACTCAATCATAACACCAATATTCATCGGATCCCAACAAACCAAACATGTAGAATTACATAACGGTGATCTCAATCATGTAGGGCAACTCATGAGATCTAAACATGAAGCACATGGTGGAGAATACAACCATCTAGCTACTGCTATGGACCCATGGTCCAAGGTGGACTACTCACTCATCGCTCCGGAGGCAAGCATGGCGATGAAGAAGGCCTCTGGTGGCGATTCCCCTCTCCGGCAGGGTGCCGGGAAGAGCTTCTGGACCCTCCCGATCTTCGGGTCGACGGCGGCGGCGGATCACGATGTGTTCTGGAAAAGTGATCGGGTACTTAGGTTTTTTCCGTCGGGGGGTCTTTATAGGCGAAGGGGCGATGTCAGAGGTGGGGCCAGGTGCCCTCACACCATGGCGGCGCGGCCCAGGCCCTGGCCACGCCAGCCTGGTGTGTGGGGCCCCTATGGCCCCCCTCCTACTCTCCTTCGGATGACTGGAAGCTCCCAGACAAAATAATACTTCAGGAACTTATTTCGTCCAATTCCGAGAATATTTCCTGTGTATCACTTCTGAAACACAAAAACAGCAGAAAACAGGGAACTGGCACTGTGGCGACTTGTTAATAGGTTAGTTCCGGAAAATGCATAAAAGTGCCACGAAGTGTAACGAAACAGTAGGCAAATGGTGTAAAAACAAGCATGGAGCATCAAAAATTATAGATACGTTGGAGACGTATCAGTGCTGTGGATGGCCTTGTCTCCAAGGTCTTGGCCTCCTGGACATCCAAATGATGACCAAAGCCCTATTTCATCAAGCTTTGCTTGATCTTTGCATGGCTTTGCTTGCTCTTTGTGTGGCTGTGCCTTGTGCAGTCTGCCTGGGAGAATAACTTGTGAGTTCTCTCCCAGTACTCATGTGTGCTTTGGTTTAATAATAACCTGCTGCTGAAGAGTAGCTTGTTCTTCTGGAATATTCTGATTTCCTGCTTCTTGTGGCAAGCCTACTCCTCCTAGCTGCTTGACCTAGTTCCTAGTTGAACTATGTGACCATGTTGGCCTTTGGATTTGCTGGATGGTTTCTGTGATGATGTGCTGGGGTGAAAATCTTTCCTGTTGCTCAACACATGAGCAGGGTTGATTTGTGTGTGATGATTCAGTGATGGTGGTGTTGGTCTTGGTGGTGATGGCGTGCTGGGTGTTGATGTTGCTGGTGTGGTGGTGCTGGTCTTGGTCGACTGAGGCTCTAGCCGAGTCTGTTTCACTGCTGTGAGGTTTTTATACCTAGTTCTCATGCCCTGGGTGTATGACACCTGATGGCATGCACTTGGTGACTATGCTGCTGTTGTGTCTTGCCCATCTCGGCAAGGCCTGGGATATTTCTATCTGGCTCCCTTGGTGATAAGACCAAGCCCTTGATGATTATCTACAGTGGGTGTTATTTCTAAATGACACTTGTCAATTGTTACCTTGGCAATTTTGTATTTCTTTGATTTGCTTGCAGATATCAAGATCAGAAGGAAGAAAAGAAAGAAAGAGAGAAAGAAGAAAGAAGATTCTTAGCTTCTTTAGGATTATACTTGTAATCTTTCTTTTCTTATTTTTTTGTATTTGTCTTGGGCTTTTCCCAAATTGTAATATTCTTTTATCATGAATTTTGTAAAGACATTGTAACTTATGTGTGATGATCAATAAAGTTTAAGTTTTCTCTAAACTTTATTGATGTTTAAATTCTTTTCTATTACTTTATATGTTTATTTATCCTTTCTAAATGTGCCTTTAATTCAAACTTCAATCATTCAAATTCTAACTTGATATTTGTACTAGTCCAACCTCAAAGTTTATGGATAGGGTTTTAATAGTCTAAATCACTCCTCACCACAATGGATCAAAAGAGATCATGTCCAAACCTTTCGCACTTCGAGAGTTCACCAATTCCCCTCGAAGAGAGATTCGATCACTCTTAGGTTTTAGAAACAAAAGCGCGAAAAAATCTCGTAATTTCAGATGCAATGCACAAAAGCCCTTCTATTCTACCCCAAAATTGTCCTACGTTCTGGGATGTTACAGACTTCCCCCCTTAATATAAACTTCGTCCCGAATTTTGGGGTGAGATGTACCTGAAGAAGTCTGGATAGGCTGTTCTTAAATCCTCTTCTTTTTCCCAAGTAGCTTCCCTTTCCGGGTGATGCTTCCATTGTACCTTGCAATACTTGATGGCCCTATTACGGAGTTGCTTCCAATACTCTGCCAAAATCCTTGATGGCTCTTCAATATAGGTCAAATCAGCTTGCACTTTGACCTCATCATAAGATATAGTTTCTTCTGGTGTTTTCATACATTTACGAAGTTGAGAAGCATGAAATACATTGTGAACCTTTGATAGCTCCTTTGGTAGTTCTAACTCAAAGGTTACTCCTCGATTCTGACTCAAAATCTTAAATGGTCCAGTATATCTTGGGCTAAGCTTCCCTTTGACTCCAAAACGATGTACTCCTTTCATGGGACTAATTCTTAGATAAACCATGTCCCCGACCTGAGGTTCCCATATCCTTCGTTTGGAGTCAGCATAACTTTTCTGTCAACTTTGTGCAATCCTCAATCAATCTCGAATGACATCAATTGCATGTTGTTTCTCCTTGACATAGTCTGGATGAAACTCCTTACTGGCTCCTGGTTCATACCAGCAAATAGGTGATCGGCACTTCCTCCCATAAAGTGCTTCGAATGGAGCCATTTGAATACTGCTTTGATAACTATTATTATAAGAGAACTCTGCTAGAGATAAGTGCTCTTCCCATGACCCTCCATAGTCTAAAGCACATGCCCTAAGCATATCTTCTAGAATCTGATTGGTCCTCTCAGTCTGGCCTCCTGTCTGTGGATGATAAGCAGTGCTAAAGTTTAGCTTGGATCCTAAAGCTTCATGTAATTGTGTCCAAAAAGCTGAGGTGAATACGGATCCTCGATCCGATACTATTGTCTTTGGTACTCCATGTTTGCTTACTCTCTCTTGAACATAAAGGTTTATCAACTTTTCTCCAGAATCTTTCTGATTGGCAGCCAAGAAATGTGCGCTTTTAGTCAGTCGGTCAACTATTACCCATATCATGTCCTTCTTCTTTGGTGTTAGTGGTAATCCTGTGATAAAGTCCATTCCAATCTCTTCCCACTTCCATTCGGGAATACTTAAAGGTTGCATAAGTCCAGCAGGACTCTGATGTTCCGCCTTCACTCTCTGACAGGTATGACATTCCGACACGAACTTGGCTATCTCTCGTTTCATATTATTCCACCCGAACAATTCCTTAAGGTCCATGTACATTTTGGTGCTTCCCGGGTGTATAGTATATGGTGTTTCGTGTGCTTCCTTTAGTATCAATTCCTTGATCTCCGGTATGTCCGGCACACATATGCGGTCATGAAACCAAAGTGAATTGAAATCACCCAGACGGAATTCTGATGACCTACCCTCCTCAATCCTGCGGATTTCTTCAGCAATAAATGCATCTTCATCTTGTCTTCGAATTATCGTGTACTTGAGATCGCTATGCCGTTCCTCCATTATCTTCTCGCTAGCTAAACTACCTAAAGATTGTACTTCAAGACATTGAATATCCAACCTCTCTAAATCCATAAGTAGTTCCTTAGGAAGTTCCCGGTTCAGCGGTTGGGTATCTGTACTTTTCCTGCTCAAAGCGTCGGCTGCCACATTGGCCTTCCCCGGTGTATAGTTGAAGCGTCGGCTACCACTTTTGTGATTCGTATAAAGTTCACACTTGGCTCCATAAAGAAAATGACTCCATCCTTTTAGTACAAACACTACGGCTGCTAGTTCCAGATCGTGTGTTGGGTAATTGACTTCATGTGGTCGTAATTGCCTTGACCCATATGCTATCACTTTTCTATCTTGCATTAAAACACACCCAAGTCCATTCTTGGACGCATCACAATAGACGGTATAATCTTTGCCAGTTTCTGGTATGGCTAACACAGGTGCTGTAGTTAGCTTATCCTTGAGTGTTTGGAAACTTGCCTCACATTCATCTGTCCAAACAAATGGTGTATTCTTCCGGAGTAACTTGGTCATCGGTCCTGCAATCTTAGAGAATCCTTCTATAAATCTTCTGTAGTATCCTGCCATTCCCAGAAATCCCCTGATCTGTTTGACATTCTTTGGTGACTCCCATTCCAAAACAGATGCTACCTTACTTGGGTTTACTGCTATACCTTCTTTACTGATCACATGTCCAAGGAACTCTACTTGGTCTAGCCAAAACTCACACTTACTGAACTTGGCGTATAACTGATGTTCACGTAGAATTTGTAAAGCAATCCTCAAATGCTTGGCATGTTCCTCCTTATCTTTGGAGTAGATCAAAATATCATCAATGAACACTATCACAAATTTATCCAAGTATGGCATAAAGATCTTGTTCATGAGATTCATGAAGATCGCTGGTGCATTTGTTAATCCAAAAGGTACAACTAAGTACTCATGGTGTCCGTACCTTGACACAAAAGCTGTCTTTGGAACATCCTCTTTCTTTATCTTAATCTGGTGATACCCTGATCGAAGATCTATTTTTGAAAATACTCTGGCTCCTCTAACTTGATCAAATAAATCTTGTATTCTTGGCAAAGGATATTTGTTCTTGATTGTGACATTGTTGAGGTTTCTATAGTCTCCGCACATCCTACGTCCTCCGTCTCTCTTATCAACGAAGATCACTGGTGTTCCCCAAGGTGAAATACTTTCTTGAATGAAACCTTTTTGCTCTAGCTCATCTAACTGTTCTTTTAATTCAACTAACTCCTTGGGTCCCATCTTATATGGTGCCTGAGCAATAGGTGCTGTGCCTGGAATCAAGTCAATGGTAAACTCAATCTCCCTATCTGGTGGCATTCCTGGAAGTTCCTGTGGAAATACGTCTTGGAATTCATTAACCACTGGAATGTCCTCAAGCCTAGATTCCTTTAGAGCGTTGAGTTGTAGTTGAACTTCATGTGCATGTCGGTCACCTTGATACACTATCCTTCCCCCTCCCGGGCTCTTAAGTGACACAGTTTTCTCTCTGCAATCAATCTGAGCTCCATTTTCTTCCAACCAATCCATTCCGAGGATTACAGCCATATCCTTCATAGGGATAAGAAAGAGATCGGCTAGGTAAACGCAATCGCGGATCATAATGACCTGCTCTTGCCTGAGGTGAGTGACTAGGATCTTTCTCCCCGCTGATAAAACGGTAATGGGGTATTCTAGTTTATTGCACGAAATCCCATAAAGATCAACAAATTCTTGCGAAATGAATGAGGTAGTAGCACCGGTATCAAAAAGTACTTTGCCGGGATGAGATAGGATCTGAAGCGTACCTATCACGGTCTTGTCGGACTGATTCACTTCCTCAAGGTTAGTGCAATTCAACTTCCCATAAGTTGGCCTCTTACTTTTACCGCCTCCAAAACCTCCACCCCGGTGTGTTCCCCCTCCTGTGCCTCGACCTCCAGTCCGACCCTTTTTAGGACAATCCTTTATCATATGTCCGCCTTTCTTGCATCCAAAACAGATGATCCTTGGTTGATGATAATTCCTCTCTATATGCCCTCGCGCACCGCAACCACGGCAAATGATATCATTGTTCCCACTTGTAGTGCCACGATGTGTAGCATTTCCTCCGGACTTGTACTTGGGGTTGAACCTGATATTAGGAGTTGACTTGGCATCTGGATACCTCCTGATTTCAATCCTGGCCTTCTTCTTCCTATCTTCTTGGACTTGCCTGTAATCATCTTCCATGGTGATAGCTGCATCGACAAGCTCTTGAAAGTCTGCTGCCTTTAACATCCTCAATTGTAACCTCACACCAGGATGTAGTCCTCTCAAGAATCATTTCTTCCGCTTCTCATGAGTATTCACATCTTCTGAAGCATAACGAGATAGAAGAGAAAATTCCCTGACATACTTCATAATTGACTTTTCATTCTGCGTGAGATTCTCAAATTCCCTTCTCTTCAGTCCCATGATACTTTCCGGTACATTGGCTTCCCTAAACTTCTTCTTGAATTCCTCCCAGGTGAATACCCTTCCTGGAGGATGTATGGCCACAATATTATCCCACCAAGCTGCTGCGGGTCCACATAGCAGATGTGTGGCGTATCTAAGCTTCTCACCGTCATTGCAACTTACTGTGTTAAGCTTCTTTTCTGTGTCCAAGAGCCAGTCTTCCGCATCCATTGGCTCCTGTGCTGATGCAAAAGGAAGTGGTCTTGTGTTCAGGAAATCTGCCAACGAGACTCCATGTACTCCATCATTCCGAGCTTCACGACCACGGTCCATCACGTCCTGCACCATTGCTAGCGCGTGGTTGACGTGGGAGAATGTAATTGATGTAGGAGCTTCTTATTCTTCAAGTCCTTGTCAACAACACTAGAAGATTCCTTGTGCGTGGTGAATGACCAGCCAGTTGGGAACCCCAAGAGGAAGGTATGATGAGTATAGCAGCAGATTTTCCCTCAGTTAAGAAACCAAGGTTTATCGATCAGGAGAAAAGCAGACAATGACGACTGAAGGTGATGCGGACTGGCTTAGCGACAGCTTCGGACAATTTATATATGGCGCCTCGTCCAAGCTTTGCTTGCTAGCTGCAACGCGGAACCTGCACACAAACAACCAAGTACTTTGTTCCCAACTTGCGATGTGGTTGTCAATCTCACCGGTTTGCTTGAAACAAAGGTTATGAGAGTATCGAGTGGAAAACAGTAGAGTATGCGAATAAAGTAAACAGTGCGAGTAAAGTAAACAGGTAATAGCAATATGATGGAAATAGGACCGGGATCCACAGTTCAGTAGTGGTGTCTCTCCATAAGATAAATAACACATGCTGGGTAAACAAATTACAGTTGGGCAATTGATAGAATAAAGATAAACGTGATATGTCAAGAAGATCACTATGAGATTTACTCTGGGCATTACAACAAAATACATAGACCGCCATCCAACTGCATCTATGACTAATAATCCACTCCCAGGGATATCAATCTGAACACCCCATGAGTATTAAGTTGCGAATAACAGATAATTGCATTAAGCAAAGTGTGTAATGTAAACAAAGCATATGCCCTTGAGCATAAGAATGTTGTTTTCTCCCTAGTAGCAACAGCACATCTACAACCTTAGAGGTTTCTGTCACTCCCCCAGGTTAAATAGAGGCATGAACCCACTATCGAGCATAAATACCCCCTCTTGGAGTCACTAGCAACTACTCGGCCAAGATAGCTACTAACAACGAAGAGCATGCAAGATCATAAACAACATAGAGATAACAAAAGATAATATTCAGTACAGCAACTTAATCATAAACACCAATATTCATCGGATCCCAACAAACCAAACATGTAGAATTACATAACGGTGATCTCAATCATGTAGGGCAGCTCATGAGATCTAAACATGAAGCACATGGTGGAGAAGACAACCATCTAGCTACTGCTATGGACCCATAGTCCAAGGTAGACTACTCACTCATCGCTCCGGAGGCAAGCATGGCGATGAAGAAGACCTCCGGTGGCGCTTCCCCTCTCCGGCAGGGTGCCGGGAAGAGCTTCTGGACCCTCCCGATCTTCGGGTCAACGGCGGCGGCGGATCGCGATGTGTTCTGGAAAATTGATCGGGTACTTAGGTTTTTTCCGTCGGGGGGTCTTTATAGGCGAAGGGGCGATGTCAGGAGTGGGGCCAGGGGCCCTCACCCTATGGCGGCGCGGCCAGGCCCCTGGCCGCACGAGCCTGGCGTGTGGGGCCCTGGTGGCCCCCCTCCTACTCTCCTTCGGATCTCTGGAAGCTTCTGGGTAAAATAAGACTTCAGGAACTTGTTTCGTCCAATTCCGAGAATATTTCCTGTGTATCACTTCTGAAGCACAAAAACAGCAGAAAACACGGAACTGGCACTGTGGCAACTCGTTAATAGGTTAGTTCCGGAAAATGCATAAAAGTGCCACGAAGTGTAATAAAATAATAGGCAAATGGTGTAAAAACAAGCATGGAGCATCAAAAATTATAGATACGTTTGAGACGTATCAAGCATCCCCAAGCTTAACTCCTGCTCGTCCTCGAGTAGGTAAGTGATAACAAAAGAATAATTTTTGAGGTGACATGCACCTACACAATCTTGATCATATATGTAAGTATTTGTGAGCTGGGATCATAAGAACTTAAAACATGGGCATGAAGATATAATCTTGACAATAAGAACTTAGCAACCATCTTGTAAACATGCAAATGAACACAAACAAAAGATCATGAAAATGAAACAATGAAAGTCAAATGTGTGTTCAAATCATAAGGAAAAACATACAAACGGTTTTCAGCTTGTCCTTCAAAGAGAGCAAAACATAAATGCATAGGACACCTTCAAGTTTAAGAGGGCGACTATATACAAATAATTTAAGAACAAGTGAAACCAACAATATGAATCAATCAATGAACTTTGGGACAATGCATATTACACTAAGAATGACAACTATGCTCTCTTAATGGTGCATAAAGAAAGAAGGTGGTGACTCAACATAAAAGTAGAAGAAAGGCCCTTCGCAGAGGGAAGCAGTGATTGCAAGTTTTATAACCTTCAAAAATTATGGTACTTACCGGCTTTGAGCTCTCATTGCCCCCATCATAAGCGTCTTGAATGGTTAGAGTTAATGCGAGAACAATTATGATGCATATGCTTGACAAATCATAAGTTGAAAACCTCGTGTCCCGTGAATACGAGTACCCAAACCTCATGCTACTTTACTTAGAGTCCCAAGCAAGGCTCTTGTCATTGTAAATATATGCATATCATTGAGAACCGCCAATGGGGTACCTCCGTGCCCGATGACATGGAACAAGCCCACACCAAAATGACAGGACAAGCAGACAATGAACACCTTGACATCTCTTTTATTTGCCATTTGTTTAGCTTTTTATCGTGAGATGCATCGTCGTATGTTCACCATGGGTATGCTGCAAATTTCCACCATGAATTATGCATGGCTTAGATTGGTGGCCCGGCGTTTCCCTAACACATATACAAACTCCATGATCCCCACAAGATTCCCAATTCATTTCACACCGCGGGCATCCATAAACAAAAGATCACGATATCAACTCAATTAAGAAGTGCAATGTTGAAAGCTTGCCCATGACTGCATGGCTGGGCTAGAATCCAACTTACAACTTGCAAGCATAACAACTCAACATAAGAGACCACAATGTCAAATTTTTAAGAACAGGAAAAAGTAAAGTGTGCCTTCTGGTTCGTGAGAGCTTTACTGACCGAATTTCGCATAACACTGGTAAGAGTTTAATTTGAAGAGAAAATAAAAGCAAGTCAAATTTACTTGGAATAGCAAATTGCTAGTAGGTATGTATGGTGGACACTTTGGAAAACTTTGGCTTTTAGGAGTTGGATGCACGAGTAGAGCTCATACTCAGTACAAGGCGAGGGCTAGCAAAAGACTGGGAGCGACCAACTAAGAGAGCAATAATGGCCATAATCATGCAAAGCGACAAAGCGACATTAAAAGAAGCATAAGATGGCATCAAAAGTCAAAAACTAAATGATCATGAAGGCTATTGGCGACTTTGTAAGAGTCTAACATGTGTGAGCATGCGCCAAGTCAACCCAAATAAAGCATCAAGGAGAAAACCAAAATAATGCTTCCATACAATAAAAACAACGCATGATTTTTTCAAAGGCTCATTAAGCAATCTCAGTTATTTGAGACAAGTCATGCTACAGCAAAACCACTAAGCATACTATCAAAAATACATCAAGCATGACATGAAAAAGCCTAAGCCGCAGTCTACACAAGCTCCTTCTTGTACCACTATTTTGCACAAAGCTTTTTCTCTTTTCCAACACCATTTGAAATTTTTAAAGACACCTCTTTTGATGAAAACCAATAAAGATCAGAGGCAAAAATACACCTTGATGAAAAGATATGACAAGGTCTGAACGCAAATCAAGGCGAAAATGAAAACCAAAAGCAGTAGCAGAAAAAGAAGAACACTCGATTTTTAATAAGAGTGAAAACTAGAGCGTTCTTGACAAATGAAAACGAGTACATCTCCTCCAAAGGAAATTTGTTGGGGTCCAACCATTTATTGCAGCAAACAAACTAAACTAACAAAGAAAACTAAAACAACTGACGCTCCAAGAAAACCACATAGTGCATGAAGCAATAAAAATATAGTGTTTTGAAAGGTGACCTGATTTTTGCCGATGAAGAAGGGGTGCCTCGGGGGCATCCCCAAGCTTTGACGCTTGTACTTCTTGGATATTTCTTGGGGTGATGCATGGGCATCCCCAAGCTTGAGCTTTTGTCCATTCTTCAACTCATCTCATCATTCTCCAATCCCTACACTTGAAAACTTCCTTCATACAAAACTAAACACAATTCTATTAGCAACATTAGTGTAGGCATAACATATAATCAACCTCTTTTTGCTTCAGGTTTCAACTCAAAACCACCTCATATATAGCAAATACTACTGTAGCAACTTCTCCAAAAGTTCCGTGATCAAAAGAACTCAAAAGAAAGTGATAAAGTGGCAAACACAAATATTGGCAGAAATCTGTCAAAACTGAACAGCTGACAAAGGTCGAATTTTTGAGGGGTTTTCTGTTGCTCAAATCAAAAAGTGTTCAACTAACAAAAGTTTGGATATAACCTGGGGCATATGCACAAGAAATCGCAGGTCCAAAAGATATACAGAGAATTTATACGAATTTTTACGGTGCAGCACCAAAAATAGTTTCAGGACAGCAACATCCCCAAATCTTTACCTCACTCGAATTAGAGGCTTCTCTTGGCACAAAAACAAAATAAAAAGGATAAGGAGCGGTCATTACAATAGTAATGACTTCCAAGACTCAAATAAAAGAAAAAGTACTGAAAAGAAACATTGGGTTATCTCCCAAGAGTGCTTTTCTTTAACGCCTTTGAGCTAGGTGCAGAAAATTGCGAATCAAGTAATGATGAAAGGGGGATCCGGATCCACTATAGGAATAAAGAAATGAATACTATCCAATTGAGGTTTTGAATATCCCTTGTAGTCACGCTTTGGTACACTATTTTCATCAAAAAGATTTTCAGGACAAATCCAACTAGTATTAGCTACCAAGGCATTATGAATTCCTACAAGCTTACAAGGAATTGGCAATCTAGAATCTTCGTTGGGTGTACCAACAATTTCAACAGGCGAGCCAAGATTATTAAACTTCTTAAAAACTTTCCTAGCCTCAATTGCAACATCTCTAAATTCTATGCGCAAAGTTTCCAAGATAAAAGCTTTCTTTTCGGGATCCTCAATTTCGTGAAGCTTAAGGAACATGTATTGCATAAAAGGATTAAGACTAGCAAACCTAGCTTCTAACATGTGAACTAAATGAGCAGAAGCAACTTCATAACTAGAAGCTAGCTCAACCAAAGACTTTTCCTCAACTTCCTTATGCATACTAATGTGATTAAAGAACTCCTCAATGTTACTTTTGCCAATAATCGAACCACTACCTACTGAGAGGTCCTCCAGAACGTACTTAGGGAACAACATGATGAACTAAAGTAAAGAAATAACAACTACCATGGATTCTAATTTTTTTGGGTTTTTGATATAAAACGATGCAGGTAAAATAAATAAAGTAAAGCAAAACAATAAAACAAAGTAAAGGATGTGTGTGCGAAAACTCCCCTCGCAGAAGTCTTCCACTCTTCCCCGGCAACGGCGCCTGAAAATTGGCTGCTAGCGCGTGGTTGACGTGGGAGAATGTAATTGATGTAGGAGCTTCTTATTCTTCAAGTCCTTGTCAACAGCACCAGAAGATTCCTTGTGCGTGGTGAATGACCAGCCAGTTGGGAACCACAAGAGGAAGGTATGATGAGTATAGCAGCAGATTTTCCCTCAGTTAAGAAACCAAGGTTTATCGATCAGGAGAAAAGCAGACAATGACAACTGAAGGTGATGCGGACTGGCTTAGCAACAGCTTTGGACAATTTATATATGGCGCCTCGTCCAAGCTTTGCTTGCTAGCTACAACGCGGAACCTGCACACAAACAACCAAGTACTTTGTTCCCAACTTGCGATGAGGTTGTCAATCTCACCGGTTTGCTTGAAACAAAGGTTATGAGCGTATCGAGTGGAAAACAGTAGAGTATGCGAATAAAGTAAACAGTGCGAGTAAAGTAAACAGGTAATAGCAATATGATGGAAATAGGACCGGGATCCACAGTTCACTAGTGGTGTCTCTCCATAAGATAAATAACACATGCTGGGTAAACAAATTACAGTTGGGCAATTGATAGAATAAAGATAAACGTGATATGTCAAAAGATCACTATGAGATTTACTCTGGGCATTACAACAAAATACATAGACCGCCATCCAACTGCATCTATGACTAATAATCCACTCCCGGGGATATCAATCCGAACACCCCATGAGTATTAAGTTGCGAACAACAGATAATTGCATTAAGCAAAGTGTGTAATGTAAACGAAGCATATGCCCTTGAGCATAAGAATGTTGTTTTCTCCCTAGTAGCAACAGCACATCTACAACCTTAGAGGTTTCTGTCACTCCCTCAGGTTAAATAGAGGCATAAACCCACTATCGAGCATAAATACCCCCTCTTGGAGTCACTAGCAACTACTCGGCCAAGATAGCTACTAACAACGGAGAGCATGCAAGATCATAAACAATATAGAGATAACAAAAGATAATATTCAGTACAGCAACTTAATCATAAACACCAATATTCATCGGATCCCAACAAACCAAACATGTAGAATTACATAACGGTGATCTCAATCATGTAGGGCAGCTCATGAGATCTAAACATGAAGCACATGGTGGAGAAGACAACCATCTAGCTACTGCTATGGACCCATAGTCCAAGGTAGACTACTCACTCATCGCCCCGGAGGTAAGCATGGCGATGAAGAAGACCTCCGGTGGCGATTCCCCTCTCCGGCAGGGTGCCGGGAAGAGCTTCTGGACCCTCCCGATCTTCGGGTCGATGGCGGCGGCGGATCGCGATGTGTTCTGGAAAATTGATCAGGTACTTAGGTTTTTTCCGTCGGGGGGTCTTTATAGGCGAAGGGGCGATGTCAGGAGTGGGGCCAGGGGCCCTCACCCTATGGCGGCGCGGCCAGGCCCCTGGCCGCGCGAGCCTGGCGTGTGGGGCCCTGGTGGCCCCCCTCCTACTCTCCTTCAGATCTCTGGAAGCTTCCGGGTAAAATAAGACTTCAGGAACTTGTTTCGTCCAATTCCGAGAATATTTCCTGTGTATCACTTCCGAAACACAAAAACAGCAGAAAACAGGGAACTGGCACTGTGGCAACTCGTTAATAGGTTAGTTCCGGAAAATGCATAAAAGTGCCACGAAGTGTAACGAAACAATAGGCAAATGGTGTAAAAACAAGCATGGAGCATCAAAAATTATAGATACGTTTGAGACGTATCAACCATCTTTATTTGACACTCAATAAGCATCCGCTGTCTCTCATCCGTTGTCTCTCATCCGCAGTCCTCATATACTAAGCGAAATCTTGCTGTGTAAGGAATGGTGGTGGTTGTGGCAATGGTTCTCTTGCTGCTGCATCGGTGCCTCCTTAGCCTTGGCTTCATTTTCCATCCTCTGTTGTTCAGATTCTTCACCAACTACCATCGCCATTCTATCACCCTAACCCCGTTACATTAAGCGAAACTCATAATTACATCATGCTCATGCTTTCTGAGCTCAACTTATGCACAGTGTTAGTCACACAATAAAATCCAAATAAAACATAGCCAAATCACACCAAACATATACCATGTATATACATGAAAAAGAACATAGTCTTACATAACTTATCGTCATGTGAGTAACTACACTCACTTATTAAAACTGCGAAAGCAAATACTACATATTACACATATGGTACATATGTCACAAAACATGTCGCCTCCATCTCGATGGTGGTCCTCTACGGGTAGTCGCACTCCCGATACATCCCCGGTGTCCAACCGGTAGCTCTTGATGTCCTCCTTAGTGAAGCAGGGGCATAAGATGACTCCGCCGGGAAAAAGTCATAATCGGGTGTAGTACCTAAGTTGAAATCAGTCATCCCCAGATAACTGCTCAACGATGGGTAAACAACATCGGTAGTACCCCTCTCCACCTTAGGTCTAGAGCATTCCCCACGCTCCATGTGAGTAGGTAACTCCTCCTCCACATCCGAATTTATCTCTATAGGTCTTCCAGCCACGTCTCCAGTGCGGTGAACAACTCTAAACTGACTCGTGACTTCATGCTCCGAATCACAAGGAATCGGGTCTCCGGCCGTTCCCATATACTCACCGAAACGCCAACCCATGGAGTTTCCCACTAGACTATCATTATGAGGCATTCCCCAAGACTCTAAGCCTGTCTCGTATCCGACTCCAGTTGAGCCGTGAGCAAAGTGTGCTGGTGGCATCTCCGGTTCAGCCTTGGGCTCGAACTCCCGCTCCTCGGGGTCTATCTCCTCATCTAGATTAATAAAGTCTCCAGTCGAAAAGGCTAGAGTTTGTGCCCTCGGTGGTCCAGAAGTCTCCCCCGTACACCACGGAGTAGGTGTCGACTCGGTGATCTCGTCCACTAGACTCTGTATCTCTCCCACTAGTGCTCCGTGTACATGATAGAACACACTGAGCAGATGTTTACACCTGTCCATGTGTTCTGCTGCGGCATGTGGGTGTCTCTTCGCAAACTTGTAGTTATCCCGACAAGGATCATCTCCTTCCTCGTCGTGCGGGATGTGAGTGAACTTAGTTCCTAATAACTTCTCCATTTTATGCTCCCGGATATCAGTTATGGCTCTCATCACTGCTATCTTGTAGGCTACACTAACAGTACGTGCCTCTCCAGCTGGCATGATCACGCTCATGCCCAATTTGGCAGGAAGCATGATCCCTACCTTGTACTTCTGAAAGATCTTTCCCTCATAATATGCATACTTCTTGACTGGAATACGGGTTTCACACCCGCACTCGAGCAAGATGCCTCTCAAAGTATCGGCTAAATTCCCATCATAGTCGTCCAGAGTCACGTCCCTAACTTGCACGGTGCTTGACGGCCTTGTGCGTGCCATCCTGGCATTATAAAAGATAAAAATTAGTACATGATGCATCGTAATAGTAACAATAAAGAATTGTAACACTAAAAAGTATGACCTTGTTATTCCCAAGTGAATAACGTCACTACCCTTTTTAGAGAACTCTTTACTATTTCTATTTGACTCCTACAGGTCGTTCCCATTAACTAGGCGTCCAACCTAAGGTCAAAGCTTTTGCTCTGATACCAACTGTGGTGACCCAGCATACCACTGCATGTTGTAGTATACAAGTCGTTGATATAACACTCGTGAAGTACCAATTCACAAATATTACATCCCTCAGAGTGGTACAACAGAAACATAGCGGTCTTTATTCAAGCACTAAATATTACAAGCTATAATGTTACAAAGGACTCCAGTTCCTCCTCGGTCAAAAGAGGAACACTCGGTGGTTCTAAGTTGATATTACAAACCTTAGTTATAACAGAAAGTAGAAGACTAAACATTATGCCTAACTCTGGTCGCTTTATTCTAGGTGTCCGATGCGACCAAAGTTTCTATCCTGCGGTTCTAAGTGTCGGCCTCCTCCTCGGTTCCTTCGTCGGGACCATAGGAGATGGTGTAATCAATGCCTTCGACTCCTCCGGATAAGTCCGGTTCTTCGTAGTAGACCTCCTCGTAGTCCTTCGGGCTTCCTTCCGTGTCTTCAAACTGGTTCTCCAAGTCTAAGCAAGGGTTAAAAAAAGAGTGGGGTGAGTAACGAGCGTTACCCAACAAGTTCATTTAATAGATTAGAGGTGTTTGATGCACTAGCTACGACCATAGACTAAAAGTCTCAGGCCAAATGCAGTTTTTTGTAAGCATTTCTTCAAAGATTGATTTTATTCAAAGAACTATGTCCGTTAGTCTTCACAGGTTGATTAGAGCTTCGATGGGCTCCTTTCCTGCCGTGTTCGTAGCTCCTTCCCGGAACAGGGAGTATCTTGATACTTTCTTACACTCCGCAGAGGTGGTCACTTGTACCCATAGGAGATCAATACTTTGCTGCACAATCGGGTGTACCTTCCCGTCCACACTTCCATGGTATGGGGCCCAGCCGTTGATCTGAGCCAATCACTGTTCCTTCCCGCGACCGTGCATACCCACCCTTTTGCGGCTCCAACTTCGGTTCGCTACCCTCGCCGGTCTACACCTTCGGTAGTTGCCGACCTCGGCATACTTGCCTTTCCTAGACAATGAGTTAGCCCCACCGGTTTCTGGTTACACACTGTGGTAACACCGGCGCAAACTCTACCCCCGTCTTTGCCGCAATCCATCATAGACCGCCAGAATCGTGAATTCATTAGGGGGAATCCACCCATCCCGAAGCTCCGCGCAGGGAGACAACTGCTCCGAAACGGCCGGTCCATTGATATGCATGAGGGCAAAGATACAGCTGACTCTCCCGTCCCATTCCAGACCCTATGGTTGACCGTATTTTACGGCACAAGAATCACTGGCGACATTGGTTATTAGTCCTAGGTGAACATTCCCGATACAGTGGGACCTCCACCATACTCTTACCATGGTCCCACTGCCCACCTTCCTAGGTCGACAACCATTATGATTGCTAACCACTAAGCATATTCATTCATGAAAAGCAGAACCTTTGCTTTTTAATGCAATCATAATTATAATACCACCGGTATATTTGCAAGTACTTTGTTAAAGATAAACAAGAGATATGAGCAAGAGTGACCTTGCAGTTGGATTTGTTGAAGTGACCCGGGACCTCGGGTTCTGGAAAACAGCATCATTGTCCGATAAGGGCAATGGTTAAAGATTCAAATAATGCATGCTTTTTCATAGTGTGTGTATTCCCTTTAACCCCCAGAAGTGTTTTACTCTTATCCTAGGGTTTATATACTCTTTTTATGACTTTAAAAAGTATATGTTATAAATTGCTTCATTCAAGGATATTCTTTAATACCCTGGAATGGAGTTCAATTTTGATAATGAGTTTTATTTTAATTAAGAAGAAAACCCTTTAAGCTTTCAATCCTAATATTTTCACTTGGTGGATTATTTTAAGTGAATATACTCTAATTATGATTTTATCAGAGTATATATTAGGTTAAATTCATTCAAGAATACTAAGACCCAATTCTTGAATGAATTTATGTGATCTTAATTCAAGATTATTATTTCCTTTTTTTATAATTTAATCCTAGAGATTTTCCTTTCAAAAGAAAGGTGTCTAAGATAATTATGAATAAATCATCTTTTATTTGTCAAAACCATTAGTTAAGTGATTTAAAAAGTTAAAATCACTTAAAGTTATTTTTGTAGAAATTCCATTTATTTTCCTCCTTTTAATTTACATTGAAAGGCCTCTTTTCTAGAAAAGTCCTTTTCATTTATCAATTTCTATTTTTTATTTTTCTGGTTAAAAACACCCCCTCCACCTCGCTCTCTCACTACCATGCCTGGCCCACCTGTCGGACCAGTCAACTGGTCGAACCCGACCAGTGGCTCGGTCGGTTCCGACCGGCCGCCTCCTTTCCCCCTCGCTCACTCGTTCCTCTCCTCTCTCGCGACTCACCTGGCGACTGCGTCGCCGCGCCGCCGCCGCGCTCAATTCCGATGAGCTCCGTCGGTCTCCGCCGCCGAGATGCCGCTCAATCGATAGATCAGGCGACGGCGGTTCCGCCTGTTCGCGAGATCTGCTCGATTGCGTCCTCGTCGTCTGCATCCCCTTTCGCCTCCGAAGCTTCGGGACTCCGGCCATGGCGACCTCGAGCTCGCTCTCGAGTTGCTAGGCCTCGTCCACGGTGGTGCTTGGGCTTGGTGAGCTTGTTGTTGCGTTGACGTGTCGTCGGCGTCTTCCTCTGGCTCGATGCCGTCGTGGCCGCGCGGGCACTGCCTCGCCATGCCACGGTGGTATCTCTAGGGCGCTGTGTAAGTGCTTCTCTGCTCCTTCTCTTCCTCTGCACCTTGCTATGTCTAGCTGGAGCTTGCTCCCCTCCTGGAGCTTGCTTCATGCTCTCCATGCGTGCTGCTCCACTCCTCTGATGCTTGCTCCATGCTGGCTAAGCCCATCTCGAGCTGGCTCTGGCTAAGCTCACCTGGAGCTTGTGCTGGCCATGCTCTTCTGGAGCTTGTGCTGGTCATGCTCTTCTGGAGCTTGTGCTGGCCATGCTCTTTACTTACTGTTATGCTGGTCTCTTCTCCAGCCTCCACTGATGCTGTGGTGTTCAGTGGCTGTGATGTGTTTATTTAAGCTCTATGATCTCACTGTTAGGCCAGATCATGTTTGTGCAGTTATTACTGTCAGTTCCAGTTATGGTTTCAGTTAACTCTGTTAACTGAAACTTGTTGATTCAGTTAACTGTATGACTGGATGATCTAATTCTGTTGATTTCATCACCTGCTGCCGTTGTCTGGCTTGCTAGTGGTTAATCTTGATCAATTTGATCAAGTGCATGGATAACTATGTTTTCTAGTTATTCTGAATGTGTTGTTCAATTGGCTAGTGTTCATTAACAGCTTCACTGCACTTTCTTGCAGTGTTCTGTTGTGCTGACTTAATGATGTATCTAATATGTTGAGCTAGATTCTTCCTAGCTGTGATGCAATCATTTTAGCCTGCTGTGATGGCTCTTGCAGTAGCTGTTAGCTAACTTCTTCACTATGATGCCTCTCTGAGGTGTTCACAACTACTGTGGGTTTTAAAGTTGATGCTTTGGAGAGTAGATCACTCTTTGTAGTGATCTGCTGGTGGCTTATTTGATTAAAAGTGTCCCTGTCCACTTACCCAGATGATTAACTGGTCTTGGTCAATTTTAATTGACAGAGCTGATGGTTCTCTAGGTTTTAGGCTTTTAGCTTGGTAGCTAGGCAACCCATGTGCCACTCCTAGCTTAGCTCTTACTTCTGTGAGTATTTCCTTTGAGAAATTCCCAGATAAGTTGTATGTTATGGAGTAGGTGCTATGGATGGCCTTGTATCCAAGGTCTTGGCCTCCTGGACATCCAAATGATGACCAAAGCCCTATTTCATCAAGCTTTGCTTGATCTTTGCATGGCTTTGCTTGCTCTTTGTGTGGCTGTGCCTTGTGCAGTCTGCCTGGGAGAATAACTTGTGAGTTCTCTCCCAGCACTCATGTGTGCTTTGGTTTAATAATAACCTGCTGCTGAAGAGTAGCTTGTTCTTCTGGAATATTCTGATTTCCTGCTTGTGGCAAGCCTGCTCCTCCTAGCTGCTTGACCTAGTTCCTAGTTGAACTATGTGACCATGTTGGCCTTTGGATTTGCTGGATGGTTTCTGTGATGATGTGCTGGGGTGAAAATCTTCCCTGTTGCTCAACACATGAGCAGGGTTGATTTGTGTGTGATGATTCAGTGATGGTGGTGTTGGTCTTGGTGGTGATGGTGTGCTGGGTGTTGATGTTGCTGGTGTGGTGGTGCTGGTCTTGGTCGACTGAGGCTCTAGCCAAGTCTATTTCACTGCTGTGAGGTTTTTATACCTAGTTCTCATGCCCTGGGTGTATGACACCTGATGGCATGCACTTGGTGACTATGCAGCTGTTGTGTCTTGCCCATCTCGGCAAGGCCTGGGATATTTCTATCCGGCTCCCTTGGTGATAAGACCAAGCCCTTGATGATTATCTACAGTGGGTGTTATTTCTAAATGACACTTGTCAATTGTTACCTTGGCAATTTTGTATTTCTTTGATTTGCTTGCAGATATCAAGATCAGAAGGAAGAAAAGAAAGAAAGAGAGAAAGAAGAAAGAAGATTCTTAGCTTCTTTAGGATTATACTTGTAATCTTTCTTTTCTTATTTTTTTGTATTTGTCTTGGGCTTTTCCCAAATTGTAATATTCTTTTATCATGAATTTTGTAAAGACATTGTAACTTATGTGTGATGATCAATAAAGTTTAAGTTTTCTCTAAACTTTATTGATGTTTAAATTATTTTCTATTACTTTATATGTTTATTTATCCTTTCTAAATGTGCCTTTAATTCAAACTTCAATCATTCAAATTCTAACTTGATATTTGTACTAGTCCAACCTCAAAGTTTATGGATAGGGTTTTAGTAGTCTAAATCACTCCTCACCACAATGGATCAAATGAGATCATGTCCAAACCTTTCGCACTTCGAGAGTTCACCAATTCCCCTCGAAGAGAGATTCGATCACTCTTAGGTTTTACAAACAAAAGCGTGAAAAAATCCCGTAATTTCAGATGCAATGCACAAAAGCCCTTCTATTCTACCCCGAAATTGTCCTACGTTCTGGGATGTTACATCTATGTAACGTGTTAAGAGATAGACATAGTCCGTTAGGTAGTTTCCTAACTTGGTGTATAATTCGTGTAACCCGATCTCTATCCCATCTATAAGGATTAGATCGTATCTATCTTGTTCTATTGTAACCTCTCCTCTATACCGAGATTGCATCTATCGATGCCCCTATATAAACACGAAGCCGATGGGAGTCCAACCATTGTTCTCTGAAAAACCTCTAGCGATCATATGGTATCAGAGCCTACCTCCTAAAAACACATCTATCGACCTATGTGGCTCGCTCCCATCTCTGCCACCACGATGACTAACCCCCTCGCTGGTCTTGGCGTGAGCGAGAAACTCACCAGATCAAACTATCTCATCTGGCAATCGCAAGTCTTACCTCCCCTTCGCGGAACAGACTGATACGGTACGTCGAGGGCAAGGAGGCGCCGCCGCCAGAGTACATCACCGGCGAAAAGGACGGCAAGGCGACCAAGGAGCCCAACCCCGCCTACGACGCATCGGTGGCCATGGACCAGCACGTCCTCTCCTTCCTCGTCAACACCCTCTCGCCTGACATCCTCATCACCACCATCGGGATGGAAACGGCGTCAGAGGTCTGGGGGGCGATCAAGGCGATGTTCGCCTCCTAGTCCCGAACACGGGTCTCGAACCTCCGCGTCATCCTTGCAAGGACCAAGAAGGACAACATGACGACGGAGCAGTTCTTCAACAAGATGAAAGGCTACGCCGATGAGCTAGCCGCCGTCGGCCGGTCAATCGACGAGGAAGAACTCGTTGAGTATCTCCTCGCCGGCCTCGACGAGTCCTACAACCCCCTCTTCGCCGCCATTGGGGTAAACGGTGGAGAAGACCTCACCGTCGCCGAGCTCTACGCTCAAGTCTCCGCCTATGACAACCGCATCGCGCTCCTCACCACCGATCTTGGCGGAGGCTCCTCCGTCAACTCTGCGCAGCGTGGACGCGGGCCACGTGGACGTGGCCATCATGGAGGACGGCGAGGAGGCCACGGTGGCAACCGCGGACGTGGTGGACGCAGTGGCGGCGGCAATGCACGCCGTAGAGGCGGCAAAGGCGGCAATGACCGCGACCTCGTCACATGCCAGATTTGTGGCAAGCCAGGCCATGAAGCCTGGAAGTGTTGGCACCGCTACTCCGACAACGATGAAGAAGAAGAGGAGGAAGAAAAGGGTGCCAACGCCGTGTCCTATGGCGTGGACACCAATTGGTACGGCGACACCGGCGCCACCGACCACATCACCGGTGAGCTCAACAAGCTCACCATGAGAGAGAAGTACAAGGGCCGTGAGCAAATCCACGCGGCCAATGGACAAGGTATGAGCATTAGTCATGTTGGTCATGCAATTGTTAAAACCCCCTCTAAATCCTTGCATCTTAAAAATGTTCTTCATGTTCCACATGCCACCAAAAATCTTGTTTCCATTCATCGTCTTACTATAGACAACAATGTCTTCATTGAATTTCATCCCTGGTATTTTTATGTTAAGGATCAAGTCATGAAGAGAGTACTTCTTAAGGGTAGATGCATCCGTGGACTCTATCCTTTGATATCTTCATCAACAATCAAGAATAAACAAGTCTTCAGCGCCACCAAGCCTTCAGCTTCGCGATGGCATAGTCGTTTAGGTCATCCTTCTTTTCGAATTGTTCAACAAGTGCTTAGAAAGTATGAACTCCCTTATTCAAATAAATTTAGTATTGAGTCGGTTTGTGACTCTTGTCAAAGAGCCAAAAGCTATCAGCTTCCTTATATGAGGTCTACAAGTGTATCCACCTCTCCCTTACAACTTGTGTTCTCCGATGTGTGGGGACCAGCACCTAGTTCTGTAGGGAGATTCACATACTATGTGACAAGGGTATAGATAATAGAGCCCGTCAGTTAAGTACCCCTGAGGCCTGTTAAGCTAGGCCCAATTGTAATACTAGTCGAAATACGAGTTCATGTCGTATGTCGATATTATAATCTGTATCGGATCCCACCCGATCCTTGAGACCTGGCCACCTATATATAGGGGCCATGAGGGGACGGTGTGGGACATATTGAAAGCAAGCCAGGTTCTACGCCCTCGTTTACTTTCATAGCCACCTTGTTTGACTGATTTCACCTTCGAGTTCATCCAGCGCCCTATCTCCCCAATCCTAAGTCCTTCATCTAGGACATTTGTCGAATTAACCCCTCGTCAATTGGCGCCGACCGTGGGGACTCTGGGCGTTGGAATCATGAATTCGACGGCTTTTTCGTTTTTAGCCAACAACAGTGCGCAAGTCGACGAAATTCAGATACCCTTCGGAATCGTCAATTTTCAACCTCACCAGTCAAGTTTCTCGCAAGTTGATACGTCTCAAACGTATCTATAATTTTTGATGCTCTATGCTTGTTTTTACACCATTTGCCTTGTGTTTCGTTACACTTCGTGGCATTTTTATGCGATTTCCGGAACTAACCTACTAACAAGATGCCACAGTGCCAGTTCCCTGTTTTCCGCTGTTTTTGTGTTCAGAAAAGCTACACAGGAAATATTCTCGGAATTGGACGAAACAAGTTCCAGAACTCCTATTTTTTCCAGACGAAGGACAAGGACCAAACGGGAGCTGGAGGGGGGCCAGAGGCTGGCCTCACCACCAGGGGGCGCGGCCCAGCCCCTGGCCGCGCCCACCTGTGGTGAGACCACTCTGGTCCACCTCTGACAACGCCCCTTCGCCTATAAGATGCCTCCCGACGGAAAACCCTAAAACAATCGGCGAAATTTCCAAAAGAGTTCCGCAGCTCCGCCGCCGCCGTCGACAAATTTCGGAGGACAGAAGTCTCTGTTCCGGCACCCTACCGGGACGGGGAAGTGCCCCCGGAGCCATCTCCATCGATCTCCATCGCCGTCTCTGCCGTCTCCATCGACCTCACCGCCATCTCCATCAACCTTGCTGTCTCCTATAATGAGGAGGGAGTAGTTCTCCCCCGGGGCTGAGGGATCTACCGGTAGCTATGTGGTTCACCTCTCTCTCCCATGATGTGATCTTTATGTGATCGTGAGCTTTGTATCTAGTTGAATTGGTAGATGTTATTATTCAGATATTATGCTACTCCCGTGCTTATTATTTGTAAACTCCGGAGACACCTCGTATCATAATGGGAAGGTGACTAGTGTGCTCATTATGTGTGTCTTTTTGGTTAATGTCTCTATGAATTGTTGGTATTTGTTGGAACCATCTAGTGCGTTCATGGTGATAGTGTGGGACAATCTAGTTTGGGTACATACGGACTTTGATGAGCGCTTCATAGCCCTACACATGATTAGTGTTCGTTTTCCATTGGAGAATTGTTTTGAGTTGCATATTGATGATAGTATCTATTGGTTCAATTATGTTATATTTGTTGAGAGTGTGTCCACTAGTGAAAGTATGATCCCTAGGCCTTGTTTCCAAGCATTGCACACCGTTTCCTTTCAGTTTTGTTACATGTTTGCTCGCAGCGATACTTATTTCATATTACAGTTACTACTTATAATCATCACTACTACTTGTATTTCACTATCTCTTCGCCGAACTAGTGCACCTATACATCTGACAAGTGTATTGGGTGTGTTGGGGACACAAGAGACTTTCTGTATCGTAATTGCAGGGTTGTTTGAGAGGGATAGCTTTGACCTCTTCCTCCCTGAGTTCGATAACCCTTGGGTGATCCACTTAAGGGAAACATGTTGCTGCTCTACAAACCTCTGCACTTGGAGGCCCAACACTGTCTACAAGAACATACGCGTGCGTAGACATCACAAGTGTTCGAGAGTATGGATCAAGATATGGAGTTAACGATCGGAAGTTTAAACTTTCGCGTTGGATCACTAGGTTTGATTCGCCTTTCAGATCCGACAAAACCGGATCCATCAGTAAGTGAGCCCGAGACAGTAGCAATGTCGGAATCATCAGAAGGCTCTTCCAGCGAGGTAAACTCGCCGGTCAGCTTGGCAGAAGCAGAAGAAGGAAAAATCGCAGGAGGCGACGAAACTATGGAGAATTTCGACTTAGAAGCGCAACTCAAAGATCTCATGATCTACCACGATGACACCTCAGATCAATCAACAGACACTTGGAAGACAGGATTAGAACTTTTTGAAGATGACAATTCGATCTTCTCAAGTTACAACTATCGATGGATTTCGTGTCGCAAGAACACGGGGTACCACGCGACGGACCCAAAGATTCGAACGCAGGGGGCTGAACATGTGAGATCTAGGATCGCAACGAAGCACAGTGACGGAAGCCTCGAGTTGTCGAACGCGCTACGCACTGCAGAGAGAGACGCCGAGCTTTACCCAGGTTCAGGGCCCTCGTGGTGAGGTAACACCCCTACTTCCTGCCTTCTTGTATTACAACGCGACACCTCGCGAGGAGTACAAGGTCTTGGTTACAAAGCTCTAGCTGGCCAGAGGTTGAAGAACCTGCGTGCCCAGCTAGCAGCTTGGAGAAGATCCGATCCCCTCTAAGGGGTGGCCTTCCCTCCTTTTATAGCGCCAAGGTCCTCCTTCCCCTTATCTTCTTGGGGAAGGGGTTGCCACACACACGGCCAAGGAGGGAGGACAGCTGTAGACTACACTCTTCTGTGGACGTAGTCTTCGTAGGGTAGTGGCGCCGGTCCACAGGAGTGGGGGGAGGAAGCTGACGTCTTCCTCTGGCACCCTGCACCATCCACGCTATTTTTAGGGGGGTGGCCAACAACCACTGTGCCGCTTTGGGCAGGCACAGCGAAAGTTGGTCTCCTCCCTGTCGGGGGTAGCGTGGGCAGTACGCGGTCTTCTGTTCTTTATCTTCTTGCTCTGCACGCCAACGTGCTGAGCGGACGTGGACTTGGTCCCTCTCCTCACCAGCGGGGGCTCGTGAGGAGGTCTTCTGGTCCTTAGCAGTTTCCACCGTCGTTCTCCTCATGAGGCGCCTCCTCATGAGGGTCTTCTCCGTAGCTTGGGTCGTTGGTTCTCCCCTGGGCTGAAGATGGGCCGATGATGGGGCCCAGGAGCAGGTGGACCGGGATACCCCGGTATCCAGAACACCGATAGTAGCCCCCGGGAGCCCGGCCCGCGAACGCGCCCTCTTGAGGGAGCGGAGGGCCGGGGGCCCCAGAAGCTGCTGAGCCCTCCAACGGCACGCGTCAACCGCGCGGTCAGAGGACCATGTGAAGAAGCAGAGGCTCCGGACATGCGGCGCGGCCGCAGCTGGTGAGACGAAATGGCGGGCGACGCTACAGTCTCCGAGGCGTCAAACCGTCATTATGGCGCGTCGCTTCACTGCAGAGCGCTGCGCCAACGCTTCGATTCCCGCGCTGAGATTTGACACATCGACGCCGGACGCCCCCCTTAAATAGAGCCTCCTCGAGACCTCTGGCACTTCACCTCCTTCCTCCGGTGCCACTTCTTCCTCCACACCCCCAAGCTGATGGATCTCTCCGCCTCCGTCACCGCCGCTAGATCAAGCTCGGGGGCAAAGCGCCGCGGGTGCCCCCCGGGCAGCGGGAATAAGGCGAAGATCCCGGCCCGGTGGACGCCCGGCGCCGGCGGTCCCCTTCGCCTTGGCGCGCCGAGGTAGGACGAGGCGAACCGCGCCTCCTCGGGGACCTCCGGCGCCCTGACCCTTAGGGGTCCCGCGCCTGGAGGCGCTATGAACTCGCCGTCGCCGCTGGCGGTGGCGCCTGCTCCCCGCGCCCCGGGGAGCATCGACCGGGTACTTCGGGAGGTGGAGGCCGCCCTGGGCCCCCTTCCCCCTGCTGCAGATCCTCCGGCCCCGCCGGCGAACGGAGTGGTTGCCACTCCGCGCCACTTGGCGGCGGCGATGCTGGGACCCCTCATCGGCCCGGGGTCCCGCTTCCTGGAGCTCCTCGTCGTCGTCGATGCTCCGGGCTTCAGCTCCCTCCGGCTGCCCGACGCAGTCCGGAGGGTGGTTTACGCCCCCGGCGCGGCCGCCGGGGAGATTGCCCTGGGGGAGCAGAGCATGCCAGATCTCTTCTGGCCTGTGGACTTCCTCCTCAGAGCGGGCGGCAACGCCGTCCTCTCCGGCCGCTGGAGGGCCTTCGCCCTCGGCCATCGCCTCCGCGTCGGCGACCACCTCGTCTTCCGCTTCAAGCTGGGTGCGCTGGAGGCTTCGGTGCGGATCTTCACCGCCGGTGGCGTCCGCCGCACCTACCCCCAGCCCGCGGCGCAGTGAAGAGGAGGTCCTGGCGCGGTAGTCTTCTGGGGAGGGGAGCTAGTCTCCTCCCCTCTTTTGCTGTGTAGTCCTCGCCGGCGGGGTATGCCCCGCCGTGCCTTTGCTCGTCCCCTTGCTGGGAATGCTTCAATGAACTCTGCTTATTAGCTATCTTGCATTTCGCTTCTCATTGCTCTTCATTGTCCTGGTCATTCGCACGCTCGAGAGCCCTAGTGAGCTGTTAGCGTCGACAGGAGGCCTCCCTTCGCCTCAGAGCTCGAGATGGGGTCGGCGCCGACGACACATTGGACGATTCCTGAGACAAAAAGTTGAAGAAAGAGTTGGAAAAGAAAAAACCCCAAATCCCCGAAAATGGAAAAAACAAGTCGATAAAATAAATGAAAAAAGAAGGCGAATAAGATGCCCCTGTGACCGGCATAGGGACCTTCTCCGTCGTGGAGGAGCGCGGCACTATCTGTGCCAGCAGCTAAGAGCAAATTGCCGTGCGTGGTGATTCACGGGGCCTTCCTCGTCGTTGAGGGAAGCTGGACCCTCACGGACGTGAAAATGTCAACGCTTAAGAGAGCCAAGAGACCGTCGACACCTCGCAAGGGTTGCTCACGAGGTGAAGGGCCTGGCGCGGACCTCCGGATCTGCGTCTCCTTCGCAAGATGATCAGAGCGGCCTTGGTCTTCAATAATCCTGCCACGTTAGGCCTTCCTCGGTAGAGGGAATCTTCCTGCGGATGCTTGTTGTATCGACGCATCCTTGCTTCCTCGTGAGGGTTGCTCACGAGGTGCTGGTCCTTAGCGGGTGCCTTGGGCACACCTTGGACTTTCCTTGAAGATTTTTTATTTTCCGGTGTACTTCGCGAGGAACTAAGCACCATGGGTATTTGGAGGTGATCGATAACAGGGTCGTCGCCCCCGACCAGAGCTCACTCCCTTCGGGTTTTTCGGGCTTGCTGTTTTCCGGGCGAAGGCCCCAGCATAGACACCGTGCCTAGCCCCCTTCCGCATGGAGTACAACAGAAAATAAATGGACTTCATGCCATTTTAATGTCACGCCGAAGCAGAGGCGCTATGTTGCGCAATAACTTAATATCAGTGCTTAAGAGCAGTTTGAGCTGATACAAGTGCCGTGAAAACGGTCTTTATCTCCTCGTGAGGAACCTAAGGGTAGAACTTTCGCAGATGAGCTATGTTCCACGGGTTCCCCACCGGCACGCCATCTGCGGTTTCCAGCCGCGCCGAGCCTGGCCTGGCGATGCGCGTCACCTTGAAGGGTCCTTCCCACATTGGAGACAGCTTGTGCAGGCCCTCGCGAGAGAGTATTCTCCTCAGCACCAGGTCGCCGACCTCTAGAGTCCTTGCTCGAACATGGCGGCTATGGTAGCGGCGTAGTCCTTGCTGGTACCTCGCGGCGCGAAGCGCGGCTTGGCACCGAGCTTCTTCGAGCAGGAGGAGGCGATCCTTGATGAGGTCCTCTTGGCGAATTTCGTCAAAGGCGAGCACTCTTGGCGACCCGAACTTGACGTCGGTGGGAAGAACAGCCTCCGCCCCATAGACCAAGAAGAAAGGGGTCTCTCCAGTGGGTTTGGTGGCGGTAGTCCTGATGGACCACAAGATGGATTGGAGGTTGTCTAACCATTTTTTGCCGCAGGCTTCGAGCTTGGCGTTGAAGCTTTTCATCTTGAGTCCCTTGAGGACCTCGGCGTTAGCACGCTCGGCTTGGCCATTGCTCCGGGGGTAGGTGACGGAGGCGAAGCAGATCTTGATGCCGGCCGATGCACAGTACTCCCGGAACAGTCCGCTGGTGAACTGGATGCCATTGTCGGTGATTATGCGGTTAGGCACACCAAAACGACAGACCAGCCCACGGATGAACTTGACTGCGGACCTGGCCGGGATGGTGCACACCGGTTCCACCTCCACCCACTTGGTGAATTTGTCGATGGCGATGTAGAGGTAGCGGTAGCCCCCTTGCGCTCTGGGGAACGGACCAAGGATGTCCAGCCCCCAAACTGCAAAGGGCCAAGTGAGTGGGATGGTTTGTAGCTCCTGCGCCGGCTGGTGGATCTGCTTGGCATGGAATTGGCACGCCTCGCACCTCTTGACCATCTCCGCCGCATCCCCGAGCGTTGAAGGCCAGTAGAAGCCGCTTCGATATGCCTTCGCGGCTAGAGTTGCAGCGGAAGCATGATGGCCGCACTCGCCGGCGTGGATGTCCCTGAGAAGCTCTTGGCCTTGGTGAGTAGATATGCACTTCAGAGCGACGCCGTTTGGGCGACGCCGGTACAAGTCACCATCCTTGATGCAGTAGCCCGAAGCTTGGCGCACGATCCTTTCGGCCTCCTCTTCATCCTCGGGAAGCCTGCTGCTGGTGAGGAAGGCCTTGAGCTCGAGGATCCAATCCACTCCCTCCTGCCGTGCCAATGCCAGAAGAACGCGGTCACCCGAAGGAGGCCCGCAGTCTGGAGCCCCCTGCTCCGGCGGCGGCGGCAGGGCAGGTGGAGTTTCTGATCCGGATGACGATGGAGAAGCGGACGGTCTGAAGAGACGCTCCTCAAAGACGCCGGCAGGTTGTGCTAGGCGATGAGAGGCGCGCTTGGCGATCTCGTCGGCTTCCACATTTTCTCCTCTCGGGATGTGCTTCAGCTCCAAGCCTTGGAAGCGTTTTTCCATCTTTCGATGCTCCTCGAGATAAGCCGCCATGTGCTCATCCTTTGGAGTGTAGCTCTTGTTCGAGAAGTTCACAACCAGCTGTGAATCTCCCTTGACGATGAGGCGCTTGATGCCCAAAGCGTTCGCCGCCCTTAAGCCGGTGAGTAGTCCTTCATATTCCGCGATGTTGTTGGAGACCATGTGCTCAGGCTTAAAGCAGAGTTGTACGGCGTAGAAGAGCTTGTCTCCAGAGGGAGAGGTTAGGACAGCACCAGCTCCCGCGCCGGGGAGGTTGAAGGCGCCATCGAAATGCATGACCCAGAGGCCTGGGGCCTCCTCTCCTGGGAGTGTTGACTCCACCTCTGGAGGCTCGTCGGCAAACGGATCGGTCCACTCTGCAGTGAACTCGGCCAAAGCCTCGCTCTTGATTACCTTTGTAGTTTCGAAGGAGATCTCGAAGGGTTGAAGCTCCACGGCCCATTCTGCCACCCGCCCGGTGACGTTGGGATTGCGTAGGATGGTCTCCAGGGGACGATCGGTTACCACCTTTATCGGGTGACCCTGGAAGTAGTGGCGTAGCTTCCGCGAAGCGATGAGCAGGGTGTAGAGCAGCTTTTGCTGCATGGTGTAACGCTCCCGAGCGTCGCGTAGCACCGTGCTGACGAAGTATACGGGCTTCTGCAACTTGGTGACACCCTCGGGAGCTTCCTCCTCGGGAGGCTTTTGAGCGTTGCTCTGAGAGAGCGGCTCGGTCGGCGGAGATGCAGCGGGCGGTTCCTCTTGAGGAACGGGAGGTGCAGCGGCCTCTTCCTCACGAGGAGCCCCCGGACCGGGAGGACCGACCTCTTCCTTGGCGATCACCTTTGCATCTCGCTCCGCGACGAGAACGGCACTTGCAGTCCTTGGAGTTGCCGCGATGTAGAGTAGCAAGGGCTCGCGGAATGTTGGGGCAACCATGATCGGTGGGCTCATGAGGTACCTTTTCAATTCAGCGAAGGCCTTATCGGCTTCCGGAGTCCACTCGAACTTCCCAGTGCGCTTTATGAGCTTGAAGAAGGGCAGGGCTTTCTCCCCACTCCTCGCGATGAAGCGCCCCAGGGCTGCCATGCATCCCGCGAGGCGTTGCATCTCCTTGAGATTGTGCGGTGGGCGCATTTCTTCGATGGCCTTGACCTTGTCAGGGTTCGCCTCTATCCCGCGATGGGACACGAGGAACCCCAACAGTTTTCCCGACGGTACGCCGAAGGCGCACTTGGCGGGGTTGAGCTTGATGTTTACCTTTCTCAGGTTGTCGAATGTTTCTTCCAGATCCTCGATGAAGGTGTGACTCTCGCGAGTCTTGACGACGATGTCGTCGACGTAGGCCTCCGCATTCCTTCCCATCTGAGCCCCCAGGGCCTTGCGCGTGAGCCTTTGGAAGGTGGCTCCTGCGTTTTTCAGGCCGAAGGGCATGTAGACGTAGCAGTACACACCACAAGGCGTGATGAAGGCGGTCTTCTCCTTGTCCTCCTTTGCCATCTTGATCTGATGATAGCCGGAGAAAGCATCCAAGAAGCAAAGGAGGTCACAGCCGGCGGTGGAGTCGACGATTTGATCTATCCTTGGGAGCGGATAAGGATCCTTGGGGCAGGCCTTGTTGAGACTTGTGAAGTCCACGCAGAGGCGCCCACTGCCATTTGACTTTGGGACGACCACCGGATTTGCAATCCAGGTGGGGTGGGCTACCTCGCGTATTAGCTTGGCCCTCTTCAGCTTCTCTATCTCCTTGACTATGAAGTCCTGCTTCTCTTGCGCTTGTTTCCTAGTCTTCTGCTTCACGGGGTGTGCCTGAGGGCACACGGCTAAGTGGTGCTCAATCACCTCCCTGGGAACGCCGGGCATATCTGACGGAGTCCAAGCAAACATGTCAGAGTTTGCCCACAGGAAGGTGACGAGCGCGCTTTCCTATTTGGGGGAAAGCCCTGCCCCGATTGTGACGAAGTTTTCGCAGCCCCCAGCCTGAAGCGGGACCTTCTTGGTTGCAGAGCGCTCTTGGGTGAACAGGGGCCTCCTCCCTGAGGGTACCGCGGCTTCCCCAATGCTCATGTCCAGCATCGGATGGACCAGGTCCTCGCTTGGAGTAGGCGAGGCAGAGGCGGCGAACTTCTTCCCTGTTGAGCCCTGCAGGTGGGGCTCAAGAGAGGCCTTCTTCGCAGCAGCCCGCTCTTGGGATACGAGCTGCTTCTTCCTCGTGAGGTCGCCGGAGTGTTCCAGTAGATCTTCGTCGGTGGCGAACATGGTGGCGGCCTCACGGTAGACATGCTCCACCGATCGGAGAGCATCCTTCTCATTGCAGCGCACGGTGATCGTGCCATTGGTGCCCGGAATCTTGAGGACGTTGAAGCCATGATGCGTAGCTGCCATAAACCTTGCCAGGGCTGGATAGCCGAGAATGGCATTGTATGGCAGCGCAATGTAGGCGACGTCGAAGTCGAGGCTCTCGGTCCTGTAGTTGTCCCGGGCGCCGAAGGTAACGGGCAGGCGTACCTGCCCAATTGGCGTTGTAGACCCTTCGGTTACCCCGAAGAATGGTCGAGTTGGCATGAGCCGGTGGTACGACACCTGCATCTTTTCGAAGATCTCGACCGAGATGATGTTGAGGCCCGCCCCTCCGTCGATGAGAGTGCGATTGACGGCGACGTTGTTGATGGTTGGCGTGCACAAGAGAGGAATTGTGCCCACGCCCCTCGTGGAGGCCGGATGGTCCTCCTCGTCGAAGCCGATCTTGCATGTTGACCATTTCATTAGGCGATTGCCGACGTTGGGCTGTGCCGCCGCGATCTCTCGCGACAACTGCTTGAATTGTCGGTTAGACAAAGGAGCCTGAGCTCCACCCAGGAGGCAAGCGGCGAAGTCTCACGGCTCTTGATAGCCCCCCTGGTTCTCCTCCCGACGATTGTTTGCTGGTGGGGGCAGCGGCAGCGGCTCGGGATCGGCTCGAGACAGACCCTCGCGGCGGCGACCTTCCTCGCGATCGTCGTCGCGGCGATCGCCCCGGGATCCACTCTTGCCGTAGCTGCGGCCACCCCCGTGGCGCTTGGAGACACCATTTTCTTCATGAAACTTTCGGACAATCCAACAATCGTCGGTATTGTGGGTGTCCTTCTTGTGGAGAATGCAGTAGCGGCGACGACGACCTTTGTCGCGTTCGGAGCGGTCCCCGCGGCGTTGCTTATGATCTGGTTCCGCCGCGAGGACAGCGGCCTCCTTTCGCTTGGGGTCCTTGGATTTCGGCTTTGGGGGAAGCGCCTCCGGCAGGTTGTGCACGAAGAGCCTCCCCTCCTCGGCCTTGGCGCAGCGGTCGGCGATCTCGAAGAGCCTGACAACGGAAGTCAGCTCATCATTCACGGACAGCTTCTCCCTCATCTTGATGTCGGAGACGCCCGTGGAGAACGCGGAGATGACCTCCTCGTTAGAGATCCTGGGGATCTTGTTCCTCATCTGGGTGAAGCGCTGGATATACTGACGAAGCGTCTCGCCCTTGTACTGACGCACCGCCTTAATATCGTTCTTAGTAGCGGGGCGCTCGTACGTGGGCATGAAGTTGGCAACGAACTGACGACATAAATCCTTCCATGAAGTCACGGATTCGTGAGGAAGATTCATGAGCCAAGTTCGCGGAGCGTCCTTGAGGGCCATGGGGAACCAATTGGCCATGGCACGCTGATCTCCACGCGCGGCCTGGACGGCGACGACGTAGAGCTGGAGGAATTCGACGGGGTTGGTGGTCCCGTCGTAACGCGTGCCGATGTCTGGCTTGAACTTGTCAGGCCAGACGACGTAGCGTTGCTGGCGAGTGAGAGCAAGACACCCGGGGTTGTAGATGGGGTCGCCGGGGGTCCTGACGTTCTTGCCAGCTTCGCCGATGTCGTCGATGGCGCGGTCATGATTTTCGCGGCGGCGCTCGAGGGAGACGTGTGCATCTTCCGGAGCGCATTGGACGATTTGGCAGCTGGGCTCCCCGCGCGGCGAAGATGCGGCGCGGGAAACCACCTTCTTGACCTTGGTGGCCTTCCCATCTCCGGCGCCCGGGGCGCGATGCCCCGCCGCCGGATCTGGGTCTCCCGCGCCCTGGGCTCCTCCCTGGGCCGGGTCTTCGTTGGCGACGAGTTCGGCGATTCGAGCGCGCCACCCCTCACGCCCGTCATCAGTGGGTTGATAGCGCAGCAGCTCCTGCGCCATGGCGAGAGCCTGCGCAGGAGACAGCTGACTCCCAGAACGAGCGCGAGAAGTGGTAGTGGCGGTGAAGGAGAGCGAAGGCTCTGTACGCCCGGACGGGAGGTAGGAGGACTCCAGATCTTCCTCCTCTTCCTCCTCGGCCGAAGCTTCACGACGATGGAAGATGGGCTCGGTTTGCCCCCGAACAGCGTTGCGACGGCGAAGACGCTCGAGCCTTGCGTTGGCGTCGGCCATGCCGAAGCAGATCTAGGAGAAAACACACCACAGCCCCCTACCTGGCGCCCCAAATGTCGATGGATTTCGTGTCGCAAGAAAACGGGGTACCACGCGACGGACCCAAAGATTCGAACGCAGGGGGCTGAACGTGTGAGATCTAGGATCGCAACGAAGCACAGTGACGGAAGCCTCGAGTTGTCGAACGCGCTACGCACTGAGAGAGAGACGCCGAGCTTTACCCAGGTTCGGGGCCCTCGTGGTGAGGTAACACCCCTACTTCCTGCCTTCTTGTATTACAACGCGACACCTCGCGAGGAGTACAAGGTCTTGGTTACAAAGCTCTAGCTGGCCAGAGGTTGAAGAACCTGCGTGCCCAGCTAGCAGCTTGGAGAAGATCCGATCCCCTCTAAGGGGTGGCCTCCCCTCCTTTTATAGCGCCAAGGTCCTCCTTCCCCTTATCTTCTTGGGGAAGGGGTTGCCACACACACGGCCAAGGAGGGAGGACAGCTGTAGACTACACTCTTCTGTGGACGTAGTCTTCGTAGGGTAGTGGCACCGGTCCACAGGAGTGGGTGGAGGAAGCTGACGTCTTCCTCTGGCGCCCTGCACCGTCCACGCTATTTTTAGGGGGGTGGCCAACAACCACTGTGCCGCTTTGGGCAGGCACAGCGAAAGTTGGTCTCCTCCCTGTCGGGGGTAGCGTGGGCGGTACGCGGTCTTCTGTTCTTTATCTTCTTGCTCTGCACGCCAACGTGCTGAGCTGACGTGGACTTGGTCCCTCTCCTCACCAGCGGGGGCTCGTGAGGAGGTCTTCTGGTCCTTAGCAGTTTCCACTGTCGTTCTCCTCATGAGGCGCCTCCTCATGAGGGTCTTCTCCGTAGCTTGGGTCGTTGGTTCTCCCCTGGGCTGAAGATGGGCCGATGACGGGGCCCAGGAGCAGGTGGACCGGGATACCCCGGTATCCAGAACACCGACAACAATGGCAAATTCGACAATCGATGCCAGATACTCGCCATCACAGAAGACAATTCAGAAGAACTCGACGAAAACAACAATCTAGTGCTTAATCCAGCAAACATAAATAGAGGAGCAAACCACGTAGCAGAAGGAGAAACCGCAGACTCCCTCACAACAAGGGAGAAAGTTCGACTAACAGTCGACGAGTGGAGCATAATCAAGACAGTCGTGGAGCACGGCACGCCAATACCAACAAATTCCAGCCAAAACATGCTTTTGGGATACCATTACGCCCTAAGGCAACATGCGAAGCAATTAGCAAAGGAGAGGATTGAAATACAGAAAAGGAAGGACTCAGCCATTGCAGCAAGCGACGCTGCTCGCAGAGCACGAAGTGACGCGTCGTACACAAACAGAAGGCATCATCGACATGGATCAAGATATGAGAATCTCGAGTACTCACAAAGGCAAAATATCTCGAAAAACCTCGACTCGTCCTTCCTATCGGTCAACGAGCAAGGAAATATTATACCAAAAACTCCTGAAGCAGCATTGGTGGCAGCTCAAGCATACCTGCACACAACACGACCAAATCCAGGAGACCCGAGGGAACATATGCACCGAGCAGCGTTAAATGGATTGAAGATGGTAGGCAACAAATTATCAGCAAAAGAGGAGGAGGCATATCGCAACAAAGGAACTCATAAACCAAGATCACCACGCCATCACAACAGTCCTCGGCATAGAAGTGGAAGTCGCCGATCTGGGACGCCGTCACCAGGACGATACAACAGTTCAAAAAACAAAGGAACCCGATGATCCGGAACTCCCAACAGAACATATGACTATGAAGACGAGGAAAAGGAGATGGGGGCGCCATGCTTTACCCGTAGGGTTCGCATCACGCCAGTACCCAAAGGCTTCAAATTACCCCATGACCAACAAAAGTACGACGGATCTCAGGAGCCACAGTCATGGCTTTCAGATTATCTACAAGCAGTAAAACTATTAGGAGGAACTAGGAAAACAGCAATGCAAAGTTTGCAATTACACCTCACCGGTGCAGCAAGGTCATGGTTAAGCAAACTAGGAAAGGAAACAATTGGAAGCTGGGAGGAGCTCACAAAACAATTTACAAGTAACTTCAAGTCGACATACAAACGGCCAGCATCCATAGAAGAAGTCAAAGCTTGCGTGCAGCAACGCGGGGAGACATTAAGAGCATATATCCAAAGGTGGAGTATAATCAAAAATTCGGCAGTCGAAGTCTCGGATGAAAGAGCAATAGACGCATTCATAGTCGGGTTACGACGAGGAGACCTAGTCAAAGAGATGGGCAGAATCAAGCCGAAAACAGTATCAGATCTAATGGATGTGGCAAACAGATTCGCAGATGGAGAAGATGCGTGCAACAATAAACGCACGCAATCGCCAGAAGACGATAGAGGAAACAGATATGGAGGTCAAAGGAGAAGATTCCTTAATTACAACAATTACGGCTCCCACAGCCAAGTAGCCGCAGGATATAAAGATAACAGCTACCAATGCAACGACCGTAAAAGTTCGGGATACCGTAGCTATGGCAAAGAAGATTACAAAAAGTTTCCGCCAAGGGAATCCAGAGAGTACAACCCATCACCAGAAGATATGCTCAACGGACCATGCCATATTCACTCTGCGTTCGTCAATGGGAAACGAGTATTCAGACACGCAATGAAAGATTGTACTACGTTCTTGAAATTGCAGGAAGCAGCACTCAACAAGCAAGCCGAGGCAAAACGACAAGGATACGAAGGAAACACAAGCAACACACCTGCAACCCAACAAGGAAATAGTGGAGCTCTCAAGGGCCAAGATCAACCAAACCAGGGACGCAACGACGACGAAGGATATGTTCCATCTAAGGGGCACATTACAGTAATGATACAGCCAGTGCCCAAGTCGATTAAAGAGGAGAAAAGCATAACTCGACAAGTCAACCTTGCAATAAATTCACCTCCAGCAACAACGAAATATTTGCATTGGTCAGAGCAACCCATAGAATTTAGCAGAGATGATCACCCAATAACAGTACCTCGGCCAGGAAATACGCCCTTGGTACTCAAAGCTCAAATTGGGACCTATGATGTCGACAGAATATTCATGGATGCAGGAAGTGGGATAAATCTTATATACGCAAAGACCTTACGGGCAATGCACATTTCATTGGAGTTCCTGAAACCAACTGATTGCTCCTTTCATGGAACAGTCCCAGGAAGTGCTAACTATCCACTTGGCCGAATAGCACTCAACGTCTGTTTCGGAAATTGACAAAACTACAGAAGGGAGAAACTTGACTTCGACGAAGTCATGGACTGGCCATCACAATATCATGCGATCGTCGGGAGACTCGCGTTTTTGCGATTCATGGCAGTACCTCACTACACTTACCTGGTACTAAAAATGCCAGGACCCAAAGGAATTATTACAGTAAAGGGAAGCTTCAAGTTATCAGATCTATGCGACAATGAGTTTCATAAGATGGCCCAAAATTTCGGCATGATGGCAAGCTACGGAGAACCCAACTGCAAAGCAAAAAGCACGACTACAGAAGCGACACGGCAACTCGAAGGAAACCCCAAGGAACCAGAAGTAAAGAAACCTCGGGTACAGCTACCCGAACAAGAGAAGACTATAGGAGAAGAAGAGAAGACTCAAGCAACATAGGAGACAAGACATACAAATTAGTCGAGTAGGAAAATGAGGCTGTAAAAGCCACGAGTTACTCCAGGGCAATGCCCTCTAGATCTAGAACACAGGTCACTGGCCGGATCTCTTGGGTCATCCCATATATCTTACATTACATGCATAAATGAAAGACAAAAGTTCCTCTTATTTGAAGTTTACGTGTCTTCAAAAGCCGCGGCAAGCGCATCAATATACACACAAAGTAAAAAATGCTCTAAGGATAAAAACTCTTGCATTGTATACACAAAAAACATACAAGTAGCACATCATAACATCGGGTTATCAGAATCATCCACCCCCAGGGGATCCAAGTAATGATGCTCGCGGAAAAACGTGGCATCCTCTCGCAACAGCCTAGCTATAATCCTTCTGACAGGCTGCAAGGTATTCTCCAGATGAACTCGCAAACTAGCTCCACCTGAAGGATAACTCAGTGACATGGAACTATAATTAAGCCTTGGATGCCACTTACGCATCCACCCAAGAGCAAAATTGGCTCCAGCCACCAAGTTTAGCTCTATCAACCGATGAATTCGCTGACTGGATCTGAAAGTATCGAGTAGCAACGGAAAGCTTCCAGGCAGAGGATTGCGAGGAAGCATGACAGAATGCATGGTTATGAGAGATCTTCGACAACCATCAACCGCCTCTCCGATATGCTGAGCACGATCTTGAAGCAACACAACAGCACGACGGCGTCGAGGATCGGACCACAAACTGTCGATCCCCTCTGATGTTTTCTCTAGAGCTGCATTTCGCTCAGCAACCCGACGTGCCTCAGCAGCAAAGTCCAGACAAGTACCTAAGACAACAGAAGATATTAGACGGCAGTAGTGGAATAAAAGGAAACAAGAGAATCAATAAGGAATCTCACATCGCAACATCTCGCAAACAGACTCGACAATACCGATAAGGTAGGAGTCGCATTCCTCGAGATGCATGATTCTCGCCATCAGACCCGACACCTTGTCCTCAAGAATGGATATCTGTTTCATAAACCCGTAAGACTTGCTGGCTTTATCCATAGCCATCTGCGCTTGGCGTTTTGCCAAAGACAAGCAGCTCTCAAGATCTGAAATCCTTAAGGAGTACTCAGCACATTGGCAAGAACGACGGGAAGGCGACGAAACTTTGGATTCGAAAATCTCGGCAGGAGATGGAGCCTGATCGCGACCCAACGATCCACCAGAACGCATAGGCTGGAAGCCAAAAGAAAAGAAAAGAATCTCAGAAGCCAGATAGAGCATGATATTTCACAAAAGAAGAAATATTTACATAAGTACAAGCCCTCTGACTAAAGTTCTCGGGCTACATACGACTAAGAGTTCACTACATCAAAGCAAAACTAAAAAATACAAAAGGAGGCCAAGTCTACGCCACCTCGGCCTCACGATCCGCAGCAGAAGTAGGCATGGCAGAAGCAGCACCAGCGTTCGGAGGAGGCACGGATCCGCTCATCGCCGGAGTCAAAGAAATCAGCGTAGAAGAAGCCGCAGAAGCCGCTAAAGGAGAAATCATCGCCACGATGCCTGGCGCAAACCTCTTCGCCTTCTCAAAGAAAGCCTTAAGCTCCGGACGGGGGCGGCCGTGGGAAGAACTCACCTTCTCCCAGTCGATCTCCTCACCATGTGCATATGAAAGCGCAATGGCCCCCTTGGCACCTCGCTTCAAAGAGAGGCCCTTCATATGAAGGATGGGGTCGTCAGTGGTGTCAAAGGCTTGGGCGAGTTTCTTCACATCATTATCCGGCACCTCCGCCTTTTGCTTAGGCCACAACCCGACAAAAATCCGCGTAAGAACGCGGTTAACTAACTCGAAGATTTCCCGGACAGATATCCAGTTCGCTTCTAGTAAGCTAACTGCGGCCATGAGAGGATCGTTATCTGGTTGCAAAGTCGACGAGGACACCTCAGTATAGTCTGCAAAACCAAGGAAACAGAAAACAACAGAGAATGAATATATCAGCAAGCATAAGAGAATGAGCAAATCAAACAAAAGGAAAGAAAGGTATATTACGTACCCCCAGCGGCAGCAGACATCGTATTCGGCCGCTCAGTCACGGCCTGTTCTCGCTGGAGGTGCTCCTTGTTAGCATCCGTCAAGGCCTTTTCTGCTTTCTTCGCCTTAGCCAATGCTGATTTAGTCGACTTCTCAGCACTAACCTTGGCAGCAGTGGCGGCATCAAAAGCTTTCCTGGAAGCGTTGAGTTCAGCTTCTAGCGACGAAATGCGAGCATTAGCTGTCGCTAGAGCATCTGCAGTTCACCAAGGAGGAACGGGAAAGTTAGGCAAAGAAGCAAAGAAAGGCATACAGGACAAGCAAATATAGGAAAATAAATTTACCTTCACAGGCCTTAGCAGCCTTCAGGTACTCGATGCATTCATTGCCCACGGCGACGAATTTCCTCATCAAGTTCTGTACACAAATAGTACGTGAGTATCAACACGCAAAAGTAGAAGTAAACGTACCAGTATATTCACGCACATCGTCGGAGGAGCCTGTGGACTGATGGGCCTCAAGAGAAGCACCGGCGTCTGACAATTTCTTCACACGCGGAGAACTACGAACAACGACTACCTTCTTAATAGGCTTCCTCGAAGCTTTTGAAGATTTCGCTGCTGGACCAACCTCTTGTGGCAGTGGTTCATCAACAGCAGGAGTATCAGTGGTAGGGGCAGCAGCAGCAAATCTCTTCGGGTTCTCCTCATCACTAAGAAAAAGATCAACAGACCAAGTCACTTATCAAAGTCGACACGGAAAAGATAATATATGAAATAGAGCAGGATGACACTCACGAGTCCATGAGGTCGAAGAGCTCTAAATCGTCCTCTGGCGCGAGGGTTTCCCCGGCCACGGCTTTATGAGCAGAGGCACTCGAGGTAGCGAAATCTTCGACGCGCTTCCTTTTCTTGTCAACAACAAGATCTTCCGAAAGCGCAGGAGGAGGTGATGTCGTTGAGCTGGTCCTTTCCAGCGAATCTTCGCCTTCGTCCCCATCTTGGCTATCCCCAGCCTCTGGGGTTTTGGAGGCCACAGAAACAGGGACATTTGGAATGGCCCCCCTTCTGGGAGGGGAGGACGAGAAACAAGAAGTCGATGATCCTGAAAAGAAAATAACCCGAGTATTACAAGGCAAATGATGATAAGAGAAAAACAAGGTGAATAAAAGATAGTATAACATACCGCAGGCAAAGGGTGCTGGGCGTCGAAATAGCTAGCAGTCAAGTCTAGAATATCATCTTCTTTCGTGAGGATGGTCAAAGCCCTCACTCGCTTGTCGAGATCCTTCTTTTCAAAGAGATCATCAGAAACCTGCGAAGAATCGCCCAAACCAGAAAAAGACCAAAGCTTCGAAGGACGGTGCTGAAGAGGTTGAACTCGACATTGAAGGAAAAAAGCCATGAGTTGAGTTCCGGTTAAAGCACCACCGTCATCGCTCTTAAGAGTTTGGATGCGTGCTAGCAGCGGCTTAACATCCTCCATCTCAGCCTCTGTGAGAGGCGAATCCCATGAGGCCAATTTTTCCAGATTTTTTGCGGCACCGAAAGGGGCAATGCCGAATAAGTCAGAGGGAGAAGATTTTTTGTCTTTTATATAAAACCATTTCTTTTTCCAGCCTTGTACTGAAATAGCCATGGAAAATTCCAAATACTGGGATTCAGTACGAACAGAAATTACGGCCCCGCCCAGTTCAGGCCTTTTTGTTAAAGAAACACTAGAGCAGAGCCGAAAAAGATACTTCCAGAGGAGAAAATGGGGATCGATCCCCAGAAAGGACTCGCAAAGAGTTATGAAATAGGCAATATGGAGAATCGAATTTGGTGTGAGCTGGTGAAGCTGCACACCGTAGACAAAAAGGAGTCCATGAAGGAATTCATGGGCAGGGAGAGAAAGTCCACGCAGGAGAAAATCAAAGAACATCACCCGAAAGCCACTTGGGGGCTTGGGGATGCGATCAGTGCTAGGGAAGATAACCTAATCGTCACTGGAGATGAGGCCGTCAGCTTGGGCCTTCTCCAGATCCTTTTGCTTGAACTCCAAGGGCACCCAGCTGGTCGCGGCGTTCCCAGTCTTCCCCTTGGCCATCTTATTTTTCTGCGCCAGATGCTTCACGCGCATATAAGATTTGCGCACGGGGGCTGTGCAGGAGGTCAGAAGTGCGCAGAGGTTGCAACAATGCCAGCGGCGGTGGAAGCAATGAACTGGTAAACAATGATTTTCCCCACTCTCTCCTTATATAGCTTCCTGGCAACGGAAACGTGGGCTGAGACGTGGCGCAAGGAGCGGAAACGGTAGCCCACTAACGGGCAGATAAATTGCGGAATTACCGTATTGCCCATGGATAACGATCAAAATAAAGAGATAATTACAAACAGCCTAATGGTATTAATGACATCATAAAAGTGCGAGTAACCAGAAATAAAGACTATGGTAGCAGTGGACACTGGTAAGATGAACACTCTGAAGATGGTTCGATATGGCGAATTTATATAAGGGAAGATCAAGGAAGCCGACGAAAAAATGAGTCCGGTAAAGGAGAAATCATTCTTTGAGTCTATACCCGAATATATTCGGCTATAGCCTCGGGGGCTACTACCATCGGGAGCGCTGAGCGCGCACCCGACGATTTTATTGAGTTATGTTCTCATGACATGAAAGATGGCACATTGTCTTTGAGCCTATACTCGAAATAAGTTTTTGACTATAGCCTCGGGGGCTACTCCCATCGGGAGCACTGGGCGCGCACCCGACGATGTTTTATGAGGAACAATGGAGGAAAGGATGCAAAGAGACTCTGCGGATATAATTACTACCATCGGGAGAGAGTTTTATTAATTAAGGTTGAATAACCCGAAAATTTGACACGTTAGAACAGTCAAACAAGGCTGCGACATATGATTCTCGAGTTGTGTCATCACGACAAAACTCGAATACCGTGATTGAAATATATCACGAAGGTAAGACCCCAGGATCCGTCCTGTGTGGCCCAGTATACGCATATAGATGCGCTCTGCTGGTATGTATCTGTGTCTACGATGCGAAGAAAAATCCTAGTGGACGCACTGGGTACCCTGAGAACCACTGGGATTCATTTTTTGTAAGTCCTAAATGAGGCAAAAGAATGGGTTTGGCCGGTTTCTCGAATTCAAGTCCAAGGGGATTGAATTTGAAGTAGGTGGCAAGTATCTGTTCCGGCAGTTAACTGGCCTCTTGATCCGTCAGAGTTGTCAGGCTTGTTCATCAAAACCCCTTACGAGATATCATAGAAAAAAGATAAGTTGAAAGATCAAGTCGAAGATTACAAGATTTGAAGAAATCAAGTATTGATCAAGTCGAAGAATTGAAGATCTGAGATTCAACCTGAATCTACAATTCTGGTAGAATCTCGGGGGCTACTGACAAGGGTATAGATAATAGAGCCCGTCAGTTAAGTACCCCTGAGGCCCGTTAAGCTAGGCCCAATTGTAATACTAGTCGAAATACGAGTTCATGTCATATGTCGATATTGTAATCTGTATCGGATCCCACCCGATCCTTGAGACCTGGCCACCTATATATAGGGGCCAGGAGGGGACGGTGTGGGACAGATTGAAAGCAAGCCAGGTTCTATGCCCCCGTTTACTTTCATAGCCACCTTGTTTGACTGATTTCACCTTCGAGTTCATCTGGCGTCCTATCTCCCCGATCCCAAGTCCTTCATCTAGGACATTTGTCGAATTAACCCCTCATCACTATGTAAGCTTCATTGATGATTTTAGTAAGTTTTTGTGGATCTATCTTCTTAAGAAAAAGTCTGATGTCTTTCAAATATTTCGCAACTTCCAGCAACTTGTTGAACGCCAATTCGATAAGAAAATTCTTGTAGTACAATCTGATTGGGGTGGAGAATATGAGAAGTTAAACTCCTTTTTCAAACAAATTGGCATTGAGCATCATGTGTCTTGCCCTCATGCACACCAACAAAATGGTTTAGCTGAACGCAAGCATCGCCACATTGTAGAAGTAGGCCTTGCTCTTCTTGCCAATGCATCAATGCCACTCAAATTCTGGGATGAAGCTTTTTTGACTGCCACATATCTTATTAATATGTTGCCTTCCAAATTCATTAATCATGAAACACCCATCGAACGTCTTCTTCATAAAACTTCTGATTATGCATCTCTTCGTACTTTTGGTTGTGCCTGCTGGCCTAACCTTCGTCCTTTCAATACAAGAAAACTTGCTTTTCGATCTACACAATGTGTGTTCCTTGGATATAGTCCCATGCATAAAGGAGTAAAATGTTTAGACGTCAAATCTGGTCGAGTCTACATATCTCGAGATGTTGTTTTCGATGAAACGGTGTTTCCCTTTGCTAGCCTTCATCCCAATGCTAGCGCCTTACTTCAACAAGAAATTTTACTTCTACCCGAATCACTCCATCCTTTTTTTTTGAATCACTCCATCCTCATCCGGCATCATCTCAAGGAGGGGAAAAACATTGCACTGAGCTAACACCTAATGACTCTATAATTCCTGTCTCAAATAACTCTACACAGGTGCAGCAGTATGTAGGAGAAAATTGCATGCAAAATGGTGAAGAAACAAGGTCAAATGAAACCGGTGTGTTTCATCGCATGATCGGCGCTAGACACGAGGCAAATCGGCCTCGGATCAGTGAACCTCCTCGATCCCCAGGCGAATCCACGCCGGGATCCACGCATGTGTCAGGGGAAACAGGGGCAGAGTCAGAAGATGTGTCGGGCAGCGCATCTGGCGAGTCCTCGTCGCGCGCGGCATCTGATGCGGGACCAGGTGCGGGGCCAAGCAAATCCGGCTCCGACACGCGGCGGAACACAACTCGCCGAGCAGCGCGCGCGTCACCGCGCCAATCCGCCGATGACACCTGGCAGGAGACAGCGCGCGGGACCAGGCATGGGACAGCAGAGTCCCCGACAGGATCTTCTGCGCGTCAGGAGCGTCAGGACGCGGGGATCGGTGCCTCCGCTCCAGGATCTTCTGCACTGGATCACTCTGCCTTCCCTCCGGCGACTACAATGCGAATGACAAGTGCAAAAATAGGTAAAACTAAACAAAAAATTTACACAGATGGTACATTTCGTTATGGTTTGTCTTGCTCTACTAATGAACCTGAAAGTTTGCAAGTAGCTTTAGCCAATAAAAATTGGAAGGCAGCCATGGATGATGAATATAAGGCTTTAGTAGATAATAAAACTTGGCATCTAGTACCCAATAAAAAAGGTAGCAATTTGATAGATTGCAAATGGGTATATAGAATTAAGAGAAAAGATGATGGCACCATTGATAGATATAAAGCTAGACTAGTAGCAAAAGGTTTTAAACAAAGATATGGTATAGACTATGAGGATAGTTTTAGTCCCGTTGTTAAAGCTGCTACTATCAGACTTGTTCTAGCTATTTCAGTCTCTAAAGGATGGAGCTTGAGGCAACTAGATGTGAAGAATGCGTTCCTTCATGGTGTTCTGGAGGAAGAGGTCTATATGAAGCAGCCACCTGGGTATGAAAATCCAAAAACACCACATTATGTGTGTAAGCTTGATAAGTCACTTTATGGGCTCAAGCAAGCGCCAAGGGCATGGTTTTCTAAACTAAGCTCAAAATTGCAAGACCTTGGTTTTCTGGCATCCAAGGCAGACACGTCACTGTTTATATATAACAAGTCAGGTATTGTTATGTTTGTGCTAGTATATGTTGATGATATCATTGTTACTAGCTCCTCCAACAAGGCAATTGATGCACTCCTTCAAGATCTTAATTCAACCTTTGCACTAAAGGATCTTGGTGACTTACATTATTTCTTGGGCATAGAGGTAAAAAGATTCAGTCAAGGTATTATATTGACCCAAGAAAAATATGCTTTAGATTTGCTTGACAGAATTGGGTTGAAAGAATGCAAGGCGTTGCCAACACCTTTGTCATCATCAGAAAAGCTATCAGTCACATAAGGAGAACTCCTAGGGCCTAAAGATAGTACAAGGTATAGGAGTATAGTTGGAGCACTTCAATACCTGACGCTCACCAGACCAGATATATCATTCTCTGTCAATAAGGTATGCCAGTTTCTCCATGCACCTACTACTGTTCACTGGACAGCTGTAAAAAGAATATTGAGATATGTCAGTGGAACAACGAATCTTGGATTAACCTTCAGAAAATCATCCTCCACTTTAGTGAGTGCCTTTTCAGATGCTGATTGGGCAGGTTGTGTAGATGACAGAAGATCTACAGGAGGCTTTGCTGTATATTTTGGGCCTAACTTGATTTCTTGGAGTGCTAGAAAACAGGTAACAGTGTCAAGATCAAGCACAGAGGCTGAATACAAATCTCTAGCAAATGCTACAGCTGAAATTATATGGATGGAATCTTTATTGAGAGAACTTGGGATTAAAAGAAACCAAGTGTCATGTTTATGGTGTGATAACATGGGTGCAACCTATCTTTCAGCTAATCCTATATTTCATGCAAGAACCAAACACATTGAAATTGATTTTCATTTTGTAAGAGAAAGAGTAGCAAGTAAACAGCTAGAGATCAGATTCATTCCTTCCAAGGATCAAGTAGCAGATGGCTTCACCAAGGCATTACCCACAAGGCAGTTTGAAGAATTCAAATACAATCTCAATCTTAAGAAAGGTTGTGATTGAGGAGGGGTGTTAGCGATACAAGTTTGTGTCGGTGTCACATCTATGTAACGTGTTAAGAGATAGACATAGTCTGTTAGGTAGTTTCCTAACTTGGTGCATAATTCATGTAACCCGATCTCTATCCAATCTATAAGGATTAGATCGTATTTATCTCGTTCTGTTGTAACCTCTCCTCTGTACCGAGATTGCATCTATCGATGCCCCTATATAAACACGAAGCCGATGGGAGTCCAACCATCGTTCTCTGAAAAACCTCTAGCGATCATAGGTACTACTGCCAAAGCAATGCCAGCCAGCTCGCCAACCTGTTGGGCCTCAGCCAACCCTTTGCAACTCTTCTTATTTCCTAAAGTACCCTTAGGTCGTGGCTGCATATATATAGGCCCCTGACCCGTTTGTAAATCCTAGCGATAAGATTGAGATAAAACTTGAGAATGTGATCTCTTTAACCCTCTTGGGATTCAAGACACCTCCTTAGGATAATATGTTGAATTATTTCCAAGGCCTCTTGAGTAATTGGATCAATCTATGAGTTGGTCTATTGGATTTGGTCTTTCTTTGTGACTCCACCATCTCCAATATCCCCCTCTTACTGGATTCTAATCTCTTACTATGTCATATTTCTTCTCGAGATTCTACCATGAAGGTCTTTCCATTGAGATACTATTGCATTGGTGGATCAGGCCGACGAACCAATTGTCGCGTTTCTGTGTATGTTTCCGCCACTGCCTCGTGTGTGTTCATCGAGTTTGTCGCCCACGTAGTCAATCTATGAAGATCAGCCCATCCTCTCAAGGCATCGTGATGTTGTTGCTACTGTTGTTGGTCCTCTCGGGTCAAGCGATGGGATCGCCCCTCTATCGTCCGTGCAAGACGGCAAAGACACGTCCGGGTGATTCCTCGGCCTAGGCCGGCACGGCCACGGTGGAAAGCTAGCTATAGCTATCTACGGCCGACTACAAGAACGTACTCCCTCCATACCGAATTATAGGGCAATTGCGTACTTAGAGACAAACTTTGACCTTTAATTTTAATAAAAAAATATAAAATATATTATATAAAAATTATACCATCGGATTCATATTCAAAATAACTTTCTAATGGTATAATTTTTATGTCAAATATCTCATATTTTCTTGACTAAAATTAATGATTAAAGTTTACCTTAAAATACACATTTGGCCAATAATCCGGTATGGCGAGGTAGTACCACTGCGATCATCGAATGCGCATTAAGGTATGGTTGTAGGAATGTAGAGTGTAGACCAGACGCAATGGTGTCGTGTTCCGCTTTCGGCCTACCAGACAGCTGGTTAGCGAGAGCAAAGACTTCAGTTCACTCTGCAACTCTTCATGCATGCTCGCTCTCAAGCAACTAAGCAACTGCTCGTGTATCAAATCTTCCTGTTCTAAGCATGCGCTGGTACGGTTAGACGGCTAGGTGTTGCTTGTCGTTTACTCCTGCCTCCTTTTTCTTTTGGCGTGTATAGGAGAGCAAATATCTGTCGAGGTTGCTTAATCCAACTCAAAAGACCGCGGATGCACTGTCATGCTGGACTATCATATCGTCCTGTTCTCTGGATCTGAACTCTGAAGTCTGAGCTCAGGAAAACAAAAGGACATCTGAATGAACACGATTAGTTGAGGAGACATCAATTATTTTCGCGATAATGTTTTCCAGATGATTGATTGATGTGATCCAGGCAGCCTACGTACGTACTCCAATAAATCATAACCCAATAATGCTATATATCTCTGCAGCATCCATCCATTATCCTCAATCCTCACACCAAAATGCAACGTCCACTAGTGGAAAACGGGACTAATATTCTGGGGTATTAGTCCCGGTTGCTCTATGAACTGAGACTGATGCCCTAGGCCCCACCGCTTTTTTTGGTCGCAGGACCCCAGAACCTATTAGTCCCGGTTCGTTTTGAACCTTTAGTCTCGGTTCATAATACGAACCGGGACTAAAGGCTCTGGGGTCGAATCCGGCAAAATAGTTAATTTTTTGAATAGTTAGAATAATTAATTTTAAAAATAGAAAATGGTTTTGAATTAGTTATTCAATTTCAAACACTTTTCATATTCATAGTTTTATCAAATTCTAAAATTTGCAAAAAGAATATTAATCAATATAGTTTTAATTGAAAATGGCAAAATAGTTAATTGTTTGAATAGTTAGAATAATTGATTTTAAAAATAGAAAATGGTTTTGAATTAGTTATTCAATTTCAAACACTTTTCATATTCATAGTTTTATCAAATTCTAAAATATGCAAAAAGAATATTAATCAATATAGTTTTAATTAAAAATGGCAAAATAGTTAATTGTTTGAATAGTTTGAATAATTGATTTTGAAAATAGAAAATAGTTTTGAATTAGTTATTCAATTTCAAACACTTTTCATATTCAAAGTTTTGTCAGATTCTAAAATATACAGAAGTTATTCAAATTGAAATTTAAAATTCATATTCAAATGAAATCTGAAAAAATATAAGGCTTTAGCGCGCATTTATTAGCCCTTTAGTCCCGGATCGTTTCACCAACCGGGACTAAAGGGGTCGGGCTTGGGCGCGAACTACAAACGCCGCCCCAAAACTCTTTAGTCCCGGTTGAATCCTCCAACCGGGACTAAAGACCCTTTAATCCCGGTTGGTGACTTCAACCGGGACTAAAAGACCCCCTTTTAGTCCCGGTTGAAGCCACCAATCGGGACTAAAGGGCTGCGGGTATAAAAGTCCGCCCCTTCTTCCCCACTCGGCACTTAGCCGAATCGACGCCCGATGCCCCCAGACGCCCGACGCCCGACGCCGCCGCCTCCGATCGTTGCGGTTGGAGAAATCCGTCGCGCCGCCGCCACTGGTGCCGCTCGCCGACGCGCCGCCGATGCCCCCGCCCCCGCGTCCGCTCGCCGACGCCCCCGCCGCTGGTGTCTCCCGCCGCGTCCGCCCGCGCGCCCGCATCCGACGCCGCCGTCGCCCCTTCCCTGCCGCCGCCGACGACCCTTCCGAGGCCGAGGCCGTCGCCCTCGACCCTTCCCTGCCGCCACCGACGACCACCCTACCCCGCCCACCCTGCGAAGGCCGAGGCCGCCTCCCTCGACCCTTCCCTACCGCCGTCGACGACCACCCCGCCTACGTGAGGTATATTTTTTTGTTAGTTTTTTTACTTAGGATTTTTTCATGTGTTAGAAATTGTTAGTGTATTTGTTAGTGTTAGAAATAGTGTATTTGTTAGAGATAGTGTTAGATAGTGTTAGAAATAGCGTTAGACGATAGTGTTAGATAGTTAGATAGTGTTAGAGATAGTGTTAGATAGTAGTGTTAGAAATAGTGTATTTGTTAGTGGTAGAAAAAGAAATAGGGTTAGAACTAGTGTATTTGTTAGTGTTAGAAAAATAAATAGATAGTGTTAGATAGGTTTTTTCATGTGTAGTTGAGTTAGATAGTGTTAGATAGTGTATTTGTTAGTGTTAGAAATAGTGTTAGGTAAAATTGTTATCAATAAGTTAGCAAATAGAAATAGAGTTTGAAAAATATAATAGAAATAGAGTTAGAAAAAATAGAATAGAAATAGAGTTAGAAAAATAGAATAGAAATTTATTTGTTTAGTTGTTTATATTAGTTATTTGTCAGAGGCCACGATGTCCCACCCGTTCGACCAGATGGGCGATGTTCGGGAGTGGGCTCCGCCGGGCTAGCACTGGGAGGTGTCACCTGTTGGAGCGCGCAGCTTGGTGAGGAATCCGGGGCCCGTTGTCGACCCGGATCTGCTTTGGTGGAGGTCGCGTGGGCCAGGCGCGGTGCGGAGGGAGGCGGCCCCCGAGGAGGTGGTACGTCGACGTATTAGAGAGGCGGACGAGCATGTCCGTCGCTGATACGTCTCCAACGTATCCATAATTTTTGATGCTCCATGCTTGTTTTTATACCATTTACTTTGTGTTTCGTTACACTTCGTGGCATTTTTATGCATTTTCCGGAACTAACCTATTAACGAGATGCCACAGTGCCAGTTCCCTGTTCTCTACTGTTTTTGTGTTTCAGAAAAGTTACACAGAAAATATTCTCGGAATTGGACGAAACCAAAGTCAGACGTCCAGATATTTCACGGAGCTTCCAGAAGACCGAAGAGGAGACGGAGCCGGACCAGAGGGCGGCCACACCACAGGGCGGCGCGGCCTAGGGCTGGCCCGCGCCTCCTGGTGGTGTGGGCCCCCTGGTCCACTTCTGACGCCGCCTCTTCGCCTATAAAGACCCCCCGACAGGAAAAACCTAAGGACCCGATCACTTTTCCAGAACACATCGCGATCCGCCGCCGCCGTCGACCCAAAGATCGGGAGGGTCCAGAAGCTCTTCCCAGCACCCTGCCGGAGAGGGGAATCGCCACCGGAGGTCTTCTTCATCGCCATGCTTGCCTCCGGCGCGATGAGTGAGTAGTCTACCTTGGACTATGGGTCCATAGCAGTAGCTAGATGGTTGTCTTCTCCACCATGTGCTTCATGTTTAGATCTCGTGAGCTGCCTTACATGATCGAGATCACCGTTATGTAATTCTACATGTTGTGTTTGTTGGGATCCGATGAATATTGGTGTTATGATTGAGTTGAAGTACTGAATTTTATCTTATGTTATCTCTATGTTGTTTATAATCTTGCATGCTCTCCGTTGTTAGTAGCTATCTTGGTTGAGTAGTTGCTAGTGACTCCAAGAGGGGGTATTTATGCTCGATAGTGGATTCATGCCTCTATTTAATCTGGTGGAGTGACAGAAACCTCTAAGGTTGTAGATGTGCTGTTGCTACTAGGGGGAAAACAACATTCATATGCTCGAGGGCATATGCTTTGTTTACATTACACACTTTGCTTAATGCAATTATCTATTGTTCGCAACTTAATACTTGTGGAGTTCTCAGATTGATTCGCCACAAGTGGATTATTAGTCATAGATGCAGTTGGATGGCGGTCTATGTATCTTGTTGTAATGCCCAGAGTAAATCTCATAGTGATCCTCTCGACATATCACGTTGTCTTTATTCTATCAATTGCCCAACTGTAATTTGTTTACCCAGCATGTGTTATTTTATCTTATGGAGAGACACCAGTAGTGAACTATGGACCCCGGTCCTATTTCCTTTATATTGCTATCACTTGTTTACTTTACTCGCACTGTTTACTTTACTCGCATACTATTACTATTTTCCACTCGATACACTCATTCCTTTGTTTACAGCAAACCGGTGAGATTGACAACCTCATCGTAAGTTGGGAGCAAAGTATTTGGTTGTGTTGTGTGCAGGTTCCGCGTTGCAGCTGGCAAAGCAAAGCACTGGACGAGGCGCCTTATAAATTGTCCGGAGCTGTCGCAAGCTAGCAAGCATCACCTTCAGTCGTTTGGCTTCTTCCCCTTCGGATCGATAAACCGTGGTTTCTTACTGAGGGAAAACCTTGCTGCTATATTCATCATACCTTCCTCTTGGGGTTCCCAACTGGACGGTGAAAAACTATCAACACCGTACCATATCAAGCTCTTTTTTGGCGCCGTTGCCGGGGAGGAAAAAGAAGACTTCTGCAATGGGAGTTTCGCACGCACATCCTTTACTTTGTTTTAAGTTTTGCTTTACTTGCATCATTTTATCAAAAACCCAAAAAATTAGTATCCTTGATAGTTGTTTTTACTTGTCTGCTTTTAGTTTTGCTAGAATGGCTACTCCTGAGAACACCAAGTTGTGTGACTTTACTAGCACGAATAATAGTGATTTTATCTGCACTCCTATTGCGCCACCTGCTCCTGCTGCAATTTTTTATGAGATTAAGCCTGCTTTATTGAACCTTGTTATGAAAGAGCAATTTTCTGGTGCTAGTATTGATGATGCTGCAGCTCATCTCAACAATTTTGTTGAGCTATGTGAGATGCAAAAGTATGAGAATGTTGATGGTGATATTATTAAGCTTAAGCTGTTTCCTTTTTCTTTGAGAGGAAAAGCTAAAGATTGGTTGCTGTCTTTGCCTAAAAATAGTACTGATTCATGGGCTAAGTGTAAGGATGCTTTTATTGGTAGATACTATCCTCCTGCTAAGATTATAGCTTTGTGTAGCAATATTATGAAGTTTAGTCAGTTTGATAATGAACATGTTGCTCAAGCTTGGGAAAGAATGAAATCTATGATAAAGAATTGTCCCACTCATGGACTGACTACTTGGATGATTGTTCAAACTTTTTATGCAGGACTAAATTTTTATTCGAGGAACCTACTTGATTCAGCTGCCGGAGGCACTTTTATGTCCCTTACCTTGGGCGCCGCAACAAAGCTTCTCGACAATATGATGGTAAATTACTCTGAATGGCACACCGAGAGAGCACCACAAGGTAAGAAGGTAAATTCTGTTGAGGAAACCTCTTCCTTGAGTGATAAGATTGATGCTATTATGCTTATGCTTTCTAATGATAGGACTCATGTAGATCCTAATAATGTTCCTTTGGCCTCTTTGGTTGCTCAAGAAGAGCATGTTGATGTAAACTTCATTAGAAATAATAATTTTAACAACAATGCTTATAGGAACAATTTTGCTAGTAACAATTATAGGCCGTATCCTTCTACCAATGGTAATGGTTATGGTAACTCTTATGGTAATTCCTCCAACAACACTAGGGCCGCGCCCTCCGAGCTTGAGGTAATGCTCAAGGACTTCATCGGTAAGCAAAACGCTTTTAACAAGTCTGTTGAGAAAAAGTTAGGCAAAATTGATATTCTTGCTTCTAAAGTTGATAGCCTTGCCCATGATGTTGAACTTCTGAAATTAAAAGTGTTGCCTAATGAGGTGAAAGAGAACAATGTTTTTGCCACTGCTAATGCTATCCAAGTTAGAATTGATAAAAATGTTAGGATGCTAGCAGAATTGCATGCCAGGTGGGAAAGAGAAGATGAGATGGCTAGAAAGATGAAGGTATGTACCATTAATACCTCTAATGATGTTGTTCCTAATTCTAGCAATCCTCTTACTTTGATTGGTGTAGAGAAAACTCCTACTCCTTGTGTTAAAAAGCCTAAAACTGCCAAAACTTTTTCTCAAAAGAGTGCTGAAATTTTTCGGAGTGTGGGAGATGATAGCTCTATTTCCTTTAATGATTTTGATGTTGATGGCTGCAATATATCCGAAGTTATTTTGTTCTTGCAAAAGCTTGCTTTGACTTCCAATGCTAGTTCTTTAAATATTGCTTTTACTAAGCATATTACCAATGCTCTCATGAAAATTAGGGATGAAAAGTTGAAGCAAAAAGCTTCTATTCCCAAGAAATTAGAAGATGGTTGGGAACCCATCATTGATATGCATGTTAATGGTTTTGATTGCCATGCTTTATGTGATCTAGGTGCTAGTATTTCTATTATGCCTAGAAAAATTTATGACATGCTTGATTTACCACCGCTTGAAAAGTATTATTATGATGTTCATATTGCTGATGTTGCTAAGAAGAAACCTTTGGGAAGGATTAATGATGTTCTTATTATGGTTAACAATAACCTTGTTCCCGTTGATTTCCTTGTCATGGATATTGAATGCAATGCTTCATGTCCTATTATTTTGGGAAGACCCTTTCTTTGAACTGTAGGTGCCATCATTGAAATGTGGGAAGGCACCATCAAATATCAATTTCCACTCAAGAAAGGTATGGAACACTTCCCTAGAAAGAGAAAGAAATTACTTTTGACTCTATTCTTAGAGCAAATTATGAGCTTAATGCCTCTCTTGATATTACTTGATTCGCACTTTCTGCGCCTAGCTCAAAGGCGTTAAAGAAAAGCACTCTTGGGAGATACCCCAATGTTTTTACATTCAGTTCTTTTTCTTTTATTTGAGTCTTGGAAGTTATTACTACTGTAATAACCTCTCCTTATCCTTTTTATTTCGTTTTTGTGGCAAGAGAAGCCTCTAATTTGAGCGAGGTAAGATTTGGGGATGTTGCTGTCCTGAAACAGTTTTCAGTACTGCACCGTAAAAATTCGTGAAAATTCTCTGTATATCTTTTGGACCTGAAATTTCTTGTGCATATGCCCCAGGTTATATCCAAACTTTCATTAGTTGAACACTTTTTGATTTGAGCAACAGAAAACCCGTCAAAAATTCGACCTTTTTCAGCTGTTCTGTTTTGACAGATTTCTTCCAATATTTGTGTTTGCCGCTTTATCGCTTTCTTTTTGAGTTCTTTTGATCACGGAACTTTTGGGGAAGTTGATACAGTAGTATATGCTTTATATGCGGTGGCTTTGAGTTGAAACCTGAAGCAAAAAGGGGTTGATTCAATGTTATGCTTACACTAATGTTGCTAATAGATTTGTGTTTAGTTTTGTATGAAGGAAGTTTTCAAGTGTAGGGATTGGAGAATGATGAGATGAGTTGAAGAATGGACAAAAGCTCAAGCTTGGGGATGCCCATGTCACCCCAAGAAATATCCAAGAAGTACAAGCGTCAAATCTTGGGGATGCCCCCGAGACACCCCTTCTTCATCGGCAAAAATCAGGTCACCTTTCAACACACTATATTTTTATTGCTTTATGCATTATGCATTTTTCTTGGAGCGTCAGTTGTTTTTAGTTTTCAGTTTTGTTTAGTTTTGTTTGATGCAATAAATGGTTGGACCCCAACAAATTCCTTTTGGAGAAGTTGCCTTGCTTTTTATTTGCCAAGAACACTCTGTTTTTTATTCTTATAATTTCAATGAGTGTTCTCTTTTTCTAGAACTACGTTTAGTTTTCGATTTTTGCCTTGATTTGTGTTCAGATCTTGTTATATCTTTTTATCAAGGTGTATTTTTGCCTCTGGTCCATGTTGGTTTTCATCAAAAGAGTTGTTTATAAAAAGTTCAAATGGTGTTGGAAAAGAGAAAAAGCTTTATGCAAAAAAGTGGTACAAGAAGGAGCTTGTGTAGACTGCGGCCTAGGCTTTTGCATGTCGTGCTTGATGTCTTTTTGATAGTATGCTTAGTGGTTTTGCTGTAGCATGACTTGTCTCAAATGACTGAGATTGCTTAATGAGCCTTTGAAAAAATCATGCGTTGTTTTAATTATTTGGAAGCATTATTTTGGTTTTCTCCTTTGATGCTTTATTTGGGTTGACTTGGCGCATGCTTACACATGTTAGACTCATACAAAGTCGCCATAAGCCTCTATGATCATTTAGTTTTTGACTTTTGATGCCATCTTATGCTTCTTTTAATGTCGCTTTGTCGCTATGCATGATTATGGCCGTTATTGCTCTCTTAGTTGGTCGCTCCCAGTCTTTTGCTAGCCTTCATTTTGTACTGAGTATGAGCTCTACTCGTGCATCCAACTCCTAAAAACCAAGTTTGCCATTGTGTCCTCTATAAATTCCTATGCATGGTATTTGTAAGCCATTCCAAAGTAAATTTTCATGTGCTACCTTTCAAAACTTTCAACTACTTCTCGTTTTGTGCCACTGTTTTTAGCTCATGGGGACGTAGTAGTCGGAATTGCTATCTTCCATATTAAATTAAGTACCTCTCAACTAGGCAGCTTCATCTGCTCGTCATTAATTTTGCATGAGAGCTGGTCAGACCATTGCAATCTAATTTTAAAAGGAAAGAAAAAAGGCACTCCTCCATGGTATGTGAATGTTGGTGGGCACCCGATGGAATCAGTTAGCCATGGTTTGAGAAAGGAAAAAAAGGTGGGGAGGAGTGCCAAAGCTTTATAAAAGAGCACCAATGTGCCAAATTTTCAAAGAACTCGGAACCACTCTCACTTGTTTATTATGGAAGATAGTAAGACCCCATTGCCAGTCGTTGACATGAAACAACCACCTCTCAAAACCCAATTTTTATCTCTGTTTTACAAATGAAAATCTCTAGCACATGTTTAATCACTGCTTCCCTCCGTGAAGGGCCTTTCTTTTACTTTTATGTTGAGTCTCCACCTTCTACCTTTATGCACCGTCTAAGAGAGCATAGTTGTCATTCTGAGTATAATGTGCATTGTCCCAAAGTTTTCATTGATTGATTCATATTGTTGGTTTCACTTGTTCTCAAATTACTTATATCTAGTCGCCCTCTTAAACTTGAAGGTGTCCTATGCATTTATGTTTTGCTCTCCATGAACGACAAGCTGAAAACCATTTGTATGTTTTTCCATATGATTTGAACACACGTTTGACTTTCAGGGTTTCATTTTCATGATCTTTCATTTGTGTTCATTTTCATGTTATAACATGGTTGCTAAGTTTCTTCTATCAAGATTATATCTTTCATGCCCATGTTTTAAGTTCTTTTGATCCCAGCGCACAACGCTTACATAGATGATCAAGATTGTGTAGGTGCATGTCACCTCAAAAATTATTTCTTTTGTTATCACTTACCTACTCGAGGACGAGCAGGAGTTAAGCTTGGGGATGCTGATACGTCTCCAATGTATCCATAATTTTTGATGCACCATGCTTGTTCTTACACCATTTGCTTAGTGTTTCGTTACACTTCGTGGCATTTTTATGCATTTTTCGGAACTAACCTATTAACGAGATGCCACAGTGCCAGTTCCCTGTTTCTACTGTTTTTGTGTTTCAAAAAAGTTACACAGGAAATATTCTCGGAATTGGACGAAACCAAAGCCAGACGTCCAGATATTTCACGGAGCTTCTAGAAGACCGAAGAGGAGACGGAGTCGGACCAGAGGGCGGCCACACCACAGGGCGACGCGGCCTAGGGCTGGCCCGTGCCCCTGGTGGTGTGGGGCCCCTGGTCCACTTCTGACGCCGCCTCTTCGCCTATAAAGACCCCCCGACAGGAAAAACCTAAGCACCCGATCACTTTTCTAGAACACATCGCGATCCGCCGCCACCGTCGACCCGAAGATCGGGAGGGTCCAGAAGCTCTTCTCGGCACCCTGCCGGAGAGGGGAATCGCCACCGGAGGTCTTCTTCATCGCCATGCTTGCCTCCGGCGCGATGAGTGAGTAGTCTACCTTGGACTATGGGTCCATAGCAGTAGATAGATGGTTGTATTTTCCACCATGTGCTTCATGTTTAGATCTCGTGAGCTGCCTTACATGATCGAGATCACCGTTATGTAATTCTACATGTTGTATTTGTTGGGATCCGATGAATATTGGTGTTATGATTGAGTTGAAGTACTGAATTTTATCTTATGTTATCTCTATATTGTTTATGATCTTGCATGCTTTCCGTTGTTAGTAGCTATCTTGGCCGAGTAGTTGCTAGTGATTCCAAGAGGGGGTATTTATGCTCGATAGTGGGTTCATGCCTCTATTTAATCTGGGGGAGTGACAGAAACCTCTAAGGTTGTAGATGTGCTGCTACTACTAGGGGGAAAACAACATTCATATGCTCGAGGGCATATGCTTTGTTTACATTACATACTTTGCTTAATGCAATTATCTGTTGTTCGCAACTTAATACTTGTGGAGTTCTCGGATTGATTCGCCACAAGTGGATTATTAGTCATAGATGCAGTTGGATGGCGGTCTATGTATCTTGTTGTAATGCCCAGAGTAAATCTCATAGTGATCCTCTTGACATATCACGTTGTCCTTATTCTATCAATTGCCCAACTGTAATTTGTTTATCCAGCATGTGTTATTTTATCTTATGGAGAGACACCACTAGTGAACTGTGGACCCCGATCCTATTTCCTTTATATTGCTATCACCTGTTTACTTTACTCACACTGTTTACTTTACTCGCATACTATTACTATTTTCCACTTGATACGCTCATTCCTTTGTTTACAGCAGACCGATGAGATTGACAACCTCATCGTAAGTTGGGAGCAAAGTATTTGGTTGTGTTGTGTGCAGGTTCCGCGTTGCAGCTGGCAAAGCAAAGCACTGGACGAGGCGCCTTATAAATTGTCCAGAGCTGTCGCAAGCTAGCAAGCATCACCTTCAGTCGTTTGGCTTCTTCCCCTTCGGATCGATAAACCTTGGTTTCTTACTGAGGGAAAACCTTGCTGCTATATTCATCATACCTTCCTCTTGGGGTTCCCAACTGGACGGTGAAAAACTATCAACACCGTACCGCATCAGTCGCTACCTTTATTTGTTGGATAGGTCTCCTGACAGGGGTTGGTCGATTCTTCAGGGATCTAACATTAGCTATGATCCCGTTAGCGTTTCACATCTTTGGTTTGTTACCATTCGTGGCTCAGCACCAGGTCGACGTTGATTATTCGTGATGTGTTATGTAACTGGTGGATTTTTTGTTATTGTATTGCATCCGCGTAATGTTGTTGATCTATATATGTTATTGTACTGCATTCACGTAATGTTGTTGATCTATATCTATCTGCTGTATATTGTTTACTCTATGTAATGTATTAATCTTGCTTGTGTATTATTTAAGATATGGATTTCGGCGCCGGGAGAGATGGTGAGGACGAGATGTTGAATATTATAGGAGAGGGTACCGGTGGAGAAGGAGACGGCTCAGAATTTTTAAACGAGTCGGGTGAGGGAATGGAGGAGGAGCAGCCGCATGAATCAGAAACAAATGATGATTGCGAGGATGGCTCACAAGGGACTGGACGTGCCTTAACGCGGTCCGGCGAGGTATACATATATGAGGCCTCTATTCATGAATCTGTAGATGACGATGCATTAAGTGGTATATGTATGAATGAATGTTTCTTCTTTTAGACCTCTGAATCTTCTAGTAAGAAGCGAGGCCCGGCCAAACGGCTGGCATCCAATCAGCATTTTATGATTGGGCTTGTCTCAAATGAAGGCAAACCGTTGGAACCCAAGAGTGTTGCAAGTGCGTTCACTTGTCAATGTGGATGTCTTGTCAGGGATATGGTCCCGATCAGCATTCAATATTGGTATAAGCCCAAGGCGGCAAAGGGAGAGCCAGTAGAGCCAGAGCCAGAGCCAGAAGAAGATGCAGCAGTCAATTATGTCACCAAGATCATGAAAGACAGGCTGTGGGAATCCCTCTTTCCACATTTCACTCTGCCGGCCACCGAGTCCCTGGAACTCGCAGAGGCACAGAAGGAGAAAGTCAGGGAGTGGGCTCTCAAGAAGATGGCTGCACAGTTCAATAACCACAAGAAGAGGTTATGGAACGCCTATGTCAAGGCCGATCGACAAGCTTCAGAATTTACTGGCCCAAATGAGAACCTGCGGGATCACTGGGACGCATTTGTGGAGTACAAGGAATCTAAACTGGGTAAGCTAAGGAGTAAAAAAATAAGATCAATGCCGCTAAAAAGAAATATCACCATACGATGGGTCTAGGTGGCTACAAGATTGCCGAGCCTAAGTGGGATATGCAAGAGGCCCGCCTGCGAGAAAAAGGCATCGAACTAGAAACAGAACATTGGCCTAGAAGGTCAAGAAATTGGGCACTTGGGCATGGGGCTATCTACGACGAGAGAACAGGGAAATTAGTCGAAAAGAAGAAACAAATTGCTGAACCCCTGAGAGATCTTGTCAAGACAATCGCCGAGGTTCAAGAGGGGACGTTCTAGCCGGACAGAGAGAACGACGAGCTGACAAAGGCCCTCAAGAACAAAGAACACACAGGACAAACACGAGGTCTGGGTTCTACCATTCCATGGAGGTCTAGGTTCACCGAAGATAGCCAGACTTATAGAAGCCGAGAGAGAGCGAAGAAGCAGAAAGCGCAGGAGGAGGCCACATGGATAAAGAGCATAGAAAGTGATGAGGGTTAACTCGGCAAATGTCCTAGATGAAGGACTTAGGATCGGGGAGATAGGGCGTCGGATGAACTTGAAGGTAAGGTTAGTCGAAATAGGTGTATATTGAAAGTAAACTTGGGTGTTGAACCTGGCTTGCTTTCAATCTGCCCTACACCGTCCCCTCCTGGCCCCTATATATAGGTGGCCAGGTCTCGAGGATCGGGTAGGGTCCGATACAGATTACAATATCGACATACGGTAAGGACTCGTATCTCGACTATCATTACAATTGGGCCTAGCTTAACGGGCCTCAGGGGTACTCAACTAACGGGCTCTATTAGCTATACCCTTGTCAGTAGCCCCTGAGATTCTACCAGAATTGCAGATTCGGGTTGAATCTCTAATCTTTAAATCTTTGACCTGATCAACTCTTTGACTTCTTCATATCTTCAAATCTCCGACTTGGTCTTTCGACTTATTTTCATGATAATATTCGCAAGGAGTTTTGATGAACAAGCCTGACAACTCTGACGGATCAAGAGGTCAGTTAACTGCCGGAACAGATACTTGTCACCTACTTCAAATTCAATCCCCTTGGACTTGAATTCAGGATACTGGTCAAACCCACTCTTTTGCCGCATTTAGGACTTACAAAGAATGAATCCCAGTGATTCTCAGGGTACCCAGTGCGTCCACCAGGATTTTCTTCGCATCGTAGACACGGATACATACCAGCAGAGCGCATCCATGTGCGTATACCAGGCCACACAGGACGGATCCTGGGGTCTTACCTTCGTGATAAATCACGGCATTTGAGTTTCGTTGCGATAATGCAACTCGAGAATCTCATGTCGCAGTCAAATTTTGACTGAAAATATTCGGATTATACAATCATAAAAACTCGCTCCCGATGGGAGTAACAATGTTCCACCGCGTACTCCTTCACTTCCCATGCTATAGTGATTGTCAGTAAACATCGTTGGGTGCGCGCTCAGCGCTCCCGATGGGAGTAGCCCCTGAGGCTATAGTCAAACAAATCTTTTTTCGAGTATAGGCTCAAATATAGTGTAGTCCATCATCATACTTCAACTCAAAATAGTTTAACGATAACTTTCGTCGGGTGCGCGTTCAGCGCTTCCGATGGTAGTAGCCCCCGAGGCTATAGTCGAATATTTTTTGGGTATAGTCTCATTAATTGATTTTTGTATTGTCGGCGCCAACCTTGTTTGCTCTTGTCTATCACCTTCATATTTGATAGTCGCCATATTTGATACTCGTCAATTATATGCATATGTTAAATTGATCTCTAACCTCTTCGTGACGTCAGTGGCCGAATTTAGCTATACGCCATCTTTACTGAGCGCATACCGTTTCATGGGTAGCGCGGTAATTTTTATATTTCTCTGCCCGTTAGTGGGCTGTCGTTTCCGCTCCTTGCGCCACGTCTCAGCCCACGTTCCTTCTCTGAGAAGGTATATAAAGGGATAGTGGAGGATTTGTACTGTTTACTAGCTCTTTCTCTCCGCCGCCGCCGCCATTGTCGATCTCTGTTTCCTTCTCCTCTCATGCATAGCCCCCAAGCGCGGATTGGTAGAAGCGCGTGAAGCACCTTGCGACCAAGAACGCCATGGCCAAGGGAAAAACCACCTCTGCGACTAGCTGGGTGTCCTCCACCATCGCGAAGAAGGAGGTGGAGAAGGCCAGGATGGACGGCCTCATCTCCAGCAGCGATTCCATTAAGTTCCCCAGCACTGAGCAGATCCCGCAGCCCCCGAGCGGTTATCGGGTAATGTTCCTTGCCTTCCTCCTCCGCGGCCTTTCTCTTCCTGCCCACGAGTTTCTTCATGGGCTTCTCTTTATTTATGGTGTGCAGCTTCACCAGCTCATACCTAACTCCATCCTCCATATCGCTTGCTTTGTGACTCCTTGCGAGTCATTCCTGGGCATTGAGCCCCATTTTCTTCTCTGGAGATCAATCTTTCGGCTTCGCCCCAACGTTGCTTTGTCCAGAAAACCCGAACTGGGCGGAGCCGTTGTCTCTGTGCGCCCTGAGGCGCAATATCTCAAATTTTCCATGGCTGCATCTGTCCAGGGGTGGAGGACAAAATGGTTCTATATCAAAGATCGCAAAGCCTCCCCCGAAGACGAATATGGCCTAGCCCCCTTTGACGCCTCCAAGGAGCTAAAGAAATTGGCATCGTGGGACTCGCTTCCCTCAGATGCGGAAATGGAACAGATTGCTCCTCTACTGTCCCGCATTCAAGCTCTAAAAGGAGGAAAAGGAGGCGCATTGTCGGGTATTCAACTCATGGCGTTCTTTGTGCAACGTCGAGTTTAACCCCTGCAGCATCGCCTTACCAAGCTTTGGAGCTACTCTGGCTTGGAGGATCCTGCTCGCATCTCTGAAGATCTGATAGAGAAACAAGATGTCGGCAAGCGAGTCAGGAGCCTCACCAAGCTCACCAAGGACCATGCGGTTGCTGAACTGGCCGCTGGTTATTTCCACTTCGTGCACCCTCTACCCGAGGTATATATCTGTTTGCTTTTGTACACTTGTTGTCGAATTCATTTACTTCGAGCTATTTTTCTCTTTGCCTCTATTACTTTGCTGACTTGTTCATGTGCAGGACCACTTATTCCTCGTTTCGTGCCCTCCTCTTCCAGAGGCAGGGCCTCTTCCGGCTGATCTGGCCTCTTCTATATCTGAAGCCCCCGAGGCTGAAAAAAATCAGGACGGAGATGATGCCGAAGAATCAGAAGAAGACACCAGCTCAACGACATCGCCTCCTCCTGCGCTCTCTGAAGACACTGGTGTGGACAAGAAGAGGAAGCGTGTCGATGACTTTGCTTCTTTGAGTTCCTCTCTGCAGAGAACAGCGGCTGATAAAGCCCCTGTTCTCATAGAAGATATTTAATACTTCGACCTCCTGGCATCATAAGTATTTCTTTTAGTTCTGTGATTGCACCGTACTTGCCCTCTTTCTTTCGTGTTGCACATAACTTGTTTCTTCTTGTAGTGATGACGAGGAGCCACCAAAAGATACTACGGCTGCTCCCTCGACTTCACCTGTAGTTGCCGATGAGCCCTCTGCCCAAGAGACTGCGCCGAGGGTCACCAGGGCTTTAGTCAAGAAGATTCCTGTGACCCGAAGCCTCAAGCGCTCGAAAAAGGCCAAGGAAGTCGACGTTGTTCTTGAAGCCCACGAATCCGCAGCTTCCCCCGATGATGTGAGTAACTGTCTTTGAATTGTTTTCCTTGCATAAACTATGCTCTTACGCACCCTTCTTCTCAGGCATTATTGAAGAGATTCGTCGCCTTGGGCACTGAATGTGCTGAGTACCTAAAGGTTGCGAAAGCTTCCGAAGGTGCACTCGACATCCTGTCTTTACTTTTCCTCTATGCTTATCTCTTGTTGTTTATTTGACTTCCTTTCTTTCTTTGGTTGGACTGTAGCTGCTCTAGCAACGGCCAATGCCCGTATTGCATCGCTGGAAGCTGAGCTCAGCGCTTCGCGGAAGGCCTATGATGTTGCGACTGCCGCCAAAGCAAACGCTGAGAAGTCGCAGAAGTCAGCGCTGACTAAGGCGAAAAAATGGAAAAATCATTGGCCGATGCGAACAAAGAGCACTCTCAGCGAGAGCAAGTCGTGGCAGAGCGTCTTCGCATGATGTCTACTGCTGCTGGAGGTAAATATTCGCCTTGTTCTTCTTCTTTGACTTATGTTGCGTTCTTGCACTTGCTAATATTTTCCTTTCCTTCTTTTCCCTTGTCCCCTTTGTTGTGCAGGATTTACCGGGGTATCTTTGTCGATTTTGCAACCGGGCGATGATCCTCTGATGACCGCGGTGAACTTACTCGAAGAAAACTGGATATCTATCCAGGAAATCTTTGAGTTGGTGAGCCGCGTTCTGACGCGGATGTTCGTTGGGCTGTGGCCGAAGAAAAAGGCGGAGGTTCCGAAAGACGACTTGAAGAAACTCGCCAAAGCTTTCGACACAACTGAAGACCCCATCCTCCAGTTGAAGGGGCTTTCTCTGAAGCGTGGTGCGGAGGGTGCTATTGCACTTTCTTACGCACATGGTGCGGATGTTGACTGGGAGAAAGTGAGCTCTCCTCATGGCCGCACCCGCGCTGAGTTGAAGGCTTGCTTTGAGAAGGCGAAGAAGTTGGCGCCCGCACTGGCGTCAATTATTTCTCCTTCGGCGGCCTCTGCGACATCTGCTGCGCCACCTCCAGCGGCGGAAGAACCTGCGCCTCCGTCAACTGTTGGCGAGGAATTTACCATGCCCTCTTCTGCCACGAAACCAAATGCTGAGGTGGCGTAGACTCGGCTTCTCTGTAGTTTTCAATTTCTTCTTTTGATGTAAAAAACCTTTAGTCGCGTGCAACTCGAGAACCTTAGTCAAAGGGTTTGCACTTATGTAAATATGTTTCTTTTCTATGATATGTTGTGCTAGCTTTCTGAAATGTTTCTCCTTTCTTTTCCTTTGACTTCCAGTCTATGCACATCAATGATCCTTTGAATCACGACCATGCTCCTTCCTCTGCCCGCACGTTCGGCTCTAAGATTTCGTCGCCTCCTCGCCGATGCAGCCAATGCGCGGAGTATTCTTAAAGGATTTCTGATCTTGAGGCTTGCTTGACTTTGGCCAAACGCCAAGCACAGATGGCTGTGGGTAAAGCTAGCAAAGCTTGTGGTTTGACAAAGCAGATATCTATTCTTGATGATAAGGTGTCTAGCTTGATGGCGAAGATTTTGCATCATGAGGAATGCAATTCTTTTGTCCTTGACATTATCGAGTCCTCCTGCGAGATGTTGCGATGTAAGCTTCCTTTCAACTTATCTTTTTCCCTTTTTGCTCCACTGCTATTTTTATGATATCCTTTGCCATCATAGGCACTTGTTTGGATTTCGCTGCTGAAGATCGTCGGGTTACCGAGCAAAATGCGGCTCTAGAAAAAATGTCCGCGGGTGTTGAGACCTTGTGGTCTGATCCTCGATGCCAGAGTGCTATTGTATTGCTTCAGGATCACGCCCAGCACATTGGCGAGTCAGTTGATGGCTGTAGAAGAGCTCTCATAACTATGCACTCTGTTATGCTTCCTCGCAATCCTCTTCCTGCAACTTTCCCACTGCTTCTCGATACTTTTAGATCCATCCAGCGCATTCATCGATTGATAGAACTAAACTTAGTGGCAGGTGCCAATTTTTCTCTTGGGTGGATACGCAAGTGGCACCCAAGACTCAATTATAGCTCTATGTCCCTAAGTTTGGCTCCACGTAGAGCTAGTCTGCGAGTACATATGGAGAATACGTTGCAACCTGCTCGAAGGCTTATAGCTAGGCTGCTGCAAGCGGATGCCGCGTTTTTCCGTGAGTATCACTATTTAGATCCTTTAGGTGTAGATGATTCTGATAACCCGCTATTGTAATACTTGTGTATATGTGGAACACGAGAGTTTCTTATTTCGCGACTTGATGTCTGAAATTTGTTCTCAAAACGTTTTTGTATGATTCGTGCGTTTGCCGCATTTTCCCTTTGAAAGACTCATAAACTCGAATATGAGGAACGTTTTGTCTTTATTATACTTATAATGTAAGATACATGGGGTGACCCAAGAGATCCGGCCTGTGACCTATGTTCTGGATCTAGAGGGCATTGCCCCTAGTATAACTCGTGGCTTTTACAGCCTTATTCTTCTACTCTACTTTTTAGTTCTTGATGCTTATGCCGTCGTGGCCCTCTCTTCTTCTTCTGTAACTTTGTCTTCTCCTAATGCTTCTACTTGTGGTTTCTTCGTCTCTGGCTCCGCGGCGCGTCCTTCGAGTAGCTTGACGCCTTCCGTAGTCGTGCTTTTCACCTTCTCTGCATAGTTGGCTATCATGCCAAAGTTTTGCGCCATCTTGTGGAACTCCTTGTCGCGGAGATCTGAGACTTCAAGGCTTCCCTTTACTGTGATTATTCCCTTTGGTCCTGACATTTTGAGTACTAGATACGTATAGTGAGACACTGCCATGAATCGCGAAAACGCGGGTCGCCCGAGGATCGCGTGATACTGAGATGGCCAGTCCATGACCTCGAAGTCCAGCTTTTCTCTTATGTAGTTTTGTCGGTTGCCGAAGCAAACGTTGAGTGCTAACCGCCCTAGTGGATAGTTTGCACTTCCTGGTACTATTCCATGGAAGGAACAATCTGTTGGCTTCAAGAACTCTAGTGATATATGCATTGCTCTGAGCATTTTCGCGTATATCAAATTAATTCCGCTTCCCGTGTCCATGAATATTCTGTCGACATCGTATGCGCCGATTTGAGCTTTGAGTACCAAGGGCGCGTTTCCCAGCCGAGGTACTGTTATAGGGTGATCTTCCCTGTTGAACTCGATTGGTTGTTCTGACCAGTGTAGATATTCTGTTGTAGCTGGAGGTGAAGTGATTGCTAGATTGACTTGTCGAGTAATACTATTTTCCTCTTTGTTTGACTTGGGCACAGGTTGTATCATTGATGTGATGTGTCCCTTAGATGGAACGTACCCTTTGTCGTCATCGTGTCCCTGGTTTGGCTGGTCTTGTCCTTGAGGGGCTCCATTGTTCCCTTGCTGATTTGTGGGAGGTTTGTTGCTTCCCTCATACCCTTGTCGCCTTGCTTCGGTTTGTTTGTTTAATGCTGCCTCTTGTAGCTTCAAGAATGTTGTGCAATCTTTCATTGCATGCCTGGATACTCGCTTTCCATCGACGAACGCTGAGTGTATATGACAAGGTCCATTTAGCATGTCTTCTGGCAACGGGTTATACTCTCTGGATTCTCTTGTGGGAAACTTTTTATAGTCCTCCTTTCCATAGCTTCGATATCCCGAGCTTCTGCGATCACTTCCTTGGTAGCTGTTGTCCTTATACCTCGCGGCTACTTGGCTATGGGAGCCGTAGTTGTCGTAATTGCGGGACCGTCTTCTTTGACTTCCATATCTGTTTCTTCTATCGTCCTCTGGGGATCGCGTCCGCTTATTGTTGCATGCGTCTTCTCCATCTGCAAATCTGTTTGCTACGTCCATGAGGTCTGACACTGTTTTTGGCTTAATTCTGCCCATCTCTTCGACTAGGTCTCTTCTTTTTTTGCGAAAGGGATGATATATTAATTCTCTGAACTTACAGAAAGGTCCAGAAACAAAGGAAAAATTACAAGGAAGCCCTCTGGATCCCGACGACGACGACGACGAGCCGGAGCTGACGATGGCGCGCCGCTGCTGAAGCTCCCCAAACATTGGATCGCCGGAGCCTACCACACCGCAGACGGGAAGTCACCGAGCACCGCCTCCGAAGAGACTACTGCCGGGAACGCCGGCGCCGCCGCGAAGAACCTCTGTATCATCCTCTTATTGAACTGCATCCAGATCCACCGCATACCTGGATCTGGCCGTGGTGCAGGGAAAATCGCGCGCAGGTCGATGAAGCCCCAGGGAACTCCACCGCCGGAGGGGATCTGCGCGGACAATGGACGAACTGACAGCACCTCCGCCTCCGAAGCGCCGCCGGCCGGACACCTGCCAAGCCCTACCATGAATACACGCCGTGAGACGGGCTTCCCCCACCCTCCCGCCGCCGGAGCAGCCGACGGAGGGGAGGGAACCCACGCCTCACCGGCGGAAGAGGTGGACCGGCGGTGGACTCTCAAAATCGCATCTCAGATCGCCTTAATCTAATTATGAACGCGTCTATTGCTCTTTTGTCTGAAACTTCTACTGCTGAGTTTTTGATAAGACTCCATCTTTGGATGTATGCCCGTAATGTTTCGTCGCGTTGTTGCACACACGCTTTGACTTCTTCTATTGATGCCGGCCGCTTGTATGTCGACCTGAAGTTGCTTGTGAATTGCTTTGTGAGGTCTTCCCAGCTCCCAATGGTTTCTTTCTCTAGTTTGCTCAACCATGACCTCGTTGCGCCGGTGAGGTATAGTTGCAAACTTTGCATTGCTGTTTCTTTTGTTCCTCCCAATATTTGTACTGCTTGCAGATAGTCTAAGAGCCATGATTGTGGTTCCTGTGATCCGTCGTACTTTTGTTGATCATGAGGTAATTTGAATCCCTTGGGTACTGGTGTAGTGCGAACCCTGCGGGTAAAGCACGATGCTCCCATCTCCTTTTCGTCATCTTCATAGTCGCGCTTTTCGTTTGGAGATCGAGATCTTCGGGTTCCACCATGTTGTTTTGGTGATGGTGATCGAGATCGTTGATTACTATTTCTGTGCCGAGGACTATTGTGACGGCGAAGTGATCTTGGCTTGTGTGCTTCCTTGTGGTGATATGCTTCCTCTCCTTTTGCTGATAGCTTGTGGCCCACCATGTTTAGTCCGTTCAATGCTGCTCTGTGCATATGTTCCCTAGGATCCCCTGGACTTGGTCGAGTTATAAGCAAATATGCTTGTGCTGCCACTAGTGCTGCTTCGGGGGTTTTTGGTACTATGTTCCCCTGCTCGTCGACCGATAGGAAGGACGAGTCGAGGTTTTTGGAGATGCTTTGCCTTTCTGAGTACTCGAGGTTTTTGTACCTTGAACCATGTCGACGATTTCTCCTTGCGTTAGTGTGTGATGCGTCGCTTTGTGCTCTGCGAGCGGCGTTGCTAGCTGCAATGGCTGATTCTTTTCTTTGTTGTATCTCTATTTTCTCCTTTGCTAGTTGTTTTGCCTGCTGCCTTAGGGCATAATGATAACCCAAAAGCATGTCCTTGCTGGAATTTGATGCTATTGGCGTGCCGTGTTCTACGGCTTCTCTTATTATTCTCCATTCGTCGACTGATAGTCGAATTTTTTCCCTGGTTGTGAGGGATTCTGCTGTTTGCCCTTCTGCTAGGTGATTTGCTCCTCTGTTGATATTTGCTGGGTTTAGCACTGGATTGTTGTTTTCATCGAATTCTTCTGAATTGTCTCCTACAATGGCGAGCACCTGTCATTGTTTCCGATGTTACTATTAAAGCTTGAGAAGATCGAGTCACCATCTTCAGAAAGCTCTAACCCTGTCTTCCATGTATCTGTTGACTTGTCTGAGACATCGTTGAGGCAGATCATGAGATCTTCGAGTTAGACCCCTGCGTCGAAATTTTCCATTGCTTCGTCGTCTTGTGCGATTTTTCCTTTTTGCACTTCTTCTAAGCTGTCCGGCGAGTTTACCTCGCTGGAAGAGCCTTCAGAATATTCCACCATTGCTACTGTTTCGGGCTCGCTTGCCGACGGATCTTGTTTCATCGGATCTGAAAGGCGAGATGAACCCGATGGCCCGATGAAAATGCTTAAACTTCTGATTGTCAACTCCATCTCTTGATTTCCGTCGACTTCTGTACTGCTGTTGGCTAAAAGCGAAAAAGCCGTCGAATTCATGATTCCAACGCCCAGAGTCCCCACGGTCGGCGCCAATTGACGAGGGTTAACTCGGCAAATGTCCTAGATGAAGGACTTAGGATCGGGGAGATAGGGCGTCAGATGAACTCGAAGGTAAGGTTAGTCGAAATAGGTGTATATCGAAAGTAAACTTGGGTGTTGAACCTGGCTTGCTTTCAATCTGCCCTACACCGTCCCCTCCTGACCCCTATATATAGGTGGCCAGGTCTCGAGGATCGGGTAGGGTCCGATACAGATTACAATATCGACATACGGTAAGGACTCGTATCTCAACTATCATTACAATTGGGCCTAGCTTAATGGGCCTCAGGGGTACTCAACTAACGGGCTCTATTAGCTATACCCTTGTCAGAAAGGCAACAAGCTGAGCTGAGAGAGATGTATTTACAGTAGCACAAGGCACTGGAGGAATTAAAGTCGCAAGGGGCAACTCAGCATCAGCAACAACTAGAAATGCATTAGGCGACCCATCTCAGCGGAGAAGCAGCATCGCATCCACAGATCTTAGGGTCGGTGAGGCACTGATGGATCACTACCCCATGGATGATATCAGCGGGAAGACAAGCTGTGAGATGCATCAGTCCATGAAGAACATCTCGATGAAGGTGGCGGTCGGCTATGCATTACCTTCTGGACCTGGACAAACCTGGCATGGCCGTGAGATTCGAGCTGGCTATGCTCGTGTCAGGGTGGATACAATTGTGTCGGGGTATGAGTCCCTCGAGCTTGACGTCGCTGGACATGAAGAGCAGACAACACTTGGAGAAGTATTGGGTGGTGTCATTCTTTGGGATAAGAAACACACCGTGTTTCCAGGCTCGGCGCCAAGGCGGCCACCCCCTCCTCTGAGTCCTCGCAATTCACCACCCCTCGATGATGATAGGGACAACTACCAGAGCCCCAGTCCACATCGATCTCCGCCTCAGTGTCAGCCACCTCCGCCGCCTCCGCCCACTTGCAAGCCCCAGAGTTATGGCAAGTCCGCTGCTACGTCCAGTAGTAATGCCTCTCCAAAGAAACGTAGGGCCAAGAAAGCCAAGGCGGTGCCGCCTCCTGTCAAGAAGACTGCTGAGGAAATTGAGGCGGAAGACAGAGCCAAAGTGAAAAGTAAGCTCGCAGCGCTACGCCCGACCCCTACCCCAAAGCAGGTATATACTACGAAACAGAAGGAGTGGGCCTTTGATATGCTTACCCAATCTTCGCAATATGAATTGAATAAGCCAGATGACTACAAGTGATGTTTGGATAAGCAGGTAGATGCGAAAGAAGAAGCTAAGAAGACAAGTGCAACTGCAAGAGGGAAAAGAGACGTTGCCCAGCTCGGAGCACAGGCAAAAAAATCGATCTCCCCGCTAAAGGTCTTTGCTAGTGATGCTGGTGGGAGTGTTGCTCAACCCAGTCACTACGACTTTGCTGCTGAGGCTGGTTTGACTCTTTCTCAATTGATGTATGAAGATATCCCAAAGGAGCCTGTAGCACGGCAATATGAAAAGGGGAAGAGTCTGGTCCCACCTGGGATGGAAAAGACTCTATCATCACGAATGCGAAGATTGCATGAGTGGTACATGCATGCCACAAAGGGTGAGCAAGAATTTCTCCTTATAAAAATCACAGAGGACCATTTCTTAGGTCAAGACTTGGTCCATATTGAGTTTGATGAATTCTTTCAGCTATTCAATCAAGACGTGCTCGACAAATCTCTCGTCAGTGCCTATATTCTATAAGTGATTCATTATTTCTATAAGTCTCTAGCTCAGCTCCTTCTTTGCATGTAATTATTCTCACTACGTTGTTTATTATGCAGACTGAAGAGTATGCAATGTAAGCAAATGAATGACTTCCAAGTTGGATTCATTGATCCAAATCGAGTTAACGCAGTGACGATACATGACAAACCCAAGGAGACGGAGGATATCTTCCTAGAGTTCTTACTTACGCTAAAATACAGAACTAGAATACTGTTTCCATACAACTTCAAGTGAGTGTTACTATCTTAGACACATTTACTTTTCCTTACTCGATGTTAAGTGTAATTGATGAGTTATTAACTTATATAATTAAACTTGCGCGCAGTTACCATTGGATTTTGCTAAAGATTGAACCTGACTATGGAAGGGTTGAAATCTTTGACTCATTGAAAAAAGAACTTAATGAATACCAAAGCATCATTCATACGATGGAGAGGTAATTTCAATCATTACGGCATTATATCGGTCTCTTTCGTTCATTTATAACTTATCTATTCATTTTGTTTGATCGGCAGAGTTTGGAAACGGTTTATACACACAGTAAAAGGTGAATGGAAAAATGAGCTGATTTTCCGTCCGATCGAGATAAGTCGTACGAGCTAGGTCCGCACATCCCTTTAATTCTAGTTTTAAATACCATTAAGTATATCAATCTTGATATGTCATTGACTAAAATCTATTCTCGTAAAGTATGCGAGACAACCATCGGGGACTAATTTATGTGCATACTACGCTTGCGAGAACCTTCGCGCGGAGGTCACTGAAGGAATTGATTTTCAAACAGTAAGTGAACAATATACTGAAAAATTCATTTATTGCCATCAATTTTGTTATGATAATTTATATTCATATTGATCTTCTTCTTCGTAGTTCGAAGCAAAGTGGAATCGGTTCTCACCGACTGAACGCATAGTAGGAATTCAAAAGGAAATAGCCAGATTTCTGCTTGACCATGTCATAAACCCAAATGGTGAATTTCATGTCAGTTTCGATTAGACAAGTTGTATGTGTGTGTAATTAAACAAGTTGTGATCTTATGTGTGTAAACAAGTTGTATATACTTGTATATATATGCTCGACGGACAAGATATATTATATATGTATCGGCTTGTATGTTATGTTATAATATTGTACGAAAACTTGTTTGAAATGAATCAAAAAATTGAATGGAGCAAAATACAAATAAACCCTAAACCCTAACATAACAATTGAAATGCAGAAAAATAAAGAGGAAGCAAAGGCGACTAAAGATCTTCCGCCCACGAACACTTGGCTGATGCCACGTGGTCACTCTTTAGTCCCGGTTCGTACAGCAACCGGGACTATAAAGATAGGGCTCCAGTCCCGATTGATTAGTCTCGGTTGAGCAACCGGAACTGAAGCCCGACACCAACCGAGACTGATGCCCTGTTTTCCACTAGTGGTCAAAGAGCGAAACTGAGCACGCACAGTCACCACACAATCTTCACCAAGACTATCTCTACTCTCAAGACCTCAGGTTCTCGATCGGCCGGTGTGGTAAAAAGTCGGCGAAAGCTAGTGCGCAACGATCCGCCACTCCACTGATGTGGTGTGCTCAACCATGCGATACTCTGCATTGCCTCTTTGTGTACGATCTAATTTTTTAATAGCCTCTTGTGCATATGAAGTCATACTTTTTGACAACCTTTCCCCTTGGAAGTGATCCATGGAAGGAAAAGATGACACTTCTTGATGTTGGTCGGTACCTGCACTGCTTCCAACTAGCTATGGCGATCTGACGGCGATTAGATTACACTACCGAGGAGGATCATCGACAGTTGGCAAGATCCTGACCCTTTATCCGGGTTCATCATGGGCAACCGAAAGTGAGGGGCCAGGAGAAAAACAAAGTTAAAACCGTCGTGCGCGCCCACCACACCACAAAATGGACGATCGGTCCCTCTCGCCCAGGACATGACTAGACCCGGTCTAGGAACCGTGCCATGAGCCTACCTAGGAGCTAAGCATGTTCCAACTGCTGTGCTGTGACATCTAATAACATGTGTACTGATCGAGCGAGGTGACCGTGTAGGCAGATTCGGCAAAGTTTATAGAGTGGGTTATCCTTCGTTCTATCATTCTATGGCTATTAGACAAAGACATAAAGTTATGTGACCTTGCTCACATGCTTTATACTTTACACAAAGGTTTGGGTTCCTACTTATGTCTCTCTCATCTTGTAATTTATCACCAGGACTCTCATGAGGTGGATAAGTGCGACACCTATGGATGGAAGGGAAATTGTTGACATTGTGGTAGAATTGATCAAAATAAAGAATATTTCCATCCCTATGTTGTTGCTGAAGCCCTGTTAAGTTTAGAATCAATCGTATTTTTGGTGGCTAGTTTGATGTTAAATAAAGATTGTATGCATCTCTTCGATGCAAAGACCGTGGGGGTCTTAACCTCCTTTTTGAGAAAAAAATAAGGTGGGTCATCTTCTAGTGGCAAGTGACTTCCAAAACGATAACGAGACGCTCGCTCTAGTCTTTAGTACGCGGTGTGTGGATGTAACGGTGTGACGGTGTGTGTATGCGTCTTTTTGTATATGTTATACTCGGTATTTTTTATAATGAGTACATGAAATTTATATGATGTACTCGATAGATCTTACTGTATAATCAGATATTCTTGGTCCTTCAAGTGTCAAAACCATATAGATTTGGTCTTACACCCATAGAATGGTTTCAACAATTGTGTGTGGAGGGTTTGTGCATGTAAAAAATCATTGAAATAGGAGAAACTGAGGAAAAAAATTAAATAAATTTGGATGAAGGAAGTCGGCATCGGTCTCACTTGATGTGAATACACCTTGTCTCACTTTACACACATGTGCATGTACTTTGGATAAGTACAACACATCGTGAAAATCACAGAGATTGAACTTTTTTTAGGGGAAAGCCACACATCGCACTTTATTCATTAGCCAATAGAGTTATATTGTTTAGCACAAAACACAAAATAAATTTGGAGGATCACCTTCCTAACTAATAACAGAATTTAAATCATAAGCATGTTTAGGTAATTGATAGGCCACTACATTTTCCTCTCGAGGGCAATGTTCAAACTCAATCTTGTCAAATGAGTGAGCACGCATGAAGTAGTCAGCTAGAACAACAGAGAACGGGCTCCACACTTCTATTTCTGATTTGCAAGCATGAATCAAGCTTCGAGATTGAACTTACATGGGTGAGAATGAACAACTTTACTCTTACCACTAGCCCAAAGGCATATCCTTAACTTTCCAAAGTTTTTGCATTGGAGGAACAAAGAATCATGGTATATATTGGAACTGGTAGGCGATAGATCAAATATACACTTTGGAAATAATCGAGAGGCCAAAATCTTTTATATATTTTTCTCCACAAAGCTTATTGAACACAATGTAGTACATGTTTGTTTAGCGACATAAGACTTTATTTACCAACAAAAAACATGTTCGTGTTGAATAAAATGAAAAATTTAAATATAAATGATAAACATTCATGGGGGCGAAGCTAGATTTTTTAAACCCGGTGCACTACAACAGGCTAGGTGCACACATGGGAAAAAATGATCTAGTTGAGCTTGATTTTAGAGTGAAATATTCATCCCTGGTGCACTCCTATTGAGCTAACCTGGTGCACAGTGCTTTTTTTTTTGACCCAATTAGTTAAAAAGTTTCATTTCTCCCTGGTGCATGTGCACCATGCATGGACCATGTAGCTCCGCCCGCCCTTGTTCATGATAACATTAAAATTTGCATTAAGATTGTTGAAGTTGTCGTCTTTGCTTTACCCCTTTTGCAAAGGTCACAATAACTAAGGTGAAGAAATTGCATGAGACAAAACAAAAATTTAGTTAAAAGTATTAAAAGTAGGGACATTAGAGTTTAGATGACTCAAATGAGTAGTAAACAATTAACAAACCTTTGGCTTGGATTTTTACCTTTTTATCATCTTCAGTTTAATTGTCTATCAAATAGACGCTCCATTTTGGGCCTCTTTGATTTGAAAGATTCACAAAACACGAGAACATGAAAAATGTAGGCTTTGAGTTTTAAGTCCTCTTCAATACTACAAAACTAAAATGATAGATTAACTTGAATAATTTTTTTTGATACCATAGGAACAACTACCAAGATATTTGAGTGCATGGAATTTCCTCCACAAAATAGGTTCCAAAATAATCCATAGGAAAAAATTATAAGGATTCTTGCGAATCAAATTACAGTAGAAAAAGTTCTAAAGATCCAAATCTTCCAAAAAGAAATCCTATGAATATAGAATCAAAGCTCTCAAGGAGGACAGCACTATAATTTCTTGCGAGGAGCATTGCCATTTGTCAAGCTAAAAAAGGAGAGCATTATCAACAGAGAAAGGATCAACAAATGCTGTAGCTAACGAAAGGCTGTCATTTGTGTTACTCCAAAAACAAATCTGTCAATCCCTACTACAAGAAGGAATTCTCCTTTCCCAATAGAGTTGACTCTGATCCATTTGGGAAACCCGTAGCTTTCAGGGCGGCGGTTCCGGGTACACCAACCTCCCTCTCCGGGCCGTTTCCAACATCACGGCGAGGAGCTTCCCCACGCTCCACTTTCCTACTGGCACGGCCGGTGCCTCGCCTCGCCGGGGACCCCATGGACCGCCCGTGGTCCCGGTCCACGAGGCATCCACTCATATAAGCAGACACAGCCTTCGTCCCCACTGTCACCACCAGCTCCGGAGTTCCCTTCCCTCCACGGCGCGGCCTTCTCCCCCTCCACCTTACGCGTGGCCGGACACCTTCCGCTCCTGCGCCGTCTCTGCCTCGGGCCAGGAGCTAGCGAGGTCGATTGAGGCGGCATGGAGCCGGACGACGACCGGGAGCGGGCGCCGCAGCGGAAGGGGATATCGTACAGCCAGCCGCTCTCGCGGGACGCGGCGGCGCAGGCGGAGTACGCGCGCCACGCCGCGCTCAGCTCCCACAGCCTCGACGATGACCCAATCGCCTCCGCGCACCGCCACGCCCCCGCGCTCTTCGTGCCGTATCCCCACCAGCTCCCGCCTCACCGCCACCACGACCGCGCCGGCCAGCCGATGTACTCCTCCTCTGCCTCCTTCGGCGGCGGCGGCGGCGGCGTCGGCGTGGTGACGCTTGAGCGGGCCGTGACGACGTCGAATTACGGCGCTGGGCCGCTGCCGGAGTTCGTCGGCGCGGGCGGGGGCGAGGGCATCTTCCGCGTGCCGCTCCGCGCCGCCGTGCACCCTGGCCGCCCGCCGTCGCTCGAGGTGCGGCCCCACCCGCCGCGGGAGACGCAGGTGTGCTCCTTCCTGCGGACGCTGGCGTGCGAGCCGCGGCTCCGCCAGCTCTGGGCCGGAGCGGAGTCCGGGGTCCGGGTGTGGGGGCTCGACAAGGTGTTCGACGGCTGCGTCGCGGGGGCACGCCGCGGGGACGAGGAGAGCGCGCCGTTCGCGGAGTCCGTGCTCGTGCCGCCCGTGCTCTGCACCGCAGTGGACAGCGCGAACAGGCTGGTGTGGACGGGCCACAAGGACGGGAGGATCCGGTCCTGGCGCATGGACCTCGCCACGGCGCCGGCAGCCGCAGGAGACGACGGCGAGGAAGCGCCCATGTTCAAGGAGGCCCTGACGTGGCAGGCGCACAACCGCACACCGGTGCTCGCCATGGTCGTCACGTCGTACGGTGAGAAGCTCAATTCCGTTCTCATCCATAGAAATCTTGTTTCAGATTCTGCCGTGGATAGAATGAGCTGCCAGAGCAGTCCGGCAATGTCACTGCTGATAGATGTGATAACAGGAAAATTTCAACTTAGCTGATTTTACGTGATTGTGAAATGCTCAAATTAGTAACTTAGCAAGAAAGCTTTCGGCACTTTTGCCACTTTTTACTTTAATATTTAAGGTGGATAAGTTTTGGACGATAGAATTAGCCTTTTAGCATTTCCGAGCGGGCTTATCAACGGATGAGATGGCTCTGTACCCCTTCGTAATTAAGTTATGATGAAGGGGTACGAAGCAATCTTAGCTCTTGATGTGTTTAAATTTCGGTTGAGTTTAGGTAAGAGGGGACGCATTGAAGCAAACCTCTTTCTCCATAAGAACGAGGAACATCGTATCTGAACAAGCTCATCAAGTGTGTTGATGTCAACCATCTTACAGAAAATCAAAGCAAGCTTATATCACAGCCTGGCTACGGCACACCCAGTGCCTCGTCCTGACTACAAACCGGGACAACCCGAGACAACCACTGTGATAGAAGTGAATAACAAACATAATTGACATGAAGAAACTTAGCCCTTCTTACAACTGAAAGCAAAGAATTTCACCTAGTCACTCACCCATTCATCCCCCAGTTCCTTTTCATCTTATGAAAAGAACTAGCTTATGAAATGTTCAACTCTCATATCCTAGCTAAGTTTTTTTTTTCCGGGTATATCCTAGGTAACTTGTATTATCCAAATCAGCACTTGTCAATTGCATAACGTTAAGTCCATGTGAATCTTGATTGACTACTAGAAGACTTACTTAAAGTTTTTTCTTTATGCAGTTTATTCTACGGCAAAACTTAGTTTCCAGTTTTCTATTCTCTGTTGCTTTCATTTTGCATTTGAGCACCACAGATGTCTGAATAATAACTCTGTGTATCAACATTCATTCATCTCACATGTTGCATACACGAGTTGAACATCTAAATTTGAACTAAAAAGGAATGAAAAGTTATCCCAAATTGATATGTTTCATTTCAATCTCTTGGAAACAGGTGAAATATGGTCAGGCACCGAAGGGGGTGTTATTAAGGCATGGCCTTGGGCTGCCATTGCTAGGTCCCTCTCACTAACACCAGAAGAAAAACATATGGCAGCTTTGCTGGTCGAACAAGCGTATATTGACCTTAGAAACCATGCCACAGTTGGTAACATGTTCTCTTTGCCCACTAATGATGTGAAACACATGCTTTCGGACCATTGTTCAGCAAAAGTTTGGAGTCTGACTAGCATGACTTTTGCTCTTTGGTATGCTTTCTGCAATACATTGCATCAGTTTCCTCAATTCATAAGTCCATGGCCTTGGAACTAATTTTACTAATATGCTTCGATAGGGATGCTCGGACAAGGGAGCTGTTAAAAGTGTTTGGCATGGACGGCCAAGTGGAGTCAGCTCGTCTAGAGCCACCAGTGATGCCAGAACAATTTATAGAGGAAGAAATCAAAGTAAAACCCACAAAGAAGGAGAAACCCCAAGGTTCTTTCACATTTTTCCAGAAATCTTGGAGTGCCTTGATGGGGGCAGGCGATGCAGTTCGCAGAGTTGCGACAAAAGGGACATTCGTTGAAGATAACCGCCGAATAGAAGCAGTGGCTCAAGCAATGGATGGAGCAATCTGGTCAGGTTGCACAGATGGTTCAATTATCATGTGGGATGGAAATGGGAATTGGTTACAAGAGTTCCAGTATCACAATTCTTCTGTTCAATGCATAAAGGCACTTGGAGAAAGGGTGTGGGTGGGGTATGCCAGTGGTACTATTCAAGTAATGGATGTTGAAAGTAACCTTCTGGCAGGATGGACTGGACATAGCTGTCCAGTCATACAGATGGCCATTGCTGGTTCTTACATCTTTACGCTGGCCCATCATGGTGGTATTCGAGGATGGCCTCTAACTTCCCCTGGCCCTCTCGATGATACTCTGCGATCTGAATTGACTAACAGGGCGATGTCCTATACAAGGATAGAGAACATTAAAATGCTGGTTGGAACTTGGAATGTTGCGCAGGAGAAAGCATCTCCTGATTCACTTATGTCGTGGTTGGGTAGTGCATCATCTGATGTTGGCTTGGTGGTTGTTGGCTTGCAAGAGGTAGAGATGGGTGCTGGAGTTCTTGCCATGGCTGCAGCTAAAGAAAGTGTAAGATATTTGACCTTAGCAGTCACCTCACCTTTCTTGTTTTATTGCTCAAGTCCCAAGCATCGGAAGTTTTGGTTAATGCAGGCAAATAGTCAACAGTGAAAGCAGACGGGTTCTGCACTAATATACATGGTTTTTAAAGCGTTAAAGCGCTTTAAAGCGATGGGGGGGCGCTTCGACGCCTAGGCGGGCGCTTTGGACGCTTAGGCGCCTAAAGCGGGCCTTTTTTCAAAGCGGAAGGGAGGCGCTTCGACGCTCAGGCGTCGCCTAGGCGTCCTAAAGCGGACGCTTTTAAAACCATGCTAATATATCAAAACCACCAATTTGCTTCTTTAATGATGTATGCTAGTTATCTAGTATACTCCATAAGTAGAACTGTTTGCCTCTTGTCTTGTTTCAGAAATTATAAATAGTAGCCCTCTGATAATGTATATCAGGTGCCCTTGTTTGACTATCAATCTTTCTGACAATATATATGACTGTTGACAAGTAAAGTGTCAGATCAAACTTGAAAGTAGCTTATATGATCATGATTTTTTAGCTATTTAAATATATCATGAAACAAACTAATGGTAAAAACTGTGTTTGTAGACCATCCCAAATGAACTGCGTTAATTATTGATTGCACCGCTTCCTAATTTTCTTAAAATATGGAAACAAACTTATGATGAAATGTGGGGCTGGGGAAAGTAGTATTACCTTGTAATGTACCTGGTTCTGCTTTATCCAATCATTTTGCTAGAAATAAATGAAGGCCGTATGCATCTCTTCGATGCAGAGGCCGGGGAACTCCCCATTTCAGAAAAAAATACAATCATTTGCTGCATTTGTTTATGCTAGTGTCAACATTATACCATCATTGTGTCCTACTCTTAGTGGAGAAAATACTTTGTGCTACATTATATTTCATGTTGCTATTCTTTACTCTCATTCAGACACTAGTGATGAATATTGGATTCATTCGAGCATAATAGTCCACCCTTTTACTCTTCCTGGACTACCATCTCAACAATACATTTTGTTTACTTGATTCCAAAATTAATTTTATGTCAGCATTATTGATGTGATGATGGTACACTGAGTACATATTTCATTTTTGGACAATACTCCTGATTATATATTTACTTATTCGCTTCAGTTCCATTTGTACAACACCAGCTCATCATTAATGCTCTTATTGTATGTAAGTTCTCTAAAGGGAGAATTTGATTCAAGTTGTCTTGCTTATGGCCATAGGTAGGGCTTGAGGGAAGTGCCAATGGGCAGTGGTGGATTGACAATATTGGCAAGACACTTGATGAAGGGATATCCTTCCACCGAGTTGGTTCGAGGCAGTTGGCTGGATTACTTGTTGCTGCATGGTACGGCTTGTCATGAAATCGTTTATTAATAAATCATATATTTCTGTTATCAGTTATCTAGTATTCTATTACCTTTTGTTCATTCACACTTCCGTGTAACTTTTTGATTATTTCCAGGGCAAGGACAGACCTTAAGCCACATGTTGGTGATGTTGATGCTGCTGCCGTGCCATGTGGCTTTGGACGCGCTATTGGCAACAAGGTACACGATCCTGAAAACGCCGTCCTAAGCTAGATAAAGGTTTGGAGATGGGGGGGTAGAGCACATGCCCTCATCTAACTGTTGGTGGGCCCTAACCCCTAGCATGATTCGAGTGGTTCTGAGGCATTGTTTTGTGTATTTCAACTCCTAATTCATTCCTTCATTATGAATGAGTACATGGTGTCTGCTTTATAGGGAATACTTGAATTGAGGGCTAAGAAACTAATGCCTAAATTAAAGGATATCATCTCTAATTGAAAGGAAACTAGTCTTATTTCTCTATTTTCTAGTTATTCACATCTCTAACTTCGTGAAAGATCATAATATATATATCTGACTGGATGAGATTAGGATCTGTTGTGCTAAAGTACCACATCCATGACAGGCAATGTGTATGAACTCTTCCATTTGGTACCAATTATTTTCTCTTGATGTGCATATTACCACTTGTCATATCCCAAGTTTTTTTTCTTCCTTTGGACCTACTATAATATAACTGGAAATGTTTCTGCTGGAAAAGAAAAACATAAACTGACAATCTGCACATGACTACTTGGGTGCTTTAATCTATAATCACAAATACTCTATATTTTCTGTTGTATGTCCTAAGGAGGAACGATTTTTCAGCAAGTGTTAGGTTTCAAAGAATTCATGTAATTTAGATCTGGAGCAGAAACAACCTCTGCAATCTGCAGATATAATAATAGACTGGGTGCTGCATCAGTTGTGTTAGGGGGTTCAGTTGCTTCCCATTTTGTGTTGAGAGTGGCTTAGTAATGACATGCTGTGTGGGCATCTATCTATGCATAGGCTGGGAGTCTAACCTCCTTTGAAAATAAAATCAAAGGAGAGAAACTATTTCAAATTATGAACGTATGAAAGAAATCTAGTTGCTTATCATCTCGTGGTTGTTTTCACATGTGTCAAAGTAATGCACAGTAATCCTATTGCCATTCTGCAGTGCATACTGACAGGTGACAGCTGATTGTTTTTGCAGGGTGGTGTTGGGTTAAGAATAAGAGTTTATGATCGCAGGATGTGTTTTGTGAACAATCATTTTGCTGCACATCTAGAAAACGTCACCCGTCGTAATGCTGACTTTGATCATATTTATCGGACAATGAATTTTAACAAATCTCATGGATCTGCAGGTTTTTTATTCTGAACCCTCCTCTTTTGAAGTATCCATTTGCAGTAGTTAATTATAAATGATGTCTATAACTTGTTTTTTCCTTCCGGTACAGCTTCTGCAACATCTGTCCAATTGCATAAAGCAGTGAATGTATGTAATCATTAAACTGTTTTCTAGAATCATATCCAGTCTTAATTACTGCAACAAAGCATACTTATGCATAGATATTATAATACTGGCAGGCCAATGGGAATCAGCCTGATGAAGATAGACCTGAGCTAGCAGAAGCTGACATGGTTGTCTTTCTTGGTGATTTCAACTACCGACTTTATGGTATCAGCTATGATGAGGCAAGGGACATGGTCTCACAGAGAAGCTTCGACTGGCTTCGAGAAAGGGATCAACTTCGAGCAGAAATGAAGGCCGGAAACGTGTTTCAGGGGATGCGTGAAGCTTTTGTCAGATTTCCTCCAACTTACAAATTCCAAAGACACCAACCAGGTCTTGCAGGTATTGTCAATTTTTATACTTAAAGTACTTGCTCAGTTAAAATGTTCCATCACAAAAATGTTCAGATATTTATACTTTCTGACATCAGATTCAGATAATACTTTGGAACTGAAATTGTTTGTCCGTCAATTCTGATGTAGGGTATGATTCGGGTGAGAAGAAGAGAATACCTGCTTGGTGCGATCGAATAGTGTATCGAGATAGCCGTTCTGAATCCATAGGTGAATGCTCACTAGAGTGTCCCATTGTTGCTGCAATTACATCGTAAGATTCTGCAAATACTTATCTTCCCCTTTAAAGAGAATTACATCAATTTTGCCCCTTCTCAGTTATAATCATGCTTCCATACATAACATGATTTTTTTGTACTTTTCGATAGATATGAGGCTTGCATGGATGTGACAGATAGTGATCATAAACCAGTGAACTGTATATTTAATGTTGATCTTGCAAGAGTAGATGAGCTGATAAGAAGGCAACAGTATGGAAAAATAATCGAATCTAATGAAAGATTACGTTGTTTGCTTGAAGAGTCACATTGTGTTCCAGACACTATAATCAGCACAAACAACATTATATTGGAAAATCAAGAAACTGTTGTCCTTCGAATAGCCAATAACTGTGGAACAAAAAGGTCTGCTTTTGAAATCTTGTGTGAAGGCCAGTCGACAAGCAAGCAGGATGGAACAAAATCAGATGATTTCGTTCCAAGGGCTTCCTACGGCTTTCCACATTGGCTTGAGGTATGGGTTATAGTTTGTTTCTTTCAGTTTTGGAAAGTAGTTATAGTTAATACAGCAGCGCTACTTATCACTCATTAAGAGAAATGGCAGAGCCATGAGAATTACAAGAAGGAAAAAGGAATGCAAAACTACATCCCGAAACTATACCAGGAACAGGAAGAAAAAAGAGAACTTTCTCGTGTTTTTATTTTTTGAATTTTCCTTACATACATCTTTCTTTTTCCGTACCATACTAATCTTTGACATCAGACATCCTGGCTTACTCTAGCACGACTCCCCTGCTACAGAAGTACATAACTTACAGTCCTGAAATTACTGTTCATTCTTTTGGTTGCACAATGGACAGTTTTCTATCCGTTACTCGTTTAGCACATGAGTTATACAACAGCCCTTTTCATTCTAGGAAAGCAAAAAAAATTAGAACCTCTCTTTTACTTGTTTGACGGTCTTTGTATGATGATGACGGACACTTCTCTATCCATTTACTCATGTGAGAATATACGGATTATTTTCTCGTTACAGGAAAAGCAAAATTAGACAAAACAAAATCATACTCCGTACTACGTTTACCAAAATATGCATGGAGAGAAGCTCAAGTATGGTTGCATCTGCTCCATTCGGTAGCTCTTTTATGAAGATATGAGCCATTTTTATTGACTTATGCAAGAATGGACCTGCACTACCATTAGACAGTCGCAGCTGTTCCGGGATATAGGGTTTCATCTTCTAGTTTTCTGCTACTCCATATGTTTCTACTCTTATGCTGCTTTCGGGCATGCCAATAATTCTATGTTATGTTCTACGTTGTACAGGTTCAACCATCTATTGGTCTGATTGAACCTGGAGAAACAGTGGAAGTTAATGTGCATCATGAAAACTACTACACTCAAGAAGAATTCGTCGATGGAGTTATGCAAAACGGGTGGTGCGAAGTGACCAGAGATAAAGAGGCCGTTCTGTTGATCAATGTGACAGGTAGCACCTCAACCGAAACCGTCACACACAGGATCAATGTCCGGCACTGTTGCGCAGCGAGTGCAGCACCCCCAACCGCAAACCTACTGCCCATCGCCACCCCACCCGGTGATTCTCCGCCAAGTGAAGATCCTACAGAACGTTCTTCCAGAAAGAGCCAGTCGAATCATTTGCATCGTTCAGACTTTGCGCTGTTCGGCAGCTCAGAGGTGCAAGACTTGTGCCGTATGCGGAACATGCATGAATAGGTCTATTTTCTCGTTTTTGCTGTTTGATTTTTTTTTTGAACGGGCTGTTTGATGTAGGAGTTTTGTATAGGGGGTGAAGTGAAGTAATAGTTTTCTTACCTAAAGTCAGGGGGAAGCTGCCCCACTGTTAACGCTGTACATATGCAGGTTCTCGCCATTCTTCATGTAACTGGGAAAAGAAATGCATATAGTTACAGGAGATATTCTGTAGTTAGGTTTTTTACATGTATTTAGTGGAGTACGTGTGGTGTGGAAGAACTATCTTACATAAAAGAGTAGCAAAGGGAGTTGGTGTGAGCTGTGACTAATCTCTGTACATTTTACTTCAACGGATAACTATGCAATTCCCATAGCTGCAGCAAATTGTACATGCTGCTGTGCTCCTTTCTCCTTATTAACTGAACTGCAATTTATGTCAAAGACACATAGACAGGCACTGTCCTTTTTCGTTCCAGAAATCAAGTAGCAGCTCGACAAATAAGGGCCTCCGTCCTAGGCTTGCTGTGAACTTGATAGCCCCACTTAAAATGTCTATAGTTGTCTGTTGAGATGTTTGGATTTAGGTGATACTTTGATTTCCAGAAATGATATATATGCTTTATTCCTACTGCACACACGCACAGACAATTTTTTTTACAGTTCTATGACAACTGCTTTTCTCAAATCTCTAGAATATATTGCCACGGAATGCATCATGATTCTCCTGAATGCTTGGTAGCCACTTCACCTCTCAACATCTTTTCCAGGTAACACAGCTCAGCTCTCCCTCTGAAGTCTGAAGTGTGACCTGCAAGTCGCTTCAGAGATATATGGTCACAACTCCTGGACCCCTGCGTCCACCAACTGAATTAGAAGTTGTGGCTGAGAGTGAGCGAAGTGCAAGAAAAACCTACTTCGCGAACCCTATTGAATGAATGATGGGTTATTGTTCAGCAGCTTTGACATTTGGACCTGAAAATTTGGCTTCAAGAATTGGAGAGGGGGCGCCGCACGAGCAGTTAGGCTAGGTCAAATCTGGTCCTACTGCACACAGCAAAGAGACAGTTCAGTTCAACGGAACCGCTTCCTTTCTCCAACACTTCCAATTTTTTGCCACGGCATGCATCATCATCCCCCAACAAAATGCTTGGTAAACACTTCACCACCTCTGAACATTTTTCAGGTAACACAGGCTACAAAGCTCAGCTCTCCTTCTGAAGTGTGACCTGCAAGTCGTTTCAGAGATACATGGTCACAGCTCCCAGACCCCTGCGTCCACCAACTTGAATAAAAGTTGTGGTTGAGAGTGAGCGAAGTGCAAGAAAAACCTGCTTCTCAAACCATGAAATGAATGAATTATGGGTCGTACTCACGCAACCAAATTGTTCAACTGTTCAGTAGCTTTGACATCTGGGCATAAATTCGGCTTGAAGAATTGGAGAGAGGCGCCGCAGGAGCAGTTAGGCCAGGTCAAATCTGGTGGACTGTCTAGGGTCAGCGATGTTAGTGAGGATTTGGTCATAATTTGGTGCCTGTTAGGCTGTTAGTTTAGTTGCGTCCTGAGGATAAAGAGCAGTGGTTTGGCTAACCTCACTGAACTCACTCCAATGATCAAGCGTTTATGTTGTGGATGACCCACTACTACTGCTGCTGAAAGCTTTTGGTGTTAAAGGCAGCAATCACTAGTTTGAGTTGGGAAGGTGATCACCTGAGATGAGACGCTGCTACCAACTTGGAAAGGCAGACTTGTGGAAGCCCTCCCAACTCATCATGCGTATACGTGTGCGTTTTGCTACTGAAGTGTATACACTGTGGCACCACCACATCTAAATGCGCTCCAGTACGCTTCAGCAAGACTGTTGTGATAGTCCTCTCGAAGAACGTACTACCCTCGATCAGAGGAAATTCAGGATAGTAGGATTTTGTGATGGCACACGCATATGCGCTTCTGCCATGATCGCGGCCGGGGGAAAGCTCGTTGCATCATTGGTGCTGGCAACGTGCAATGGACGGACGAATCTTTCACGATCGAGACTCGGGGCCCCGGCCGGCGCAATCGAGCTAGCGACGCGCGCGCCACCGCCGAATCTTCACCGGCGAGAGAAAGCCGAGATGCCGCCCGCCGGAATCTGCCAACAGCCGGCATGCCTGGTGCCCAGCGCGTCAGCCGTTGTTTTACGCTTTTCACTCGGTATATTTGTCTCATCATCAGGTGTTACCATCTTCTGAATAGAAAAAAAGCGGGCGTGCAGGCTGCAGCTAGATGGCATGTCAATGTTCTTGCTCCCATCTCGCACTCAATCGCTCTCACTTCCCGTTTCAGTTACAGGTGAAACGATTATATTTGCTCTAACACGCGCAGATATGCGACGGAGTTGGTTCGTCTTATAGGCAAGCATAGCGTAACCACACTGCAACATGCCTTTGCTCGTAGCTCGTAGCCAATGGAAACAGACAGAGACGTTTTGAATTTTTTGCTCTTTTGGAGGACTGCAGATATTTGCAGTGTATCGCTATTTAAAACATTGGAAACTCAGCATACAGCGATACAGAGGTCTCGACGGGTTGCTGCAGCTTTGATGCTCAGATGATGCTTTGCGCTAGGCACACGTTTCCTTGTTTCGTCAAAATGGATTGCTTACCTTTCAGAGCGCGGTTGAGACCAGCTCTATTGCCACGATAAAGGTTATGTAAATCGACCTGCACTGAATCTAGCGCCACAAGCTTCACTTCCTCATCTTGGCTCAACTGAGCCACACACTCGCCACTACTATACTACTCGTCTTCTTCATTCACACCTGCACACGTATAGACCAATCTGCGTCCATCCTCCAAGCGCCAAGCTTAGGTCAGGCCACTGTGTACTTAGTTGGATAGTTACATGTAACTATCATATTTTGTGGGAAATGTTTTGCTTCCTTCCCACTAAAAGTAAAGAACTCCCTCGCTTTCCCCATCCTTGAAGAAACAAATTCAGTGCTCTGGACGCCTGCTGGCTGCTACCCGTGTCACCTTTCTAGAGAGATCATGCTTCCACTGGCAGAAACACAGTGTGTATCTTCTTCTCTGCTTCACCAACCACTGGGACACCTCTCCCCTGCTTTTGCAAAAGCAACCACTAAAATGGGGAATCATGCATTTTATGGTCATAATTAATTATCGTTCCCCTCCTCCTCCCAGGCGCCGCCGGGGGGGGGGGGGGACCCAGATCCCGCCGCCATCTAGCCCCCTCTCGATCCCCTCTCCTCCCCTCGCCGCCGCCACGGGGCGTTGCCGGCGGCGGCGGGGACGCCTCCTCCCCGTGCGAGCCCCTGCGCTGTACGGGCGCGGTGCCGGGCCGGGCACCCCGGTGTCTCAGCTATCCTCGTGGCGACGCGAGGAGATGCTGCGGTGCGATGGGCGGCGCCCCTTCGTCGTCCGCGGCGGAGGTCGGATCCCAGGGTGGCGGCCCTGGACATGGTGGCGGCGGCGCGCCTCCTAGCGAGGCTGGTCGCCCTCCTCGACCATGTCGTCAAGCTCTTTGCAGGAGGTGAAGACATGGGCGGCGCTGGACTTGGTGGATCGGATCCCGGTCTTGCGCAAAGATCAGCCTCCGGAGGAAACCCTAGATCTTTGGATCAATCGATGGTGGCGTTCAGCGTCATTTCCTCCTTGGAGGCATCGGTTTGGAGCTTCTTTGTGGTGATCGATTCCTGTCTACTAGTCCGGGCAACTCCGGGGGAAACCCTAAATCTGGGCCTCCCGGATTGGATGACGGTGGCGTTCAGCGTCGCTCTCCTACTTGTGGGCGTCGTTTTTTGAGTTGATACTGGTTGGAGGATCCCTGAGGCGGTGCGGTGTTCTTCTACTTCGTCGACAACACTGGGTCTCAGCAGCGTGGCACAGCGGGGTCTTGGTGTCGGACGAATGTTGATGGATTCGCGCAGGGCGGAGGCGCTGTCTGGCGTCATGGTGGCGTCGATGGGAGGTCTGTCAAGATCATTGCGGAGATCTATGCTTTGAAGAAGATGCGTGGAAGACGGTGGCGGCGACTCCTGTAGCGTGTACATAGGTGCACACTGTCTGTGGTGCCGAATTGAATGATGTGCGTAGGTGTGCGGTTAGGGCATAGGTTCTAACCATGGCCATCCCCTTCATTTCTGTTGGTATTGCGATTTGTCGCAAAGCAGGTGGCTTCAGGCTGATCGATGTGTAATCTTGTAAGGCTCTTGCGATTGTTTTATTGAAATAAAAAGGCGGATGGAGAGGCCGGGATACCCCATTTCTAAAAAAAAAAAACCACTAAAATGGGAACCCCATAACATAGCCAGATGATGATGATGATGATCGACTCAGCATATTCAGCAAAACATTCAGAGCAAACCAAAATGCACACAGAAAGACGGTGGTATATCGATCTCTCTCATCTCTAGTATAACGTGGAGCAGTATACACACATCTAATCATCATCATTAAAAAAAAAGGAGAGACCAAGCAAGATATCACGAGACCCTAACCTACATATCACGCGCCTCAACACACCAATCGTGGACGGACCTGATCAGCTAGCAAGAAAGGAGAATCACATGGAGAGCGGCAAGCCGTTCGAGGCGCCGCCGTTGTAGGCCTTGTCCTCCGTCTTCCTCCTCTTGAGGACGATGCTCCAGGTGATGGCCTCCAGGGCCACCGCCACGCCGCCCAGGATGCTGATCGCGATGATGTACCCCGTCTTCCACTTCTGCTCCACGCCCAGGATGGTCATGCCCTTGAAGATGTTAACGATGCCCAGGATGATGATGGTGTAGCCCACCGAGTGGTGGTACGCGTTCCAGTATGGGCGGAACTTGTGGTCCGGCTTGGGCCTCACGAAGAGTGCAAAGATCTGATCAACACAAGCAACATCAGTAAGTTCGCTAGGCAACTGATGCTCACGATTATGATGCATGAATTTGCTGATAAAGATCAGAAATTGAGAATGTGGAGAAGATGATACCTGAAGAGTACCGAGAGCAAATACTGTGATGCCGATGTTCCTGTGAAGCGAGTAGGTGATCCCCTTGGACAAATTGCCAAGATGGATACCAGTAGCCCAGCCAGATACTCCCACACCATAACCAATAAGCTGGCAAGCAACATGGAGGTAAAACCACGCAGGGTCGGCTGATTTGAATGTCTTGAGGTATCTAGCAACTATGCCTCCCATGGGCAGAAGGATCCCCCAACTCACAGCATTCAGAATTCCATGTGTCTGCAAGAGAAAACAAAAGGGAGCAGGGTAAGCATGAGGATGCTTTGATAAAATTACGGCAACATGATAAACTCTGTTTATATTGTACTCCTATACCAATATGAACTTTACTGAATTTCCTGTTTTTTAAGGAAGTATTGATTTCTCTATTAGTACAACATAGATCCATGTAGAGAATTTATATAATGCCACGAATAAACATGCAGATATACCTATCCACAATTAGACTGACCGATGCTTAAAGTCAGGAAGAAATCTAGCGAGGCAGAAAGATTCAGCCCCAATATATAAAATGCCAAAGTGCACAGAACAGAAGAACCCATGTGAGACACAGAGTCAACATAACAGCTTAAGTCAGTTCTAATCTATGTCAACTCAGAGCAACCAAGACATACAAGTTAACTGGGCATAGGCATGTGACTTCGTGGAATTTCCACATGACAACATGCACAACATTTTTATGCGGTGTCCGTTACAAGCATACAAAATTGATGGTATTTCCATGTTCTTGACAAGCATAGACAATTAGACAGAAACTTATTCATGTGTTTTTACTCCTCTTTACTCATTGCAGTAACGTTTCAGCAGCTACAGTTATTCACTCGTAGAAATTGAATTTAATATAAAAACTAAAAACTTCAGTTAATAGGTGGAAATTCTCCCTGTAATTTTGGAAGCAATTGAGGAATAGCTAGATTTTAACTCCCTACTATAAATTTGATCAAAATTAGGTTCTTGTGTAGATAGTGCCTTTTTTTCTCTCCTACGATTTGAGTTTGGGTGCGATTGCAAACGGACTCAAGGGGAGAAGCATAAGAATTTTTCAAGAAAAGAAACGAAGAACTTGAACAGGAACAGATAACAGCCTACCCAGATCTTAAAGCTTCAAGTAGTAGAGTGCTCACATTTTTCTTCCTGAGGGCGCTGCCGCCTCCGCTGGCGGCGGTGCTTTGCCCCGTGACGAGGTTGAGCTTCCCCGTGGCGGCCTTGTTGGCGGTCGATAAGGCGTGTATACTGATTCTCCCGCTGGAGAACGGCCCCACCTGCCAGACCTGGTTCACCTCCCCGGTGCCGTTGCTGAGCTCCAGCTTCCCGAACATCTGCACGCGGCCGTCGGAGCCGACCTCGGCGGCGAGGTCGGACGTCTTGTAGGCGATGGGCCCAGGTGAGCCGACCGCGTACCCGGTGATGTCGTACGTCTGGACGCCGTACGCGCCGCCGGCCGTCGGCGCGGCGATGAGCGCCTGCGTGCCGGTCATGCCGCCGCCGGAGGGGTTGAGCCCCCAGGCCACCCACCCGCCGGTCGAGGGCGGCGCCGCCACGAAGGCCACGGAGAGGGAGGCGGACGCCGGGTCGTAGGTCCAGTGCACGGACGCGCCCAGGGCGGGCAGGTCGCTGCACGCCGCGTAGACGCGGTTCTTGGTGAACTTCTCCGTCGCGCACGCCCCCGCCACGCCCGCCGGCGCAGCGACCACCGCCGCGGCCACCAGTAGGAAAGCGAGGACCCGTACCACGGACATGGTTGTTGCCGCTGTCCTCGGGGAATCTGTGGGCTGGAGGAGGAGTTAATGGGGGTTCCGGCGGACGGACGGGTGGTGTGGGGAGGAAAGGCCCTCGCTTTCGGGTTGAGAGCTGGATGGAAGCTGTGGGGAAACAGGGGCGGAGGTGGCGCGGTTAATAAGGAGGACGGGGCGGTGGACTTCGGACGGGAGGGTGGACACGTGGGGACGTATGATTGGGTTCGGGTTGACGCGGTCTGAGGCTTTCGGGAAAGGTTTGATCGCGTTCCATTTTTACGTCAGTTTCTTACCAAATATATGAGGAGACTTGCCGAGTATACTGCCGGCAACGTAACGTACGGGAAAAGTTGATCTTCTTACAAGGAAATCTTTTCGATGATGTATACCCCTACTTGGATTGGTGCATACCTGCCAAAACTTGACAAGATTAGAAATAGTATGCACGATGCAATCGGGGGAGAGTGATCTTTTTAGTTTCTATACGGTCTCCGGTAATAAGCAAGAGAAGATCTGGCAATAAGCACAAAGATATCACAGAATTTGCCTAAATTTAAAGCCCTGGTCAATGTGTAGGTAAGGAAACAGGCATACAACATCCTCTACATCTCTCTCTGCCGAAGAAGATGGAGCTGATACTGCAAAACCGTAGATATTCATTATAGGTCATTTAAGGAAAGTTAAAACTATAAAGTAAAGGACTTACAAGAGCATCTCATTGCGAAATAGGACAATTGTCCAAAAATTCCCTTGAAAACATGCCCTCTTGCTCATTTTCCAAATTGCCCAGAAAAATATTAGAATGCCAACAACAAACAATATCCTCTAGAAACAAGACAAACTAGCCACAAGTCGAACACATTGTGTAAGATTAAAACGTACCATGAGATTAACCAAGAGAACACATTTGCCATGTGAACCTTCCACAGAATCTTAGGGTCCGTTTGGTTTAGCTTTTGGAACCTGCTTCTCCTGTTACAAAGGTGAAAGCTAACCAAACAAATAATTTTTGCCACGGATTCCTCCAACGCAGCTGCTTCCTGGTACAAGTTGGACCCTCAACTAGACAGGAGTGCTAGGCATCGGTTCCCTAATTTCTGGGCGAATATCGGATATCCTCCCGTTGGTCGATCACGATCTGATGTTCAGAATCACCTGCAATGGTAATTTTACATGTTGACCCCGGGCCTTAGCAAAAACAACATGTAGTCCTAAGGTTCTTTGCTGGAATCGGAAGGGTATTTTATTTAGCCTCGACCTTCCCGCCATTTACAACAAAAATGCAACCCTAGGGGAAAACTGAGTCATCCGATTATTGAAACAAAATCTTCCTACCAAAAAAACAAATATTACAAAAAATCATCCCAACAACTTTTAGAAAAGGTAATGCTATAAAAATTGGTTAAACAACAATTTTGGTAGATTGGTTGCAACAAAAGTCACGGGTATTTACAACATAAATATGTGTTAGCACCAGATAAAAGAGTGGTTAAACACCATTTTTTTATGCAGATTCATTTGCAACAAAAATCACCAACTATTTCAACAACAATTACCAATTATTACAACCAAAAATAAATCCATTACTGACAAGGGTATAGTTAATAGAGCCCGTTAGTTGAGTACCCCTGAGGCCCGTTAAGCTAGGCCCAATTGTAATGATAGTCGAATACGAGTCTTTACCGTATGTCGATATTGTAATCTGTATCGTACCCTACCCGATCCTCGAGACCTGGCCACCTATATATAGGGGCCAGGAGGGGACGGTGTAGGGCAGATTGAAAGCAAGCCAGGTTGAACACCCAAGTTTACTTTTGACACACACCTATTTCGACTAACTTTACCTTCGAGTTCATCCGACGCCCTGTCTCCCCGATCCTAAGTCCTTCATCTAGGACATTTGTCGAGTTAACCCCTCGTCAATTACTTTTGGCCCAATAATTAACAACTTAATCCTAGAAAAAATGTTGGATTGTCGTAAATAGGCACATCCTCTACATCTCTCTCTGTCGAAAAATATGGAGTTGGAATGTCTTATTTCCACCTTTTTAAGGGATTTTCCTTGATTTCGTTAACCAAACCATCGATATTCATCATCGGTTATTTTAAGAAAGTAAAAACTCTAAAAGTAAAGGCATTACAAGGGAGCATCTCAAATAAAGGTTGCGGAATAAGACAATTGTCCAAAAACATCCCTTGCAAGCATGCCCTCTTGCTCATTTTCCAAATTGCCCAGAAAATTATTACAATGCCAACAACAAACAATATCCTCTAGAAACAAGAGAAACTAGCCACAAATCAAACACATTGTGTGAGATTAAAACGTACCTTAAGATTAACCAAGAGAAAACATTCGCCATGTGAGTGATTTTCACCTTCCACAGAATCTTATTTATTGCACTGCATATGTAGGTGAAGCTGGGCATAGAAGGTTTTCATCGAGAAACCCTCAACTAGATGGGTGGTGCTAGGCAACGATCGCCTGATTTCTGGGCGATTATCGGATGTCCTCCCGTTGTTTGATCGTGTTCCAACATTCAGAATCACCCGCAACATAAATTTTTACGTGTTGACCCCGGGTCTTAGCAAAATCAACCTGAAATCCTAAGGTTCTCCAGGAAACCGGAAGGGAATTTAATTTAGCCTCGACCTTCCCGACATTTACAACAAAAATGCAACCCCAAGACAGAACTGGGTCATTCGAGTATTGCACAAAATCTCTCTAAAAAATACTATTACAACAAATCGTCACAACAATTTTTAGGAAAGGTAATGCTATAAAAATGGCTAAACAGCAATTTGTGTAGATTGGTTGCAACAAAAGTGACAAGTATTTACAACATAAATATTTGTTTGCACCAAATAAAAGAGTGGTCAATCACCATTTTTATACAAATTCATTTGCAACAAAAATCACCAACTATTTCAATAACAATTACAGCTATTACAACAGCAAAATAAATCAATGGTTATTAGCCCAATAATTAACAACGTAATCCTAGGAAAAATGTTGGATTGTTGTAAATAGGCGCATCCTTGACATCTCTCTCTGCCAAAAAGATGGAGTTGGAATGTCGTATTTTTACTTTTTTAAGGATTTTACCTTGATTTAATTAACAAAACAATCGATATTCATTATAGGTTATTTTAAGAAAGCAAAATCTATAAAAGTAAAGGCATTACAAGGAGCATCTCCAACAAATAATGTGAAATAAGCCAGTTGTAGAAAAATAAAGAAATTTTCTTCATCCATCAAAGAATTCCAAGAATAAGGCTATCCATTATTTCTTACTAGCTTGTGTAAGAGTTTGGTTTTGTAAGTATTTAGCAAGGTCACCTTTTCCAAACAAGCAGCAGCTCCAATATTTAAGTTCTTGGTCAATGATATGTCTCCAACGTATCTATAATTTTTTATGCTCCATGCTTGTTTTTACACCATTTGCCTATTGTTTCGTTACACTTTGTGGCACTTTTATGCATTTTCTGGAACTAACCTATTAACGAGTTGCCACAGTGCCAGTTTCCTGTTTTCTGCTGTTTTTGTGTTTCAGAAGTGATACACAGGAAATATTCTCGGAATTGGACGAAACAAGTTCCTGAAGTCTTATTTTACCCGGAAGCTTCCAGAGATCCGAAGGAGAGTAGGAGGGGGGCCACCAGGGCCCCACACGCAGGGGTGGCGCGGCCAGGCCCCTGGCCGCGCGAGCCCCGCGTGAGGGCACCTAGCTCCTCCTCTGACATCGCCCATTCGCCTATAAAGACCCCCCGACGGAAAAAACCTAAGGACCCGATCACTTTTCCAGAATACATCGCGATCCGCCGCCGCCGTCGACCCGAAGATCGGGAGGGTCCAGAAGCTCTTCCCGGCACCCTGCCGGAGAGGGGAATCGCCACCGGAGGTCTTCTTCATCGCCATGCTTGCCTCCGGAGCGATGAGTGAGTAGTCTACCTTGGACTATGGGTCTATAGCAGTAGCTAAATGGTTGTCTTCTCCACCATGTGCTTGATGTTTAGATCTCATGAGCTGCCCTACATGATTGAGATCACCGTTATGTAATTCTACATGTTTGGTTTGTTGGGATCCGATGAATATTGGTGTTTATGATTGAGTTGCTGTACTGAATATTATCTTATGTTATCTCTATGTTGTTTATGATGTTGCATGCTCTCCGTTGTTAGTAGCTATCTTGGCCGAGTAGTTGCTAGTGACTCCAAGAGGAGGTATTTATGCTCGATAGTGGGTTCATGCCTCTATTTAACCTGGGGGAGTGACAGAAACCTCTAAGGTTGTAGATGTGCTGTTGCTACTAGGGAGAAAACAACATTCATATGCTCAAGGGCGTATGCTTTGTTTACATTACACACTTTGCTTAATGCAATTATCTGTTGTTCGCAACTTAATACTCATGGGGTGTTCGGATTGATATCCCCGGGAGTGGATTATTAGTCATAGATGCAGTTGGATGGCGGTCTATGTATTTTGTTGTAATGCCCAGAGTAAATCTCATAGTGATCTTCTTGACATATCACATTTATCTTTATTCTATCAATTGCCCAACTGTAATTTGTTTACCCAGCATGTGTTATTTATCTATGGAGAGACACCACTAGTGAACTGTGGATCCCGGTCCTATTTCCATCATATTCCTATCACCTGTTTACTTTACTCGCACTGTTTACTTTACTCGCACTATTTACTTTACTCGCACTATTTACTTTACTCGCATACTCTACTGTTTTCCACTCGATACGCTCATAACCTTTGTTTCAATCAAACCGGTGAGATTGACAACCTCAACGCAAGTTGGGAGCAAAGTACTTGGTTGTGTTGTGTGCAGGTTCCGCCTTGCAGCTAGCAAGCAGAGCTTGGACGAGGCGTCATACATAAATTGTCCGAAGCTGTCGCAAACTAGCAAGCATCACCTTCAGTCGTCGCTGTCTGCTTTTCTCCTGAACGATATTAAACCTTGGTTTCTTAACTGAGGGAAAACTAGCTGCTATACTCATCATACCTTCCTCTTGGGGTTCCCAACGGGCTGGTCATTCACCACGCACAAGGACTAACTGCTATACGCCAGCAGTCAACATATCAATGGAATCAACGAAGACATGTAGAGGACAAGGCCATTTTTGGTCTTGCCTGTACAAGTATCATCATGATGTTATTGTCATTTGCCCTACAAACCAGAAAACTTCACTTCTACGAAAGTTGATTTATAAACTCAGTAATCATTCAGATAGACAGAGAATGAATCTAGTTTCGTAACAATTTTCACCCCTTCCATGAATGAAGAAAATGGTAGCACCCGCATATTGCAAGACGGAAATACCATCATCAATCAAGTTTGAAGCTAAGGAGTGAAAACACCCTTATGTAGAGCAAGATGAACGGAAGTGGTGTTTTGGGTCCTGGGAGCATATGCTCCCTTTATTTTAAATGAAGTCTTTGACATGTTTTGAAATTTCAAAAATTTCCAATGAGAAAATTCCCGCGTACATCTTCACATGTTACATCCACAAAGTTTTGTCCTGTGTAAAAAAGTGAAAATTCATGTGGAAAACAAGACTTTTTATGATATATTTTTTGTATATTTTATATATCGACCACAAAAATTATGGTTTTATCGCGAAACTTTATAAACGCACATAGATTATAGAGATGTACATGGTGATTTTTGACACTTTGAATTATAGTTTTTATGAAGGGAGCATATGCACCCTAGGCCGAATTAAATTTCCAAAGATGGCCTAGCTAGATAAGCAAATGCATCAACAACAACATTGAATGGTAATCAGTAAGGAGGAAAGTGAGAACACTTGCCTCACATACCAGTGAATAGTGAAACAGGGTCTTAACTCAATATTTTATCGTGATACATAGCTTACCATCAACCGTATCACATATATTGCCAACTAAATTTTCAACAATAATAGTACGGACACTATAGTATTAACACCTTTAGTAATCATCTTAAAACTAGCATTCGAAATCCCTCACACACAAAAAACTAGCATTCAAAAAAAATATAGGCATAAACGGTTTTATAGTATCAGCTCCAAGGTTTTCCAGAACTACGGCAATAGATCATACATAGTTCAAGCGTTTTACATCTAGTTTGGTTTTCTAAGCATTTTACGTCATCAAAAAAATCCTTCACAGAAACCTTGATTATATCCTAGAAATTATGGTAGAGCTCTATGGGGAAATCATCACAGCGGAGCTTAAATTATATGCGCAATATAAAAGAAATCTTAAAATCAGAATTCATGCATAAAACATATCATTTACTCTACACTCATTGACATCAATGACATGATCAAACTGAGAGTTTGCCGTAAGAGAATCCAATCAAGGATGACGAAAAGCTCTTTGTAAAACCAACAATATGTCTCATGCATGAGGTTAATTATCTTGTCCCTCAATCAAATTGTCTCCATTTCTTGCAGACGTGATCAGGTTCCGTACGGCCCATTAGAACATTTAGCTTTACTCATGAAATACTCAGATCTAGAGAACCTGAAATCTATCTATCGTTAGCATTTTGCATCCCTAGCTTCAATCCCTATTTCTTTCGCAATGTTTCCCAGGTCATCTTCCTCTCACCAGTCGTGTGGAGTGGCTAGATAGGCTTGCAGAGGCTGAAGCTTATCAGATGGATGGCGTATCCGCGCGTGCATGCAATTACATGGCGTTGCGAATGCTGTCGCAAGCACACCACCGTTGGGTCCACGACGGCACGTAGCCATCCAGCGCATCATTCCATCCCACCAGCAACGCTAGGCTACACATCACGGATGACATGAGCGGATGAGCCTGCTCAGCTTATCTCCCATATAGACATACGACAATTGGCAGTGGCCGGAGCTTACCCCCACGACGCGATCGACGCCGTGACGGTACCAAATAATCTTTGACAAGGGCATCTTCAGCGAGCCGATCTAAACGACCACGCTGTACGGATAAGAAAATGAAGAAAACGTATCTCAACGGGCCGACCCAAACGGACAGGCGCGGTCCGGTCGACCCATTCCCGGCCCAAATGTGGAAGCGAAATGGGTCAGCGTGGCCTGTCCGCGCACTAGTAGAAAACGGGCCTTTGGCCAGGACCCTTTAGTCCCGGCCTCCATCTGGGCCGGGACTAAAGGCCCGGCCACGTCGCCCGAAATTCGCCACCCGCCCGGGAGGCTTTAGTCCCGGCCCGTAACGACCCTTTAGTCCCGGTTTGAGACACAAACCGGGACTAAAGGGCTTTGCGCGGAGCGGCCCGCGTGTGCGCACCCTTTAGTCCCGGTTTGTGTCTCAAACCGGGACTAAAGTATTCTGCCTATATATATGGCTGCAGCAGCCCCTCTCTCCCCTCTTGCATTTTTTTGGATGAAAGTGTGTGAGTGTGTGCTAGCTCTCCTTTTTGCTTGGATGCACTAGAGGTGTTTGTTGAAATGTTTGTTAGAGCGATGCCGCTTCAGTTCACCGAACACAACTACGATATGAGGTGCCCGAGCCACGCTTAAGCCTCTTCCTCTTTATTTCCACTTATTCTAAAAGGTTAGCAACTATATTTCCTCGTTTAGACCGTGCGGTACTAATTTTTAGGATCGTGATTGTGTGTGATTGTGTTTGATATACTGTTGCATGACGCAGATGAGCCATCCATGGATGTACGGTGATCGACGCACCGCCGCTTACAGAGAAGGCGTGCATTCTTTTCGAGATGCGGCCGATGCGAACAAGCATGGTTGTGGCTATATGTTTTGTCCATGTGTTGAATGTCGGAATGAGAAGGACTACACTTCCTCAAGAGTCATTCAGAGCCACCTGCTTCGGTCCAGTTTTATGTCGGGCTATAATGTTTGGACCAAGCACGGAGAAAGAGGGGTTATGATGGAAGACGACGATGAAGAAGAAGAGAACGATGATGACAACTACCGATCTATGTTCCCTGAGTATGCTGATACCGCAATGGAAGACAATGAAGAAGAAGATCAGGGTGCAGAACGGGAACCAGATGAGCCCGCTGATGATCTTGGCCGGGTCATTTCTGAAGCACGGCGAGGCTGCGACACAGAAAAGGAGAGGTTGCAGTTCGAGCAGATGTTACAGGACCACAACAAATTGTTGTACCCAACTTGTGAAGATGGCCAGAAGAAGCTGGGTAGCACACTGGAATTGCTGAAGTGGAAGGCAGAGACCGGTGTGACTGACTCGTCATTCGAAAAGTTGCTGATACTGATGAAGAAGATGCTTCCAAGAAAGAACGAATTGCCCGCCAGCACGTACGAAGCAAAGAAGCTTGTCTGCCCTCTAGGATTAGACGTGCAGAAGATACATGCATGCCCTAATGACTGCATCCTCTACCGCGGTGAGAAGTATGAGAATATGGATAAATGCCCGGTATGCACTGCATTGCGGTATAAGATCAGAAAAGATGACCCTGGTGAGATTGAGGGCGAGCCACCCAGGAAGAGGGTTCCTGCCAAGGTGATATGGTATGCTCCTATAATACCACGGTTGAAACGTCTGTTCAGAAATAAAGATCATGCGAAGTTGTTGCGATGGCACATGGAAGATCGTATGAAAGACGATAAGTTGAGGCACCCCGCCGATGGTCGGCAGTGGAGAAAAATCGAGAGAGAGTTCCCGAGATTTGCAGGTGACGCAAGGAACTTATGGTTTGGTCTGAGTACAGATGGCATGAATCCTTTTGGGGAGCAGAGTTGCAGTCACAGCACCTGGCCCGTTACTCTATGTATCTACAACCTTCCTCCTTGGTTGTGCATGAAGCGGAAGTTCATTATGATGCCAGTGCTTATCCAAGGTCCAAAGCAACCCGGCAACGACATTGATGTGTACCTAAGGCCATTAGTTGACGAACTTTTACAGCTGTGGGCCGAACCAGGTGTACGTGTGTGGGACGAGCACAAACAAGAGGAATTTGACCTTCGAGCCTTGCTTTTCGTAACCATCAATGATTGGCCTGCTCTTAGTAACATTTCAGGACAGTCAAACAAGGGATACAATGCATGCACGCACTGTTTAGATCAGACAGAAAGTATATATCTGGACAAATGTAGGAAGAATGTGTACCCGTTCAATCGTCGTTTTCTTCCGCCCAAGCATCCCTTAAAGAAAAAAGGCAAGCATTTCAATGGCAAGGCAGAACCCCGGGGGAAGCCTGTCATCCGTACTGGTGCTGAAGTATTTGATATGGTCAAAGATTTAAAAGTAATCTTTGGAAAGGGTCCTGGCAGCCAACCTGTTCCTAACGGCCCTGATAAGCGCGTACCCATGTGGAAGAAGAAATCTATATTTTGGGAGCTACCCTATTGGGAAGTCCATGAGGTCCGCTCCGCAATCGACGTGATGCACCTAACGAAGAATCTCTGCGTGAATATTCTAGGCTTCCTGGGCTTGTATGGGAAGTCAAAAGATACACCGGAAGCACGGGAGGACCAGGAACGTCATAAAGGAAGAGATGGCATGCATCCAGGGCAGTTTCAAGGGCGTGCCAGCTACGCTCTTACTAAGGAAGAGAAGGAAATCTTCTTTGAAGTCCTTTTCAGTATCAAGGTCCCGACTGGCTTCTCGTCGAATATAAAGGGAATCGTAAATATGAAAGACAAAAAATTCCAAAACCTAAAGTCTCATGACTGCCACGTGCTTATGACGCAATTGCTTCCGGTTGCATTGAGGGGAATTCTACCGGAAAATGTTCGCCTGGCAATTGTGAAGGTATGTGCATTCCTCAATGCAATTTCTCAGAAGGTAATCGATCGAGAAAGTCTATCAGGGTTACAGATTGATGTGGTCCAATGTCTGGTCAGCTTTGAGTTGTTGTTCCCGCCATCCTTCTTCAATATAATGACACACCTCCTAGTTCACCTAGTCGAAGAGATTAGAATTCTCGGTCCTGTATTTCTACACAATATGTTCCCCTTCGAGAGGTTCATGGGAGTCTTAAAGAAATATGTTCGTAACCGTGCTAGGCCAGAAGGAAGCATCTCCAAGGGCTATGGAACAGAGGAGGTCATTGAGTTTTGTGTGGACTTTCTTCCTGACCTTAAGCCGATTGGTGTTCCTGAATCTCGGTATGAGGGTAGGCTGACAGGAAAAGGCACACTAGGAAGGAAAGCAAAAGTATGTATGGACGGGCATTCTTTCTCTCAAGCACACTACACAGTTCTACACAATTCCACCGTGGTGGCTCCGTATATCGTGAGACACAAGAATATTCTACGCTCCGAAAACCCGGGGAAGACTGACTCTTGGATTAAAGGGGAACACGAGAAGACTTTCGGCAGTTGGTTGCAGACACATCTCATGAATGATGACACCGTTGGAGATCAGCTGTACTGTTTGGCCAGGCCACCATCTTCTACTATATGTACTTTCCAAGGGTACGAGATAAATGGGAATACATTTTACACGGTTGCCCAAGATAAAAAGAGCACCAACCAAAACAGTGGTGTCCGCTTTGATGCAACAGACGAGAATGGGCACTGTTTGGAAACATATTACGGGTACATAGAGGAGATATGGGAACTTGACTATGGACCTACTTTTAAGATCCCTTTGTTTCGGTGCAAATGGGTGAAGCTGACAGGAGGCGGGGTAGTTGTAGACCAAAAGTACGGTATGACAACAGTGGATCTCAACAATCTTGCGTACATGGATGAACCATTCGTCCTAGCCAACGATGTCGCTCAGGTTTTCTATGTGAAGGACATGTCTACAAAAACGAGAAAAAGAAATCAGCAAAAGAAGACATCGTCCGATGAGCCAAAGCGCCACATAGTTCTTTCAGGGAAAAGAAACATCGTGGGAGTAGATGACAAGACAGACATGTCAGTAGATTATAATAAGTTTCATGAAATTCCGCCCTTCAAAGTGAAAACTGACCCAAGCATCCTACTGAATGATGAAGATTCTCCATGGCTACGACCCAGAAGAAAACAGAAATAATAGATAGGAATGTTGGTGCAATAATGTAATAATGTATTAAACCTTTTATGTAATGCATGATGAAGATTCTCCATGGCTCTTTAGAAAAAAAGCCGGCTCACTAGTTCTTTTCCCGTTTTAATTGAAAATGGCAAACTAGTTAATACTTAGGATAGTTTAAATAATTAATTTTTAAAATAGAAAATAGTTTTGAATTATTTTTTCAATTTCAAACACTTTTCATTTTTATAGTTTTGTTAAATTCTCAAATATGCAAAAAGAATATTAATAAACATAGGTTTTAATTAAAAATGGCAAAATAGTTAATACTTAGGATAGTTAAAATAATTAATTTTTAAAATAGAAAATAGTTTTGAATTATCTATTCAATTTCAAACACTTTTTATTTTTATAGTTTTGTCAAATTCTCAAATATGCAAAAAGAATATTAATAAACATAGTTTTTAATTAAAAATGGCAAAATAGTTAATACTTAGGATAGTTAAAATAATTAATTTTTAAAATAGAAAATAGTTTTGAATTATCTATTCAATTTCAAACACTTTTCATTTTTATAGTTTTGTTAAATTCTCAAATATGCAAACAGATAACTATTTATAAAACAAATAAAAGAAAAAACAGAAAATAGGCCTTTAGTCCCGGTCCGTGCTACAGACCGGGACTAAAGGCCCTTATGCTGGAAACCCCCGCCCGAGGCCTTTAGTCCCGGCCTGAGCCACCGCCCGGGACTAAAGGTCCCGGGGTATAAAAGCTAGTCCTTCGTCCCCGGTCGGTTCCACCGACCGGGGACTTAGGATTTTCGCGCGCGAGGAGCAAGCAGAGACGCCGCCAGGCTGCCCGACGCCACCGCCGCCCAACGCCCGACGCCACCGCTGCCCGACGCACCGCCTCCGCTGACGTCCTCGAGCCTGACGCGCCGCCGCCGCCGAGGCCCCCGAGCCCGACGCCTACCGCCGCCCGACGCGCCCACCACGGCTCGAGCCCGAGGCGCCCACCGCCGCCGGACGCCTCCCACTGCCGCCGCCGACCGTCCCGAGGTGCCCGACGCCACCGGCCGCCCGACGCCACCGCCGCCCGACGCCTCCCGTCACCGCCGACCTGCAGGTATGTTAGGGTTAATTAGTTTTAGGTTAGGGTTAGTTTTAGGTTAGTGTTAGGGTTAGTTTTAGGGTTAGTGTTAGGGTTAGTTTTAGGGTTAGTTAGTTTAATTTAGTTGTTAGTTAGTTTTAGGGTTAGTTAGTTTAATTTAGTTAGAAAAAAAAGAATAGATTTGTTAGTTATTTGTTAGTAAATTTGTTAGTTAGTTTAATTTAGTATTTGTTAGTTAGTTTAATTTAGTATTTGTTAGCTAGCTATTTGTTTTTGTTAGTTAGTTTAATTTATTAGTATTTGTTAGTTATTTGTTAGTTAATTTGTTAGTATTTGTTAGTTAGTTTAATTTCCTATTTGTTAGCTATTAGAGTTAGATATTAGGGTTAGAATTAGTTAGTGTTAGGGTTAGATATTAGGGTTAGAATTATTTAGTTAGAATTTATTTGCAAATAGAAATAGAATTATTTAGTTAGAATTTATTTGCAAATAGAAATAGAATTATTTAGTTAGAATTTATTTGCAAATAGAAATAGAATTATTTAGTTAGAATTTATTTGCAAATAGAAATAGAATTATTTAGTTAGAATTTATTTGCAAATAGAAATAGAATTATTTAGTTAGAATTTATTTCGTTTTTTGCAGAACTATGGATCCACATAGCAGGAACCTCGAAGAGGAAGAACTTCTCGAAGATATAATCAAAGACGCCCCCGACGTTGAACCTGCTGAATCTCCGTCGTCATATCTAAACCCCTCCGGAGATGGAATGGAGGTTGATCGACCCGAAGATGAAGCCGATGGGGCCGGAGATAGCTCCAATGACGGAGAAGGTGATAGCTCCACTGATGGAGAAGCCGGTGGAGAAGCCGGTGGAGAAATAATAAAGTCCGGCGAGGTATACATATGAAGTTCGACAATCACTTGTAATATGTGAAAAATATTGGAGATAGCTCTATATTGTATACATATACATTCATTTGACGAATGTTTCTCCCTCTTAGGCCTCCACATCGAGCAAAGCTACGAAACGAGGCCCGACTAAAAAGTTGGACGCACGGACGCATTACACCTTTGAGGTGATATTGCCTACGGGCGAACCAAAGCTTCCTAAGAATGCTGCTGACACATTCAAGAAGCAATGCGGAGTTCTCGTTAGGGATCACGTCCCGATCAGCGTTCGAGAGTGGAACAAGCGCAAAGGGGCAGCCGATAGTGACTATGTCGCCGAAAGGTACAAAGATAATCTTTGGAATGATATCATGTCACATTTCAACCTGCCAGAATGTGAGAATCAAGACGCCGCAAATAAACTGAGGGCCAAAGTCAAGCAGTGGACTCTAAAGAAGATGGCCGAACTGTTCCGTAGCTGGAAGAAGAAGCTATGGAAAGACTATCTGAAGACAAAGAAAGTGCCAGTATTCGAGGGGTATCTAGCCAAGCAGGCGAATCACTGGAAGGCATTTCAGGAGTACAAGCAGTCAGAAGATGCCAAGGCATTATCAGAAAAGAACAAGAAAAATGCCGACAAGAAGAAATATCACCACACGCTGGGGCCAGGGGGCTATGAGACTGCCATCCCAAAGTGGGATAAGAAAGAGCAAGATCTGCTAGCTAAAGGCATCGTACCTGAACCCATCCGTGATGAGTGGGAAATGAGAGCAAGGAATTGGTTCCTTGCGCATGGTGGTTCGTACGACGAAGAAACAGGGGACCTCATCTGCAGTGGCGGTCTTAGGATACCCAGGGAGAATTGGAAAAAGATAGTGAAAGAAATTAAAGAGGGAAAAAGACAGTTCACTGCAGATAGAGAGAAAGATTTGCTCACACTGGTCCTCGGCAATGACGAACATGGAGGACGAACGCGAGGCTTCGGTCCTTCTTACCCGTGGTGGCTTGGGTTTGCCAGAGACCAAGACACTTACAGAAGCCGGGCGAGAGCAAAGAAGCGACAGCAGGATGAGGAGAATGACAAGTTCAACCAGTTGCTTGCCAGGCTTAACGAGCAACAGAAGCAGATTGACGAGCTTAGAGGAGTAGCGCGCCAGGAAGATCCTGGACTCGATATTATCGGCGCCCCATCTAAGCGGAAAAGCAGCGTGGCTGAATCTGAGGCCCCGCCCGACGATGCACGAAGAATGATAGAGGGCGGTCCCGGCTACCCCGTGGATGGAATCAAGGAGTCAACATCATGTGAACTCCATCAGAAATTCAAGAACATATCCATGAAGGTGGCCGTCGGACAAGCTTTACCTTCTGGCCCTGATGCACGCTGGCATGGCCGTGAGATTCCAGCTGGCTTTGCTAAAGTCGGGGTGGATGAAATCATGGCGGAGTTTCATGATATGGAGCTCGACATGGCTGGACCCGAAGATGAGAGGACACTCGGAGAAGTACTGGGTGGAGTCATCCTATGGGACAAGAACTACATCAAGCTTCCAGGCTCGGCCCCAAGGACAACACCGCCTCCGAGTCGTCGCAGGTCACCTACACCTCCATCACCTCCAAGCCCTCCACATGACGACGGCCACCACAACACGAGTCCATCTCGATCACCGCCGCCGGACTTGGGTCGGCCGTCTCCGCCGCCGCCCGCTAAGGATACTAAGCGGAAGCGTGCCAGCAAGAACGCTCCGTCCATGAGTTCTAAGCGACGGAGCTCCCCAAAGCGCAAACTGTCGTCCCTCCCAAAGGTACCTCATGCTAATCTTCCTATCAGACCTTATGATCGTACCGACGAGGAAAACGCCAGGATAGCAAAGGAACATTATGAGGCGCAGATGAAAAAGAAGGAACCCGAGCCCCGCCCGGAATACACCGAGAAGCAAATAGCATATGCAAAATACTTCATGACCCTTCCATCACAGTATGACTTACACCATAAGCCTGACGACTATACACGCACATTGCAGAAGGAAGGGCAAAAGAGCAAGTCGCGTGCAAGTGCAAGTGCAAGTGGGAGCAAATCAAGTTCAACTACAAGCAAAATAAGATCAGACGTTCCTCAGCTTGGACAACAGGCCAAACAGTCGATCCCACCCCTCAGGGTGTTACCCGAGAATGTTCCCTCTCTGGTGCAGGGGCAAGATTTGGGATTAGCAAAGAAGTGGGCGGATGAATGGGGTATCCCGGTTGAAGTCATTCTGGCTTCCCAAGACGACGTGGTACCCAAGGCTGTGGTAGCCCCTAAGCCACAGTTTGTCATGGGAGCGCCTTTGGTCAGCAAAGATAAGTTTGATGATCTCCCAACAAATATGCGTTACTTGCATACATGGTACTTAAGTGAATCAAAGAATGGGAGAACGATGATCGTGGCGCGTGTCCCACGGGAGTACTACGGCCGCCCCGAAGACATCCATATCGACTTTGATGAACTCTTCCAGATGTACAATGCCGACGCCCTCGACAAATCGCTTATGAGTTGCTATTGTCTGTAAGTTTTTTAATTTGTTGTCTACATATAACTTGTTCAGTTATTTCAATTCATTGTCTACATATAACTTGTTCCGTTCTGACTTGTACTCTATTATGCAGAATGAAGATTCTGGAATGTAAAAGTAGGAACATCCTAAATATTGGGTTTATTGACCCAGATAAAATACATATAAAGACGCTAACTGATAACCCCAAGGAGACAGAGGAAAACCTTCTAAGGTTTCTAACAGATCAAAATTTCTGTGACCACATACTGTTTCCATACAACTTCAGGTGAGGGTCTTACTCTGTTGTGTCCATTCACTTATAAGTGTAATTGATAAGTTACTGACACATATATATATACATGTGCAGCTACCACTGGATTCTGTTGGACATTCAAATTGATAAGGGAAGAGTTGATGCCTTCGACCCATTATCGAGACCATTGGAACAGTTCCAAAGCCTGCAGGACATGCTCCAAGGGTAATTTCAATCATTCTTGCGCTCTATCGGTCTCTTTCGATGATTTTCTGATATATCAATTAATGAAAAACTTAGCAAATCATTTTCCTTGTCGGGCAGGGTTTGGAAGCGGTTCAAGTGCGTGACTCCCGGTATCCGGCATGAGAAGCTGACCTTTAGAGCGGCTCAGGTAAGTAGTAGTATGATATACTTCTATTTTCAATACTTTTGTAATGCTAGATTATTATTTTGATTATATATATTCTATTCTCGTAAAGTGCGACCAGCAGCCACGGGGGACGCATCTATGTGGATACTATGTTTGCGAGACCATTCGCACGTTTACCTCTGAGCACAAGGATTACAGATACGATGTAAGCAATAAACATTCACACCTCTATTTTTACTCGTCATTCTTTGTTATCATGATTGATATTCATATTCATCTCCTCTTCTTATATAGTACACGGCCATGCGGGAGAAGTACCTACCAGAGCAACGCGCGATTGCTGTTGCAGAGGAGCTGGCGACCTTTCTGAGAATAGAAGCTATAGACGACAAAGGACGATTTAGTGTAGCTAGGGGCCATTACTAATGTTGGTCCATGTAATCGAATAGACGGGCTCTTGTCCCGATAATTCTGATCTCCATATAATTGTATATATATGCTCGCTTGTAAGATAAGTTAATCTTATATATATGCATAAACTAATTCCCGAACACCAAGGCACCAAACGAGGCATCACGTTAATCCCCCACCTAAAACCCTAAAACCCCTAAACCCTAAAACCCTACAGCAAAAAACAAAAATCTGCAGATGACCTTTAGTCCCGGTCTGTGTTACAAACCGGGACTAAAGGTCCTGGCCCTGATTCGCTCCGAGGTGCCCACGTGGACACCCTCCAGTCCCGGCTGGTAAGCGGGCCGGGACTAAAGGTTCAGCCTTTAGTCCCGCGGCTGGGGTCCCGGTTTGCAAACCGGGACTAAAGCCCCTTACGGGCCGGGACTGGAGGCCCCGTCCCCACTAGTGGCGCACGCATCCGCACGCGTCTTTTCATTTCCTCCCCTGGCCCACCTGACAACCACACTACGTCGACCCGTCTTCTCCACCACGGGTACTGACCAGTCTGCGCCGCCATTTCGGCAGCCCCCACCTCCAGGGCCACTGCCGATGCAGCCGTCCCGTACTCCGCCGGCGAGGCTACCTCGCGAGGCCAGGGTGGAGCCCTGGGACGCCTGGCCTGGAGCTGCACCTGGGTGGCCGGCGGGCGCGCCACCTATCCTGGGCTAGGCTGCCGGGACGCCCACTCCGCCGCCAAGACCACCACCGCCGCCATTTCGGCCGCCCCCACCGCCTGGGCCACTACCGATGCAGCCGTCGCGTACTCCGCCGGCGAGGCCACCTCGCGAGGCCAAGGTGGAGCTCTGGGACGCCTGGCCTAGAGTTGCACCTGGGTGGCCGGCGAGCGCGCCACCTATCCTGGGCTGGGCTCCCGGGACGCCGACTCCGCCGCGAGGACCTCCACCGCCGCCCATAGCCGTCTGGCCGTGGCCGCAGGGGCCTTTCATCGACCTCTCCGGCGATGACGACGACGAGTAGACCCTGTCGGCGCCTCCACAACCGTAGGTTAGGCTAGGGTTTTATCTTTTATATATTTTTCATGTTTTTTCCTTTTTTAAATATGTAAAATATTTTATTAATGCAAGTATGGCCCGCTCGTCAGGGATTTTTTTTTGGTGTTGGGTTGCTTCCCTACACATCCAGATAAGCGCGATTTTGATATCCGTGGGGTGACCCAAACAGACAAAAATCAGATCGATTCAGACAAAAAAAAAAATAGGTGGACCCGCTCGGGATACCCTTAACCGCAACCACCGGCGATACCTCCCGGTGCTATGTCAATGCTTACGTCGTCGGGCGCCCACAGAACAGAAACTGACTGGATCTCGCGTGTAGTATCTGGAGTACTATGTACGTCGAAGCGTTTGAGGATTGCAGAATCTAAGCACATGCTTGCACAAGTGCCGTACGTGGTAGGTTCTGGTTGGAGGGTGGGTGACTGACTAAGAGTAACAGGTGATCAGTCTAATCTAATCGGTCGGGCACGGCCTCAGCCTCGGTCTAGCGGTTTGCCTTTCCGCCCGGTACGCCTCACCTTTGCATAGCCGGCCGAGAAAGTACACTACGGTGGCGGCGCCGGGCGCACTGACTTTCCCGGTGTTCATTTCATCGAACTGAGTTGACGCGCTCAGCTCGGCGGCCCCGGCGCCGGTGGGTATGTTGGCGCATTCGTTGAGTACAGTTCACTACAGTGGACTCTCCGTGTAGGCAACGTGATCCCGAAAAACGCAGGGAATGACGAACGCGACTAGGCCTTCATCCATCTAGCTTTTTTACGGTTGAGCGAATATATTGCCGGCCGGAAACCCCGATGGCTCGATCGTCACCTTCTCCTACCTTTTCCGTGTTCACATCGCGGCTGCTTTGCGGTCGTAACTTGATCCGGCCGGCAAGGGGAAATGAATCAATTATGAATCAATGATCATGATCGGTCTTCTTTTTTGTGCTATATATCTTGATCTGGCTTTGAAAACGATTTGCATGCTAATCAAGGCAGTTGTTGATGCTTGCACGTACCGTATGAGTGGATTTATAGGGCTTGCTTTGTAGGCAGCCCATGTAGCCGACAAATCCTATAATCTCAAAATCCCATCTACTAGGGCTAGTTTGGGCTGACAACAGACTGATTTTAGTCTTGCTCCGCTAGTTGTGGGAGAGTGCATATAAGGTGAGCTCTTCTCATACCACTAAGTGGGTGTGGCTGTCAATCGCATGTGATTGAGCCCAATTCTTGTAATCAATATTCTCTCTATCTTAATAAATGAAGACACGCGATGCTCGCGCGTGTTCTTGAAAAATACCACTAAATGAGGGAGAGTTGGAGTTGGTCGGCTCTCTCTGTCTTCCTCCCAAGTTCTTTTTGTTGTGTCGTAGTCTTTCCTATCCGAAGATGTGTGCAATGTCGTCCAGGAGAGCATGCCTCCAAAACCTTGTCCGCTGAGATGTTGCAGGGGAGGCAGGCAATCAGATTATGGGGGAGCGTCACGGCGTGACTGCTCGCATCTGGTCAAGTTGGTCATCGCCGGCTCACTTCCTCATTACTGGCTCACTTCCTCATCGACCTTCTTCCTCTAGGGGCTCGGCGACCTTGCCAAGACCATGGTTGACATCAAAATAGACCACAGTGATGCTGCAGCGGCGACTTCCCAGTCGTGATGTACATGTTTCTTATCTCTTATGTAGCACCAGTTCTTGTTCCATATGCATATCTGCCAGATGTGTTGAGTCTACTGCATGTCGTTAAGTCGGCTTTTGCTATTGTAATAGTGATTTCAGTAATTAAACTCACATGGAAATTGCTTAATAACCTAACACTGCAAAAGTTTAAATCAGTACTTCCACTAATGTAAGATCTTTTAGCTATCTTGAAATGGACTTGATACAGACTAAAAAAAATGAAACCAAGTACTAAACTCATTTTTTTTGCCATGACTAAGGCGGGCTTGCGCCGGCCTGAACAACTTTATTACTTCAACGAGCCCAATATATCTGGGGACCATTACAAATGTATTAGAGGACAAATAGAAATAAAGAGAGATCTAACAATCAGGGAGGATCATAGCTAAGACACCAAGAATTTAGAATCCGGGATGAGCTAGTAGAGGTTCATCAATATGCCCAAAGCCTAACATCTTCAATGTAGCAGCGGGAGACAATGGCAATGACTTCATCGATGCCGTTGAAAACCATGGTGTTCATTTGCTTTATGTTCCAGGCAACGGCAGTGATGATGGTAGTTTCTTCATAGGTGTGGCAGTGTGATTGTAGAAGGTCACCCATTCCAGTAAGGTCGAGGTGGCTGGTGTTGTGCTGGAAGTCCCCAAACTTCCCGAGCCCGACAACAATGAAAGAGCAGGTGGTCGGTGTCTTCATCTTCAGGGCAGAAGGGGCAAGCGGCCAAGGCTGAGATCGTGTGGTGAAACCTGCATCCGCTTGTTGGAAGTCTCCCCGGTCAAGCAAGCCAAAAGAAAATGTTGCATTTGAGGGGGGTTGCGCTTCTCCAAACCTTAGTTGCATGTTCATCAGTCCGTAGATGCCTGCAAGAATTGGTATAGAAACATTTGTTCGAGCGAGTTTTGTTAGCGAGACGACTAGCGCGTGTGTCCGGTGTATCGTGACGAAGCTCCACGGATCTGAGTTCAGAGGAGAGAACAAGGAGGTCGTTCGTGGCAGGAGCGGAAATGCGAGGTCCAAGATTATTGTGGAAGCTAAAAGACAAGGCAACTGAAACACACATGTTGGGGCGAGTGGACTGAGAGAAGAGGGCAGCAAAGCGTTCACTAAAACACGTTTAAATACATACAGTTATAACAATAGCTAAAAGATCTGAATGAAAGATGTGTCATAAGATTTATACCTTACCACACCAAATAAGCAAAACAACGGGCGGGCAATAAAAAAGAAACATCGTCCACCCTGCTAGGAGATTCATCGGACACGGCATGCAGGCGACTAAAAAAGTACCCTACGTCTCGTGTTCATGGATGTCGCCGTCCCTTCGTCCAGATTCACATGCGCCACCATGTTTCTCACGCCATGCCCCTGGTTCACACCCCCGGGACGGGTGGGACCCCTTCCGTGGCGTGAGCTCTCCGTCGACTTTGGCCCGGAGATTTGTCGACCTCGCCGGTCGCCGCTGTATTAGCGCCAACGCGAGCGACGGCACAGTCGAGCCGAGGTAGGTGCTAGCTTTGCTTCGGTACGTGACAAATCTGGCGACGGCGAAATCTGGCGCGTGGCGACGATGCGCGTCCCCCGTTACGCCACCGTTACCAAAATCGTCGTAAATGGAGTTCGGACGGAAAGGCGGCTCGCTCCTTTCTTCTTTCCGGTAATTTTGCATGTGATACTTGTAATCTGCGGTCTGCGCTGTGCAAGTCTGGCACTCATTTGGGCCCTTCAAGGTGCAATTTTATGCTTGGCTGCTGGACGGCTGACCATCTTGCCCGGCGCGGTCTTCCTACACACGTTCTATGCAAGTTTTGCTACGCCGCGAACGAGACCTCGACCATCTCTCCCTGCAGTGCTTCTTTTGCGCGCGAGATTTGGGCAGCTGCTTGCCAGCGCCTCGGCTTCTCCCTGGCACTGCCAACTATGCACATCACACTGCTGGATTGGTGGACGAGCGCAGTCGCGACTCTCTCTAGGGCAGACAGCAAGTAGGCTAACTCCTTCATTATGCTAACATTGCGTACGCTATGGCTAGAACGCAACGCCCGGGTGTTCGATGGAGTGCATCGCCCGTTCAACGACGTGCTCGAAGCACTTCTCGAGGAGTGGAATCTCTGAATTTCTTGCAGACGTATGGGTGAGTCTTTGAGAGATTTAGGGTAACGATCCACGACCGTGCCGTGATGACTTGTGGTGGAGTTAGCCTTTTTTAGCTTGTAACAAACTATCTTTCGGGCTTAATATAACAACACGCAGATCTCCTGCGGGTTCTCGAAAAAATAAGTCTAATATCTTGGGCAACGACCGGCCTCAGCCTGCCCGGTACACCTCACCTGAGCAGACGGCCGAGAAAGTACAGGCTATGGTGGCGGCGCCGGGCAGTGCCGCGCCGCTCGCACTGACTTTCCGGCCTGCAGGGTGTTCATTTCCATCGAACCGAGTTGAGTTGACTCCAGCGCACGCACGCACGCACGCAGCTCAGAGTCCCCGTGTGCAACGTGGTTCGGAAAAACTCACGCACGGCATGACGACGAACGCGGACGACTGTATCTCTTCTCTTGGTTGGTAATCTAGCATTGCACAGCATATATAGCGACTCGCATGTAACGGTTTGTTGATGCTTACACGTATGGTACAAGTTTAAAAAATCAGTACGAGGGCCTACTCAAAAGATAAAATCTACAGCTTTGTACCTAACTGTGAGCAAGACAACTGGCAATCAAAAAGAAAGATCATCCATATACTAGTAGGAGATTCCTCGGACACGGCGTGCAGGCCATTACAAAACTCTACGATCGCCATATGCTGTCGCGTTAAAAAAAAACTCTAGCTAGCAGCATATAGCTAGTCCGTGGCGTGAGCTCTCCGTGGACTTGAACCGGAGAAAGATTACCCTCCCGTACGTGTCCACCTCGCCAGTAGATCAACGGCGACGCGAGTTTGACGGTCACGGGTACGTACGTGTTCCGTCCGTGCGACGGCACGGCCGAGGTATGCAAGGGGCCGAGACGGAAAGCGACGGGTGGATGAGGCGACGGTGAGATCGGACGCGTCGCGACGACGAGCGCAATGGGCACAGTCCGTCTGGAAACAGAATACGGCAATGGGGTCTCCATGACGCCACCGTGACGGCCGCGTTACGTGCGCGATCGTAAAAAGGACCTCGGCCGGCCACAAAGGCAAAGCGGATCGACGTGTGATCGAAATGGCGCGAAAAAGGCGGCTCTCGCTCTTTCCAGATTTTCCTTCATTCTTTACGGAAACTACGTACGGATTCTTTCGTCTTTAGCATGAGCATCCTTAAAGCAATAATAATCCCTTTATAGCTATCCCTTTTTTTTTCTTTCTTCTGAACAGGTAGTTTGTCAGCTTCATTTGTGTGCGCATTTTTTCCCTCTGTTTTCACGTATACCAAGACGGAAATCCTCTACGCCCGTATCAGAAACGAAACTGCTTCACGTACGACACTGCTCCGTCCGAAACCTGTACGACGTATGATCGGATGGCGTCGGACAACACGGGCGAACGCGTTAACGGCGGAGCGGCTCGGTCGTACAAGCATCGTACGTGAAATCGTCGTGTGTATAGCAGTGTTGTATCAGAAATGTGGCGACCATGCAAGATTGCAACCGCCTTGTGCGCAGGACAACCCGTACTAGCTATCAACAGAATTGTCAGACACGTATAGACAAATCACTGGCTACAAATTCCAAAGAAGTAGTACTACCTCTCGGGCTCTCACCAAGATTTTGGCGACCGAGAACCTTCTGCTTCACTCACGTCAATATAACTCTACGAACCCTCGTGCGCGGATTTCCTGGCCGTAGCAGCGACCGTACACCGGCCCCAGTTCGGTCACCCGTTTCGTTTCAGCCAGCCAAATAAGTCGTACTCTTGCGAAAATATTCATGTCCAAATTTTTCTACAGAGAAGTTCAGTCGGGCCAACCGATCTGACCAAATCAACTACGTAGTAATTAACCACTCTTCTTCCACAAGATTTATGAGCTCCGGTGTTCCCCGACTTGTGTGAAGTGCCTGGACTCAGCTGCAGAAGAGCGAAAACGGATCGGATGCGGATCAGATAGTGCTCTTCTCATATCCGTTTTCATATTTTAAAAATGAATACGGATGCGAATACAAATATTGTCGAATACGAATACAGAGCAAATGTTATTCGAATACAAATACGGATCGCATGTTTTTTCAATATGTAACGGATACGAATGATAAAATAATATACTTGTATCTTATCGTAAGTCAACTGTATAATGATATAATACACAATAGTTTCAAGTTCAATCATAAAAAAAATACTTTTGAACACTTTGCTAGCTTTTTAAATTAGATAAATGTCTTATCGAGATAGAATTATTAAAATTTGCTAACATAATTTTATTCGAATGCGGATATTTTCATTTCCATATCTATATTTCCTTAAAAATTCAATACCACATTTGTATTTGTATTTGTATTTGTAAAAACAGATTCAGATAGTTACCACTTCCTTTTTCTAGTCGCCCGGATTCAGATATTACCACATCCATTTTCAATTTCTCGAATATGAATGTCGTATAATATGGACTATCCGCTACCAGTTCCCACCCCTACCTAGGTCACCCACCTTTATTAGGCAGATTGTCAAGCCCCCACGCTGTCGTCCACCGGTCAACCTCATCACTACAAGACGAGGCCGCCAGCGACCACAAACCCACCGATGAGACGTCCGCCGCCTTCCCTAACACCGAACGTGAGCCGCCGGGAGGGAGGGGTGCAGATGAACCACCGGCCACCACCAAGCACGACCACGCCGCCATAGACGCCAGATCCGCAGCCATAGGGTCGCCCACGCGGCTAGCCGCAGCCCTCGCCAAAGCAACCAGGCGCGACGTGCCGCAGAAACCACCGCCCGAGGCCGCGCGCCGGATCCCGCCATGGACCCCACCATGCCAACCCCCGACCAGCCCCGCTACCGGCTTGTGGTCACCGCTGCCGATCCATCGCCTCATCTGCGTGCGTGACGCAAGAGGGAGACCTGCCGCCGCCCAAAGCATCACATGCTTTGCCTGCACGCGCGCCGGGGGCGGCAGGGAAGACAAAGATCGCAGAAGGAGGAGGAAGAGGCGGCGACGGTGTTAGGGTTCCGCCCGAGCAACCCGCCGCGGGGGGGGGGGGGCGCCGCGGGGGCATTTTTTCAGATGTGTCTTGAGAGTAGTAGTGCTAGCCTGATAACCTCATATGAGTATAGCCGTTGAAGATGCTCTTTTTTTTTGAATCTGTTTATCTTCCACCGCTAGTTTTTTTATTTGAAACAATACCATGATTTATTATAGCAACGAACAGTACATGGTAGAGATATATATATAAGCTGTCTTCAGCGATTACAAAATAAAGTCTAAGAAAAAACGAGCTAATCTTTGAGGCATTCAAACTCTTCTTCTTCTATGACACAATCTTGTATTTTCTTGAAGCCAGCCAAAAGATAATGGCACAGATAGCAAACCATAAACCTATAAATACCAATAGTGGTTCTCCTTTTTTTTTTTGAGCCGCAGTGCCAAGGCTACGTGCACGCACGCAAACATTAAAGCAATCATACCACATCGGCAAGAGTACCAACACCAGTATTCCAGGGAAGAGAAACCGAACAGCCTTATCAACGTCGCTGGAAAGCCGAGAGTACGAATCATCATTGTCGAAGACGTAGCAGTCGGGACAAATATTACGAGGATAACCCTTCTCGCGGCAACCAGGAGAAACAATCCAAAACCGATCTGGCGAAGCAAGATCTTGAAGACCATACTTAAAGCTAAAACATAATATATTTCTAAACGGAAGAAGTATATCAGATCAACATTGGCGGGTTAGAACGGCGCGCCATGATATATAGATCATCTGTACTGTACGGTGAGCTTGACCGAAGTGGCAAGCTTGTAGGAGCGTCAGGGTGATAGGTCGTCTGTACGTACCTTTGGTTGGTCAGATAGCATTGCAAAGCAGAGCGAGGTTGCCACCACTCCGGACCATGTAGCGTCAGCCCGCTGGGACAGCTAAACGGGTAAGGGGGAGGACATCGCCCATTTTATATCCGTGACCACCTGACGTAAATGGTCTAGATCGAACATAATTTGAGACTAAAATGTGTCAGCGTTTGGAGATGCCCTTAAACTCCGTGCAGGCCATGTAAAAACCGGAGGGCGTATTTGACCCTTTGTTTCATCCGTTCAATGTTATCTTGTTTCGTATAATGTTTTCCACCCATCTTCCTGTTATCCTGTCGCTCACCGCGCATGTGGAGTGGCTAGATAGGCTGCCGAGGTTGAGCAAATCCGCAGGGCGTATCCGCGCGTGCATGCAATGCAACATGGCATTGCGAATGCTTACGGAGTATCAGAAAACCGCAACCACCGGCCGGCCACCGCAGCCCCCGGTGCTGTGTCAATGCTTAATTATGTATGCCGTCGGGCGTTTGAGGATTCCAGAATCTAGACACGTGCACGCGGCGTACGTGCCTAGACTCTTTGTTGGTTGGAGTTGGAGGCGAGGGTGGCTCATCAGTCTAATTTTTTGGCGCACCCTCAGCATCAGTCCCGGTACGCTTCACCTGAACACACGGCCGAGAAAGTAGGCACGCAAGGCATGACGAACGCGACTAGCGCCATGATATCCGTCGCGTGACTAGGTTGGTCAGCTAGAAAAACATGAGCTTGGTTGCCATCGCTCCTGGCCATGAAACGGTTGGGTGCGAATATATAGGTTGCCGGCCGGAAACACCGACGGCTCGCGCGTAACTTTCTCGCATCTTTTCCCGGAACGCCGGAGTCCGGGTTCAGATCGCGCCTGCTTTGTCCTAGTAACTTGATCTCGCCGGCAAGCGGAAATGATGATCGATCGATCTCCATTGTGTCAAATCTTTATATGGCATTGAAAAAAAGACTTGCATGCTGATTAAGGCTCTTGTTGATGCATGCTTACACGTATGGTACAAGTGTAAAATCAGTACGAGGGCCTACTCAAAAGATAAAATCTAAAGATTTGTACGCCGGTACCTTTTCTTAGGGAACGACTTTTTTTATTCCGTCGATTAAGAAGAGTATAAGAGTTCACACTACAAGGAGAAAAAATCTAATTAAAAGCCTACTCTCGCGATATTACGGTAGGCATCGAAGCGACATTTCCAAAAAGAAATAAAATAAAGCAGGCGTCGAATCGATATTTCTAAAAACTCTTGCATTCAGCTCATTTCAAATTTCACACGTCCCCAAGCATCTCCGCCGGCGGCTGTCCTGCCGCAGTCTTGCGGGGATCCTCGAGCTCTTCTTCCTCCAGCGGTCCGTCCTCGTTCGTTGCGGCTGACACCAGCGGGAAGACACAGAAAGGAGAAGATGCCTGCGACGGCTCCTGGCCCGTTGCTCAACGCCCCGGCAGCGCTCGTGGGTGTCGTCTGCGGCTTGCATATGCGTTCGGGTTCAGTGCCGCCAGGGCCTCCCACAGCTTCTTGTCCTCCGGAAGGACTGTTGTGTGATGCAGCTGTGGTTTTTGAGGGCCTCGGGTCCTTGTCGATGTCGCCGTCTACACCTGCCAACTCCGCCGCTGCGCTGGCTTCTGCCGTTCTGGCCTCCCGCAGGGCAAACCCGACTGTTGGGGGCTCCTTGGCTCACTCCATTGTCCTGCTGCCCGAGCCAACCATGTCGGGGTAGGAGCTGTGTGCCTCCGCGGCCTCCAGTCACGTCAGCCCGGAGGGCAGCGCGTCTCCTTCATCTGGCGCAGTCACAGCGGGTGGCGATGCTGGGGAGGGTCCTGCCGAGCCCCGTGATGGCATCTCTGCTGCTACTGTCGTTGTCGAAGATAAGGAAGGTTGGGTGCAAGTGGGTCGGGGCGGCCGCCCTGACCGCGAGCCATCGTCCTTGATTCGGCAGGAAGGTCTCGACCATAGTATCGCTTTCAAGCGTTGGGCTCGAGGAAGGTGCTTTCGGTGTCTCGAGCGTGGCCACCAGGTCAGCATGTGTCATGGGCCTTACAGATGCATCCGTTGTCGTCGTCCTGGTCATCGGGAGCGTTTTTGCCGTGCCCGCTTTCCCGCAGCTCGTTCTCGCTCTCCGGACACTCGTGCTCCTTCTTCGGATGCTTGTTCTCCTTGTCAGCGAAGTCGCTCTCTGTCCGCTCAGCCTCGTTGTCACTCGTCGTCTCGGAGTTGGGCTGACGTTGTGCGCCACTCGTCTTCGCCTGCAGCGGTGCCGCCAAGACCCTCTCCTAGGTGCTACGAGGAGGTCAATGTCAGTGGCACTTTGGACTCTCTTTTTCGGTCTCAGGTTGCCTTGGTGCGTATGGAGCTCCTTCAGCTAGTCGATGCCCGCGTCGAGGAGGCGTCTCGACCCCTTCGGGAAGAGGTGGCAGCTCTAAAGTTGTTGTTGGCGCGTGTTGGTGATTCTTTGGAGCTGACGGGTGGCATGGGGCACGCCCCGCTGCAGGCTTCGTTTCTCCTTGACTCCACTGAGCAGAAGTCGTCTGTGGTTGAGGAAGAACATCTTTACGGATGTATCTCTCCTCGTGGCAGTCCTTGCCAGTCACCACAGCCAGATGTGTCAGCTGCCTATGAGCGCGAGGGCATGGATGCGATCTTGGATCCAGTATTGCACATCACACCAGAGTTTCATGAGTTGTGTGAGGAATCTTCTAAGGTGCTTCCATTGGAGGTGGGGTCTTCTGAGGCCTTAGTGACCTCGCTTCCGCAGTCGCCCGCCTCTTTAGTTAGTGGAGCAATGCAAGCGCATAGCTCCGATGCTGTTTTTGCTAAAGAGCTTTGTGGATTGCTCGCGAGTTTGGAGGCGGCTAGCCCTGGATATGGCAAGAATATTGCATGTGTCTTGGCGGGAAAGGCTTCCAAGGAAATAATCAGGAAGGTGGAGAAGTTTCTTAGGACCAAAAGAAAGAAGATGGTCTTCACCTGGAAAGTTCCACAGCAGCTGCTTGTTTGATGGATGCCATTCGACTTGCCGGGTTCGTCCAGTTGCGTGGATCTTCTTTGCGTCGTGGTGCTCCATGTGTTGTGAGCTCGCTGTTGTAGGTTGAGAGTCCATGTTGGTTTGGAGGTTGCAGGTTTTAGGTGTTGTTCTCGTGTGGTTTTGTTGTAACGGTTTTCGCCCGGTTTTCCGTTAATTAACTGGACAATTCTCTTCTTCTTAATTAATAGATTGAGGCAAATCTTTTGCCTCCGTTTCAAAAAAAAAAAATTCACACGTAGCAAGGAGGATCAACTAGGAAAAGCTCCTTGCGTCGTCGCACGTGGACTCCGGAGATTGAGCACCAACATTCTTCAAGTGTGCCAAAACTATCCCATTGATAGGTGTCGAAATACGCTAAGCCAAGCACACACAAACCTTGATTTCTATCCAAATACCAATAAAATATCAACATTTGAAAATGAGATGGGCTCCGGGCTGATTCCATAGGATTTGTACGTATCTCAGAGCAAGACAACTGGCAATAAAAAAGAAAGATCATCCATACTAGGAGATTCCTCGGACACGGCGTGCAGGCCATTTAAAAAACGTACGATTGTCGTGTGCTGTCGCGTGCATGTACGTCGCCGTTCCCTCGTCGATTCACATGCTCCGCTACCTACCACTTTTCTCACGCCTTCCTGGCCGGCTCCCCCTGGTTCACACCTCCGGGATGGACCCCTAGCAGCCCTGCATAGCTTTTTTTTTGAACAGTAAAGCGGGTCTCGAAGGACCCGAAGAGAGCTTCTTATTCAACACCGACACAATTACAGGGAGCCCCTAAGCAAGAGGGGAAAGTACAGACAAACCCAAAATAATTGTAAAAAGGACCCTGAAGGAATCGCAGAAACGCAATCAGGTCCCTTCTGGCGCCCACCTCGTCGTCGACGAAGAACCAGCACATAGCGGCCACCGCACCACCACCGGGGACGCACCACTTGGGGTAGTACAGCAGAAGGAAGCCGCCACTGTAAGAAGCAGCGGAGTGGGTGCCCTACACCCATTTGGTCCGGCCGGGGGGAACGGAGCCAGCCGCCCCATGCCGCCGGAGAGGAACTCCTGCAAACGCCCGCCGACACGCATCCACCGGGCAGATCCCAGAGTGGCTCAGCCATTGAGCCAGAGGGAGTCAGGGCGGAGACCGTCGACCGACCGAGACTGGCCAGAGATGCAGAGAAAGCAGCTGCAACTTCACCTCCCCCCTCACCGCCACGGCCGGCCAGGGAAGAGAAGCTTACACTGCGCCGCCACTCACAGTCTCGCCCGTCACCACGGCCGACAGAGAAGGAGAAGCAGCTGAAAAACGGGCACCACCGCCAGCCGCAGAGACGCTTATTGAGAGCGCCCTCCCACTGCCAGCAAAACCACCAAGTCCAAGAGGAACAAGGCGACTGCTCGCCTAGGAGGTCGACCGACGCTGCGTCAGAGCGCCGACGAGGACGCGCTTAGCAGCCGAGAACCAAAACCGCCGGCGCTCCCTTCTCCCCTCGCTACCATAGCCGGCCAGAGGAGGGAACAAAACCGGACAAGAGAGGCCACCGCCACCCATATCTTATTGGAGGGGTTGGACTAAAGGACGCCAGACGACGGAGCCGACGGAGCCGACGGCGAGCTCAAGAACCAGCTAGGGGAGTGGATCTGCACACTCTCCAAGCCCCCTGACGGCATGCCGCCAAGCTCTGGCCGAAGGCCAGCAGCTACCTACCTACATCTACTACCGCCGGCACCTCTCCTCCGCCACTCTCTTCTTCTCTGAAGGCTACTGTAGCAGGGGGTGGGAGGGGAACAAGTCTCAAGTCCCTGCAAAATAATCTCAAGTAGTCCGCCCTGCATAGCTAGTCCTTGCCTCCTTGGCATGAGCTCTCCACGATTCTGATAAAAATAACCCATTTTTTTATGTTTGACACTGAATAATTTTTACTGATGAATATATTTTATAAAATATTTTTTTATAACATCTCACACCGGAGCTCTAAGCAAAATATCATGACATCATCGGTAAGGGCGTCAACCAATATACATAGCCCTTCTGTCCAAGGCACCAAGAATTGACTAGCGTGGGAATTTTTGACACATGAGACCACCTGCGCGAGTGAAATGCTAGAAAAGACCACCTGCAAAAAAATTTGTCAAAAAAGACCCCCTACGAGTGGCGGCACCCCTGGCCAGGCGACACGTGTCACGTGCCGCCTGGGCGGCACCCTGGCATGCGGTAGACGCAGGTGACGTGGCACACCATGCCGCCGTTGCCATTGGCGGCAGGTGACCATGCCGCCGTTGCCATTGGCGGCAGGTGACCATGCCATTTTATTCACTAGCACTTGCTTCATGCGTATGACGTCACCTTGCCGGCAACGAGGATGGCGGCAGGGCCCACCCGGCCGAGCGGAGACTACGTGCCGGTAACGGCAACGGCGGCAGGGGCCTGCCGGCAGCGCAAGGGTGCCGCCACTCGTAGGGGGTCTTTTTTGACAAAAATTTTCGCAGGTGGTCTTTTCTAGCATTTCACTCGCGCAGGTGGTCTCATGTGTCAAAAATTCCTAGCATGGTGGCTCCCGGTAAAAAAGAAACATGACGCTGTGGTCAATAGGGCCGTACCCTCTAGCTTGGCGTTGTTGACAAAGGCTCCATGCTTTCTTTCATTTTTTTTAATTGCGTCGCAATGCTGGTGAATTTTTGGCGTCTTAGACGGGCGCCATATATTGCTTAACGTACTTATCAACGGCGTCATGCTATTTCACTTAGAGCTCCAACGTGAGGCGTAAACAAATCATTTTATAGAATACTTTCGGTAGCAGGTTATTTGTGGTCAAACATTAGAAATTATGTTGTTTTTGTGGACGTCGTCTGAGCTCTCCGTCGACTTGGACCGGAGATTTGCGTCCCGTGTCCACCTCGCCGATAGATCAACGGCGACGGGAGTTTGACGGTCCGTCCGCGCGACGGCACGGCCGAGGTAGTACGTACGCGCTGGCCTTCCGCACGTGAAGAAAGCGACGGGTGGACGAGGCGACGGCGAGATCTGGCGCGTGGCGACGAAGCGCGCAATGGGCCGTGTGGTGCGCGTCGCGCTCGCCAGCGATGGGGTCCCCATGACGCCACCGTGACGACCGCCTTACGTACGTGCGCGCGATCGCTGCTACAGGGCCACGTAAAAGGTGTTTGGCCAGAAAGGCAAGGCAGATCGACGGGCGATCCAAATCCAAGTGCTAGGAAAAGCGACTCGTTCTTTCAAGATTTCTCTTCTTCTATTTCTTCTTCTTTTCGGAAATTACGGATTCTTTCATCTTTACCATGGGCATCATCCTTAAAGCAATACTCCCTTTATATCTAACCTTTTTCGTTTGACAAGGTAGTACTCCACCCGTCTGCACACGGATATCGAAGCTTTGTCTAATTATTTATTTTTGCAAAAATTCCTTCGATCTATTATGGTCATCAACATCAACAACAGTATAAACAGTTCAAGAAGTAATAAAAATTATAAATAGGTATTTGGACCACCTAGCGAAGATCGACGTGCGATCCAAATGGCAGGAAAAGCGGCTCGCTCCATTAAGATCTTTCTTCTTCCTCCTTTCGGAAATTACGGATTTATTCGTCTTTAGCATGAGCATCCTTAGAGGAAATTATCACTTCATATCTATCATTTTTCGTCTGACAAGGTAGTACTCCCTGATGCGTGGTTGATGACCAGCCTGTTAGGAACCTCAAGAGGAAGGTGTGATGAATATAGCAGCAAGATTTTCCTTCAGTTAAGAAACCAAGGTTTGTCGATCTTGGAGAGGAGAGACAAACGACTGCAGGTGATGCGGACTGGCTTAGCGACAGCTTCGGACAATTTATATATGGCGCCTCGTCCAAGCTTTGCTTTGCTAGCAGCAACGTGGAACCTGCACACAACACAATCAAATAATTTATTCCCAACTTGCGATGAGGTTGTCAATCTCACCGGTTTGCTTGAAACAAAGGGTATGAGCGTATCGAGTGGAAAACAGTGAAAGTATGCGAGTAAAGTAAACAGGTGATAGCAATGTGATGGAAATAGGATCGGGGTCCACAGTTCACTAGTGGTGTCTCTCCATAGATAAATAACATATGCTGGGTAAACAAATTACAGTTGGGCAATTGATAAAATAAAGATAAACGTGATATGTCAAGAAGATCACTGTGCGATTTACTCTGGGATTACAACAAAATACATAGACCGCCATCCAACTGCATCTATGACTAATAATTCACTCACGGGGATATCATCCGAACACCCCATGAGTATTAAGTTGCGAACAACAGATAATTGCATTAAGTAAAGTGTGTAATGTAAACAAAGCATATGCCCTTGAGCATATGAATGTTGTTTTCTCCCTAGTAGCAACAGCACATCTACAACCTTAGAGGTTTCTATCACTCCCCCAGGTTAAATAGAGGCATGAACCCACTATCGAGCATAAATACACCCTCTTGGAGTCACTAGCAACTACTCGGCCAAGATAGCTACTAACAACAGAGAGCATGCAAGATCATAAACAACATAGAGATAACATAAGATATATTTCAGTATAGCAACTCAATCATAACACCAATATTCATCGGATCCTAACAAACCAAATATGTAGAATTATATAACGGTGATCTCAATCATGTAGGACAGCTCATGAGATCTAAACATGAATAATATGGTGGAGAAGACAACCATCTAGCTACTGGTATGGACCCATAGTCCAAGGTAGACTACTCACTCATCACTCTGGAGGCAAGCATGGCGATGAAGAAGACCTCCGGTGGTGATTCCCCTCTCCGGCAGGGTGCCGGGAAGATCTTCTGGACCCTCCCGATCTCGGGTCGACAACGGCGGTGGATCGCGATGTGTTTCTGGAAAATTGATCGGGTACTTAGGTTTTTCCCGCCGGGGGGTCTTTATAGGCGAAGGGGCATCGTCAGAGGTGGCCCGAGGCGCCCTCACACATAGGGGGCGCGGCCAGGGGATGGATCGCGCCGCCCTGGTGTGTGGGGCCCTCGTGGCCCTCGTCCAACTCCTCTTCGGATCACTGGAAGCTACCGGGGAAAATAAGACTTCAGGAACTTGTTTCGTCCAATTCTGAGAATATTTCATGTGTAGCACTTCTGAAACACAAAAACAGCAGAAAACAGGGAACAGGCACTTTGGCGACTTGTTAGTAGGTTAGTTCCGGAAAATGCATAAAAGTGTCACGAAGTGTAACGAAACAGTAGGCAAATGGTGTAAAAACAAGCATAGAGCATCAAAAATTATAGATACGTTAGAGACGTATCAAGCATCCCCAAGCTTAACTCCTGCTCGTCCTCGAGTAGGTAAGTGATAACAAAAAAATAATTTTTGAGGTGACATGCACCTACACAATCTTGATCACATATGTAAGCATTTGTGAGATGGGATCAAAAAACTTAAAACATGGGCATGAAAGATATAATCTTGACAATAAGAACTTAGCAACCATGTTGTAAATATGTAATTGAACACAAACAAAAGATCATGAAAATGAAACAATGAAAGTCAAACGTGTGTTCAAATCATATGGAAAACATACAAATGGTTTTCAGCTTGTCCTTCATAGAGAGCAAAACATAAATGCATAGGACACCTTCAAGTTTAAGAGGGCGACTAGATACAAATAATTTAAGAACAAGTGAAACCAACAATATGAATCAATCAATGAAAACTTTGGGACAGTGCACATTATACTAAGAATGACAACTTTGCTCTCTTAATGGTGTATAAAGATAGAAGGTGGTGACTCAACATAAAAGTAAAAGAAAGGCCCTTCGCAGAGGGAAGCAGTGATTGCAAGTTTTATAACCTTTAAAAATTATGGTACTTACCGGCTTTGAGCTCTCATTGCCCCCATCATAAGCATCTTGAATGGTTAAAGTTAATGCGAGAACAATTATGATGCATATGCTTGGCAAATCATAAGTCGAAAACCTCGTGTCCCGTGAATACGAGTACCCAAACCTCATGCTACTCAACTTAGAGTCCCAAACAAGGCTCTTGTCATTGTAAGTATATATGTATCATCGAGAACCGCCTACGGGGTACCTCCGTGCCCGATGACATGGAACAAGCCCACATCAAAATGACAGGACAAGCAGACAATGAACACCTCGACATCTCTTTTATTTACCAATTGTATAGCTTTTTATTTTGAGATGCGTCATCGAATATCCACCATGGGTATGCTGCAAATTTCCACCATGAATTATGCATGGCTTAGATTGGCGGCTCAGGCGTTTCCCTAACACATATACAAACTCCATGATCCCCGCAAGATTCCCAATTCATTTCACACCGCGGGCATCCATAAACAAAAGATCACGATATCAACTCAAAAGAGAAGTGCAATGTTGAAAGCTTGCCCATGACTACATGGTTGGGCTAGTCTCCAACTTACAACTTGCAAGCATAACAACTCAACATAAGAGACCACAATGTCAAATTTTTAAGAACAGGAAAAAGTAAAGTGTGCCTTCCGGTTCGTGAGAGCTTTACTGACCAATTTTCGCATAACACTGGTAAGTGTTTAATTTGAAGAGAAAATAAAAGCAAGTCAAATTTACTTGGAATAGCAAATTGCTAGCAGGTATGTATGGTGGACACTTTGGCAAAACTTGGTTTTTAGGAGTTGGATGCACAAGTAGAGCTCATACTCAGTACAAGGCGAGGGCTAGAAAAGACTGGGAGCGACCAATTAAGAGAGCAATAATGGCCATAATCATGCAAAGCGACAAAGCGACATTAAAAGAAGCATAAGATGGCATCAAAAGTTAAAAACTAAATGATCATAGAGGCTATTGGCGACTTTGTACGAGTCTAACATGTGTGAGCATGTGCCAAGTCAACCCGAATAAAGCATCAAGGAGAAAACCAAAATAATGCTTCCGAACAATAAAAACAACGCATGATTTTTTCAAAGGCTCATTAAGCAATCTCAGTTATTTGAGACAAGTCATGCTACAGCAAAACCACTAAGCATACTATCAAAAAGATATCAAGCATGACATGAAAAAGCCTAAGCCGCAGTCTACACAAGCTCCTTCTTGTACCACTTTTTTGCATAAAGCTTTTTCTCTTTTCCAACACCATTTGAAAATTTTTAAGACACCTCTTTTGATGAAAACCAATAAAGATCAGAGGCAAAAATACACCTTGATAAATAAATATAAGAAGATCTGAACGCAAATCAAGGCAAAACGGAAACCAAAAGCAGTAGCAGAAAAAGAAGAACACTCGGTTTTTTATAAGAGTGAAAACTAGAGCGTTCTTGGCAAATGAAAAGCAAGGCAACTTCTCCAAAGGAAATTTGTTGGGGTTCAACCATTTATTGCAGCAAACAAAACAAAACTAACTAAGAAAACTAAAACAATTGGCGCTCCAAGAAAAACACATAGTGCATGAAGCAATAAAAATATAGTGTCTTGAAAGGTGACCTAATTTTTGCCGATGAAGAAGGGGTGCCTCGGGGGCATCCCCAAGCTTTGACGCTTGTACTTCTTGGATATTTCTTGGGGTGATGCATGGGCATCCCCAAGCTTGAGCTTTTGTCCATTTTTCAACTCATCTCATCATTCTCCAATCCCTACATTTGAAAACTTCCTTCATACAAAACTAAACACAAATCTATTAGCAACATTAGTGTAGCATAACATATAATCAACCTCTTTTTGCTTCAGGTTTCAACCTAAAACCACCACATATATATCATATACTACTGTAGCAACCTAAAACCACCACATATATATCATATCCAAACTTTTGTTAGTTGAACACTTTTTGATTTGAGCAACGGAAAATCCCTCAAAAATTCGTCCATTATCAGCTGTCCAGTTTTGACAGATTTCTGCCAATATTTGTTTTTGCCACTTTATCGCTTTCTTTCGAGTTCTTTTTGATCATGGAACTCTTGTGGAAGTTGCTACAGTAGTATATACTTTATATGTGGTGGTTTTGGGTTGAAACCTGAAGCTAAAAGAGGATGAATATATTTTATGCTTACACTAATGTTGCTAATAGAATTGTGTTTAGTTTTGTATGAAGGAAGTTTTCAAGTGTAGGGATTGGAGAATGATGAGATGAGTTGAAGAATGGACAAAAGCTCAAGCTTGGGGATGCCCAGCACCCCAAGAAATATCCAAGAAGTACAAGCGTCAAAGCTTGGGGATGCCCCCGAGGCACCCCTTCTTCATCGGCAAAAATCAGGTCACCTTTCAAAACACTATATTTTTATTGCTTCATGCACTATGTGTTTTTCTTGGAGCGTCAGTTGTTTTAGTTTTCTTAGTTTGCTTAGTTTGTTTGTTTGCTGCAATAAATGGTTGGACCCCAACAAATTTCCTTTGGAGGAGATGTACTCGTTTTCATTTGCAAAGAATGCTCTAGTTTTCACTCTTATTAATCGAGCATTCTAGTTTTTCTGCTACTGCTTTTGGTTTTCATTTTCGCCTTGATATACGTTCAGATCTTGTCATATCTTTTCATCAAGGTGCATTTTGCCTCTGAACTTTATTGGTTTTCATCAAAAGAGGTTGTTTTAAAAATTTCAAATGGTGTTGGAAAAGAGAAAAAGCTTTGTGCAAAATAGTGGTACAAGAAGGAGCTTGTGTAGACTGCGGCTTAGGCTTTTTCATGTCATGCTTGATGTCTTTTTGATAGTATGCTTAGTGGTTTTGCTGTAGCATGACTTGTCTCAAATAACTGAGATTGCTTAATGAGCCTTTGAAAAAATCATGCGTTGTTTTTATTATATGGAAGCATTATTTTGGTTTTCTCCTTGATGCTTTATTTGGGTTGACTTGGCGCATGCTCACACATGTTAGACTCTTCCAAAGTCACCATTAGCCTTCATGATCATTTAGTTTTTGACTTTTGATGCCATCGTATGCTTCTTTTAATGTCGCTTTGTCGCTTTGCATGATTATGGCCATTATTGCTCTCTTAGTCGGTCGCTCCCAGTCTTTTGCTAGCCCTCGCCTTGTACTGAGTATGAGCTCTACTCGTGCATCCAACTCCTAAAAGCCAAAGTTTTCCATTGTGTCCACCATACATACCTACTAGCAATTTGCTATTCCAAGTAAATTTGACTTGCTTTTATATTCTCTTCAAATTAAACTCTTACCAGTGTTATGCGAAATTCGGTCAGTAAAGCTCTCACGAACCGGAAGGCACACTTTACTTTTTCCCGTTCTAAAAATTTGACATTGTGGTCTTTTATGCTGAGTTGTTATGCTTGCAAGTTGTAAGTTGGATTCTAGCCCAACCATGCCGTCATGGGGCAAGCTTTCAACATTGCACTTCCTATTTGAGTTGATATTGTGATCTTTTGTTTATGGATGCCCGCTGTGTGAAATGAATTGGGAATCTTGTGAGGATCATGGAGTTTTTATATGTGTTAGGGAAACGCCGGGCCGCCAATCTAAGCCATGCATAATTCATAGTGGAAATTTGCAGCATACCCATGGTGAACATTCGACGACGCATCTCACAATAAAAAGCTAAACAATATAGCAAATAAAAGAGATGTCGAGGTGTTCATTGTCTGCTTGTCCTATCATTTTGGTGTGGGCTTGTTCCATGTCATCGGGCACGGAGGTACCCCATTGGCGGTTCTCAATGATATGCATATACTTACAATGACAAGAGCCTTGCTTGGGACTCTAAGTAAACTAGCATAGTTTGGGTACTCGTATTCACGGGACACGAGGTTTTCAACTTATGATTTGTCAAGCATATGCATCATAATTGTTCTCGCATTAACTTTAACCATTCAAGATGCTTATGATGGGGGTAATGAGAGCTCAAAGCCGGTAAGTACCATAATTTTTGAAGGTTATAAAACTTGCAATCACTGCTTCCCTCTACGAAGGGCCTTTCTTTTTACTTTTATGTTGAGTCACCACCTTCTTTCTTTATGCACCATTAAGAGAGCATAGTTGTCATTCTTAGTGTGATATGCATTGTCCCAAGGTTCATTGATTGACTCATATTGTTGGTTTCACTTGTTCTTAAATTATTTGTATCTAGTCGCCCTCTTAAACTTTGAGGTGTCCTATGCATTTATGTTTTGCTCTCTTTGAAGGACAAGCTGAAAACCACTTGCATGTTTTCCTTATGATTTGAACACACGTTTGACTTTCATTGTTTCATTATCATGATCTTTTGTTTGTGTTCATTTGCATGTTTACAACATGGTTGCTAAGTTCTTATTGTCATGATTATATCTTTCATGCCCATGTTTTAAGTTCTATTGATCCCAGCTCACCAATGCTTACATATATGATCAAGATTGTGTAGGTGCATGTCACCTCAAAAATTATTCTTTTGTTATCACTTACCTACTCGAGGACGAGCAGGAGTTAAGCTTGGGGATGCTTGATACGTCTCAAACGTATCTATAATGTTTGATGCTCCATGCTTTGTTTTACACCATTTGCCTATTGTTTCGTTACACTTAGTGGCATTTTTATACGCTTTCCGGAACTAACCTATTAACGAAGTGCCACAGTGCAAGTTCCCTGTTTTCTGCTGTTTTTGTGTTTCAGAAGTGATACACAGGAAATATTCTCCGAATTGGACGAAACAAGTTCCTGAAGTCATATTTCATCGGGGAGCTCCCAAACATCCGAAGACCTGACGGAGGGGGGCCACGAGGCCCCCACACACAGGGGCGGCGCGGCCTAGCCCCTGGCCGCACCACCCCCTTGTGAGGGCACGTGGTCCACCCTCTGACAGCCCCCTTTCGCCTACATATACCCCCTGACGAGAAAAACCTAAGGGCCAGATCAGTTTTCCAGAATACATCGCGATCCGCCGCCGCCGTCGACCCGAAGATCGGGAGGGTCCAGAAGCTCTTCCCGGCACCCTGCCGGAGAGGGGAATCGCCACCGGAGGACTCCTTCATCGCCATGATTGCCTCCGGAGCGATGAGTGAGTAGTCTACCTTGGACTATGGGTCCATAGCAGTAGCTAGATGGTTGTCTTCTCCACCATGTGCTTCATGTTTAGATCTCATGAGCTGCCCTACATGATTGAGATCACTGTTATGTAATACTATGATGTTGGTTTGTTGGGATCCGATGAATATTGGTGTTTATGATTAAGTTGCTGTACTGAATTATATCTTTTGTTATCTCTATGATGTTTATGATCTTGCATGCTCTCCGTTGTTAGTGGCTATCTTGGCCGAGTAGTTGCTAGTGACTCCAAGAGGGGGTATTTATGCTCGATAGTGGGTTCATGCCTCTATTTCACCTGGGGGAGTGACAGAAACCTCTAAGGTGGTAGATGTGTTGTTGCTACTAGGGAGAAAACAACATTCATATGCTCGAGGGCATATGCTTTGTTTACATTACACACTTTGCTTAATGCAATTATCTGTTGTTCGCAACTTAATACTTCTAGGGTGTTCGGATGATATCCCCGGGGGTGGATTATTAGTCATAGATGCAGTTGGATGGCGGTCTATGTATTTTGTTGTAATGCCCAGAGTGAATCTCATAGTGATCTTCTTGACATATCACGTTATCTTTATTCTATCAATTGCCCAACTGTAATTCGTTTACCCAGCATGTTATTTATCTATGGAGAGACACCACTAGTGAACTGTGGACCCCGGTCCTATTTTAATCATATTGCAATCACCTGTTTACTATTCCCGCACTGTTTACTTTACTAGCATATTACTACTGTTTTCCACTCGATACACTCATAACCTTTGTTTCAAGCAAACCGGTGAGATTGACAACCTCATCGCAAGTTGGGAACAAAGTATTTGTCTGTGTGTGTGCAGGTTCCACAAGCACCTTCAGTCGTCACCGTCTCCCTTCTCCTGTTCGATATACCTTGGTTTCATAACTGAGGGAAAACTTGCCGCTGCACTCATCATACTTTCCTCTTGGGGTTCCCAACGGGCTGGTCTTTCACCACGCACAAGGACGCCTGCTTTCACCAGTCAGCAGCACTTTTTCTGGCGCCGTTGCCGGGGAAGGAAGAGAAGACTTCTGCGAGGGGAGTTCTTCGCACACACATTCTTTACTTTGTTATTTATTTTGCTTTACTTTATTTTATTTTACCTGCATTGCTTTTTATCAAAAATCCAAAAAAAATTAGAATCCTTGGTAGTTGTTTTTACTTTACTTTAGTTTATCATGTTGTTCCCTAAGTTCGTTCTGGAGGACCTCTCTGTAGGTAGTGGTTCGATTATTGGCAAAAGTAACATTGAGGAGTTCTTTAATCACATTAGCATGCATAAGGAAGTTGAGGAAATTTTTTTGGTTGAGTTAGCTCCTAGTTATAAAGTTGCTTCTGCTCATTTAGTTCACATGTTAGAAGCTAGGTTTGCTAGTCTTAATTCTTCTATGCAATACATGTTCCTTAAGCTTCATGAAATTGAGGATCCCGAAAAGAAAGCTTTCATCTTAGAAACCTTGCACACAGAATTTAGAGATGTTGCAATTGAGGCTAGGAAAGTTTTTAAGAAGTTTAATAAGCTTGGCTCGCCTATTAAGGTTGTTGGTATGCCTGATGATTTTAAAACACCAATACCTTATGAACTTATAGGAATTCATGATGCTTGGGAAAAGAATTCTAGTTGGATTTGCCCTGAAAATCTTTTCGATGAAAGTAGAGTGCCAAAGCGTGATCGTAAAGGAGTTTCAAAAACTCAGTTGAACACATTTTCCTTCATTATTGAAAAGATCTCTGCTGTTGATCTTAATGCTTCATCTGATATTACTTGATTCGCAATTTTCTGCGCCTAGCTCAAAGGCGTTAAAGAAAAGCACTCTTGGGAGATAACCCATTGTTTACTTTCAGTACTTTTTCTTTTATTTGAGTCTTAGAAGTCATTACTACTGTAATGACCGCTCTTTATCTTATTTATTTCGTTTTTGTGCCAAGAGAAGCCTCTAATTTGAGTGAGGTAAAGATTTGGGGTTATTGCTATCCTGAAACTGTTTTCGGTGCTGCACCGTAAAAATTCGTGAAAATTCTCTGTTTATCTTTTGGACCTGCGATTTCTTGTGCTTATGCCCCAGGTTATATCCAAACTTTTGTTAGTTGAACACTTTTTGATTTGAGCAACGGAAAATCCCTCAAAAATTCGTCCATTATCAGCTGTCCAGTTTTGACAGATTTCTGCCAATATTTGTTTTTGCCACTTTATCGCTTTCTTTCGAGTTCTTTTTGATCATGGAACTCTTGTGGAAGTTGCTAAAGTAGTATATACTTTATATTTGGTGGTTTTGGGTTGAAACCTGAAGCTAAAAGAGGATGAATATATTTTATGCTTACACTAATGTTGCTAATAGAATTGTGTTTAGTTTTGTATGAAGGAAGTTTTCAAGTGTAGGGATTGGAGAATGATGAGATGAGTTGAAGAATGGACAAAAGCTCAAGCTTGGGGATGCCCAGCACCCCAAGAAATATCCAAGAAGTACAAGCGTCAAAGCTTGGGGATGCCCCCGAGGCACCCCTTCTTCATCGGCAAAAATCAGGTCACCTTTCAAAACACTATATTTTTATTGCTTCATGCACTATGTGTTTTTCTTGGAGCGTCAGTTGTTTTAGTTTTCTTAGTTTGCTTAGTTTGTTTGTTTGCTGCAATAAATGGTTGGACCCCAACAAATTTCCTTTGGAGGAGATGTACTCGTTTTCATTTGCAAAGAATGCTCTAGTTTTCACTCTTATTAATCGAGCATTCTAGTTTTTCTGCTACTGCTTTTGGTTTTCATTTTCGCCTTGATATACGTTCAGATCTTGTCATATCTTTTCATCAAGGTGCATTTTGCCTCTGAACTTTATTGGTTTTCATCAAAAGAGGTTGTTTTAAAAATTTCAAATGGTGTTGGAAAAGAGAAAAAGCTTTGTGCAAAATAGTGGTACAAGAAGGAGCTTGTGTAGACTGCGGCTTAGGCTTTTTCATGTCATGCTTGATGTCTTTTTGATAGTATGCTTAGTGGTTTTGCTGTAGCATGACTTGTCTCAAATAACTGAGATTGCTTAATGAGCCTTTGAAAAAATCATGCGCTGTTTTTATTATATGGAAGCATTATTTTGGTTTTCTCCTTGATGCTTTATTTGGGTTGACTTGGCGCATGCTCACACATGTTAGACTCTTCCAAAGTCGCCATTAGCCTTCATGATCATTTAGTTTTTGACTTTTGATGCCATCGTATGCTTCTTTTAATGTCGCTTTGTCGCTTTGCATGATTATGGCCATTATTGCTCTCTTAGTCGGTCGCTCCCAGTCTTTTGCTAGCCCTCGCCTTGTACTGAGTATGAGCTCTACTCGTGCATCCAACTCCTAAAAGCCAAAGTTTTCCATTGTGTCCACCATACATACCTACTAGCAATTTGCTATTCCAAGTAAATTTGACTTGCTTTTATATTCTCTTCAAATTAAACTCTTACCAGTGTTATGCGAAATTCGGTCAGTAAAGCTCTCACGAACCGGAAGGCACACTTTACTTTTTCCTGTTCTAAAAATTTGACATTGTGGTCTTTTATGCTGAGTTGTTATGCTTGCAAGTTGTAAGTTGGATTCTAGCCCAACCATGCCGTCATGGGGCAAGCTTTCAACATTGCACTTCCTATTTGAGTTGATATTGTGATCTTTTGTTTATGGATGCCCGCTGTGTGAAATGAATTGGGAATCTTGTGAGGATCATGGAGTTTTTATATGTGTTAGGGAAACGCCGGGCCGCCAATCTAAGCCATGCATAATTCATAGTGGAAATTTGCAGCATACCCATGGTGAACATTCGACGACGCATCTCACAATAAAAAGCTAAACAATATAGCAAATAAAAGAGATGTCGAGGTGTTCATTGTCTGCTTGTCCTGTCATTTTGGTGTGGGCTTGTTCCATGTCATCGGGCACGGAGGTACCCCATTGGCGGTTCTCAATGATATGCATATACTTACAATGACAAGAGCCTTGCTTGGGACTCTAAGTAAACTAGCATAGTTTGGGTACTCGTATTCACGGGACACGAGGTTTTCAACTTATGATTTGTCAAGCATATGCATCATAATTGTTCTCGCATTAACTTTAACCATTCAAGATGCTTATGATGGGGGTAATGAGAGCTCAAAGCCGGTAAGTACCATAATTTTTGAAGGTTATAAAACTTGCAATCACTGCTTCCCTCTACGAAGAGCCTTTCTTTTTACTTTTATGTTGAGTCACCACCTTCTTTCTTTATGCACCATTAAGAGAGCATAGTTGTCATTCTTAGTGTGATATGCATTGTCCCAAGGTTCATTGATTGACTCATATTGTTGGTTTCACTTGTTCTTAAATTATTTGTATCTAGTCGCCCTCTTAAACTTTGAGGTGTCCTATGCATTTATGTTTTGCTCTCTTTGAAGGACAAGCTGAAAACCACTTGCATGTTTTCCTTATGATTTGAACACATGTTTGACTTTCATTGTTTCATTATCATGATCTTTTGTTTGTGTTCATTTGCATGTTTACAACATGGTTGCTAAGTTCTTATTGTCATGATTATATCTTTCATGCCCATGTTTTAAGTTCTATTGATCCCAGCTCACCAATGCTTACATATATGATCAAGATTGTGTAGGTGCATGTCACCTCAAAAATTATTCTTTTGTTATCACTTACCTACTCGAGGACGAGCAGGAGTTAAGCTTGGGGATGCTTGATACGTCTCAAACGTATCTATAATTTTTGATGCTCCATGCTTTGTTTTACACCATTTGCCTATTGTTTCGTTACACTTAGTGGCATTTTTATACGCTTTCCGGAACTAACCTATTAACGAAGTGCCACAGTGCAAGTTCCCTGTTTTCTGCTGTTTTTGTGTTTCAGAAGTGATACACAGGAAATATTCTCCGAATTGGACGAAACAAGTTCCTGAAGTCATATTTCATCGGGGAGCTCCCAAACATCCGAAGACCTGACGGAGGGGGGCCACGAGGCCCCCACACACAGGGGCGGCGCGGCCTAGCCCCTGGCCGCGCCACCCCCTTGTGAGGGCACGTGGTCCACCCTCTGACAGCCCCCTTTCGCCTACATATACCCCCTGACGAGAAAAACCTAAGGGCCAGATCAGTTTTCCAGAATACATCGCGATCCGCCGCCGCCGTCGACCCGAAGATCGGGAGGGTCCAGAAGCTCTTCCCGGCACCCTGCCGGAGAGGGGAATCGCCACCGGAGGACTCCTTCATCGCCATGATTGCCTCCGGAGCGATGAGTGAGTAGTCTACCTTGGACTATGGGTCCATAGCAGTAGCTAGATGGTTGTCTTCTCCACCATGTGCTTCATGTTTAGATCTCATGAGCTGCCCTACATGATTGAGATCACTGTTATGTAATACTATGATGTTGGTTTGTTAGGATCCGATGAATATTGGTGTTTATGATTAAGTTGCTGTACTGAATTATATCTTTTGTTATCTCTATGATGTTTATGATCTTGCATGCTCTCCGTTGTTAGTGGCTATCTTGGCCGAGTAGTTGCTAGTGACTCCAAGAGGGGGTATTTATGCTCGATAGTGGGTTCATGCCTCTATTTCACCTGGGGGAGTGACAGAAACCTCTAAGGTGGTAGATGTGCTGTTGCTACTAGGGAGAAAACAACATTCATATGCTCGAGGGCATATGCTTTGTTTACATTACACACTTTGCTTAATGCAATTATCTGTTGTTCGCAACTTAATACTTCTAGGGTGTTCGGATGATATCCCCGGGGGTGGATTATTAGTCATAGATGCAGTTGGATGGCGGTCTATGTATTTTGTTGTAATGCCCAGAGTGAATCTCATAGTGATCTTCTTGACATATCACGTTATCTTTATTCTATCAATTGCCCAACTGTAATTCGTTTACCCAGCATGTTATTTATCTATGGAGAGACACCACTAGTGAACTGTGGACCCCGGTCCTATTTTAATCATATTGCAATCACCTGTTTACTATTCCCGCACTGTTTACTTTACTAGCATATTACTACTGTTTTCCACTCGATACACTCATAACCTTTGTTTCAAGCAAACCGGTGAGATTGACAACCTCATCGCAAGTTGGGAACAAAGTATTTGTCTGTGTGTGTGCAGGTTCCACAAGCACCTTCAGTCGTCACCGTCTCCCTTCTCCTGTTCGATATACCTTGGTTTCATAACTGAGGGAAAACTTGCCGCTGCACTCATCATACTTTCCTCTTGGGGTTCCCAACGGGCTGGTCTTTCACCACGCACAAGGACGCCTGCTTTCACCAGTCAGCAGCACTTTTTCTGGCGCCGTTGCCGGGGAAGGAAGAGAAGACTTCTGCGAGGGGAGTTCTTCGCACACACATTCTTTACTTTGTTATTTGTTAAAATTATTGTTTCTAATGAAATTCACATCAACGTGCTCTTCTTGAGCAACCAAAGAGGCTAAAGGAACATTATTAGGATCAATATGAGTCCTATCATTAGCAAGCATAGCCATAATGGTATCAATCTTATCACTCAAGGAAGAGGTTTCCTCAACATAATTTACCTTCTTACCTTGTGAAGCTCTCTCGGTGTGCCATTCGGAGTAATTTACCATCATGTTGTTGATGTCTACGCACTTCTATTCTTGTAGACACTTGTTGGGCCTCCAAGTGCAGAGGTTTGTAGAACAGCAGCAAGTTTCCCTTAAGTGGAATCACCCAAGGTTTATCGAACTCAGGGAGGTTAGAGGTCAAAGCTATCCCTCTCAAGCAACCCTGCAATTACGATACAGAAAGTCTCTTGTGTCCCCAACACACCCAATACACTTGTCAAATGTATAGGTGCACTAGTTCGGCGAAGAGATAGTGAAATACAAGTGGTATAGATGATTATAAGTAGCAAACGTGATGTGAAATAAATATCGCTGCGAGCAAACAAGTAACAAAATAGCAAGTAAACGGTGTGCAATGCTTGGAAACAAGGCCTAGGGATCATACTTTCACTAGTGGACACACTCCCAACAATATAACATGATTGAACAAATAAACAACTTCTCTCCCCTAAGGTACTCTGAATTACTCTCCTATTGAATATCACTAATCATTGTGTAGTGGCTACAGAAGCACCCCTTAAAGTTCATCAAGTACTTGACAAACACCACTCATAGAGATACCCAAATCAGATCACAACTCAAGATAGATATCATTGCAACTTAGACCAAGTACTAACACGGTGCACACACTGTCAACATTACACCATGAAAGGAGGAATAGATCACTCAAACTATCATAGCAATAATTATTCTCATAATCCACAAGAGATCACAATCATAGCCTAAACCAAGTACCACCATGATGCACGCACTGTCACCGTTACACCAAGGCAGGAGGAATAGATTACTTTAATAACATTACTAGAGTACACATAACATCTGAATAATAACATCTACTTGTTCAACATGATACAAAGCTCACGATCACATAAAGATCACATCATGGGAGAGAGAGGTGAACCACATAGCTACCGGTAGAGCCCTTAGCCCCGGGGATGAACTACTCCCTCCTCATCATAGGAGACAGCAAGGTTGATGGAGACGGCGGTGAGGTCGATGGAGATGGCGGAGACGGCGATGGAGACCGATGGAGATGGCTCCGGGGGCACTTCCCCGTCCCGGCAGGGTGCCGGAACAGAGACTTCTGTCCCCCGAAATTCGTCGACGGTGGCGGCGGAGCTGCGGAACTGCTTCTGGAAAATTGCCGAATCCTTTAGGGTTTTCCGTCCCGAGGCTTTATATAGGCGAAGGGGCGTCGCGAGAGGGCAGCCATGGGCTCCTCACACATGGGTGGCGCGGCCAGGGCCTGGGTCGCGCCACCCTAGTGTGAGGGCCGGCCCTGGCCCCTCTCCGGCTCTCTTTCGGATGTCTGGATGCTCCCGGGAAAAATAAGACTTTTGGCTTTTGTTTCGTCCAATTCCGAGAATATTTCCTGTGTATCACTTCTGAAACACAAAAACAGCAGAAAACAGGAAACTGGCACTGTGGCACTTGTTAATAGGTTAGTTCCGGAAAATGCATAAAAGTGCCACTAAGTGTAACAAAACAATAGGCAAATGGTGTAAAAACAAGCATGGAGCATCAAAAATTATAGATACGTTGGAGACGTATCAGTTGTCAAGTAGCTTTGTTGCGGCGCCCAAGGTAAGGGACATAAAAGTGCCTCCAGCAGCTGAATCCAATAGGTTCCTTGAAGAAAAATTCGGTCCTGCATAAAAAGTTTGGACAATCATCCAAGTAGTCAGTCCATGAGTGGGGCAATTCTTTATCATAGATTTCATTCTTTCCCACGCTTGAGCAACATGTTCATTATCAAACTGACTAAACTTCATAATATTGCTACATAGAGATATAATCTTAGCAGGAGGATAGTATCTAAGAATAAAAGCATCCTTACACTTAGTCCATGAATCAATACTATTCTTAGTCAAAGACAGCAACCAATCTTTAGCTTTTCCTCTCAAAGAAAAAGGAAATAGCTTGAGCTTAATAATATCACTTTCTACATCCTTATATTTCTGCATCTCACATAGCTCAACAAAATTGTTGAGATGAGCTGCAGCATCTTCAGTACTAGCACCAGAGAATTGCTCTTTCATAACAAGGTTCAATAAAACAGGCTTAATCTCATAAAAGTTTGCGGCAGGAGCAGGTGGCGCAATAGGAGTGCAGATAAAATCACTATTGTTCATGCTAGTAAAGTCACACAGCTTGGTGTTTTCAGGATTAGCCATTTCAGCAAAACTAAAAGCAGACAAGGAAAAAACAACTACCAAGGATTCTAATTTTTTTAGGTTTTTGATAAAAAACGATGCAGGTAAAATAAATAAAGTAAAGCAAAACAATAACAAAGTAAAGGATGTGTGTGTGAAAAAAAACTCCCCTCGCAGAAGTCTTCTACTTCCTCCCCGGCAACGGCGCCAGAAAATAGCTTGATGCGTGGTTGATGACCAGCCCGTTGGGAACCCCAAGAGGAAGGTGTGATGAATATAGCAGCAAGATTTTCCCTCAGTTAAGAAACCAAGGTTTGTCAATCTTGGAGAGGAGAGACAAACGACTGAAGGTGATGCGGACTGGCTTAGCGACAGCTTCGGGCAATTTATATATGGCGCCTCGTCCAAGCTTTGCTTTGCTAGCAGCAACGTGGAACCTGCACACAACACAACCAAATACTTTGTTCCCAACTTGCGATGAGGTTGTCAATCTCACCAGTTTGCTTGAAACAAAGGGTATGAGCGTATCGAGTGGAAAGCAGTGAAAGTATGCGAGTAAAGTAAACAGTGCGAGTAAAGTAAACAGGTGATAGCAATGTGATGGAAATAGGACCGGGATCCACAGTTCACTAGTGGTGTCTCTCCATAGATAAATAACACATGCTGGGTAAACAAATTACAGTTGGGCAATTGATAGAATAAAGATAAACGTGATATATCAAGAAGATCACTATGCGATTTACTCTAGGCATTACAACAAAATACATAGACCGCCATCCAACTGCATCTATGACTAATAATCCACTCACGGGGATATCATCCGAACACCCCATAAGTATTAAGTTGCGAACAACAGATAATTGCATTAAGCAAAGTGTGTAATGTAAACAAAGCATATGCCCTTGAGCATATGAATGTTGTTTTCTCCCTAGTAGCAACAGCACATCTACAACCTTAGAGGTTTCTGTCACTCCCCTAGGTTAAATAGAGGCATGAACCCACTATCGAGCATAAATACCCCCTCTTGGAGTCACTAGCAACTACTCGGCCAAGATAGCTACTAACAACGGAGAGCATGCAAGATCATAAACATCATAGAGATAACATAAGATATATTTCAGTATAGCAACTCAATCATAACACCAATATTCATCGGATCCCAACAAACCAAACATGTAGAATTACATAACGGTGATCTCAATCATGTAGGGCAGCTCATGAGATCTAAACATGAAGCACATGGTGGAGAAGACAACCATCTAGCTACTGCTATGGACCCATAGTCCAAGGTAGACTACTCACTCATCGCTCCGGAGGCAAGCATGACGATGAAGAAGACCTCCGGTGGCGATTCCCCTCTCCGGCAGGGTGTCGGGAAGAGCTTCTGGACCCTCCCGAGCCCGGATCGACGGCGGCAGCGGATCGCGATGTGTTTCTGGAAAATTGATCGGGTACTTAGGTTTTTCCCGTCGGGGGGTCTTTATAGGCGAAGGGGCATCGTCAGAGGTGGCCCGAGGCGCCCTCACACATAGGGGGCGCGGCCAGGGGCTGGGCCGCGCCGCCCTGGTGTGTGGGGCCCTCGTGGCCCCCCTCCAACTCCTCTTCGGATCACTGGAAGCTTCCGGGGAAAATAAGACTTCAGGAACTTGTTTCGTCCAATTCCGAGAATATTTCCTGTGTAGCACTTCTGAAACACAAAAACAGCAGAAAACATGGAACTGGCACTGTGGCGACTTGTTAGTAGGTTAGTTCTGGAAAATGCATAAAAGTGCCACGAAGTGTAACGAAACAGTAGGCAAATGGTGTAAAAACAAGCATGGAGCATCAAAAATTATAGATACGTTGGAGACGTATCACTCCCTCTGTCCCTACACGGATATCGTAGCTTTATCTACATTTGAATGTATCTAAACCCCAAATCACGTGTAAATATATATCTAAACTCTAATAAATCTTTGACCTTCTTTTAGAGACAGAGTGAGGATGCTTTTATGCACATCTTCTCCCTCTGTTTTACACGAATGCTGAAGCGCTATTTTCCCGAAACCCTATGTTGTATGCCCCGTATCAAAGAATTTAGCGAGCGCACGGTCGGGCGCACTTATATTTTTTCCTAACCGTTTGGATTCAGAGTGAGCGCTTCGAAGCTTTGTTGCCTGTTGCTATCATGAGATAGGTCTTTGATGATCCATAGTGAAATCAGATGCGGAGAATATCTTTAAAGTCGGGATATGAAGACTAGCGTTGGCGGTTTGAGTCTTTGTGGCAATGAGGAACTAGCTTGGTGATATGAGACTCGTAGCATCGAGTGATAGTGGGGGCTACGATATAGGAGAAGTTCTCAGTCTTACCTTACAGGGTGAAAACCTAAGGTCTGGTCTTCATTGGTTGTGCCTGACAATGATCTTGTTGAAGGCACTATTTTGCTAGCGGGGACTTTCTCCAGGGTGAAAACTTAGGATCTTTTGATCGGGCGACAACGGTGCTTGTGCACTGTTTCCTTCTTGGAGGCATCACTTTTAGAGGGGTTAGACTTCTGGTGCTGGTTTGGTGGTGTTAATGTCGCTGTTACGAGAATCTGATCGCTGTAGCGAGGCTTTTTTATTTGTAATTCTTTTTTTAAAACTATGTGCATCCGTAATGCCATGAGGACATTACGTTGTTGCAGAGGCTAGATGTAGTTGGTATCTTCATGATATTAATATATGCTCTTTATATAAAAATAAATACGAAATTGCAACCGCGTATTGAACTGGGCAACCCGTACTAGCTACCAAAAGAATTCACAGACACGTGTAGACAAATCACGGGCTACAATTTCCAAAATGGAAAGACCTCTTACGAAGAATTTTGGCGAGAGCTTTGTGCTTCACTAACGCCAACAGTTATACTGTGTCCTTTTGTGAAATGTACAACCGTTGACACTAACGTACCTGTTGTGGTGCGTGGATTTCCAGGCCGTAGCAGCGACCGTACACTCCCTAGTTCGGTCACCCGTTTCAGCCAGCCAAATAAGTCCCACTCTGAAGAAAAATACTCGTACCGCAGTTTCTTCTACAGAGAAGTTTCAGACGGGCCAACCGATCTGACCAGATCAAGCGCTCTTCTTCCACGACATTTATGAGCTCCGGTGTGTTCCGCTGACAGTTGACGTTTACCCTCGCTGGTCAAAGTAATCACGCCAGACATTGGCTTCAGCATCACCGGAGGAGGGCTGAAGAAAGTGCTCATGCGTACGAGTGGTCACGGGTTCATACCGGCGGTTCGCCGGCGCCGCGGCAGAGGACAAAGTGGAACTTTGCCTGGCTTAGCAACTTGGGTTTTTTGAGGATCCGTGGCTTAGCAACCACGAGAACCAAAGTGAGTACTCCGTATGAAATTCAAAACGTCGTATGTTCTGGAGAAGATGATTGACGGCTTGATAAGTTATTATTAACGGAGGAGAGGGGGTTTTCAGAGGTAGAGGTAGAGGTAGAGCAACCACTTGAAGAAAATTAATCCTTTTTCGTGAAACAGACGTTGATTTTGTTTGTTGGGACGAACGTGACATCTCTTGGACCCCGGTCAACTGATCTTGGCATTAGGCCCAAATCCAGCCGTAGTGCCGAGCCAATTTCGTCAATATTGTAGTACTGTCTTGTTGCGTCCTCTTCTCCTTTGAGCACGCAATATTGGAGTTGGCCCAATACCAATATTGTAGTACTGTCTTGTTGCGTCCTCTTCTCCTTTGAGCACGCAAACCAAACTTCACACTATAAAAAAAAACGCAAACCAAACTTCACACTTATAGTTCTTTCCTAAGCTAATAAGACGTCCGTTATAAGAGTTTCAAACATTTCGAGAGGAGATGACAAACTTAAGTTTGAACTTCTCTCCGATAAAAATAACTGCATGTGAAGCTTTGGAGGTGTTTACCCATTGCCCAATGCCTACTACTGCCTTGCCACACAGCCCAATCGAAGGCACTAGCCCAGCAGCATTTTCCACCCTAAAAAAAGCAACATTGATTTCAGGTATTAGAACCAGATTTTCCTGACCAGAATCGCCTACCAATCTGAAAGGTGAAAATCACGCCGGAACACGTGCAATCAAATTGGATTACAGTCCATCACAAAGCAGAATGTGAACGTGTGGTGCTTGCGAGTCATCCGTTCCGGTAATGTGAAATCCCATAGCTAGGCGATAACCTAACCGGACAGGAATACTTGCTTTGGCAAAGGACTGTCGGGTACCTGAAATGATCCTCCGTCAAGTCACTTTCTCATCAGAATTATAGAGCTGCACATTCAGTTCAAACCTCTCTTCCAAACAGACCAGGATTGTTCAAAAAAAAACAGACCAGGGTGACCGACCAGACGCGAATCATCGAAGAAGATGATGCGCGTGCATCTGCGCCGTTTACCTAATCCGCACGCATCAGAGCTCGAGACAGAAGACAAAAGACGAGGAAATAAACATGGAATAAAGCGTGGCCGGGCCGGCACGACCACGACCAAAAGGCGTTCACACCTACTACATCATCGAGTCGCTTCTGTGAGATGTGTGCGGTGACACCAGCTCCAAACTTTTGCAATCTACTATATACTAAAAGCACAATACGGGAATATAAAATAGAGACACGAGGTTAATCCACATCATTAAAATTATTTTAACTGTTAGATCTATAATTTACGGCTATGATTTAGCAAAAGATAACGTAACTTATTGTGAAGTCCGTGCTGACACGTACCGTAAACACAAATGATACTTTACGTTTAGCCGGACAGTCAAATGATACTTTACGTTTAGCCGGACAGTACGTTTGATGAAGATGTAACAATTGCTCTGCCACGACCCACGACTAGAATCGTGTGGTCGCTTTGGAGACCGAATATATAGATGCGTTCGATTTAAAAAAAAAACAGAGTCATGCACGTACCAGACTGCTAGCTATCTTGGTAAAACACGATCCGCAAGAGAGAAAAAAAAAGAAAACAAGCTGAAACGTGGTGGATATAAAGTACGAGAGCTAGCTACTTGGTAAAAGCGATCTGCAAGAAAAAAATAAGCCGGAACTCATGGTGGATATGAAGTGTAAACATATTCATACGTGTTCCTATGTTTTTATTTATGATCATTCTGAATTTAGAAAAAGTCGCCGAGTTCTGATTTTATACTTTTTATGGTGATACTCTTTTCTATATATTACATTTTTTTAAATACTGATAATTATATATATTTTTATCAAATTTATAAAGTTTAATTATGATTAAATTTAGAATACAGGATAATTATTAGCAGAAGTTTACATTGTTTCTATGAATGAGTACACATAAATAACAAACTTATTCAACTATCATAGGACCAAGATACGCAAAAAACACCTGAAGAATTTCGGAGTCCAGGAATTTTGAAATTAATAAAGTCATGACGTTAATCGCACTATGTATATGTGTTTCTATGATTGAGTACACATATATGAAAATTTTATTCGACTACCTTTAGACCAACACACTCACAGAAATCCTACGAAGTTTAGAGTCATGCAATTTAAAATTAATGAAGCCATGAACAGTCGAACTACATAAACACCATCAGATCAACACTCTCACAAAATGCCTTCAAAATTTTGGAGGCCATAGTGGTGGAATTTTAAACTAATAACTCACGACATTGGTCACACTATCGATAGGAGCATCACTTATACTAAAATATTATTGGTTTACTAATACACACATAGCTGAGCTATCACATATTCTCATGAGGATGAGAATGTTCCTCCACTGAAGGAGTATTACAACTTAATGAGACACAGAACATCAAACCTTCAAAATCAAACCTTCAAAACTGATGATACTGAACATTAGTCGACACACCATTGGGGGAGCATCCCTCACGATATACAATATTTTTGCTCAGTGATACAACAGAGCAAAGTCACCGTAGATTCTCGCTTGATATGTTTTGTATTTGGTGTCCACATAGCGTGTCAATACTACTAAGGCCTATAAATTGTATTATTTTGGCAAATATTACTTATTTTGTATGGCAGACATATTTAGATTGTTGGGTGTGTCTTTCTCATGTAAGAAAATCAACATATGAGAACATGTCATCTCAATTGTTCGGTAAAATTGACGAGTGATTAAGGGTCTTGAACTATGTTATGCAACCCGCTAAGTCGTTTTGCATAACAAATTCATGTGGCATGATGTGTAGAACCATTGAATCAAGATCAGGTTAAATTAAGAGTTTGAAAATGTTACAGTCATACTTCTCTAACTTTGATTATTGATGTATAAATTTATTAACAAATATTCCTAGAAGAAAATATTTTATCTTTTAGTAGCATATACATATAAAAAGTAATGGCCAAAGTTCGACAATATTTAAGTTTCTGAAACAATGCATATTGCAATACGGAGTGAGTAAATACTAGGAAGAAACATCAGACAAAAGTAATTTTCACTATTTAAATTTTCCTACCTATTAAGGACGATAGATTGTTCCATCTTAGTTGAACCATTTGTTTATCAAACATAGCTACAGAGTGTCAAAGATGTTACTCGCATACATGATATGTTATTTACCAAAACATTTATGACATAACAGTTTTATCAATTGTCAAATAATGAAAAAAATGTGATATCAATGTATTTTTTTTATTTCTCAAGCACTTTGAACCTACGATAGATCATGTCCTCGCATTTGCGAGGGCCACCATGCTAGTTAGTATAAACATGATCCTCTCTAATCATGTTTGATTTTGGCAGTTTCTCCCACGGGTGTGGTTATCTTAGTATATTAGCCAAAGTTGCAGCAATCAAATGCCCGCTTGTCACCTTCTCTTTCCACTTCTGTATCTAGCTAAGCTAGTTGGCCATTTGGCAGCACGTCGAGATGCATCATATGTCAGTCACTAAAGCGAGCGACCGCTCTAATTGATTATTACTAAATCGAGTTGGCCAGCATTTGAAATTCCAGCCGTTGCAATTAGCGCAGAGCACGGTGACACAATTGTTTCGATCGCAGGTGAAAGAGACAGAGCAAGGATCAGGGGAGTTAAAGAGTGAGTGGCTGCTGTTTAATTTGCACATGAATGCGATGGCAGGGTCGCTACATCTATTTGAAAAATCAGCATGTTGCCTGAAACGGCTCCATTATACTCCCTTCCGTTCGGAAATATAAGATGTTTTAGTTTTGTGAAGTGAGTGTATCTAGACATCTTTTAATGTATAGATTCGTTCGAATCTATACACTAAAAGATGTCTAGATACACTCATTTCACAAAGCTAAAACATCTTATATTTTTAAATGGAGGGAATATGTATTGTATACTACTCCCTCCGTTCATAAATATAAGATGTTTTAACTTTGTGAAGCAAATGTATCTAGATATCTTTTAGTGTGTAGGTTCATTTAAATATACACACTAAAAGTTATCTAGATACATTTATTTCGCAAATCTAAAACATCTTATATTTATAAACGGAGGGAGTACTCCTCATTTTTCAAATAGATCTATATGGAGACGACGAACCAGGTCTGTTTCTCCCTCGTAATGAAATCAAGATGAGCTGATTCTGTTCACACCCGGTTACCAATAACAAACTACCCTCACATTCCGTCCAATTGAGCAATCAAATCTCGTTTGCAGCTCAATGTTACTCCATTCTGCCTGCCACCTGATGTGCTGACTGGTTCAAATCAGAAACAATGTATACGTACTCTGCAGTTCAGCGGCATGTTGATCGTATTATTGCGTCCTCCTCTAAACTGTCACAGCGTTCGTCGTCGTGGAGGATCTCAAGCTCTAAACTGTCACAGCATTCGTCATCACAGCAATTAAGAATCGTTTCCTCGTGTAATGCCATCATGTAACAGTCGCAGCATTAGTCATCGATCCTCCATCGTGATTAACGGGTCAACCTAGGCTCAAAATCTAAATGTGGTAAGCTATATCTAATGTATCTATGCACACTGCTAAGCAACGCAAGGGTCCATGTGCCATTGCCCCCACCACACTGAGATGATAACTTCATATCGCCCGAGCACTTGGACCAAGTCCAGTAACCCGCATGTTAGGTGCCCTGATCCTTCTTCGATCCCTAATCGAGACTTTCAGTGAAGCTTCGGTGCTAGCGGTGCCGCGTTCAGCCAATAAGGCGGCACATGCTTTAGCAAAGAAAGGCTGCGAGACTAATGCCTAACGTGTGTAATGGATTCGGTTATTAATTTACGGGTACGTCTGATTCTCAGGCGACAAAGAATTAGCATATAATTCTTAGTCAAGTGATGTCTGTTAGATGTATATTTGTATATGTGTATTTTCCTCACCTGTTAGGGGGTTTCCTGCATATTCTCACCTAACTATATGTTGTGTTCTTTGGCCCCGAGGGAATACAACTTGTCTATTCCTAACATGGTATCAGAGCAATAGGTTAGTTCCTCTTCTCGCAGCCGCCACCGCCGCCCGCCCTGGCCTCCTGCCGCCGCCTCTCCCTCGCCGTCGGCGAGCTCCGTCGCCAGGACGTTCTTTTTTTTTCTGGCGCTCCGATCCGATCTTCGTCTCGTCCGCCCGACCCCATCTCGTCGCGCCTGCCTCGAAGACTCCATCTCGTCGCGCCGCCTGGATCTCCAGCTCGCTGGATCGGGCCCGATCGCCCGCCCCGGACTCCCGCTCGCTGGATCGCCCGGATCCCTCGAAGACTTCGCCCGCCCCGGATCAGATCAATCTGATCGGTCAGCTCGACCGCTGCTCCAGTCTGCCCGATCGGCTACGCAGTCCGCCGACACGGATCGGCCCGATCTCCTACCCAGCCACGGATCGGCCCGATCTCGTGCTCCTGCCTCCTGCCCAGCTCGCCCGCGGCCGTCTCCTGTCCAGCTCGAGCATCTGCCCAGCTCGCCCCTGGCCGTCTCCTGCCTCATCACGCCCCCGGCCGTCCTGCCCAGCTCGAGCATCTGATTCAGCTGTCGGTCGCCGGAAAAGGTCGCCGCCGGCGGGGATAGGCTTGTGCCGCCGGGAATTGGCCGGCGGTGCTGGCCCTCGGCCGATTTCTGCAGGATATCGGCTTGCTGTTCGTTCTTGATCCAGATTCCGTTCGTGTAAAAAAAAAGAGAGAGAGAAAGAGATGTCTTCCTTATCGGGCTATGTTGCGATTCCTCGCTGCCCGGTGACTTTTGATGGCGCGAATTATCCTGATTTCGCTGCCTTTATGCGCGTTCACATGCGCGGTCTCCGTCTGTGGGGTGTGCTTTCCGGCGAGGTCCCCTGTCCGCCGCGCCCCACTGCTCCTACGGCGCCTATTCCACCGACGCCCGTTGCCCTTGCCCCCGATGCTACTCAGGAGGCCAAGGATGCAGCCAAGAGTACTGATGCTACTGCTCTGGCTGAGTATGACCGGCAGGTCCAGGAGTATTCTGACGCTCTGGCGACCTACCGGCTGGATCTGACTGACTACTCTCAGTGGATAGATGAGGATGCTCGTGCTGCTGCTGTTCTTACTTCCAGTGTTCTGCCTCAGTACGCTGCTGAGTTCATGGGTCTTCCTTCTGTTGCAGCTTAGTGGGCATTTCTTCGTCAGCGCTATCAGCCGTCTGGGGATGCTCTTTATCTGTCTGTGGTTCGCCAAGAGCATGCTCTTCAGCAGGGTGAATCTACTATTGATGAGTTCTACACTCAGAGTGCTGCTATCTGGCGCCAGCTTGATTCTCTTCGTACAGCTGTGTGTGCCACTTGTCCTTGTTGTCTGATTGTGCACGCTGATCTGGAGTTTCAGCGTGTCTATGAGTTCTTGTCTCGGCTCCGCAAGGAGTTCGAGCCTCGTCGCGCCCAGCTACTTGCTCGTGGTCGTGTCCCGCTCTCTGAGGTGTTGTCTGAGCTTCGTGCTGAGGAGACTCGTCTTCGTGGTGCTGGTCTTCTTGAGGTTCCCTCTGTACTTGCTGCTTGTGGTCCTCCTGTGCCGTCAGTTTCGTTACGGTCTCCAGTGCCGCCGATACTCTCTACTCCTCCGGTCCAGGGCTAGAGTCAGCCTCAGCAGCCTCGCGGTCAGAACCGCCATCCTCGCCCTCCCTGCTCCTACTGTGGCAAGCCTGGCCACGATTTCTCTAGCTGCTGGAGGAGGGATCCCAGTCTACGTCAGCAGTTCCACGCTCGTCAGCAGGCTGGTTCTTCAGGATCTTCTGCAGTTGCACTCTCTAAGCAGGATATTCTTCAGGGTATTCGTAGTCTGCTCACTACTATAGGCTCTTCCTCGTCAGGCACTGTTGGTCCTGTGTCTACCTCTTCTGGCACCGCGCGACCACCACCTTCTGCACAGTCAGGTATGTCCCCGTGGTATCTGAATTCTGGAGCTTTCTTTCATATGACTTCTGCGTCTTCTATTCTTTTTGCTCTTCATTCTCTCGTTTCTCCTGTCCGTGTTATCACGGCTGATGGTACATCTGTTCCTGTTTCCAGTCGAGGCACCCTCTCTACTTCCTCTTTCTCTGTTCCTGATGTTTCTCATGTTCCTAGCCTTAAGATGAATCTTTTTTCTGCTATTCAGCTTACTGATTCTGGTTGTCGCGTCATTCTTGACGCTGATTCTTGTGTTGTTCAGGACCGCCGCACACAGGCCCTCGTTGGAGCTGGCCCTCGCAGCCGTGAGTCTCCAGGGCTCTGGGAGTTAGACTGGCTTCGTGGTCCATCCGTTGCCTCTTCATCGGCCAGTTCTCCTGCGATCGCTGCTTCCGTCACTGGCTCTTTCCAGCAGTGGCATCATCGGCCGGGTCACCTTTGTGGCTCCCGTTTATCGTTTTTAGTCCGTCGTGGTCTTCTGGGATCTGTCTCAGGAGATGTGTCTTTGAACTGTCAGGGTTGTAGGTTAGGCAAACAGATTCAGCTTCCCTATCCTACCAGTGTGTCTGTATCTCAGCGACCTTTTGATTTAGTTCATTCAAATGTTTGGGGTCCGGCTCCCTTTGGTTCAAAAGGGGGCCATCGCTACTATATTTTATTCATTGATGATTTTTCACGGTACACCTGGTTGTTTTTTATGCGCTCTCGCAGTGAGGTGCTCTCTATTTATCAGCGCTTTGCGGCCATGGTCCGCACTCAGTATTCCTCGCACATTCATGTGTTCCGTGCTGATTCTGCTGGTGAGTATATCTCTCAGCACCTGCGTGGTGTTCTTGCTGAGCAGGGCACCCTTGCTCAGTTTTCTTGTCCCGGTGCGCATGCTCAAAATGGTGTCGCCGAGCGTAAGCATCGTCATATTCTTGAGACCACCCGTGCTATGATGATTGCTTCTTCTCTTTCGCCGCATTTCTGGGCTGAGGCTGTCGCTACGTCGACTTACCTCATTAACATCCAGCCTTCTGCTGCCCTCCAAGGTGGCATCCCTCTCGAGCGTCTCTCTGGTGGTTCTCCAGACTACTCGACTCTTCGTTCGTTTGGTTGCGTTTGCTATGTTCTTCTCCCTCCTCGTGAACGCACCAAACTGACCGCTCAGTCTGTTGAGTGTGTATTTCTCGGCTACAGTGATGAGCATAAGGGCTATCGCTCTTAGGACTCTGTTGGTCATCGGATGCGCATCTCTCGTGACGTCACATTTGATGAGACGCGTCCCTTCTACCCTCGCCCCACCTCTGGTACCTACCCGGTGGATGATATCTCCTTTCTTCTGTTTCCTGATGCGCCTCCCTTTGTCCCTATTGTCCCTCCTCCTGGACCTCGTTCTGATGCACCCTCTTCGTCCCCGGCGCCATCCTCTTCGACTCCGTTGTCCTCCTCCCTACCTAGTTCTCCTCTTTCTTCTTCTGATCCTCCGCCTACCTCACCGTTGTCTCCTTTTCCCTTTCATTATTCTCGTCGCACTCATGTTCCAGATCCTCCTCCTGATGTCCCTTCTTATTCTTCTTCTGATATGTCTTCTTCTTCTGACGAGCTTCCCTCTCCTCTTCCGGCGACTCGTCCGCGTCGTGCTCCAGACCGTTACTCTCCTAGTCAGTACGGTCTTTCTGTTGCCTCCGAGCCGACTTCTTATCGGGATGCTGGGCGTCATCCTGAATGGCAGCTTGCTATGGCTGAGGAGATTGCTGCGCTTGAGCGCACTGGCACATGGGATCTTGTCTCTCCCCCTCCCGGTGTTCGTCCTATCATGTGTAAGTGGGTCTATAAAATTAAGACCCGCTCTGATGGATTCTTGAGCGCTACAAAGCGCGTCTTGTGGCTCGTGGCTTTCAGCAGGAGCATGGCCGTGACTATGATGAGACTTTTGCCCCTGTGGCTCATATGACCACTGTGCGTACTCTTCTTGCTGTCGCTTCTGTTCGACACTGGTCTGTGTCTCAGCTTGATGTTCAGAACGTCTTTCTTAATGGCGAGTTGAGTGAGGAGGTTTACATGCAGCCTCCTCCCGGGTATTCTGTCCCTGATGGGATGGTCTGTCGCCTTCGGCGTTCTCTTTATGGCCTGAAACAGGCCCCTCGTGCCTGGTTTGAGCATTTTGCCTCTGTGGTGACTGCTGCTGGTTTCTCTCCCAGCGCTCATGATCCAGCGCTGTTTGTTCACACTTCTCCTCGTGGACGCACTCTTTTCCTTCTCTATGTTGATGATATGATCATTACTGGTGATGATCCTGAGTATATTGCCTTTGTTAAGGCTCGTCTTCGTGATCAGTTTCTTATGACTGATCTTGGTTCTCTCCGCTACTTTCTTGGGATCGAGGCCTCTTCCACTTTTGATGGTTTTTCTATCTCTCAGGAAAAGTATATTCAGGACCTTCTTGCACGTGCTGCTCTTGAGGATGAGCGCACTGTTGAGACTCCTATGGAGCTGAATGTTAAGCTTCGTCCTACTGATGGTGATCCTCTTCCTGATCCGACGCGTTATCGCCATCTTGTTGGGAGTCTTGTTTATCTTTCTGTCACTCGTCCTGATATATCTTATCCTGTTCATATTCTGAGTCAGTTTGTCTCAGCTCCTATCACTGTTCACTATAGTCATCTCCTCCGTGTACTTTGTTATCTTCGTGGCACGATCACTCGTCGCCTTTTCTTTTCTCATTCCAGCTCTCTCCAGCTCCAGTGCTACTCGGATGCTACGTGGGCGAGTGATCCTACGGATCGTCGTTCCCTTTCTGCTTACTGTGTGTTTCTTGGTGGTTCGCTTGTTGCTTGGAAGATGAAGAAACAGGTTGCAGTTTCCCGTTCGAGTGTAGAGGCTGAGCTGCGAGCTATGGCCTTGTTGATTGCTGAGGTGACATGGTTACAGTGGTTGCTTGCAGATTTTGGGGTCTCTGTTACGACACCCACTCCACTTTTGTCTGACAGTACAGGTGCTATCAGTATTGCACGTGATCCGATCAAGCATGAGCTTACCAAGCATATTGGTGTTGATGCTTTTTATACACGTGCTCAGGTGCAGGCTCAGGTTGTTGCGCTTCAGTATGTGCCTTCAGATTTGCAGTTGGCGGATTTCTTTACAAAGGCACAAACTAGAGTGCAGCATGACTTCTTACTCTCCAAACTCAGTGTTGTGGTTCCACCATGAGTTAGAGGGAGGGGTGTTAGATGTATATTTGTATATGTGTATTTTCCCCACCTGTTAGGGGGTTTCCTGCATATTCTCACCTGTACATGTAACTATATGTTGTGGTCTTTGGCCCCGAGGGAGTACAACTTGTCTATTCCTAACAATGTCATCCTTAATTTGTTGTATATGAATAACTTTTTATTGTGTGCGAATATTTATTTATACTGTGTGAATAATTCTATAGTTATAACTCACGAGTGAATTAAAATTTTAGTTATAAGTCAACTTACAACTAAGCAATCATAATTGCAACTCGACCTGTAACTAAAAACTTTCAGTTGCAACTCATATAATGCACAAATTGCGATACATATTTATTGGTTTTGAACTTGACTGAGCACTAAGTTAATTCTCAGCTACCTAAGAATTAGCAATTCTGTAACATAGCTTATTTAAAAGGAACTGCTTTCACATCAGGAGGCTGATCTATGACAGCGATAGGTCGCTTCGGAACTCCATGTTTCCGCCGTTATGTGGTCTACTCGCTCGAGCCCGGGTTGCAGACTGCTTTTCCTCATTCTCTTGGACCACCACCTGTAACCAATTAAGAGCAAGTACAATAGTTGACTCTAAGTTGGCTATAACCATGCTTAGTGGAGGGTTTTTTCCTATGTGGAGGAGAGACAAGAAAAAGAGAGAGAGACTTGGCTCTCATGCAAGAGTCAGTCTTACCCGTATTCCAAGAGAAAAACTTAAATGTGAGGAAAGGGAATGAGAGGAACTGAGTATCTAGTCAGCTATGAACGATGATACAACCAAAAAAAATTGTGAATTTTTCAATGGTGTGTACATTCAATAATTTTGTAACAAACATGTGTGAGTGTTGTAGCGAAAGCACGCGCGAGATATTGCAATATTTACTTGGGCGTTTGCCACAAGTCTGTGTTTTCCTCAGATTTTTAATGTTGCATAAGTTATTTTAAATGTAAAAAACATGTATGAGTTATGTTGCGGAAGAAGGCGCTAGATGTTGCAAGGTTTGCTACAAGTTGTTTCTCGGATTTTTCGATGATATTTATGCTCTTTTCAAAACTATGCAACACACATGTTTTTAACCATTTGTAATTTTTGTTCAAATAGTTGGTGATTTTTAATGCGAATAGATCTGTAGCATACAATTTTTTGTTTAACCAATCTTTTATAGCAATAAACAATGGTCTTTGTTGTACTGATTTTTATTGATATTTTTGTTGAATTTTTGTTGCAAATAAAACTCCAACAAAAAATTGTTGCTTAAACACTTCTTGTTGTAACAAAAACGAGTGTACCTTTGTATGTGCAATTAGAAATAGCCATTCGGTGGAGCTAGCAAAGAGAAATTAAACATCAGTTTGACGCATGCGCAAGGGTGGGCTCTCGAGCATGTGCTGCAAAGTGATCTGCATGCAGAGATGGGTTCGACAGCGGGGAGCGTATGCAACGATAGCGACATGCATGCAGCAAGAGCATCCAATGCACGGGGATGCTAGTCTCTGCCGTAGGATGGTGATCGGACGTCTAGCACGGCCCTTAAAAGAAAGGACGATGGATAAATCCATATTCGGCCGAATCTGGCTTGTTGATTTTCGTAGAATCATGTGTTGGCTATCTGTTACAAATCAACATATATGAAGATGACGTCATCAGCAGTTGGGATTGCACACAACCAAAGTTAGACATGTTGTTTCAAATGTCCAAAGCGCCATCAACAAGAACACAAAGTTTCTCTCTCAATCTTCTTCGGAGTTCTAACACAAACGAAGAAACTCTCAATAAAGATAAACAAGAGAACTGAAACTGCAAAGGACAAAATAGATACAAAATTAGCGATTAATTTCCTATCTACTTTGGCACGACTCCTGCTGACGACCTTGTGCTTGAGTGAAGAACAGCTCACGGTGGCGCAGGTGGTTCCGCAGGCGGTGCCAGTCGTGCACGGGGTCCGGCACGGCGGCGGCGAGGCGCCACAGGAGCTGGTGGCCGACGTTGGGCGCGCAGAGCGGCGGGCCGTGGCCGATCCAGCGCACCGCCGCTCGCGCGTACGCGTCGGGCCTCGGCGCGACGACGAGCGCCGAGAAGCGGCTGGTCTCCGAGAGCCTCGCCACCATGCCGGTCGCCACGTAGAACGGGGCCTGGCATTGCACGTCGATCCCTTTGCTTCTGTACTCGACGTAGAGGCTCCTGGAGAGCTGCGCAATGTACCGCTTGGTGCAGGCGTAGACGGTGTAGAGCGGGAAGGACGGGACGGCCTCCGACGACGCCGACCCCATGCTCACCACGGCGCCCCTGCCGCGCTCCACCATCCCCGGCAGCACCGCCGCGGTCACCTCCGTCAGCGCCCACAGGTTCACCTTCACCATCGTCACCCACGCCTCCACGTCCGCCTCGTGCAGGTACCGCGGGCCAGGCCTCGACACACCGGCGTTGTTCACCAGCACCCCAATGTCCAGCCCCTCCACCGCCTCCTTCAGCCGCTCCATCGCCTCCTCACCTGCCGACCATGGGATTTTTGTTCAGCTTGGGAATCAATGTTATGTTCTGCGTGCTTGACACATAGAGTACAACAGTTACCTTGAGGGGTGGCGACGGTGGACAGGTCGAAGAGGACGGTCTTGGTCTGCACGGCGTGGCGAGATCTGATAGTCTCCGAGATTTCCCGGAGATTCGCTGCGTCGAGGTCGACGAGCACGAGGTTGAGGCCGAGCCGGGCGAGCTCCAGCGCGAAGGACCGGCCGATGCCGGACGTCGGGCCGCTGACCACGGCCCACGCGCCGTACCGGCGCCGGAGGTCCTTGGGCCGCCGTAGGTAGAGGGCGAGGTGGGCGACGAGGCGGAACAGAAACGGCGCGACGCAGAGGGCGCCGAGGAAGGCCAGCGAGACGAACCATGCCGGCGGCGCCGCCGGCTCTTGCCGGAGGGACGATGCCATTGCCTCTCTCTTGTCTGTCGGCGTTGCTCGAGCCTGCTGAGTGTATCGTGTGCATTTACCACTTTCACGGGAAAAATCAAAAAGCATGCTGTTACACGTACGACAATGTCTGCACGATTTCTATGCGATAGATCACGAGAACCGTTCACTGCATGCAGCACTCCCACATGATCAGGTGTAGTGCTGAGTGCTGACATATAGTTGCCCCACATATTGTAGCTCGATTAGAACAAATTCATGTGTATGAATTAGTTTCAGTAGTAGTTGCTTCATTAGTTGCAGGCGGTTATTGTGCTTCCGCAATGTCACGTGTTCGAGCCTCAGCTCCGCGACTTTGCGTCTAGAGCTTCCCCTTAATATGCAATACCGCAGTGGCCCCTCTCCCTACTGGTCTCGTTTTTTTATTAGTTGTAGTAACAACATATACTCCAATGTACGAATGCAGCATATCGTCACGACCATGGAAATGGAATTTAACATCCCATCCTTCCTCGTCGGCTACAAATCAACACCAACATTTCAATTTGTGATTTTTATTTTACTCTATTCTGAAACCCTAAAAACAACATCTAGGCTACATATACAGCAGAGTGGTCGGGAAGAAATCTTACTCGCAGCCACCAAGAGAAGATGTCCAGTGGTAGCTACTCCTCACCGAACGTCGCTTCACAACGTCGGCTAAGGCCGTCGCACCCAAGGGGAACAAGGGAAGCTTCATCGCCGCCCCTTTCCTTGTTGTCCTAGATTTTGCACCATCCGACACGGCCCCCTGGAATCAGCCTCCAAGCTAGTTCTACAGAATTGTCGCTTCCATCTCCTTTGTTGCTGTCTCCGCTAGCAGAGCCACCAGGATTCGTCGGCGCCATGGTGTCCTAGATAGCGCGAGAATGGGGAGGGGAGTGATCTGGTCGAAACAGGCGTGCCTAACAGGCTAGGTGAGGACAACCGCTCGCCCGACCAAACAACCGTTAACAGCCGATGTCTCTCCATCGCCACGTCAACCTGCAGGTTGACACCCTTTGTTGGAAACTTCGTTAAGCCAGCAGAACGAGTGAAGCAGTGTTATTGCAACATTGAAATATTTAAAACGTTTTCTACTCCCTCCACTTCAAAGTATGTTGCGTATAATTTATAGGTAAATTCAAACTTTACAAAATTGATCAACAATATAGTTATATAATATGAAGTATATTTCATGATGATTCTATTAACAGTGATTGGTATTGTAGAAGTCAATATATTTTGTTGTATTTTATCCAACTTAGAAATTATATTTCATGATGATTCTAATAACAGTGATTTGGTATTGTAGAAGTCAATAGATTTTGTTGTATATTTAATCTAACTTAACAAAATTTGATTTTGATAGAAAATTATATGCAACATTAAATCGAACGGTGGGAGTAATAGTTAACAGATGGGCTACCTTTTTTTTTACTCATGCATGCACGACTTGTTAGCTCCGGTGTGGAAATAAGTGCTCCATCTGTTAGCTCCGGTGAATTAAATAAGTGATGACTTGTTAGCCCTTGTGTGGAAATAAGTGACTTAGATATATCTAAATAAGTGACTTAGAGTATAAATGTATCTAAATATGGGGTGCGTGATGTTACAGTAATATAATATGTTACCACAATACTCTCTTTCCTTACTTAATAGCATGCCATGTCATCAAAATGCATTAGAGTGTGTGATGTTACTAGCTATGTTACTCCCACTATGAGTAGTCTTAGCTATGTCAAAATACTCCATCTGTTAGCTCCGGTGAATTAAATAAGTGATGACTTGTTAGCCCTTGTGTGGAAATAAGTGACTTAGATATATCTAAATAAGTGACTTAGAGTATAAATGTATCTAAATATATTTAATACGTAAATGCAGCGGAATCCAGAAAAAGTCTAGAACAAAGGTTGTAAGGACATATATAATAGTAGAGTAGACGTGTCTTCTCTTACCCATACACATTATCTAGAGAAAGCAATAGATATAAGTTGTATAATATATTATCTCTTATTTTTATCTCTAGAAATTAGTGAGAATTAGTTTTTTTTGTAAAAATTAACTTGCTAATGATAGACATATGGTGCAATATTAAAATAGTTTTCTCTTATTTCCCAAAAAATCGTTATTTAGCTAAAGAAAAACAATCTTTTTTTATTTCTTTATCCACCAATCGAACAAAAATCATACATACCTACTCTAAAGAAAGGCTGACATCATCCTCCTATTATATGTACACTAATATCTTTATTTAGGCTTGCGCTCTCGTGGCTGCCGTTTGGCTGTAGGCTGGACGCCCACGACAAAAGGCGTTGAAACCTGTTAGATCAATCAAGTCGCTTCTATGAGATGTGTGCGGTGACATCTTCGAACTTTTTCAATGTATAAACGACGAGCCTGGCTAATTGTTTTTGTTATTGGCAGTTTCTCTCACGGGTGTGGTTATGTTATCTTGACCAAAGTTGCGATAATCAAATGCCTGCCTGTCGCCTTCTCTTTCCAGTTATGGATGGCGTCGCGTGAAGCCTATATCTTTAGCTAGGGCCATTTGGCAGCACCTCCTCCAACGTATCATCACTGATCATGAGTGTGGATTATTGTAGACTGAGCTACATAAAGCTTGGTTTTTTGATTTTTTTTTGGAAAATGACATTTTAAAGTTTCTAAAAAATCAAAATGTCTTTTAGATGTTGATAGTGATATGATCTACCAAAGGGCAAAAATTAAACTTAAGATACCTTATATTCTAGGCTACATAAAAATGGCAAATTCTGACAAATTTTGATATTTTCAAAATCTTCACTATTCAATACTCACTCCGGTAGGAAATAAATGTCGATGACCTTGTACTTATTTAGTACTCCCTCCGACTGGAAATAACTGTCAATGACTTAGTACAAAGTTTGTGCTAAGTTAGTATAAAATCACCGACAGTTATTTCCGATTGGACGGAGTATAAAGTTTGTACCAAGTCACCAACACTTATCTCCGAGCGAAGGGAGTACTATAGATGTTAGATTTTGTCATTTATACATAGCTCAAAATATAAGGTATTTTGACTTGAAAATTTGTATGGTTATAGAACACAATATTGTCTACATGTAGATTTAATTTCACATTTGTTAAAAAAATTAAAAGACCATTTTTTAAAAAAAAAAAACAAGCTAGCTTGAGCTACATTTGTGGTTTCGCACTAATCATTCCATCACGAACCCAACTACGGAGTACCATCCGAAGGAAAAAAAAAAGTGACGATGATTTAAGACTAGCTTAGTTGAAAGTTCGTACTAGTCGCCGACACTCTTTTTCATCACAAAATTGATTGGCCTGCATTTAAAATTTCCAGCCGTTGCAATTTGAGCAGAGTACGGTGACATAATTGGTTCGATCGCAGGTGAAAGAGACAGCGTATGCAGCATGGGAGTTAAGCGTCACTGCTGTTTGGACATGATGACTGCTAGGACAGGGTCGACAGCTCTATTTGAATCTAGGTCATGAATGATATCCACATGATCATGACCAGGCTCCAGTTCAGTCAACGATGATAATTTCGTATCGCCCGAGCACTTGGACCAAATCCGGCAACGTTGCATGTTAGGCTGCCCTCATTGCAATGAACATAACGTACACGGTCGCTAGGTCAATTCAATTGGTCACAGGAACATAACGTACACACGCACCAGTCAGCAGCTTCACGAATCGGGCCAGGCAATATGACCGCCTTCCACACCAGAAAGTTCTCCGGCGTGAGCTTCTCTGCCACGGTCTGGTAGAAGGGAGTGCCGGCCGACGAGCTTGAGGATGAAGACGACATGGTCAAAGAGAAACCGATCTAGATGGGTTTAACAAAACGAGATGTTAAGCGTGACCTTGGCCTCGGTCCATGCGTGTGTTATATAGGGGTTAAACAGACCACAATTATAATTACACTTGTTTTACAACTTGTACTCCAAGACCTATTCTAATAGCAATCTCTCTATGACTCGCTTAAAAGGTGGAGGAAATGATTCATTTCAAAAGAAAAAAAAGTGATTCACCGGTTTTCGACCTTGAAGAGGACACCCCAAGCACGGACAACTAGGCCAGACGGCCAAGCAGACACAAAACCTCTAAGAAAGATGTGAAGTGTGTGGCGTTGACACTTGCATTGCAAGAGACATTGAAAGGGTTGATCGCTAACACGGAGGTGTCATTTGCCAAGTTGGGTGAAAGGAGACATCGGGACAAAGAGGAATAAATGAAGACCTTCCTTTAGGTAGAAAAAAGAAGCTCAAAGTTGATGAGATCAATGCACTTTCAGAAGCCAAAGATGTTGAGCTCAAGCAAGAGGAGAATATACTCAAGGAAAAGGAAGTTTCCTCAATGCACTTCAAATTTCCAAGAAATTGAGCTTAAGCTACTCACCGAGATCATGATGAACGACTTGAGCATCCCCAACGCGGTTAGACCGACTTGGTTCGAGAATAAGGAAAAGATGATCCAAGAACACGATGAGTGATCTCATTTCATATTCTATCTCATTTTGTGTGTTGGTTCATGAACTATGTGCCATTGGAGATCATTAGGTACTTTGGTGTATGTCAGTGTGATTTCTTAGTTTTAATTTATTTGCTATTATTTCCATTTATTTACCCTTAAATTCTATTGAGATGTGCAAATAGAGGGAAAATGAGAAAAATGGTGAGGACGTAACAAATGGGTCCCCCATTGGATGGACCGCCACACAGGAACGGACTAGGAGAAGAGATGTGCCACCGGCCTTTCCGCAGAGCACCCTAAACGGATCATAACAGAGACTATTTGTGCTCCAAATAGGGTTGCATGTTTGGAGAATCAACCATAAAGCGAGTGAATTCCACTTTTCCTCCCTAATTATACATGTGTGATACTAATTACCCCGTCGAGTTAAAATCCATCTAGAATACCTCTTTTAGAAGCTTTGGACCATCTCTTTTTTATGTGTGTCTATTGTGTAAGGCGTGAAGTGATGACTGGGTTCAAAATTATCAAAATGATGATAAAAAATTGAACAACTGAATATGAGAAGTCTGGACATGATTGTCGATGGCGAGCTCCGACCGTTATACATTTTTTTGTGCCACATTAACCTAACATGTTGGTCCTATCTAACAAAAACAAGAAAAACAGTAAACTAGGGTAAAACTGTGTTTAAAGTCTCCTAATTGAAACATTTTAGTAAAAGTTTTACTAAATGGGTTAATATGTGAAAACCTAGCAACCTCACATGACCGCCTAGCAACATTGCACGACCACAATACTTGCTTATGAAAAGTATCATCTTCTGCCTCAAATGTTTTACAGTGAAAAGAAAGGTCAGAATTAAGGAACTTGAGTTTCAGTTCAAACATCAAAGCCACCACACATATAATTCCAAACTGACCAGGGTGCCCAAGCAGATACAAACCATCGATGGAAATTATGCGCCGTTACCTAATCTGCACGCATCAGAGGTCCAGCAATAAGAGATTGGGTCGCTCGTCGTCACACCCTGTAAAATACGAGGAAACATCGAATAAAGCTTCCCTAATCGTGTTTGATTTTGGCAGTTTCTCCCACGGGTGTGCTTATGTTAGTAAGTACTCCCTCCGTTCGGAAATATAAGATGTTTTAATTTTGTGAAGTGAATGTATTTAGACATCTTTTAATGTATATGTTCGCTTGAATCTATATACTAAAAGATGTCTAGATACATTAGCTTCACAAAGGTAAAATATCTTATATTTCTAAACGGAGGGAGTATATCTTAACCAAAGTTGCCGTAATCAAATGCCCGCCTGTCGCCTTCTCTTTCCAGTTCAGGATGGCGTCGCGTCAAGTCTCTGTATCTTAGCTAAGCTAGTGGCCATATATTTGGCAGCACCTCCTCGAGGGTATCATCACTGATTACTGCTTCATCACGGGAATGGCCGTCTCCAATTGATTAGGCAGTGCGAGCACCAAACTGATTTCGCTCGTGGGCCTGCTTTTGAAAGTTCCAGCCGTTGCAATTTGCGCAGAGTAATTGGTCGGTGAAAGAGACCTACTAGTACTAGCAATGCAGCATGGGAGTTAAGAGTGGCTGCTGTTTAATTTGCACATGAATGCGATGGCAGGGTCGGTAGATCTATTTGAAAAATCAGCAAGATTGCCTGAAACGGCACCAACATCTGTGCTAGATGTTCGATCATACTAGTCAAATCGTAGAGACGACGAAACGGGGTTTGTATCTCGGAATGAAATGTGGATGCGCCGACTCTGTCCACACCCGATTACCAATAAGGCAATAACCAATTGCTCCCACATTCCGTTCGATTAAGCAATCAGTCTCGTGTGCAGCTCCACGTTGCTCCATCCTGCTCCCTGATTATGCTGTTGCTTCGAAGATTCTGTTGGTGATGTATGTTATCGCGCATGTGGATCGTATTATCGCGTCGTCGTATGCACTGTCACAGCGTTCGTCATCGCGAAGGAGAATCTACATCGTCTGAAGCTCTGAACTGTCACAGCATTCGTCATCGTTGCAATTAAGTAAAACTTTTATCGTACAATGGCATCATGTAACTGTCACAGCGTTCGTTACCAATCCTCCATCGTGATTAGCGGGTCAACCTAGCTTCAAAGTCTAACTGTGCTAGCCATCTCTGGTGTACTCGCACGGTGCTGAGCAGGCACGCGTACATGAATCCATGTGCCCCTGCTACGCTGAGACTGAGACATGTGAGAGTATGAAACAACGAATATAGGAATGCTATCAAGATGATCGTGACCAGGCTTCAGTTCAGTCAACAATGATACTACTGCAATTTCATATCGCCCGAGCACTTGGACCAAGTCCACTAACATTGCATGTTAGGCTGCCCCGATTCTTCTACTATTGCCGTCTCTTATGGGCACGGTCAATTGGTCACCAGGTCTTGATAGTTCTTAACTCTGCCGTTGGATACAATACACGCCCGAGCTACTTTTCACACGCATTAACGTTACCAAACCTCCATGTGCAGTTCAATCTTGCAGAGAAATGAGCCCATCCTCTTCCGGCTTGTCTGCGTTTCTTGGGAAATTCGGTCAGCTCCGTGGTAGTGCTACTTTCACCGGTGACCATTGATTTGATTTGATTAGTCGTCTTCTTCCCTAACGCTGCCAGCGCCTCGCGTGCGTGGTCTGCTTGGATTTGGAATCCGGCCTCCGGCGTGCCGCCGACCACACCCAACTCCCGCGTCTCGTCTCCGTCAACTTCTTCCGCGGGAATATTGTGGCCGAGCCTGCGTAGAGCGACCTGCACCGACGAATTCAGGCGACCCAGATTTGATCGATATATGTGAAGGCGCACCCCCCTTATAAAAATGCTATTTGAAAGTTTTAGAAATATTTAAACTCATTCACACGCATGACATACACATACTCATGCAAATTTTCAAGACAAAATACCACCCCCCCCCCCCCCCCCCACCCCACCTACACACACAAAGAGAATTTGTATTTCTTTGAACAGTAGAAACCCAATCATTATAGTGTTATTTGGATATTTTGTCATTTTCATAAAGGCCAAACATAATCGTATTTATAAAATTTTGCACGAGTAAGTATCAATAAGATATGTACATGCAAAAAAATAAAAATTGAAACTTTTAAATAGCAAACTATTCAATTTTTTTAAAAAATATGTGTGTCTGACCTTGGTTCTACTAGCTATTTCCTGGTCACACGACACACGGCTCTCGGTTTCATTAAAGAAATTGGAGTCTATTGTACATCATCCAGCACCCGCTTTATACTACTGATATACAAACATAAGAAGGATGGGGGTTTGCCGCCCAACCAAGTTGGGTGGTATGGGAGTCCTTGACATCACAAAAATTTGCAAGAGCTTTAAGATCACAATGGCCTTAACTTGAATGGATAGACAAAAAAGCATTGGGTTCGTCTTAGCAACCCATGCAGTGATACCGATATGGACCTCTTCTACGCATCCACTACCATCACAATCGGAGAAAGTCATAAGGCTAATTTTTGGCAATCACCACAAAAGACATATCGCCGGACATCTTTGCCCTCTCAAAATTGACGAACGCAACAGTGTCTAAGGTCATGCTTGGAAATCTCGGGTGGCCTCGACATTCATCACATTCAACAGTTCTACGCTCTTTGGTCCAAGATTCAACTCATCCAACTAGATGAAAACATGACACACACTATCTCTTGGAACCACACCGAATCTAGGGAATATTTCTCCTCCTCAGCTTACAAGCTACAATTTGAAGGCTTGACCTCAACATTCACGAAGCCCATGGTGTGGTGCAATTGGGCACGCCCCCTTGCCCCCTAATTGTAAGCTCTTTGCATGGTTGATCAACAAGACCGGAGTGTGAACATCGGACCGTCTCAACCGACGGAGATGGAAAAATTGTGGCATTTGTTAACTTTGTAGGAGGGAGCCAGAACCCCCCCCCCCCTCCCCCCTCACCTATTGTTCAAGTGTCGGTACACCTTGAGGATTTGGAATGAACTAAAATATTGGATTGACCTTCCCGAGCTTATGGTAGACAATTGGCCAAATTTGGCTTTGGTAAAGGAATGGTAGGAAGCGATCACACTCACATCAGACATCATCGGAGGGCAGTAGCTTCTCTCATAACATTTACGCTGTGGGAAATTTGGAATGAAGAAATGTTGAGTGTTCTGTAACACCTCCACCATGCCATCTATCATCGTTGCCAAAATCAAAGTGGAAGCTAGGAATTGGGTGTTAGCGCGGTGCGAAGTGTTTGAGTTGTATTATGTCGCGAGAGTAGGCTTTCGTTTCGAGTGAACCTTTGTGTGCTTCTTTCTTGTTTTTGATCTCCTTATTTAATGACATAAGGCAAACTTTTACCTCCATTTAAAAAAAACAAAGTAGAATGAGAAAACTAAAAAAGATTTTTTTTATATGAAACAATTATTCCTCTCCTCGTGGGACCAAAACATCCCTGCAATTTTTTATGGGCATAACTGAGACAAAGTCGTCTGCTTATAAAACCGGTACAAATATGTCTCTTCCTCCATTTCGAAAAAATATATGTTTCTTCCCAGACGTCAGAGATTTCACTTGCCAATGCCCATATAGGCTATCCGAAACCAGCCGCGACATGTGTTGTGCCTTTTTCTGAAGAACCATCCAACCATCCGGCACACACCGAAAAAATCACATTAGTAGGATCATCGGAAGAATTCTTCGAAAACAAGCATACTTTCTTATTTTCCACAGATTCCAAATACAAGTAGCTCATCCGCGCTAATCATGACAACGACCCTATCTCTTCCAGCAAACCTAGGCAACCAATTCTGGCATAGATTAAAATATATTATCTGGTTTATTACTAACTCCTAAAGCAGTACAAACCACACTCCGGTTGTGATCATTTGAGTCCATCAATTGAGACCTTATTTCCACAGAATTCACAATTCTCGCTAACTTACCTTTATTTTTTTAGCTAGATTGTCCTAGTCAGAATTCTTTTTCTGACCAACAACCAGTCAATCAACGCTCTAGTATTGAAAGGCAATTTCATCCTCTAAATCATGTCATAGGGAAACAAAACATTTTTAGCCACGAGATCTGTATACATTGACTTAACAGAAAAACACCATATTTTTTACGATCCGAATTATACATGACTACACATACAACCATTTTTTTCCACGTTTCCAAAGTTTATTCATGTAAAATCTTCTAAATCCAATACAAGAATTATTAGCTACATTAACGTTTTGTGTAAAAGTGTGATTATATATTGTAGGAAAATAGTACACAATGGCTTATTTCCAACTCAGATATATGCGAACTTTTGAGTTCATAAAAACTTATGTTATAAAAAACTTTAAGAGATTATAATACAAGGAACATTACTTAGTAAGAATTATTCTGTCGCTTATTAAGAACAGCAAATTACTGTGGCAATTAGACCTTCGTTGTGTCCAGAAAAAATGAATACTACTCCCTCCATTTCGTAAAATATGCCGTTAATATGAATATATCTAATATTAAAATATATTTAAATATAGGAAAATGAGATGGTATCCCTAGGTGTACATACTCCCACATTCAATATACTACATAGATGAGTTAATTATACCTATTTATAATTTTAAATATATTTTATTAGTAAATACTAGATACTTCAAGGTGAGTTTTATGAAAAAATTCATTTGATTCTATATACCTTATATTATTTATGTATATACTGCATTTCTGTACGTAAAAGTGATATATTCAAAAAACTAAGGGTTCCGATGAACTTTTTTCATACTAGTTGTATCGAGGTATATTAGAATAATCAATAAGGTATATCTAGAATGATAAAGAGGTATAATACCTCATATATGAGGTATATTAAATATGAGAGTGTGTACACCTAGGAGTATATAAGAGTAGTCCTTATGGAACAGAGAGCACCATTACACCACCCATGGGCCATTGCTAGCACACTCGCAAAAGGAAAAAGTCCAAAGCAAACCTTCAACTTGTAGATGAAAACTGGATCAAACCCTCAACTTTAAATCCCTGAAATTGGCACTCTGAACTTATCAATCCCGGTCTATTTTAAACCCTATACCTGTTTGGCGTACCAGGAATAGTACAATCCCGGTCGGGAAAAGGAGCTACTCTCACTGACAATTTAGGCCCGCGTGTCATATGCATCCCCTTCCTAGAGAAATCTCAAATTCGATTTGCCCATGCATCCCTCGCCGCCACCAGGTCAACCACGCGGCGTCTCTCGCCACACGCCGCCCACTCCCACACATCCCGCGCATGTGCAGCGGCGCATGCGACCGCAGCCTGGAGTCGCCACCTTTGAATGGATAGAAGTGTACTGTGCGCCGCTTCGAGACTCCGGCGAGAAATTACCGCCGGAGTAAGGCCACTACCCTGACAGCCCAAGGAGCACCCACGAACCTAGGTACACCTCCAAGGCATCTCCATCGACAGAGACAAAGCCGAGCCAGTCCCACGAGCCAAGATGCACGGGAGGGGCAAGCCATCGCCGGCCAGATTGCAGGGGACGGGCATGGGGATATTTGGGGAGAGAGAGAAAACTAATTTTGTGTATGAGTACGCTGGGGGTTGCCTCCTTCTTCCTGGCAGTCAGGTTGAGAGAGAAATTAGGATAAGAAGGGAGGTTGAAGATAGATATGACAAGTGGACAAGCACTGTCAGTGGCAGTAACAATTTTAAGTTTTTTTCTAACATGGAAATCAGATACTATAAGGTTTAAAATAGACCGGGATTGACAAGTTCGGAGTGCCAATTTCAGGGATTCAAAGTTTGAGGTTTGATTTAGCTTTTATCCACAAATTCAAGATTTATTTTGGACTTTTTCCCTCGCAAAATCATGTGAACTTCTTTCATACGATACGAGGACCATGACTGGTCCAAGTTTTATACCCCAGAAATCCTGTGGCAAGCACACGCAACACCAAACTAAGTAACGGGAAACACAGACTTTTGTAACAAAAAACCCGCCTAAATCTTCAAAAATTGCGCCTAACCCCGCTCCTACCGTTATAAAACCTCGCCCACTCACCCTCCTCGGTGCTCACCCCTCACTAGCATCACTGCACCTCCGCTCCAAGAACAACAAATCAAAGCCCCGGAGAATCTAGCTAGCGACATGGCGTCCACAGCACTGCGCCACATCGCGCTGCTGGTGCTGGTCCTGGCCTCCACCCGCGCGGCGTCCGCGGCCGGCGCCGGCGCCTGCGCGGCGGAGAAGTTCCCGGCGGGGAAGACGTACGCGACCTGCGAGGACCTGCCGCAGCTGGGCGCGGCGCTGCACTGGACCTACGACGAGTCCAAGTCGTCGCTCTCCATGGCGTTCGTGGCGGCGCCGGCGGGCCCCAACGGGTGGGTGGCCTGGGGCCTGAACCCGACCGGCGAGGGCATGGCCGGCGCGCAGGCGCTGGTGGCTCTCAAGGGCTCCTCCGGCGGCGCGCCCGCCGTGAAGACGTACAACATCACGGGCTACGTGCCCCTCGGCGGGGCGTCGACCCCCATCGCGTTTCCGGCCACCGACCTCGCCGCCGACTCCGGCAGCGGCGGCAAGATCCGGCTGTACGGGAAGCTGCAGCTGCGCAAGGGGATGACGGCCGTGAACCAGGTGTGGCAGGTCGGGACCTCCGTCACCGGCGGGGCACCCGACAAGCACGCCTTCGCCGCCGGCAACCTCGCTGCCAAGTCCAAGCTCGTCCTCTCCGGCAAGGCGACCGCCCCATCCCCATCGCCCGCGCCTATGGCCGGCGGCCCGTCAGGGTCCGCCGGCAGCGACGGCGGCTCGGCGGCCACCACCGCGCCGTCCGCCGGGAAGTCCGCTTCTGCGGCGGCCACGGCCGGCGTCTCGTCGCTCGCGCTCGCCGTGGTTGCGTTGGTCGGTTTCTTGGCCCTAGTATGATGACACTATTAGTAGCATTTCTCGGTGGTAGCACGAGCGAGTACTATAATTAGCGGAGGCATGCGCTGCGCAGGAGGGAGGAAGCAATTCTTGAACAATGTTTATTGTTCCATTTTTGTCGATCGGTCGATCTTGCTGCCTAGTAGTTCTAATTTTTCGCATTGTTTGTTTTGAAATAAGAGATGGTTGGTTGGTGTACTAGTTATTGAGCTGTTGTTTCTAGGCAGTGCTCAGTGATTATTGTAGTGCTTTTTCATGATCGTAGAGTGAGTACTCCCCGGTACAAAGTGTTTGGTAGCACAGTGCAATAGGCCGATCTGATCTAGCTTTACAGGACGGTCGGAATCATTTACCTTTCGAACCTTTGATCATGAGCGAGCGGGGAGGCAACAGTGTCCCACACCTTCATCGGCACATGAACGAAGGAGCAAGGAGCCCTGCTTCTTCATGTGCTCATGTCAGTTCGTCAATGCTCCTCGGTCCTCAACCTACTACTATCAGGTCAGCCAGTCCAAGTTGAGACCATGCTAGGCCAGATATTTTCTTCTGCGAGCGATTAAACGGCCCAACTCCAAATGTGAAGGGTTTTTTTTACCGGCACAAGCGCATTACCGAGGTCAATCTTCCTTGTTCTTCTTCCCCCGTCGAGATTTTTCGATCGGATCCTGTAGAACGCGCACACTCTTCTTCAGAAGACGGAAAAGAAGTCGTACCTTTTGCCTTCAGGAAAAACAAAACGCTGTACTGCCGGAACCTAGTACTGCGTGTGGTTCCCGTGGCCTGAACCGTGGAGTCCTCACGCTGCGTTTGTTGGTACTACTCCGGTAGGTGGAGGCAATGATTCCGGCCAGCGAGCCACCGTGTCGTCGTCTTGTTGCACGGACGCGACGGTGGGCCGGCCGGCTGCCCTTTCCAGCTCCGGCTAGCGAGTAGCGAGTACATAGACCACCTCAATTTCCACCATGAATGATCGCGGCAGAGCTGGCGGCATGTGCAGTGGCATGGATCGGAGTGGTGATCGGCGTGCACATTCGGTGTGAGGAGAACAAGACGAGGGTGCGCTCTGTCTCGATCGATTGCCGTTCTAGGGTTTGAGCATTATTCCGGTGGATTCCCGATTCCCTCATCTGCTATTCAGCGAGCGGCGCGTCCGGTAGAAGGATGGCGGAGGAGTGGCCCGGCAGGCTCGTGAGGTGATTCCTACCATTGGACCCGGCCGCTCTGCTGATTGCTAGCTAGCGTGTGACACTGTGACGTGATCACTGGCGGTGAGTGTGGCGAAAGTGCGCTCCTAGCTGGCTGGCTGGAGTAGCAGTCTCGCAGATGCGCACATGGAGGTCAAAACGTGTCGGGGGAAGTGTCGATTTACCCGCCCGCATGGGCATGCCGCGCTATCTATTCGGTACACTCAACCACGCGAAACTGCTTAACCGAGTGGTGACCGCTGTGCGAACTTCTGGACATGGTGGTGGGGGTAGCCAGCTAGTGGAGACGGGAGGGAGACGGAGTACTGCACGTTTCAGCTAAAAGCTACCGCTATGGTTGACCCGATGACATCATCAGTCTTTTCGACACTTTTTTCTTCTTCCACAAAGTCTAGGGATGACAGGGGACGGTCATGCAAATTTGATCCCCCCATCTCAAATTTACTCCATGCAAATCCGTCGTCGCCGCATCGGAAATACCGAGCTTGAATGAGGGCGTGACATCCAGCGAGTCGTTGCTCGACGATGCGAGTTCCCTTTTCACGGGTGTAGTGTTTATCTCTAGTTTTGTGGTCTTTAGCAAATTCTCATTTGGCCGATGTAGTGGCCGGAGGTGGACTACAGTTCGAAGACCATCCAGGAAACTTCATACCAAGGTCCAAGGGCTCGCCGATGATGATGCCCCTCGCTGCCCCACCTATCGTCGCGTCCCGGAGAAAGCCGTTGCTTTCGAAGGGATGAACATCGCCCGACGGTTCTTTGCTTCTTCCCAACATAATGTGAGTATCTCAATCTAATGAATTTTAGAGAGAGAAAATATGTGTCAAATGCTCAATTCTAGTGTGTAAACTGTGACTTTTTTGTTGGGTTGATACTGAGTGGCTGAAACCCAAAATTCACTTGCTCGTTAGTGGAGCATGTATGAAGATAGAACAATACTAGAAGAGAAAGTACGAAATGCCCAATTTTTTTAGTCTTTATTTGACGAGAAAAAATAAGTTTGATAAGAATATGTTGCAGCGATGTGAAACAATGGATGGATCTTTCTAAGAACCATGCGTTGCAGCGAAACATGGCGAAGATTAAACAGAGCCACGAGGAGATAGCTGTCGCTGAGTTTGAATATATGGAGAAGAAGAGAAACCTGCTCAAAGAGGAGAAGAAAAAATGGGAAGCAAAAAAGAAAGAGTTGAAAGAGGAGAAGAAAAAAATGGAAAGCAGAAAAGAAATAGTTGAAAGAGGAGAAGAATAGGCTTGAGTATGTTATATGATCTTTTGAAGTGCAATGAGAAGAATAAGGAAAAGATGAAGAAAATCATGTAAATTTGTGAAAAATAATTATTGTGCCTCAAAGTCTAGCATTTGTGCAACTTATTCTTGTAAAATACTAACTAGTTTTAGTTATTAGGCACTATGTATTCAAGCTTATCTATTTATATTTAGAATTTCTAAGCTCCTTACTAACAAAAAACCAATTGGGTCGTCCTACTCAAGGCCACCTGTGTGGGCAGAGCCACCCAAGTTGGAGCCCACGTCTGCCGGCGCCCCAAAATGTCCTTTCCGACACCGTTGCCGGATATAGTTTTGGGAGAGGGGGTGGGGGGATGCTCTAAACCAGTTGCCATCCCTACCCAGGTGATTGTGCTTTTCATAGGGTACAAATGCGAGTTAATTTTAATCAAGCTAGACTCCACTCAACTCATAAATTACTCAAGTTGATTTGAGCCATTTTCACCAAGAAAAGAATATAAATTTTCCATGGTTTATTAGTTAGGTGATGTCAATATTTGATGACCAACTTATGTTTGAACTTGTAAGAATTCAATCATTGTATAACCATCTGTAAACCTGACAAAATACACAAGATTTAAATGAATAGTGCTCAAGTTAAATAGTATGCACATGATATAAATTTGTATCTTTATGTACAAGTCACAAGAATATGTATTTTGTTATGTGTTTTTTTTGCAAAAAGCACATTATATTAGATGCTTGCATGTTTGAATTGTTTCAAAAATTTAAACTTAGAAACAAAATATATTGATGAGATAATATCTTGTGCACGATCTACCGGTTGCCTAAATTATTTTTCCATATCTAGGGTAGCAAGTTACTCCCTTTGTTTCATAATTCCTATCACGGTGGTAGTTAAAGTTTAAGCTGTAATATCCCAGGATTAGAGGTTATAAAATAGAGGCAACAGATGTGTGCATTACATTTCATGCATAGAAAATCCGGGAAATTTTCGCGCACTTAAATAAAACATATCAAAGTGATTGGAGTTTCACTTGAGTTGATGGAATTGAAGCACCTCATCAACTAGAGCGCGATAAACTTCAATATGACCTTTGTTAAAATCCTTATTTTGGGTAGTGATAGTTACAACAGCAAAAAGAGAGTTAAGTGAGGTAAAACTAAAATGCTTGACACACCATTTTAGGACCAGATATTTATTCACACCAAGATCATCATTGTATTCTTTAAACCCTACTTCTTTCATGCTAAAGAAGTCAACATAAGTCTTATTTGTAAATCTATTCTATATTCTTATGTCCTAATCTAGTGAGTCCAAATAAGTGAAGTGGAGAGGTTAGATCAATGCCAATTTGATTATATGATTTACCTTAACTCTAGGTGAGATAACTTAAGAACACTAGAGCCATCCCTATAAAGGCCAACTAGGAGACTTTAGACTTTACTCAAATTATAGTTAGGACAAGTCATTTGATATAAGGGTGATCACATCATAAACCCTAATTCTGGTCTAGACTAGAACCATACTTAGGAAGTGACCAATACTTAGACTTATGAAGTTATGAAGTGGAGTAGATCCTTCATGAACCACACAATGGAGAGATTATATCTTTAATCTCAGAAGGTTGGAACAGCCAAGAATAAATCCTTGGTAGAGGGAGTTGATGAAGGAAATCAAATGGATTTATTATGGGAGTTGATGAAGGAAATAGTATGACCATGTCAAGTACATGATTATGCTTGCTGATGAAGCTAATTAGGTTAGTATGAAACCTTGTCTGATAAGCAGATATCATCCTAAAATCAAGTGTGGAGTAGGAGTCCAGCTTAAACACATATCACTTAGGAGATAACCATCTTGTTCAAAGATATATGAGAAACCTTGATCTGTGTACAAGTTTCCATTGAGTGAATCATCTAGATATAGGTTGAGCAGATCCTAAGCTTTGACCTAGAAACTTGTTTAGTCTATAGATCCTTTGTTGTATTGATCACATCTTAGAAGGAACACTACTTCCTTGTTGAGTGTGACAACATTCCATCTAATGCCATAACCTCTTAATCATTTACTTGGGGATTCATTCCTAAGTATTATTCCAACTTATGCATCACTATGTGATCATAAGATATAACAATTCACATGACCTAACCTTAAATTTAAGAAATTATGTTCCAACCAATATTCTTATAAGATAATACAACCAAGTATTTTTCTTAGTGATCAATTCACATATCAGTAGGTATTTTGATTTAGTTACCAAACCACTAGTGATCTTGGGATAGTCCATGGGACATACTCAAGTCATCAGAAACCAAAATCAAGATGATCATGGAACCTTGTATGTTCATTTGGACACTTACTCCAATATGAAGTTTAATCAAATAAAAATACTAAGAACCTTTACCTAGAAATCAACTCATGTGTTGTTGTGTATCTTGATTTTTATCTCAAGCAAATCTTGCTTTCAGAGATAAGAATTATAAACATAGAATCAATAAACCACTAATGCACTGCAATAGCTCATAGGACATTTTCAAGTTAATAGAAAACTATGGTGAACATAGAATCATTTTCTATAGAGCATACATCTAATATGAGTCCAATACTTGTATTAGACTTAAATAATTAAAACCCTAGCTATATTGCATAATGCATATAATAAAATACATCTATAAATGCTCTTTATACACTATATTAAGCTAGGAAGATTCTAGGATTACTGTACAAGCAGTCCCCAGTTCAAAACCTGCAAAAACTGAAATCAATTCAAATGAGAGAAGGAAAAATAGAAAATGTAAAGAAATGAAACAGAAAAAAAGGAAATTTCTTACCTGGCCGTAGCCCACCTGGCCGAAGCCCAGCACCGGCCCAACCCAATCGCCGCATACCGCTTCGCGGAGTCATCTTCTTCCTCGGGACGGAGACAGCTCGGTGAAGCTCCCTCAGGCACCCGATCAACCGCCGCCTTTTCGACGCCCAGGATGAAGGCCGCCGACCTTCGTTGGCTATAAAAAGGGGTGCCGCCGCCGGGAATGAACCCTAGGTCCCTTAGTTCTTCCGCCCCGAAACTCTCTGCATCGTTTCCCGAAACCCTAGCTCCGGCCATGTTTCGTTGTCGTCGCTAGAGGCCACCCGGTGTCTCACTGAGAAGCTCTGGAGCTCCGCCTCGACGCCTAGGATCTCCTAGAGGGTTGAATCGAGGAGGGGAGGTTTCAATCGCTCGGAATCCGCCGTTCCTCTTTGCAGTACCTCGCCGGAATCGGCGAAGCCGAGATCAATTCCGGCAGCAATCCTCGACTCCGACCACTTCTGGAGTATCTCGGTGAGCTACTGATCCTCCAGGACCCCTCCTATCTCCCTCTAGCATCTTGTACCGAGCCCGCATTGTGCATGACTGTCCGACCATGTTCGGCCATGTCGCCGGTCATCTCCAGCGACCATTTAGGGGCGGCGACCCCACCAATAGCTTCACTTTGATCTCCTTTCTCAAATGATTCTAGTCGTGTGCTCGAATTCGTGGCAAATCACTGAATCAAAGAATCAATCTGGGAGTTCCTGAGTGCTGACGTCATCACTGGGACCCACCGGCAGGTTTGACTTGGTCTCTGCCAAAGTGGCATCTGACCTGGACACTGGTCCACAAGTCAGCCTCTGCGGCTAGCAGTAGTGTAGGTTAGAAAAGTTATTCCTTGTGAATTAGAAATTCCAGAAATTAACCAATGCTTAGGAAATTCATATCTTATTCATTTTAACTCAGAAAAATGTAAATGATATACCAAAATGTTCAGAAAAACAAGATCTATATGTTTAACTTATAATATTGCATACTTGTGTGAAATGATCTTGAACCAAATTTAAAAACTTAATTACGTAGTATTTGAACTTTGAATTCAAATCCAACTAAAATAATTCAAACCAAGTTTTCAAATACCAAATAAAAATGTAAAAACTTAAGTAAAGTATTCCAATTAACAATTTTGTTATTATTTAACATTAATCCTAAAACTTTATTTTTAGGACTCTAATGCCTTAAATGATTTTCTTAAAACAATTTTTAATATAATAAAATTTTAGAAAAGTCATAAACTTGAATAAGAACTATTCCTTAACTCTAATGTTGTTATTTCAACAATTGTTTCATTAAAATTTAGGGATTTCTATTTTCGTGCCCTCGGGTCCTTAGTTGTGCTCAGTTTTCCCCAGCCGCTTAGTTTTCCTCAGTTTTGCCCAAGCCCTTGCCTGAAACATTCACAAGGAGCTCGGACGGGAGGAATCCTGTTAAGTTGACCGTTGGTTGGTGCTGGCAAGTGGGGCCGCTGTTGGTGCCCCGCAGTGGACACGCCTCCACTTATCCAGATCATCGTGGGACCCGCAACTTGTCCACGTTAGCGCGCCGGACCCATAGCTTACCCAGGTGCCCGTTGCAAAATGGGAGCCCGAGCCAGCCCCGCGCCCGTGCCCGTGCCCGTGCCATTGCTTCCCCCTTCTTTCCCCGCGCCCCATTGTTCTTCTTCTCCGCCAGCGGCAGCCCTTCTCCGGCAGGCGGGTGATGTCTAGTTTCTCTTCGACCTCCCGTTCTTCATGGTCGCAGTATGGACCCGTGCCTTTGACAAGATGCCCTGACTGCCCACGCCAAGAGCCTCTGAAGCGGTCGATCTGTAAGACGAACGACAACGGCAACCGTGGACGTGAGTTCCTTGCATGCGAGAACTTGCCATATAGAGAGGGGGATAAGGTTAGATCTCGCTCCAATTGCTCTGTTTTCTCTCGATTTTCTTGTTATTCCCTCGAATTTGGGATTTAGGGTTCACGTTGTTGTTTTCAGATCCTGAAGAAATGCAGGTATTTCGAGTGGATCGATGTGTACGTTCAGAGGCTTAAATTACAGGAATCAATTGGCGGTATTGGGGAGCGCAATTTGGGAGGGGGGGGTACTTGATGTAGAGAATGCGGCGGAGAGACGGGCCGTCCTGATTATGCCTAATGCTCCCAATGCAGAACCGGTGGAAGTGAAGGGAAAACTGAAGAAAATGAACAAGCAGTTAAAGCAGCTAATCGAGTTGAAGAAGCAAGCTAATCTGATGGCTGGTTGTTTTTTTTGTTGTATAATTACGATCGGATTCTTATCATTGCTCGTCAAGCGCTAGAAGTTGTTACACGGGATCCCTTGTTACAAATCCATTATTCAGTTACATGTACTTGTAGTTGTTTTCAAAGTTAGTGTGTGCATTCACCGAAATTACAAAAAAAAAATAGTGTTAGGGAATATAGGAATGCTAAAGATAGTTGATAATTGTTAGAGGGGTGACAAATAATGCATTCACCGAAATCCCACAAATATGTATGTCTCATGTTTATACCAAAATTATACCACTTTTGGGATGTTTCAAATAACCAAAACTATATCCCAAACTATATTCCCTAAAAGAAAAGGAATGCTAAAGAAAGTTGATAATTCTTAGAGGGGTGATAAATAATCCATTCACCGAAATCCCACAAATATGCCAAATATGTATGTCTCATGTTTCTACCAAAATTATACCATTTTTTGGCCGTTTCAAATTGCCAAAACAATATTCCCTAAAAGAAAAGGAGTGCTAAAGATAGTTGATAATTGTTAGAGGGGTGATAAATAATTCATTCACCGAAATGCCCCAAATATGCCAAACATGTATGTCTCATATTTCTACCAAAATTATACCACTTTTGGGCCGTTTTAAATTACGAAAACTATATTCCCTAAAAGAAAATGAATGCTAAAGATAGTTGATAATTGTTAGAGGGGTGATAAATATGTATGTCTCATGTTTCTACCAAAATTATACCACTTTTGGGCCGTTTCAAATTACCAAAACTAAATTCCCTAAAAGAAAAGGAATGCTAAAGATAGTTGATAATTGTTAGAGGGGTGATAAATATGTATGTCTCTTGTTTACCACTTTTTAGTTTAACATTTTTAAATCATGGAAAATAATGCATAAATAGAGGGAATATAGTTACGTGGCAAAATAATCCATAAATGCACACAGATCGACTCCACCAACCGTTTATCCACCGACAGACAGAGAGAGAGAGGGGTGGCCACGAAGAGAGAGAGAGGGGTGGCCACGAAGAGACGGATAGGGGTATACTGCCTGTTAGATCAGTGGATCAACGGTTGGTGGAGTCGATCCGTGTGACAACTGCTCAACCAATCAGGATAAGTTTGGGTTTCTGTGAGCATTTGTGACAGTACTTAAGGGCAAAACTGAGTAGTACTAAGAAACCAAGGGCACGTAAATACTAAATAGACTAAGGGATTCAAACAAAATAATTACAAAATGAAAAATGCGTGTTTTGTACAATATAATTCATATTGGGCTACATCAAATTATTTGCAATTCAAATATATATGAGTGTGACAATTATGGCCTCATTTAGACAAACTATGTTTTGGGGAAGATGTTTTGCAAAGGGGTTTGAGTGGAAAACCATGCATCTTCATAGCTACTAGTGATTATGAGAAGTGACAATTTGTGGTAAAACATGATTTATCTATGTTTGTTAAGGTGGCAGGTTGCGTAGGAAGACGCCATGAGTAGGTGCCACTATGTTTTTATTTTTTTGGATTTTTTTGCGCATGAAATGACTCAATTAGCTATGTTAATCTCATTTGTTGACTCTCTGTTGACCAGCTACTTAAGGGTAGAACTGATTATATTGCACTTGCCAGTCTAAGTACTCGAGGGGAAAACTGAGTACATATAAAATTTCTGTATAAGGCCTGAGAGTAGAACTGAGTACACCAAATCTCGAAGGGTTAGCCTCGTGTCGCGGTGCATGCTGCAGCCGTGCATAGCGGACGCGTGTTGCGGTACACCAAACGCCACCTTCGTCTTTATAGAGCCCCTATTTCTCTCTCTCGACGCTTGCCCACTCTCTCATTCTCACTGCAACCGCCTCTCCTGTCCCATCATCTTCTCCACTTCGCGTCGAAAAAACTCCTAAGAAAAAACCCCGGCGATGGAGAAGCATGAGATGCCCATCGCCGACGTAGCCGCCGGCGCATCGGCCGCCGGCGCATCGGCCGCCGGCGCATCGGCCGCCGACGCATCGGCCGCCGCCCCCGTCCAGGCCCCCGTCGCTGCTTTCGACGTAGGCGCCGGCGCATCAGCCACCGGCGCAATGGCCGCCGCCCCCGTCCAGGCCCCCGTCCAGGCACCCGTCCAGGCACCCGTTGAGGCCCCCGTCGATTGGGACCTGTACGAAGACCCGTACGAACCAGTGCCGTACGTCGCGCCGATGAACCCCTACGACACCAGCATCATCGACGACTACCCGGAGGTAACCCTTTGTTCCCTTGTTCTTATGCCATTTCAATCCTTTTGTGTTAGATCTAGCGTTATTAGGGTTCGTCTGTTCCTAGTTCAATCCTTTTATGATAGATCTAGCGTTATTAGGGTTAGTCTATTCCTAGTTCAATCCTTTTATGATAGATCTAGCGTTATTATGATAGATCTAGCGTTATTAGTGTTTGTAATTTGCTTTTGTTTAAGATTCGGTTAACTTATGTGAGTAATCAATCACATCCGGTTAATTTGTGCCGATGATGATGAATATTTGGGCACAAATTGATTCAGGGTTTGGTCTGTGAACAATTGGTGTGTACAAATTTGTTGTGCATGATCTTTGGTTCACTGACCCAAATCCTGGATATAAGTGTGTCCAATGTAATTGGGGCTTCTTTTTTTGTGCCCATATTATCATGCATGATCTTTTGTTCACTCTCTGTTCCATCATCGCTGCAATTGACTCTGTGTTTTTCGATCTTTGGTGCTACGTGACAGGTGCAGAGCAGCGACATCGACAACGATGACGAGTCCTTCCACACCAAGACTCGTCACGTCCTCAGGAGGCTGCAGTCCGGCCATTACGATCGCCACTTTGCTCGAGGCGTTTACAGGTGCCCCTTCTGCAACAGGAGGCTCCGCGCCACCGACTTCAACTGCCTGGTGAACCATGCCGAATCCCTTGGCAGTGCCCCTGGCGGCGCTAGAGTTGGAATGACTGATACGTCTCCAACGTATCTATAATTTTTGATGCTCCATGCTTGTTTTTACACCATTTGCCTATTGTTTCGTTACACTTCGTGGCACTTTTATGCATTTTCCGGAACTAACCTATTAACAAGTCGCCACAGTGCCAGTTCCCTGTTTTCTGTTGTTTTGTGTTTCAGAAGTGATACACAAGAAATATTCTCGGAATTGGACGAAACAAAAGCCAGAAGTCTTATTTTTCCCGGGAGCATCCAGACATCCGAAGAGAGGAAGGAGAGGGGCCACAGGCCTCCCTCACACAGGGCTGGCGCGGCCCAGGCCCTAGCCGCGCCGCCCCTGTGTGAGGAGGCCCTGGCAGCCCTCTGACATCGCCCCTTCGCCTATAAGAAGCCTCGGGACGGAAAACCCTAGGGGATTCGGCAATTTTCGAGAAACAGTTCCGCAGCTCCGCCGCCACCGTCGATGAATTTCGGGGGACAGAAGTCTCTGTTCCAGCACCCTGCCGGGACGGGGAAGTGCCCCCGGAGCCATCTCCATCGGTCTCCATCGCCGTCTTCGCCATCTCCATCGACCTCACCGCCATCTCCATCAACCTTGTTGTCTCCTATGATGAGGAGGGAGTAGTTCATACCCGGGGCTGAGGGCTCTACCGGTAGCTATGTGGTTCACCTCTCTCTCCCATGATGTGATCTTTATGTGATCGTGAGCTTTGTATCATGTTGAACAAGTAGATGTTATTATTCAGATATTATGCTACTCCTATGCTTAATTATTATAGTGTACTCTAGTGATGTTATTAACGTAATCTATTCCTCCTGCCATGGTGTAATGGTGACAGTGTGTGCATCGTGGTGGTACTTGGTTTAGGCTATGATCGTGATCTCTTGTGGATTATGAGAGTAATTATTACTATGATAGTATTGAGTGATCTATTCCTCCTTTCATGGTGTAATGTTGACAGTGTGTGCACCGTGTTAGTACTTGGTCTAAGTTGCAATGATTTCTATCTTGAATTGTGCTTTGATTTGGATATCTCTATGAGTGGTGTTTGTCAAGTACTTGATGAACTTTAAGGGGTGCTTCTGTAGCCACTACACAATGATTAGTGTTATTCAATAGGAGAGTAATTCAGAGTACCATAGTGGAGAGAAGTTGTTTATTTGTTCAATCATGTTATATTGTTGGGAGTGTGTCCACTAGTGAAAGTATGATCCCTAGGCCTTGTTTCCAAGCATCGCACACCGTTTACTTGCTGTTTTGTTACTTGTTTGCTCGCAGCGATATTTATTTCACATCACGTTTGCTACTTATAATCATCACTACCGCTTGTATTTTACTATATCTTCGCCGAACTAGTGCACCTATACATCTGACAAGTGTATTGGGTGTGTTGGGGACACAAGACACTTTCTGTATCGTAATTGCAGGGTTGCTTGAGAGGGATAGCTTTGACCTAACCTCCCTGAGTTCGATAAACCTTGGGTGATCCACTTAAGGGAAACTTGCTGCTGTTCTACAAACCTCTGCACTTGGAGGCCCAACAAGTGTCTACAAGAATAGAAGTGCGTAGACATCAAGCTCTTTTCTGGCGCCGTTGCCGGGGAGGTAAGGTAAAAGGTACTCGCATCCTCCTGTGTGAGTGCTCGAAGTTATTTCCTTTAGATTCTGCAGTTACATCTTTTTGTTTCTTGTTTTTATTTTCACTAGTTAGGCTTAATGGAAAACAAAGAGTTCGCTAGTCTTTTTCCTGAGTTTAGATATGAAGTGTTTGAAGAGAAAATTGAAAAACCTTTGGAGCTTAATTTGCATGCTAATAGTGTTGTTAGTATGAATGCTTTGAACACCGTTGTTGATAATGCTATAGAGAAGTCTAAGCTTGGGGAAGCTGGTTTTGTTAAGCATTATATTTTTAGTTCCCCAGCTTTAGTGGAGAAAGTTTGCTCTGATGATATTTTATCTCCCATATGTGATGCTCCTTCTTATGATGATATGTTTGAAGAATATGCTTTGAGAAATAGTTGTTCTCTAGCTTGTGATGATACTAAACCTTTAGTTTATGATGGTTATGATGATGAGTATAATATTTTCAGTTCACCTACTTTTGAGGATAAAATTAGTTATGATTACAATATGCCTCCTATTTTTGATGATTATGGTGATGAGAATAATTATTCTATTGAATCTGCTCCTACTACTATTGTTCCTGTGGTGAGTATTAATTCTTTTATGCATATGGCTCATGATAGGGAAGCTTTATGTGATAGTTATATTGTTAGTTCTATTCATGATGCTACTAAAAGTTATTATGAGAGAGGGAAACATGGTTTGATGGATCTCAACAATATTAAGTTTCCCCTCTTTATGTTGCAAATCATGAAGTGGCACTTGTTTTATCTATCCATGCTTGCTAATATGTGCCTCGTTGATTTATTTTCTTACAAGATTCCTATGCATAGGAAGTGGTTCAGATATAAATGTCTTTCACATCTGCTTTTTGATGCTCTCTATTACTTTAAGTTCCTATATGGCGCCTTTGCCTCAAGCTCTTATATGGCGCCCACATAAGCATCTTTACAAATTACTGCGCCTAGCTCAAAGGCGTTAAAGAAAAGTACTCTTGGGAGATAACCCAATGTTTTACTTTTAGTACTTTTTCTTTTATTTGAGTCTTGGGAGTCATTACTACTGTAATGACCGCTCCTTATCCTTTTTATTTCGTTGTTGTGCCAAGAGAAGCCTCTAATTTGAGTGAGGTAAGATTTGGGGATGTTGCTGTCCTGAAACTGTTTTCAGTGCTGCACCGTAAAAATTCGTATAAATTCTCTGTATATCTTTTGGACCTGCGATTTCTTGTGCATATGACCCAGGTTATATCCAAACTTTTGTTAGTTGAACACTTTTTGATTTGAGCAACATAAAACCCCTCAAAAATTCGACCTTTGTCAGCTGTTCAGTTTTGACAGATTTCTGCCAATATTTGTGTTTGCCACTTTATCGCTTTCTTTTGAGTTATTTTGATCACGGAACTTTTGGGGAAGTTGCTACAGTAGTATATACTTTATATGTGGTGGTTTTAGGTTGAAACCTGAAGCAAAAAGGGTTGATTCAATGTTATGCTTACACTAATGTTGCTAATAGATTTGTGTTTAGTTTTGTATGAAGGAAGTTTTCAAGTGTAGGGATTGGAGAATGATGAGATGAGTTGAAGAATGGACAAAAGCTCAAGCTTGGGGATGCCCATGCATCACCCCAAGAAATATCCAAGAAGTACAAGTGTCAAAGCTTGGGGATGCCCCCGAGGCACCCCTTCTTCATCGGCAAAAATCAGGTCACCTTTCAAGACACTATATTTTTATTGCTTCATGCACTATGCGTTTTTCTTGGAGTGTCAGTTGTTTTTGTTTTCATTATTAGTTTAGTTTAGTTTGCTGCAATAAATGGTTTGATCACATCATGTTGGTTTGGAGGGAGACATACTTCATTTTTCATTTGCAAAGAACACTCCGTTTTTCACTCTTATCGTTCAACGAGTGTTCTCTTTTTCTGCTACCGCGTTTAGCTTGCATTTTTCGCCTTGATTTTTGTTCACATCTTGTTTTATCTTTGCATCAAGGTGTATTTGGACCTCTGGTCTATGTTGGCTTTTATCAAAAGAGTTTCCTCAAAAAGGTTTTAATGGTGTTGGAAAAGAGAAAAAGCTTTATGCAAAAAAGTGGTACAAGAAGGAGCTTGTGTAGACTGCGGCTTAGGCTTTTGCATGTCGTGCTTGATGTCTTTTTGATAGTATGCTTAGTGGTTTTGCTGTAGCATGACTTGTCTCAAATAACTGAGATTGCTTAATGAGCCTTTGAAAAATCATGCGTTGTTTATATTATTTGGAAGCATTTATTTGGTTTTCTCCTTTGATGCTTTATTTGGGTTGACTTGGCACATGCTTACACATGTTGACTACAAAAATAAGTCGCCAATAGCCTCTATGATCATTTAGTTTTTGACTTTTGATGCCATCTTATGCTTCTTTTAATGTTGCTTTGTCGCTTTGCATGATTATGGCCGTTATTGCTCTCTTAGTTGGTCGCTCCCCGTCTTTTGCTAGCCCTCGCCTTGTACTGAGTATGAGCTCTACTCGTGCATCCAACTCCCAAAAACCAAGTTTGCCATTGTGTCCACTATAAATTCCTATGCATGGTATTTGTAAGCCATTCCAAAGTAAATTTTCATGTGCTACCTTTGAAAAAACTTTCAAAATACTTCTCGTTTTGTGCCACTGTTTTTAGCTCATGGGGACGTAGTGGTCGGATTTGCTATCTTCCATATTGCTTATTCCAAAAAGAAAAAAAAGGAAAAGAAGAAAAGAAAAAAGGCACTCCTCCATGGAATGTGAATGTTGGTGGGCACCCGATGGAATCGGTTAGCCATGGTATGTGAAAGGAAAAAGGTGGGGAGGAGTGCCAAGCTTTATAAAAGAGCACAAAAGTGCCAATCTCTCTCTCAAAAACTTGCTTCATTTTTTGTATGGAAGATAGTAAGAACCCCATTGCCAGTCGTTGACAAAGACAACCACCTCTCAAAATCAAGTTTTATCTCTCTGTTTTACAAATGAAAAGCTCTAGCACATGTTTAAATCACTGCTTCCCTCTGCGAAGGGCCTTTCTTTTACTTTTATGTTGAGTCACCACCTTCTTTCTTTATGCAACATTAAGAGAGCATAGTTGTCATTCTTAGTGTGATATGCATTGTCCCAAAGTTCATTGATTGACTCATATTGTTGGTTTCACTTGTTCTTAAATTATTTGTATCTAGTCGCCCTCTTAAACTTGAAGGTGTCCTATGCATTTATGTTTTGCTCTCTTTGAAGGACAAGCTGAAAACCTTTTGTATGTTTTTCCTTATGATTTGAACACACGTTTGACTTTCATTGTTTCATTACCATGATCTTTTGTTTGTGTTCATTTGCATGTTTACAACATGGTTGCTAAGTTATTATTGTCAAGATTATATCTTTCATGCCCATGTTTTAAGTTCTTATGATCCCAGCTCACAATGCTTACATTTATGATCAAGATTGTGTAGGTGCATGTCACCTCAAAAATTATTTCTTTTGTTATCACTTACCTACTCGAGGACGAGCAGGAGTTAAGCTTGGGGATGCTGATACGTCTCCAACGTATCTGTAATTTTTGATGCTCCATGCTTGTTTTTACACCATTTGCCTATTGTTTCGTTACACTTCGTGGCACTTTTATGCATTTTCCGGAACTAACCTATTAACAAGTCGCCACAGTGCCAGTTCCCTGTTTTCTGTTGTTTTGTGTTTCAGAAGTGATACACAGGAAATATTCTCGGAATTGGACGAAACAAAAGCCAGAAGTCTTATTTTTCCCGGGAGCATCCAGACATCCGAAGAGAGGAAGGAGAGGGGCCACAGGCCTCCCTCACACAGGGCTGGCGCGGCCCAGGCCCTGGCCGCGCCGCCCCTGTGTGAGGAGGCCCTGGCAGCCCTCTGACATCGCCCCTTCGCCTATAAGAAGCCTCAGGACGGAAAACCCTAGGGGATTCGGCAATTTTCCAGAAACAGTTCCGCAGCTCCGCCGCCACCGTCGACGAATTTTGGGGGACAGAAGTCTCTGTTTCGGCACCCTGCCGGGACGGGGAAGTGCCCCCGGAGCCATCTCCATCGGTCTCCATCGCCGTCTTCGCCATCTCCATCGACCTCACCGCCATCTCCATCAACCTTGCTGTCTCCTATGATGAGGAGGGAGTAGTTCATCCCCGGGGCTGAGGGCTCTACCGGTAGCTATGTGGTTCACCTCTCTCTCCCATGATGTGATCTTTATGTGATCGTGAGCTTTGTATCATGTTGAACAAGTAGATGTTATTATTCAGATATTATGCTACTCCTATGCTTAATTATTATAGTGTACTCTAGTGATGTTATTAAAGTAATCTATTCCTCCTGCCATGGTGTAACGGTGACAGTGCGTGCATCGTGGTGGTACTTGGTTTAGGCTATGATCGTGATCTCTTGTGGATTATGAGAGTAATTATTACTATGATAGTATTGAGTGATCTATTCCTCCTTTCATGGTGTAATGTTGACAGTGTGTGCACCGTGTTAGTACTTGGTCTAAGTTGCAATGATTTCTATCTTGAATTGTGCTTTGATTTGGATATCTCTATGAGTGGTGTTTGTCAAGTACTTGATGAACTTTAAGGGGTGCTTCTGTAGCCACTACACAATAATTAGTGTTATTCAATAGGAGAGTAATTCAGAGTACCATAGTGGAGAGAAGTTGTTTATTTGTTCAATCATGTTATATTGTTGGGAGTGTGTCCACTAGTGAAAGTATGATCCCTAGGCCTTGTTTCCAAGCATCGCACACCGTTTACTTGCTGTTTTGTTACTTGTTTGCTCGCAGCGATATTTATTTTACATCACGTTTGCTACTTATAATCATCACTACCGCTTGTATTTTACTATCTCTTCGCCGAACTAGTGCACCTATACATCTGACAAGTGTATTGGGTGTGTTGGGGACACAAGAGACTTTCTGTATTGTAATTGCAGGGTTGCTTGAGAGGGATAGCTTTGACCTCTAACCTCCCTGAGTTCGATAAACCTTGGGTGATCCACTTAAGGGAAACTTGCTGCTGTTCTACAAACCTCTGCACTTGGAGGCCCAACAAGTGTCTACAAGAATAGAAGTTCGTAGACATCAATGACCGTGAACGTGCATGCGTTCATGGCCAAACACAAAGCACTTGGGATTCACCTGCGCAGCCTCCAAGCTTAATCCCATGTAAAATGTAGCTTATGTTGGATCTAGGGATCGGTAGTACTGTTGGATCTGTCCTGAATATATATATATATATATATATGCTATGTTGGCTGCTGTATGCAGCTTATCCTATATTTTCTCGATTTATTATGCTGTTGTGAATTTATCCTCTACTAGCTTCTAGATTTGCTACTAGATTTGTTAACATATTGGGCAAAAAACGAGGGCCAAAAGGCAACAATCATTAAAGAAAGGCAGAAATAAAAGCTTCTCTAGATTTGATACTAATTTGGTGAAAAGAGAGAGAACTGTTACAGAGAGAGAGGGGAAAAAGGCGCTCTGAAAAAGGCCAATTTGGGCCGAGAGCGATAAAATCGAGCTCTCACGTACAACCAAACGCGGTCTCGTCCTGTCCCACGCGGTCCCGTTCTACCAGCCCCACGCGATGCGGCCCCACATGATGCGGCCCCACACGTCAACATGGAATGGTCAACTAAACGGCAACCCTCCCGTCCGAGCGTCTGCGAGGGGTTTCAAACTAGAGCGAGGGGAAAACTGAGGAAAAGTTAAGCGGCTGAGGAAAACTGAGTACAACTAACGACCCAGGGGCACGAAAATAGAAAGCCCTAAAATTTAAATTTAAAACTTCTAGGTCAATTTTAAATCATTTAAAATTTGACTTAAATCTAAAAAATTATCTTCTTAAATGAAAAGAAACTAGGATAAACTTTAATGAAGAATTTATTGTGTTTAGATTCCATTCTCAACTATAATCCACTAACTGAATCTTGCTTATTTAAGATTCATATTCCATTATAAGTGCCTGTATCACATTGTAGATCATTAGAAATTAAATTCCAAACTTTAGCAATTAACACTAAGTGGAATTGTGCTAGTCTAGCCATACTTGCTAACTCAACCATGAGTGGTTAGTTTGATATTCTATTCCAACATGGTACATCTTAGTCTACAAACTATTTGCAACACCTTTGTTGCAACTCCAAAATTGTTACCCTTCTGACACCACTTAATCACTACTCCTTTAAATAATAAAAATATGTCCATTAAGGATTCTGTTCTTCAAGAGTAATTCTTTTTAAGAACATACCAAATAAGCATCACACCCATTCTTGCCTAGACACAAGTATTGACCTTTGCATGTTTAAAGTTTTAACAACTCTAGAACCAACCATAAACTGTTTACCTGAGCATTACTGTCTCATGACAAACTATTTGGGTGTCTATGCTAGTTTAGATTGTTATCAACTATAGAAATAATTATATATGGTGACAACAATCTAAACTACCTTGAATGTCCATGCTTCACTAAAACCCATTTTAACATTAAATGAATCTTAGTTTGTTTCCTAGTTATGCTTACCTAATAACTACTCTTTGATTATGATGGAATCATGCTAACCACTAGAACACTAAACCTTAGGTGTAGTGCTTCTAATCAATAATAAACATGTTCTTCAAATGTTATTCTTTCAAAAGACATTGAAAGTAAGTAACAAACTACTCCATTAATCTTGAACTCATATAACTCTATTTGGTGTTAAGATTGTTGTCAACCCTAATACTAACTGGGTATTCTTATCAAATAAGAAATACTTCAGCTTTGCTTGTCAATACCCAACTACTTGTTTGCTAATAATATGATACCACTTAAAAGTGTTACTTTCAAGTCTTCACCTATTGCTATACCTATCCTCTCTAATAACTTTTGTTTTAAGCTTTATTCTAATACTTTGAAAGTTGTCAGTCAATTAAAAATCCTTAACAACCTTGTTGTGGAGTGAATCTAAAAGTGCAACTCATTACAAAGAAATCATCACAACCTTATATACTAAACCACCGGGGTTAGGTTACGCTTAGAGCGATGCATAGCATATGATTTGCATATCATGCTGCAGTTCTTTTAACATCATCTTTACCAGATGATGGTGCTACTTCAATATTTGGATTTCCTACGTATCGACGACCTTGACTTGCATAATCTTGCAGTCAAAAAGGCAAGTTTATCTTGCTCATATCTCTTGGTTGCACTGGTTTTGAAACTACTTGCAAAGTGTTGACTTCAAACTCTAACTTTTCAAAAAGGATGGAAAATCTATTTTCATAAGTAATATGACTAGTGGTTATTGACCATTGGTGATAACCTAGGAGGGCTGGCAGGTGGAACCACGGTAAGATTGTGGTGGTGGAGGTTCCACTTGTACGGGAAAGTAAACCCTAGGAGTTAACAACCAATGCCACAATTATTCTTGTGCCGTAAAAACCGTGTCGTCCAAGAGACTTGGAATGGGACAGGAAAGTTAGCTGTATCTTCTCTTGTTCGCATGTCAACGGACACTCAGCTACCGTACGCCGTATATCTCGAAAGAATACGTGCACATGGGTGGGACCTCTTAGTGCCCACGGCCACTGGTGTCTATGATGGTCCGCAAGGGACGCCTAGGTACTTCATCGTTGGGGGTGAATATCAGGGGCACAACCTGCTTGCGTGAATTGGGTGGGCATGCATTGTGCGGAGAAGGCAGTGATTGGTTTGGATCAATGACTGGGCCCCACACCATGGTAGTGTGGACGGGAATGTACGCCCGGTTGTGCAGCAAGGCTTTGATCTCTTTTGGAAGGACACACCTCTGCAGAGTGTAAAAGGATGTGACATGTTACCCCTTGTTCCGGGAAGGAGCTGCGAACGCGACAGGAAAGGTGCTCTCAAGGCACTAATACCCTGGGTTGGCTGTTGGGCATAGTTTTCATAAGTAAAAGCAATCTTTCAAGAAACTTTGATAAAACCTTGCATTGACCTATGACTCTTTTGGGTCCATGGCTTTAGTTAGTGCATATCGCACAACTTCTTTCTAAAGAAACTTGCTGGGTAACGCTCGTTACTCACCCCAATCTCTTAAACCCTTGCTAGACTATGAAGAATTAGATTGAAGGCAACGCAAGGAGACAACCTCAAGACATTGAAGATGAAGAGGAAGCATTCTTCCAACATCATGATTATCAGCGGAGTCTACAATTGTATGAAGCTTGGAGGAAACTAGAATAGGGTTAGAAAGGAACCAGTTTCCTAATCCTAGATCCTAAGTAGTTAGAGAAACTCTATATTTGAATAGCAAGCCAAATGCATTCGTTGTAGTTCAGTTTAGTCTTCCTTGATTCTTTCTCATTTGTAGTCACCAGGACTAAACCTCTACCTGTTGAGGTGGTTCTGAAGATCTTCTGTATGCTAAAAATTGTAATCCTATAGACATACCGTGGACCTGCGATGTTTCTGTTGTACCACTCTGATGGATGTAATACTAGTGAGACAGTGTTTCATTAGTGTTATGTCAACGACTTGCATACTACACATGCAGTGGTATGCTGGGTCACCATAGCTGGTATCAGAGCAAACACTTTGACCCTAGGATTAAAACCCTTTAATATGAGACCTGTAGGTTTGGTAGTGAATACATGAAGCCTTCTTATCTAAACCAATTCTTCTTATGATTTGGGATGGATATTCAATAAAAGAATAATCCTGACACACTTGAGTCAAATTTTCTTACCTGTTATTCTTAAGTGAAGTTAGACATCTTGTTCCATACCTAGTAGTATGACATCATTAGAGCCTTGTATAAAGGATGGAAGTGGATTATATTTGGTATACAATACATGGTAGTCCAAAGTGAGGATACAACCGGAAGGGGAACTATCCTATTGGAAGAAGTATACCAAGGGCAATTAGTTAAACTTAAGACATCCGAAACTGTAGTAGGGTGATGTTAAGTGGTGAAGTGAGTATTTATAGGGTAGTAGGACTTAGGTTTTAGTCCTGTATGTGGATACTCAAGAATGCCATATACAAGTAAGATGTACCGACAGTAAACACTTTAATCATGTTGGATTCACCTGAGAATCTTTACATGATGGAGTAGAACTTTATAGTAAACCAGCAATTTCAAGCTGAGGAGGAAGATGCTTAAGGAGAATGGTGAATGAAGTACCAAAACCATGGTCTTCAGTTGGAGAAGATTTATCATAGCACAATGGAGAAGCCCTATAAAAGTTATGGAGTTATGTGAACCATGCTTAGTGAAGTTTGTATGAGGTATAGGCAAGTAAGAAGTTTTGAGAGATCATGTGAGATTCGACTTCAATAGGATGGAAGGTAAGCTAGAAATAGTAGTCTTAAAGGATTATGAATTCGTTAGAATGGTTTCCAAACCCCTTTGCTCAAATTTATTCGATTGCAACTGGGCAATTGAAGTAAGTTTTGAGACAAAGAGTAGTAGTCCACCACTAAGTGCATATAGCACAATATAAACCTATATTATTTGGTGCTATAAGGTACACATCTAAGCCTGAATTCTAGAGATGTTTTACTCACGGGCTTATGATGATGTATGTTGCCAGCACAATTTTGGATTTTCTTGGATTTTATTGTGTGACTAGATCTATGCATAAAGTATGACTTCGATGTGCAAGTGCATGTTGCATCATCGAGTTCCTACTTGATGTTATAAATCTAATGGGTTAAGGGATTCATGTGAAGTAGAGACGAATTCCGAAGGCAATCAAGCCAGAAGATGAAGAATCACCAGATAATGGAAGCCAAAAGAAGAAAGCTAGTAAGTGATCTTCATGGAAGCATCATGAGGTGGTAGTAAGATGAAATATTGGAATTTAATAGTAGTACTCTAAGTTTTAAAACACTAGAGGTAACTCTAGGTTATTGAGTAGAACCACTAATTAGGTAACCGCAATTGAGTTTAAGGTATTTGAGCTCATTGTTATGCAGCCTTGGTTATGCTTAGTACATCACGGGTCGATTGAGGTGTTGTAATACCGATGATCCATTCCGGTATTGCCTGCTACTTTTTCCAGCCTGGGAGTGGTAACCCCAGTAACCCTTGTTGATAGCATGACTAAGACACATAACATCTCTATATAACTTTGATCCCTAGTCCCAAAATCTTGAATTGTTGATTGGTGGTTAAGACGTTAGCAATGCATTTCCTTATCTTAGAGTTTTAGTCTTTATCTACGGACTATGACTTGTGAGGATTCGTGTCAACAATGATCCGTTGAGACCATTGGTTCGTTTATAGCCCTGTTACTTCATATTTCGTTCAAATTATACAATTGCCGGTCGTGGATGTCCTCCGGTACAAGAGAAACTCTGCCGGATTTCTTCCGTGGCTTTGTATCTAATCTACCAATTGAATAAGGGTAGATAACGATGGGAAAACCCAATTCTCATCAACTGTTAGAACTTCTGGGTAAGTTCATACATCATTAGTGGAATAGAACATCTTACCTAAATGCTTAATTGAAGAATTCGTACCGGATATCCACAATTGTGTGGATACACCACAGATTTCTTTGAGAAACCATCAGGAAGATGTTGTAGTAAGACTGACGAAGACTTATAGTCTAACCATGGAGTTCAAATGGTTAGAGATCAATATGTTCAAAGACCATTAGAAAAGTCTAAGGGGAGAGTCCAGGAAACTTAAAAGTGTTGAAAGTTAGAGAAAGTATGTCGGAAGTAAATTCTTTCCAAAAATTGTCATAACCTTATGGAGTTTGGCAAAGGAGTGAGATGATTTTGACCATAATCACACCAAGTATGAACCACAGCTGGTATCATGAACCGCAGCTGAAGAAGATGGATAATAGAGTTAACTATAATCTTGAGCCTAGAATACCAAATAAGATCTATAGAGAGGGATCAGAAAACTTGAATGGACACACTACATGTGTTTAATCCGTTCTTAGGTGGTAAAACCAAGAGCCAATTAGGAAGATATGTTGGAACAACTAGTAGGACCCTATAAGTCATGGGAGGTGTTGAAGACATAGATAATTCAAGAGAATGACCACAATGAGAAAAGGGTTGAATGGAATTCAAGTGATTAATGCTTGGAGTTAGATAACAGAAGATTCAAGGAACACTCTGGACAAAGGATACCATCTATATCCCAATTAGTTGGTGAAGGAATACCAAGACATATGATAGCAACAACAAGTCTGTCCAACAACGTACGTGAGCGAAAACTTCGGGACGAAGTTTAGTTTAAGGGGAGGACTGTAATATCCCAGGATTAGAGGTTATAAAATAGAGGCAACAGATGTGTGCATTGCATTTCATGCATAGAAAATCCGGGAAATTTTCGCGCACTTAAATAAAACATATCAAAGTGATTGGAGTTTCACTTGAGTTGATGGAATTGAAGCACCTCATCAACTAGAGCGCGATAAACTTCAATATGACCGTTGTTAAAACCCTTATTTTGGGTAGTGATAGTTACAACAGCAAAAAGAGAGTTAAGTGAGGTAAAACTAAAATGCTTGACACACCATTTTAGGACCAGATATTTATTCACACCAAGATCATCATGGTATTCTTTAAACCCTACTTCTTTCATGCTAAAGAAGTCAACATAAGTCTTATTTGTAAATCTATTCTATATTCTTATGTCCTAATCTAGTGAGTCCAAATAAGTGAAGTGGAGAGGTTAGATCAATGCCAATTTGATTATATGATTTACCTTAACTCTAGGTGAGATAACTTAAGAACACTAGAGCCATCCCTATAAAGGCCAACTAGGAGACTTTAGACTTTACTCAAATTATAGTTAGGACAAGTCATTTGATATAAGGGTGATCACATCATAAACCCTAATTCTGGTCTAGACTAGAACCATACTTAGGAAGTGACCAATACTTAGACTTATGAAGTTATGAAGTGGAGTAGATCCTTCATGAACCACACAATGGAGAGATTATATCTTTAATCTCAGAAGGTTGGAACAGCCAAGAATAAATCCTTGGTAAGGGGAGTTGATGAAGGAAATCAAATGGATTTATTATGGGAGTTGATGAAGGAAATAGTATGACCATGTCAAGTACATGATTATGCTTGCTGATGAAGCTAATTAGGTTAGTATGAAACCTTGTCTGATAAGCAGATATCATCCTAAAATCAAGTGTGGAGTAGGAGTCCAGCTTAAACACATATCACTTAGGAGATAACCATCTTGTTCAAAGATATATGAGAAACCTTGATCTGTGTACAAGTTTCCATTGAGTGAATCATCTAGATATAGGTTGAGCAGATCCTAAGCTTTGACCTAGAAACTTGTTTAGTCTATAGATCCTTTGTTGTATTGATCACATCTTAGAAGGAACACGACTTCCTTGTTGAGTGTGACAACATTCCATCTAATGCCATAACCTCTTAATCATTTACTTGGGGATTCATTCCTAAGTATCATTCCAACTTATGCATCACTATGTGATCATAAGATATAACAATTCACATGACCTAACCTTAAATTTAAGAAATTATGTTCCAACCAATATTCTTATAAGATAATACAACCAAGTATTTTTCTTAGTGATCAATTCACATATCAGTAGGTATTTTGATTCAGTTACCAAACCACTAGTGATCTTGGGATAGTCCATGGGACATACTCAAGTCATCAGAAACCAAAATCAAGATGATCATGGAACCTTGTATGTTCATTTGGACACTTACTCCAATATGAAGTTTAATCAAATACAAATACTAAGAACCTTTACCTAGAAATCAACTCATGTGTTGTTGTGTATCTTGATTTTTATCTCAAGCAAATCTTGCTTTTAGAGATAAGAATTATAAACATAGAATCAATAAACCACTAATGCACTGGAATAGCCCATAGGACATTTTCAAGTTAATAGAAAACTATGGTGAACATAGAATCATGTTCTATAGAGCATATATCTAATATGAGTCCAATACTTGTATTAGAATTAAATAATTAAAACCCTAGCTATATTGCATAATGCATATAATAAAATACATCTATAAATGCTCTCTATACACTATATTAAGCTAGGAAGATTCTAGGATTACTGTACAAGCAGTCCCCAGTTCAAAACCTGCAAAAACTGAAATCAATTCAAATGAGAGAAGGAAAAACAGAAAATATAAAGAAATGAAACAGAAAAAAAAGGAAATTTCTTACCTGGCCGCAGCCCACCTGGCCGAATCCCAGCACCGGCCCAACCCAATCGCCGCATACCGCTTCGCGGAGTCATCTTCTTCCTCGGGACGGAGACAGCTCGGTGGAGCTCCCTCAGGCACCCGATCAACTGCCGCCTTTTCGACGCCCAGGATGAAGGCCGCCGACTTCCGTTGGCTATAAAAAGGGGTGCCGCCGCCGGGAATGAACCATAGGTCCCTTAGTTCTTCCTCCCCGAAACTCTCTGCATCGTTTCCCGAAACCCTAGCTCCGGCCATGTTTCGTCGCTGTCGCTAGAGGCCACCCGGAGTCTCACCGAGAAGCTCTGGAGCTCCGCCTTGACGCCTAGGATCTCCTGGAGGGTTGAATCGAGGAGGGGAGGTTTCAATCGCCCGAAATCCGCCGTTCCTCTTTGCAGTACCTCGCTGGAATCGGCGAAGCCGAGATCAATTCCGGCAGCAATCCTCGACTCCGACCACTTCTGGAGTATCTCGGTGAGCTACTGATCCTCCAGGACCCCTCCTATCTCCCTCTAGCATCTTGTACCGATCCCGCATCGTGCATGACCGTCCGACCATGTTCGGCCATGTCGCCGGTCATCTCCGGCGACCATTTAGGGGCGGCGACCCCACCAATAGCTTCACTTTGATCTCCTTTCTCAAATGATTCTAGTCGTGTGCTCAAATTCGTGGCGAATCACCGAATCAAAGAATCAATCTGGGAGTTCCTGAGTGCTGACATCATCACTGGGACCCACCGGCAGGTTTGACTTGGTCTCTGCCAAAGTGGCATCTGACCTGGACACTGGTCCACAAGTCAGCCTCTGCGGCTAGCAGTAGTGTAGGTTAGAAAAGTTATTCCTTGTGAATTAGAAATTCCAGAAATTAACCAATGCTTAGGAAATTCATATCTTATTCATTTTAACTCAGAAAAATGTAAATGATATACCAAAATGTTCAGAAAAACAAGATCTATATGTTTAACTTATAATATTGCATACTTGTGTGAAATGATCTTGAACCAAATTTAAAAACTTAATTACGTAGTATTTGAACTTTGAATTCAAATCCAACTAAAATAATTCAAACCAAGTTTTCAAATACCAAATAAAAATGTAAAAACTTAAGTAAAGTATTCCAATTAACAATTTTGTTATTATTTAACATTAATCCTAAAACTTTATTATTAGGACTCTAATGCCTTAAATGATTTTCTTAAAACAAATTTTAATATAATAAAATTTTAGAAAAGTCATAAACTTGAATAAGAACTATTCCTTAACTCCAATGTTGTTATTTCAACAACTGTTTCATTAAAATTTAAATTTAAAACTTCTAGGTCAATTTTAAATCATTTAAAATTTGACTTAAATCTAAAAATTATCTTCTTAAATGAAAAGAAACTAGGATAAACTTTAATGAAGAATTAATTGTGTTTAGATTCCATTCTCAACTATAATCCACTTACTAAATCTTGCTTATTTAAGATTCATATTCCATTATAAGTGCCTGTATCACATTGTACATCATTAGAAATTAAATCCCAAACTTTAGCAATTAACACTAAGTGGAATTGTGCTAGTCTAGCCATACTTGCTAACTCAACCATGAGTGGTTAGTTTGATATTCTATTCCAACATGGTACATCTTAGTCTACAAACTATTTGCAACACCTTTGTTGCAACTCCAAAATTGTTACCCTTCTGACACCACTTAATCACTACTCCTTTAAATAATAAAAATATGTCCATTAAGGATTGTGTTCTTCAAGAGTAATTCTTTTTAAGAGCATACCAAGTAAGCATCACACCCATTCTTGCCTAGACACAAGTATTGACCTTTGCATGTTTAAAGTTTTAACAACTCTAGAACCAACCATAAACTGTTTACCTGAGCATTACTGTCTCATGACAAACTATTTGGGTGTCTATGCTAGTTTAGATTGTTATCAACTATAGAAATAATTATATATGGTGACAACAATCTAAACTACCTTGAATGTCCATGTTTCACTAAAACCCATTTTAACATTAAATGAATCTTAGTTTGTTTCCTTGTTATGCTTACCTAATAACTACTCTTTGATTATGATGGAATCATGCTAACCACTAGAACACTAAACCTTAGGTGTAGTGCTTCTAATCAATAATAAACATGTTCTTCAAATGTTATTCTTTCAAAAGACATTGAAAGTAAGTAACAAACTACTCCATTAATCTTGAACTTATATAACTCTATTTGGTGTTAAGATTGTTATCAACCCTAATACTAACTGGGTATTCTTATCAAATAAGAAATACTTCAGCTTTGCTTGTTGATGTCTATGCACGCGTCTGTTCTTGTAGACAGTGTTGGGCCTCCAAGTGCAGAGGTTTGTAGAATAGCAGCAAGTTTCCCTTAAGTGAATCACCCAAGGTTTATCGAACTCAGGGAGGAAGAGGTCAAAGCTATCCCTCTCAAGCAACCTTGCAATTACGATACAGAAAGTCTCTTGTGTCCCCAACACACCCAATACACTTGTCAGATGTATAGGTGCACTAGTTCGATGAAGAGATAGTGAAATACAAGTGGTATAGATGATTATGAGTGGTAAATGCAATCTGGAATAAAAATCGTTGCGAGCAAACATGTAACAAAATAGCAAGTAAACGGTGTGCAATGCTTGGAAACAAGGCCTAGGGATCATACTTTCACTAGTGGACACACTCCCAACAAATATAACATGATTGAACAAATAAACAACTTCTCTTCACTATGGTACTCTGAATTACTCTCCTATTGAACAACACTAATCATTGCGTAGGGCTATGAAGCACTCCTCAAAGTTCATCAAGTACTTGACAAACACCACTCATAGAGATATCCAAATCAAAGCACAACTCAAGATAGATATTATTGCAACTTAGACCAAGTACTAACACGGTGCACACACTGTCAACATTACACCATGAAAGGAGGAAAAGATCACTTCAATACTATCATAGCGATAATTATTCTCATAATCCATAAAAGATCACAATCGTAGCCTAGACCAAGTACCACCATGATGCACACACTGTCACCGTTACACCATGGCAGGAGGAATAGATTACTTTAATAACATCACTAGAGTACACATAATATCTGAATAATAACATCTACTTGTTCAACATGATACAAAGCTCACGATCACATAAAGATCACATCATGGGAGAGAGAGGTGAACCACATAGCTACCGGTAGAGCCCTCAGCCCCGGGGATGAACTACTCCCTCCTCATCATAGGAGACAGCAAGGTTGATGGAGATGGCAGTGAGGTCGATGGAGACGGCGGAGACGGCAATGGAGACCAATGGAGATGGCTCCGGGGGCACTTCCCCGTCCCGGCAGGGTGCCGGAACAGAGACTTCTGTCCCCCGAAATTTGGCTTCGACGGCGGCGGCGCTGCGGAACTGTTCAGGAAATTTCGCCGACTCCTTTAGGGTTTTCCATCCCGAGGCTTCTTATAGGCGAAGGGGCGTCGTCAGGGGGCAGCCAGGGGCTCCTCACACCAGGGTGGCGTGGCCAGGGCCTGGGCCGCGCCACCTATGTGTGAGGGCGGCCTCTGGCCCCCCTCCGGCTCTCTTTCGGTCTTCGGGAAGCTTCCAGGAAAAATAAGACTTCTGGCTTTTGTTTCGTCCAATTCCAAGAATATTTCCCGTGTAGCTTTTCTGAAACACAAAAACAGCAGAAAACAGGGAACTGGCACTGTGGCGACTTGTTAATAGGTTAGTTCCGGAAAATACATAAAAGTGCCACGAAGTGTAACAAAACATCGGGTAAATGGTGTAAAAACAAGCATGGAGCATCAAAAATTATAGATACGTTTGAGACGTATCAGCATCCCCAAGCTTAACTCCTGCTCGTCCTCGAGTAGGTAAGTGATAACAAAAGAAATAATTTTTGAGGTGACATGCACCATCACAATCTTGATCATAAAGGTAAAGCATTGAGTGCTGAGATCAAAGAACATAAAACATGGGCATGAAAGACATAATCTTGATAGAAGAAACTTAGCAACCATGTTATAAACATGCAAATGAACACAAACAAAAGATCATGAAAATGAAACAATGAAAGTCAAACGTGTGTTCAAATCATAAGGAAAAACATACAAATGGTTTTCAGCTTGTCCTTCATGGAGAGCAAAACATAAATGAATAGGACACCTTCAAGTTTAAGAGGGCGACTAGATACAAATAATTTAGGAACAAGTGAAACCAACAATATGAATCAATCAATAAAAACTTTGGGACAATGCACATTATACTAAGAATGATAACTATGCTCTCTTAGACGGTGCATAAAGATAGATGGTGGTGACTCAACATAAAAGTAAAAGAAGGGCCCTTCGCAGAGGGAAGTAGTGATTAAACATGTGCTAGAGCTTTTCATATGTAAAACAGAGAGATAAAAATTGGTTTTGAGAGGTGGTTATCTTTGTCAACGACTGGCAATGGGGTTCTTACTATCTTCCATACAAAAATGAAGCAAGTTTTTGAGAGAGATTGGCACTTTTGTGCTCTTTTATAAAGCTTGGCACTCCTCCCCACCTTTTTTCCTTTCACAAACCATGGCTAACCGATTCCATCGGGTGCCCACCAACATTCACATTCCATGGAGGAGTGCCTTTTTTCTTTTCTTTTTTCCCTTTTTTTTCTTTTTGGAATAAGCAATATGGAAGATAGCAAATCCGACCACTACGTCCCCATGAGCTGAAAACAGTGTCACAAAATAAGAAGTATTTTGAAGGTTTTTTGAAAGGTAGCACATGAAAATTTACTTGGAATGGATTACAAATACCATGCATAGGAATTTATAGTGGACATAATGGCAAACTTGGTTTTTGGGAGTTGGATGCACGAGTAGAGCTCATACTCAATACAAAATGAGGGCTAGCAAAAGACTGGGAGCGACCAACTAAGAGAGCAATAATGGCCATAATCATGCAAAGCGACAAAGCAACATTAAAAGAAGCATAAGATGGCATCAAAAGTCAAAAACTAAATGATCATAGAGGCTATTGGCGACTTTGTAAGAGTCTAACATGTGTGAGCATGCGCCAAGTCAACCCAAATAAATCATCAAGGAGAAAACCAAATAAATGCTTCCATATAATAAAAACAACGCATGATTTTTTCAAAGGCTCATTAAGCAATCTCAGTTATTTGAGACAAGTCATGCTACAGCAAAACCACTAAGCATACTATCAAAAAGACATCAAGCATGACATGAAAAAGCCTAAGCCGCAGTCTACACAAGCTCCTTCTTGTACCACTTTTTTGCATAAAGCTTTTTCTCTTTTCCAGCACCATTTCAAATTTTTAAAGACACCTCTTTTGATGAAAACCAATAAAGATCAGAGGCAAAAATACACCTTGATAAATAAATATAAGAAGATCTGAATGCAAATCAAGGCGAAAACGAAAACCAAAAGCACTAGCAGAAAAAGAGAACACTCGTTGAAACGATAAGAGTGAAAAACGGAGTGTTCTTGGCAAATGAAAAACGAGTTCATCTCCTCCAAAAGAAACATGATGTGATCTAACCATTTATTGCAGCAAACTAAACTAAACTAATACTGAAAACAAAAAACAACTGACGCTCCAAGAAAAACGCATAGTGCATGAAGCAATAAAAATATAGTGTTTTGAAAGGTGACCTGATTTTTGCCGATGAAGAAGGGGTGCCTCGGGGGCATCCCCAAGCTTTGACGCTTGTACTTCTTGGATATTTCTTGGGGTGATGCATGGACATCCCCAAGCTTGAGCTTTTGTCCATTCTTCAACTCATCTCATCACTCTCCGATCCCTACACTTGAAAACTTCCTTCATACAAAACTAAACACAATTCTATTAGCAACATTAGCATAAACATAATAATGAATCAACCCTTTTTGCTTCAGGTTTCAAATCAAAACCACCACATATAAAGCAAATACTACTGTAGCAACTTCTACAAAAGTTCCGTGATCAAAAGAACTCAAAAGAAAGCGATAAAGCAGCAAACACAAATATTGGTAGAAATCTGTCAAAACAGAACAGCTGACAAAGGTCGAATTTTTGAGGTATTTTTTGTTGCTCAAATCAAAAAGTGTTCAACTAATGAAAGTTTGGATATAACCTGGGGCATACGCACAAGAAATCGCAGGTCCAAAAGATATACATAGAATTTTCACGAATTTTTACGGTGTAGCACCGAAAACAGTTTCAGGACAGCAACATCCCCAAATCTTACCTCACTCAAATTAGAGGCTTCTCTTGGCACAAAAACGAAATAAAAAGGATAAGGAGAGGTTATTACAATAGTAATAACTTCCAAGACTCAAATAAAAGAAAAAGTACTGAAAATAAACAATGGGTTATCTCCCAAGAGTGCTTTTCTTTAACGCCTTTGAGCAAAGGCGCCATATATGAACTTAAAGCAATAGAGAGCATCAAAAAGCAAATTTGAAAGACATTTATATCTGAACCACTTCCTATGCATAGAAATCTTGTAAGAAAATAAATCAACGAGGCACATAGTAGCAAGCATGGATAGATAAAACAAGTGCCACTTCAAGATTTGCAATATAAAGAGGGGAAACTTAATATTGTTGAGATCCATCAAACCATGTTTCCCTCTCTCATAATAACTTTCAGTAGCATCATGAATAGAACTAACAATATAACTATCACATAAAGCATCCCTATCATGAGCCACATGCATAAAAGAATGAATACTCACCACAGGAACAATAGTAGTAGGAGCAGATTTAACAGAATAATTATTCTCATCACCATAATCATCAAAAATAGGAGGCATATTGTAATCATAACTAATTTTCTCCTCAAAAGTAGGTGAACTGAAAATATTATACCCATCATCATAACCATCATAGACTAGAGGTTTAGTATCATCACAAGCTAGAGAACAGCTATTTCACAAAGCATATTCTTCAAACATATCATCATAAGAAGGAACATCACATATGGGAGATAAAATATTATCAGAACAAACTTTCTCCACTAATTCTCCACTAAAGCTGGGGAACTAAAAATATCATGCTTAACAAAACCAGCTTCCCTAAGCTTAGAATTTTCTATAGCATTAGCAACAACGGTGTTCAAAGCATTCATACTAACAAAACTATTAGCATGCGAATTAAGCTCCAAAGGTTTTTCAATTTTCTCTTCAAACACTTCATATCTAAACTCAGGAAAAAGACTACAGAACTCTTTGTTTTCCATTAAGCCTAACTAGTGAAAATAAAAACAAGAAACAAAAAGATATAATTGCAGAATCTAAAGGAAATAACTTCGAGCACTCACACAGGAGGATGCGAGTACCTTTTACCTTACCTCCCCGGCAACGGCGCCAGAAAAGAGCTTGATGTCTACGCACGCGTCTGTTCTTGTAGACAGTGTTGGGCCTCCAAGTGCAGAGGTTTGTAGAACAGCATCAAGTTTCCCTTAAGTGAATCACCCAAGGTTTATCGAACTCAGGGAGGAAGAGGTCAAAGCTATCCCTCTCAAGCAACCCTGCAATTACGATACAGAAAGTCTCTTGTGTCCCCAACACACCCAATACACTTGTCAGATGTATAGGTGCACTAGTTCGGCGAAGAGATAGTGAAATACAAGTGGTATAGATGATTATGAGTGGTAAATGCAATCTGGAATAAAAATCGCTGCGAGCAAACATGTAAAAAAATAGCAAGTAAACGGTGTGCAATGCTTGGAAACAAGGCCTAGGGATCATACTTTCACTAGTGGACACACTCCCAACAAATATAACATGATTGAACAAATAAACAACTTCTCTTCACTATGGTACTCTGAATTACTCTCCTATTGAACAACACTAATCATTGCGTAGGGCTACGAAGCACTCCTCAAAGTTCATCAAGTACTTGACAAACACCACTCATAGAGATATCCAAATCAAAGCACAACTCAAGATATATATTATTGCAACTTAGACCAAGTACTAACACGGTGCACACACTGTCAACATTACACCATGAAAGGAGGAAAAAATCACTTCAATACTATCATAGCGATAATTATTCTCATAATCCATAAAAGATCACAATCGCAGCCTAGACCAAGTACCACCATGATGCACGCACTGTCACCGTTACACCATGGCAGGAGGAATAGATTACTTTAATAACATCACTAGAGTACACATAATATCTGAATAATAACATCTACTTGTTCAACATGATACAAAGCTCACGATCACATAAAGATCACATCATGGGAGAGAGAGGTGAACCACATAGCTACCGGTAGAGCCCTCAGCCCCGGGGATGAACTACTCCCTCCTCATCATAGGAGACAGCAAGGTTGATGGAGATGGCGCTGAGGTCGATGGAGACGGCAGAGACGACAATGGAAACCGATGGAGATGGCTCCGGGGGCACTTCTCCGTCCCGGCAGGGTGCCGGAACAGAGACTTTTGTCCCCCAAAATTTGGCTTCAACGGCGGCGGCGCTGCGGAACTGTTCTGGAAATTTCGCCGACTCCTTTAGGGTTTTCCGTCCCGAGGCTTCTTATCGGCGAAGGGGCGTCGTCAGGGGGCAGCCAGGGGCTCCTCACACCAGGGTGGCGCGGCCAGGGCCTGGGCCGCGCCACCTATGTGTGAGGGCGGCCTCTGGCCCCCCTCCGGCTCTCTTTCGGTCTTCGGGAAGCTTCCGGGAAAAATAAGACTTCTGGCTTTTGTTTCGTCCAATTCCAAGAATATTTCCTGTGTAGCTTTTCTGAAACACAAAAACAACAGAAAACAGGGAACTGGCACTGTGGCGACTTGTTAATAAGTTAGTTCCGGAAAATGCATAAAAGTGCCACGAAGTGTAACGAAACATCGGGTAAATGGTGTAAAAACAAGCATAGAGCATCAAAAATTATAGGTACGTTTGAGACGTATCACTTGTCAATACCCAACTACTTGTTTGCTAATAATATGATACCACTTAAAAGTGTTACTTTCAAGTCTTCACCTATTGCTATACCTATCCTCTCCAATAACTTTTGTTTTAAGCTTTATTCTAATACTTTGAAAGTTGTCAGTCAATTAAAAATCCTTAACAACCTTGTTGTGGAGTGAATCTAAAAGTGCAACTCATTACAAAGAAATCATCACAACCTAATATACTAAACCACCGGGGTTAGGTTACGCTTAGAGCGATGCATAGCATATGATTTGCATATCATGCTGCAGTTCTTTTAACATCATCTTTACCAGATGATGGTGCTACTTTAATATTTGGATTTCCTACGTATCGAAGACCTTGACTTGTATAATCTTGCAGTCAAAAAGGCAAGTTTATCTTGCTCATATCTCTTGGTGGCACTGGTTTTGAAACTACTTGCAAAGTGTTGACTTCAAATTCTAACTTTTCAAAAAGGATGGAAAATCTATTTTCATAAGTAATATGACTAGTGGTTATTGACCAGTGGTGATAACCTAGGAGGGCTGGCAGGTGGAACCACAGTAAGATTGTGGTGGTGGAGGTTCCACTTGTACGGGAAAGTAAACCCTAGGAGTTAACAACCAATGCCACAATTATTCTTGTGCCGTAAAAACCATGTCGTCCAAGAGACTTGGAATGGGACGGGAAAGTCAGCTATATCTTCTCTCGTTCGCATGTCAACGGACACTCAGCTACCGTACGCCGTATATCTCAAAAGAATACGTGCACATGGGTGGGACCCCTTAGTGCCCACGGCCACTGGTGTCTATGATGGTCCGCAAGGGACGCCTAGGTACTTCATCGTTGGGGGTGAATATCAGGGGCACAACCTGCTTGCGTGAATTGGGTGGGCATGCATTGTGCGGAGAAGGCAGTGATTGGTTTTGATCAATGACTGGGCCCCACACCATGGTAGTGTGGACGGGAATATACGCCCGGTTGTGCAGCAAGGCTTTGATCTCTTTTGGAAGGACACACCTCTGCAGAGTGTAAAAGGATATGACATGTTACCCCTTGTTCCGGGAAGGAGCTGCGAACGCGGCAGGAAAGGTGCTCTCAAGGCACTAATACCCTGGGTTGGCTGTTGGGCATAGTTTTCATAAGTAAAAGCAATCTTTCAAGAAACTTTGATAAAACCTTGCATTGACCTACGACTCTTTTGGGTCCATGGCTTTAGTTATTGCATATCACGCAACTTCTTTCTAAAGAAACTTGCTGGGTAACGCTCGTTACTCACCCCAATCTCTTAAACCCTTGCTAGACTATGTAGAATTAGATTGAAGGCAACCCAAGGAGACAACCTCAAGACATTGAAGATGAAGAAGAAGCATTCTTCCAACATCATGATTATCTGCGGAGTCTACAATTGTATGAAGCTTGGAGAAAACTAGAATAGGGTTAGAAAGGAACCAGTTTCCTAATCCTAGATCCTAAGTAGTTAGAGAAACTCTCTATTTGAGTAGCAAGCCAAATGCATTCGTTGTAGTTCAGTTTAGTCTTCCTTGATTCTTTCTCGTTTGTAGTCGCCAGGACTAAACCTCTACCTGTTGAGGAGGTTCTGAAGATCTTCTGTATGCTAAAAATTATAATCCTATAGACATACGTGGACCTGCGATGTTTCTGTTGTACCACTCTGATGGATGTAATACTAGTGAGACGGTGTTTCATTAGTGTTATGTCAACGACTTGCATACTACACATGCAGTGGTATGCTGGGTCACCACAAAGCTAAAACCACGCCAAAAATTATGGAGCAGATAACTTTAGAAAAGAAAATGTATCATTTTAAATTTAGATATCAAATATAGCACACGGACCATGCCAATTCAAGCTATGTCAAGTCAAAACCGATCGAGCGAGACTTGGTTCAAACTTGGCCTATCTATAACTAATCTACAAATTTTGTTCATATTTAGTTTACTTCTATTCCAATCTTGTTCAAGTGCTCACGAGCTATGAGATTGTTTTTGGGCCAACTCTTATTCCAATAGATTCTTTGGAGGAGAAAAACTTATTTCTTCCGATTCATATATGTATTGGCTGATTTAGTATAACTTAATGCAAAGTTGCAGTAACTCAACGATACTTTATGGATCATATATCTGAGGAAGTACTCCCTTCGATAGAAAAAAGGTTGTCGGATAATTTAGTACTCCATCCGATCAGAAATAAGTGTTGGTGATGTTGTACTAATTTAGTACAAAGTTTGTACTAAGTCACCGACACTTATTTCCGATCGAAGGGAGTAGTAAATAGAAGTTTTTTGTGTTCTTTGGGCCACAATGAGGTTGCAAAACGCCGAATTTGCCTACTGGGCTTGTTGTGCAAGTAGGCCGCAGTCGTCTCTTCAGTGGGTTAGATAGTAATGGGCTAATGGCCCATGGAAGCTCACATATTTAGGGTTTGCGGGAGGTATAAACACCGCGCCGCCTGCAACTTCAACCCTGCCGCCGCCGCCGTTCTTCCTCCTCGCTCCGGGTTAGGGTTAGGGTCGTCAGCTGCCGAAGGTACCAGCAAGCCACCCGTAGCAGAGCTCCCTCCTCTCGTGTTCTCTTGTGATACTACTTTCATGATCTGATTCAAACTCCGTTTGTTGGTTTTGCCCGACAGATCAGAGATGGCGGTGCCTCTGCTGACGGCGAAGATCGTGAAGAAGCGCACCAAGCACTTCAAGAGGGCCCATAGCGATCGCTACATCGGTCTCAAGGTATCCACTTCTCATCCCGAACTTTTACCCACTGGAATTCGTATGTCTGGTTACTTTAGTTAGGATGATCTGTTCCGGTTCTAGGTTGCGGTTGCTATTGCGCCGATGTGGTTGTTTGGCCATTCCGAGTAGTTTCTGATGTTGAATTTTAATCTGGACTATCAAGCGACGTTGTAGTTGTGTGTTCCTCCTAAATTATCGTTGTAGCTTATGCAATGGTGCTGTGAAATGGTAGGAAGTCTGAGTATCGGAGTCAGCTTTACGGCTTGTTAAGTTAAATCACAGGTGGCGACGAACTGAATCTAAGTAGTCAACACATCATACATGGCTTAGAAATGCGTTCTTGTTGCTTTTGACAGAAACCAGTTTGAAGAAGGACTCGACATTGCATCTTTAATCAAGCTTGCTTTTTCGATTTTGCACATCATTAAACACTTCGTGCAAAGTTGATGGGAAATTTTAGGACTCGATGGTGTTTTTCCTCTGTTTCTATCAGTGGTCGAAAGAAAGGAAATGATGGTTTAGTAAAAGGTCTGAGGAAGACAACATTTTCTTCAGTGAACATTGGGATAAAGTAAGAGAGCAATAGCCCTTTGCATAAGTATAGCACAGTGGCTCTCGCAAACTCTTCTACAGCAATAAGTTCATGGCTTCATGAAGTGGGTTGGATACAAAAAGGCGAGGCTTCATTCTGAGTATGAGTGATTGCCTAGATTTCTCCCAACACTCATTACCCAGTGGCGCTGAAGAAAATCTTATCTTCTGCATGATTAGTACCTTATGTCTGATCCTTTCATTGACCAAGTTATTTTCCTGTTATACTTGAACTTTTTGCTGCTGCCACTCAATTATATGTGCGTCTATTAAATTCTTGTATTCTTTTACTTCAGTGAATCTATGGATGCAAGTACACCATCTGTAGAAGTGAAGTTTCAACGTGTAGCATTTGTGATCCTTTGTCCAATATGTATAAATATCTATTGTTTGCTTGGTGTATTCTCGCGAACTAGTTTTGTATGCTGTCACCCTGAAAAACAAATTAGTGTGTAGCTGCTTGTAGTTCTAGCCTTATTCCTCGCTGGTATCAACCAATGCGTTATACACCACATAAGCAGCAGGATAGGCTTCTTGTATGCTGAAGCCGATAGATTTTCATAGCATATTTTGTATGTCTTATATGCTGAAGCTCTATATCTTCTTTACGTGCTGTTTTTTGTAGTCTACTTGTATTATCTTGTGCTTAAACTGAGCAATTTCACTTCTCTGTATCTATAGCCCAGCTGGCGGAGGCCTAAGGGTATTGACTCCCGTGTCAGGAGAAAGTTCAAGGGATGTACCTTGATGCCCAACATTGGCTATGGTTCTGACAAGAAGACCAGGCATTACCTGCCCAACAAGTTCAAGAAGTTTGTCGTCCACAACGTCTCTGAGCTGGAGTTGCTTATGATGCACAACAGGTAACTTGTGTTGTCAACCTGTGATGCTGACTAGTGTTAGGAACTGAATATTCTATGCTAAGATGGGTTTTCTCACTCTTTTGAGTTGTACTCTAAGTTGGAGTATGGTTTGTTAACTCTTAACAATGATGCTAATGGTTAGGATTAACCTAAGTCATTTATTTCAAACAGGACATACTGTGCTGAGATAGCTCACAACGTCTCTACCCAGAAGCGTAAGGCCATTGTGGAACGTGCTGCCCAGCTCGATATCGTTGTCACGAACAAGCTTGCTAGGCTCCGAAGCCAGGAGGATGAGTGAAATGTTCTTCAAACTGCTGTTATGGTCGCTTTGTTTGTAGAAACAGTCTGCCTTGAGAGCTTGTCTTATCATCTGCTAGTATTATTTTAAATATGTGCAACCTGTTATTATCAGTAATGAGTGGCACAGCTAAAATTTTGTTACTGAAATCTACCTTTTAATCTGTCTTGTGAGACTTTTCCTCAGCCTGGCCTTTTGGTGTTACAATATAACTGCTTAATTAGCCTGGTCTTTATGTATTTTGTCTGATTGGCGGCATGTCCAGTCTGAGGTCTTGCTGATCAAACTATGATTTCTGTGCATTTGCTTGTTTATCATGGGTACCAATAAATAGCTGAAATCCTGACGGCCCAATCACCGTGACAACACTTCAGCTCAGATGACCAAATATATAACTGTCGAACTCTATCAATTGGTTATATCAAAAGTTATCCGTGAAGAAGATTGGAGATTCTAATGTCTCTGTTCTTGTGGATGAGACAATGTGATTTCAAAAGGATACAAATGGCTTTGTTTTTCAGATTTGTTGATAAATTTATTTGACTTGATACATGTAGCAAATTACAAAGGTTGTGACACTAAAAAGGAATACAATCCTCAGTATTATCTGCATATATTCTTTAAATAGTCAAAACCTTCATGGGCAAGGATGCACTGGGTTACATGAGAGGTGAGTTAAATCAATTGCTATGCACATTGTTTGTAATTTGCTCAAGTTGATGCATCTAAATAGGTGGTTACTACTGCTCACCTTTTTCACAAACTGGTGTTCATCATAAACATTGTTGACTCCTCATCAAAGGACCATGAGCTCCATGATGCACAGCTTGTTGAATTAGCACATTTGCTAGCTGCTGACTGCCTCAAAACGAATCAAGGTGCAAATCAGATTTGTACAGCCAAATGGCCCAGTGAAAAGGGATGTTCTTACTTTTGTTCCATTTTCAGCCACATTGTTGACTCCTCATCAAAGGACCATGAGCTCCATGATGCACAGCTTGTTGAATTAGCACATTTGCTAGCTGCTGACTGCCTCAAAACGAGTCAAGGTGCAAATCAGATTTGTACACCCAAATGGCCCAGTGAAAAGGGATGTTCTTACTTTTGTTCCATTTTCAGCCCTACGAAATTGTTCAATGCACTGAATATTGTCAACTAAAAGATAGTTGTCGATGCAACCTCTGGTACAATCTGTGCTGGAGACTCGACTTATAGCTAATTTGAAATTGTTTTTTCGTATGTCTCATGAAAGAAATATTGAACATGACTTAAGAGCTTGACATTATCATCGTTCTCTGTTGAAATAGCAAAAGAGTGTCTTGGTCAGCTAAGATCAGATCATGGTTGGGATTTTTTTACAAGGGGTTGTCATATTCTTGATAACACTATCCTTGACATGGAAAAAACCTATATATGCGTGGTGGTCAAGCCCCTGTTAGCCTGATCACTTCACCAAGCATAAATTTTTAGTGGATTTTTTTCACGTAACACTCGATACTCAACTACATGAGTGAACTCTCATGTTAGGTAAACTGATAACGAGAATTAAGTCTAGATCCTTCAAAGCTAGTGATATATGCCAGTTGGTGAAGAAGTAATATCCAGCAGATAGGCTTCATCAGAGAGGTTGGCCAAATTGTGACCTTTACAAGCTGCAATTAAAAGCAAGAGTCAGGGGCGCATCTACTATTCAAATGCCGCTTCACCATTAGAATTTGGAACTCCATTAAACTTTGGATGGGGCTACATGTTGTTGACATTGGGGCTTGGCAAGATTTGCTTAGTGTCAAAGATTGGTGGATCGATGGTATTCATAATAGGGGCGCTACAACGAAGGCCATGTCTTCTCTTGCTATGCTAATATCTTGGCAAATATGGAATGAAAGGAACACACGATCTTATGGAACCACTACACTCCACCGCGACGATGCTTATTACCAAGATTAAGAAAGAGGCCGATTTGTGGTGCCTAGCGGGGCAAAAGCTTTGTATAATATAATACCATGAGAGTAGGCTTTTATGCTATTTGGCTTGGCTTTCCGCCAAGTTCGTTTGTAAGACATTTCTAAAAATCTTCTTAATTAATAAAAATGGCAAGTCTTTTGTCTTGTTTCAAAAAAAAAAATAACAAATTTTACTCAACAAGAAAGGTATGGATTAGAAGAACATCTAACACATGTCTTCTCGATTCTTCCAACGATGAAGAGTTGAAAAAAGTGTCAACATTCACTGACCTTTTGCGGATGCCTTGTTGGGACAGGAAGACATGATATCTAGAATCTGATTGACCAGTGTCAATATGTCATGTCGTTGATGCCATGCCATTTGCGATTTCTTATCGTATTGAGTGTTGCGCTTGCGCCAGTTTAGCTGTTGGGTTAATTGGATAGACGCCATTGCAATTTCCGTGTATTTGAGAAACAACACTACAATTTTCAACTTTGGAAAAACGCCACCGCAATTATGTGTACATTTGACGGATGCCATTACACCTACTTACACAGCATATACTAGTCGATATACATAGTATTCTTAGTCGCATGTATGTATATATGGTGGGGTCTACCAGAATCAGCGAAAAACATAAGTTGGCGGCAAATATTGGAATAAAATTACAATAATATGAAAAAGTAGAGAGCACATCGCATGCACTTGGATAAAAAAATTACAGTACAATAAAGGGGCAAATATTTGTTATAATTTGTCGCCTTAAACTTGTCATTGCCATACATTTTATTTGATCTTTTTGTTAGGGAACCCTGCCATACTCACTGTAACATGAGAGCTCACTAAGAATTATAGATTGTAGCTTGAATTTTCTTATAAATTTAATAAAGATGCATAGTAATCAAAATTATTTTAATCATGGGCGAGCTTGAGCAGAAGAAAGAACAAGAAAAAAATATGATCATGATTCACAGTGTACGTTTCAGATGATTGTGTACTAAATATTGCATTGGTTTGCATTAAGGGAGACGTGCATGCACGGATATGCTAACTAGTACAATAAAGTTGGCGACAAATTACAACAATTATTTTACCCTTTATTTATTTGCATTTTTTACCCTTTATTGTATTGTCAAAATTTTATCAAAGTACATGCCTGTGATCTCTATTTTTTATAGTGTTGTAATTTTATTCCAATATTTAGCGCCAAATTATGTTTTCTGGTGAACCCCACCATGTGTACATACATATGGCTAGGAATATCATGTATATACTAACCATTATATGATTTATAAGTGGGTGTAATGGCATCTATCAGATATACACATAATTACAGTGGTGTTTTTCTAAAATTAAAAGTTGTAGTGACGTTTCTCAAATACACGGAAATTAGAGTGACATCTATTTAATTAACCCTTAGCTGTTTGGTGCTGATCATCTTCGAGTCTGTATGTGTAACTCCCGCTTTAGCTTTAGTATAATACAAATATAGGCAGATCTCTTGCTTATTCTCGAAAGCAAAAACCCCAGGATCGACCGTATTGGGCGGCCGGCCGAACGATGGTCCCACACACTGACGGACCTTTGTGGAGGCCAAAAGGGCCATGGCCCCCCCAACTTAATTAAAATTTGTATAATAGTACTTAGTAAATACCGTTTTTTACCATGCAATTTTTTTTTTGCAAATTGGCCCCCTCAGCTTCCATCTAATCTCATTTTGCCCCTCCTACATTTGCGGTCAAGATCCGCCACTGGTCCCACAGACACAAATTAACGCCCGGCAATTTCACAGCTGGCCCGCCTTGCATTGCATGCCCATAATTATTGGCGTCATCTTGTGCATCGACAAATTACAGGGGCTGTACTGTACTTGACCGTGGCCTGGACAGTGGTACCATCCAACCTGGCCGCAGCCTGCATGCATGCTGCCCCGTCAGATCGGTGCAGGCGTGCTGCTGGATAACATATATATATAGCTCCTGCAGGTGAAATCTTCCCGCGGATTAAATTTGATGGAGCAAGAAGAGCAGTGCAAATTGCTGTGCAGCCCTGCATGAACGGGATACCCATTATCGTTTGTTGTGTCCAGAGTCACGTGGAACGTCGCGACGGCTTTGCTGCTCGAATTTGGAACCTCATACTTTTTACACACCCCATTGGAACTGGGTAGCTAGGAGCATCTCTAGCGGTCGTCCCAATAGTTCTGCCAATAATTCTATTAGAACGTTTGATATAAAATCGGTATAGAGTCGATCATTCAGAAAAATACTCGACATAGCCTAGTAGATGGTCCAGCGTTCCGATATGCCAATAATTCACACACACACACAACAGCGCGTAGAGCTCCGGCAGCGCCTCGACGCGGGGTAGGGATCCGGCCTGGGGAGGAAGCAGAGCAAGCCAGGAGGGGCGGCAAGTTCCGATAGCTCATTGACGCAGGGTAGCGCTCCGACCTACCGGAGTAAGCGGAGCAGGCCAGGAGGCGCGGCGTGCACTGGCAGCGCCGCGACGTAGGTCGGGCTCCGGCATGCAGGAGGAAGTGGAGCAGGGCGCGGCCAGCCAGCGGACTCACGCGCACTCGCGTCGCGTCGGTGGCGCCGCCTGTGCACCGGCTGTAGGTAGGGGATCCTTGTCGGCATGGAGCTCGGGTGGCTAGGGCAGCGGCTCGCAAGGCCTGCATGGGAGGGACGGCTGGGTAGGCACCCTCCCACATAGAAGATTCATCAGCCGCCCCCCGCCCCAAATGCCTCCAAAATCGCTTGTGTCGGAGGCTATTTGGGGAAGGGGGAGGGGGATGGTTAGAGATGCTCTTAGCTGGTCCAAAACAATCAACTAAACCTGCCTTATGAAACCATGGTCTCGGTTCAGTAACGATACCCTGCTTTTTCATCCTAGATTTGCCACTTCAAAGAAAGTCGGTCGACCGATTATTGGGGCGCCGGCCCACTGGAGAGACTCAAAGCAATCCGTAAGACAAATGGTCTCTGTAATACTACTCCATGTCATATATAGACTACGCTATAAGTACTATTACAATAGTATGTCTGTAAGTTATCTATTTTTAGCCATAATATGTGAGTATAAGTTGTAGATATCATCCATACAACAATAAAATTACTATTTGTAAGTTATCTGTAAGAAGCTTACAACTGTCTAGAACTTTACAGACATATTTAATCTCTCTCCTTGTTCTCTTTCCTTCACGTTACCACCTCTTGCAGACACAGAATCGACCAGGCCATTAGATTCTCCATGTGCGCCGCAAGATCCCATTCGACATGTCCTACTGTACCTTCCCAGCCTTTTGTTGTGCTCCGTACTTTTTGTTTTCTCCTGGTTGTAAACATGAGCACTCGAAATATCAGTGCGCGCGTGAATGCCTAGATGCTACTTTAGATTTTTTAAGACGATGTCGATCTATCATTGCTTTTTTAACGGTAGAGGGGCCTAGAAGGCCCGAGGGAATTTATTACTGATCACATGACGAGTACAAATTACAAAAACGACCTTGTAACAATGCAGTTCTAGAAAAAGACCAGCCTACGGATAAGGCCATTCACCGATGTGTGTGTGAAGCGGAACGGGATCCTCTGACTTAGCCTACCCTAACTTTGTGTCACTGACAAGTGGGACCCACCACGTCTAGGCCCACTTGTCAGTGACACAAAGTCAGGAAAAGTCAGGATTGCAAAGTCAGAGGATCCGGCTCCGTGTGAAGCAGCTGATCACCTTTCACCCAGAAGGAATTTTCAGGACCTAGTCACGTACAATCCATATCGAAACTTTAGCCAAATTCACATCATCTAGTTTTTTAAAAAACATGAACATTAGCGAAATGTACAAAATCACATATTTTTGTTTTGTTTTACAACAAGTTAAGTACTCCCTCGACACATATTATATTTCGCAAATACGGATGTATCTAACGCTAAATGTGTCTAGATACATCTATACTAGCGGTAAGTAATATGGATCGGAAGGAGTAACTTATATTGTAGTTTGAACATTTTGCCTTTTTTGATCATTTTATAACTGGCCATGTTTAAATTTCTAATTCTACACGCAAGGATTTAAACCATTATGTACATGCATGCCTTTTGTTGTAATTATTTCTAACTTAAATGATGTGATTTTAGCTAAAATTCGATATAGGGATCATATGTATCTGAGTCCAAAATATAAATTTTGCTGATCACCCCAAAGCCTAAGTTGAAAAGAGCATGATTTTGCCCGAAATAAGTATATGTAAATCACTATTGAGAATGGTCGATGTGACTTCAAGACTCATACACATGCAAAATGATAATCAGATATTGGTTTTGCTAATTCTCGGTCGACTCCAAGCCATGATTTATAATATGTGTTGCAACTGAGATTTTACCAGTTACACATGTGCTTGCAACTGAGATTAAACTACATACACATGAGTCGCAAATGAGATTCGATGATGTGTGTGTTGATTAAAAATAAAGCTATTTCTCAGTCGACTAAGAATCAGTCACTCCCATGAAATATTTATCCCAAGAACTATAAATAAATGTATTTCATAGTGGAACGAGACTTAGCCACTGCCGAAATATAACATAGCCAAGTACTCCCTCTATTTATAAATATAAGACGTTTTAGACATTTTAAAGTGAACTAGATACACATCATACTGGGTGAATCTAAACACTAAAACTAAACTAGATACATAGAAAAATAGATGAATGTACAAAAACTACAACATAGTAGATATCAAAAGAAGTTACATGGGTAGCAAGTATATGCATTTACATCACTTCTTTTTTTGACATTTATATGCATTCACGAGTACTCATTCATTGTGGGTAGTGTCGTAATTTCCTGGAAGCCCCTAGAACCATAAAACAGACAAATCGTGCACTATATGCCATGTCCTTTTTCTCTCTGCGTACGGTAGCATGCATGATGCATCAGTCGGAGCCTTTTACCCTCCTTTCCCTGTCTTCACTGTTTTATCGTCTACTTCTATCTAAATATGCACACATGGCATGGACATGACCATTCTATATATGCCCTGCCTCCTTCAGCCTCGATTGATCGCATCTACTCCTAGCTAGCTAGGTCAACTGGATCCAAGGGGGAAATATATGGCCGGAGCGACAAGAAATAAGCTGCCGTGGTTGTGCTATCTCCTACTCGTTGCTACGCTTATCAATGGTACGTACCCCAAAGCCCGTTGTTAGCTTCTCCTGCCGGTTAAAAAAATTAATTCAATTCAAAGATTAGGTACGTGGCTCACTGATCAGTACATGATCTCTTGTTCTTCTAACATTACTCATATTTGCTACGTGAATAGAAGGTGACGTTTTAGCTGCTCGGCCATTCTCGCCGTTGATCCTCGGTATAGAAAAGCAGGTAAACGCGTATGGCTGGCCGTGTACTACTGTACTTCATGTTCATCCTTGGTTTTATGTTTGTATGCTTACTTTCTTATACGTAGTAAAGATGATATATACTATCTTTGTTCCATATATATTAGTTGCCGCTGATTAATACAAAGTTTTACTAAATATATGAGAACTAATATGGAACGGAGGGATTATCAAATATGCAATGGAATGGTTAGACTAGCAATGAAACGACATGCACCTTAATTAGTTTTGAGATTTCTAAGTCATTTCTTGCTTGCACATGTTGCAGGGCTTAGCGAGATCAGAAGGACCACCTGTGGCGACGAGTTGGACGACGACCTTGACGGAGGGGAGCGGCGAGATCATGAGACGGAGTCTGGTGGGGTCAAGGGCTCCGACTTGCACCTACAACGAGTGCCGTGGCTGCCGGCACAGGTGCAGCGCGCATGGAATCCCGGTCGACGCCAGCGATCCGGTGAACAGCGCCTACCACTACAGTTGTTTCTGCCATATCTAGGTGACGGCCATGACGATTTAGGAGTGTTGTGGTTTTCACTCGTAAGCTCGTTTCAATGGTGGAAATGGAGTGCGTTTTGTGCTAGATTCGCATGCATGGTCGGTTGTCAGCTGATTCTCGAATAAATCTGGCGGAGACCAGTTGCTGAGTCTGATCGATGAAGTAGCTAGCTAGCTGCTATATCAATCATCGGCGTAACATGCCTTAAATTAGTCGGTTTTGTTCACTTCGTAAGGTTGTAAGAAATCTTGCATCGGTGTACTTGAATCCTAGCTCTGTATTTGTCTACATTCAAGCTTCGGGTGTTGTCTAAATACATGCTGTACATTAAAGCATGTGAACATTAAAGCACTTTTCAGTACCCTAATTAAGGTGTTGTCTAGATCCAAGCTTTGACCAATAGTTAATTTGTCCAAGAATATATCAGTCATAAAAGTACACAATTTGGTATTGAATTCGTTTTCAAAGATACTTCTATTATTATTTAGATCTTCCTTACCATAACACTTCTTCGATACTGAGAAAGTATAAGGATCAAATTTAGATAGGCATACGTAAATCCAAAAGACAAAAGCCAAAGTCATATAAAAAAGACATCTCTCACTTGTCTATACTAGAAGGATGCCCCGCGCGTTGCTGCAGAAATTCATATATATTGCAATTATGTGCAAAAATAGAATTTTCAGTTTTTTGATGCAACATTTTAGTAACATTCACGACTAAAAAAATATCTTGTTAAAAAACCGATTTCTCATGGTACCCTAAGGATGTCATATTCACTATTTGACCAATGCTTTTTTTCACTCGAACGGGAGACTTGACACGTAAAACTACAAAAGTAATAAACGGATAGATACTGTTGCAGTAATATATATGTATTAAAATACATGACAAAAATACGTTTAGTACATGAAACTTGTTAAAGATAGATAAAAAATTGAATTACACCATTACCATGAAAGTCTAAGAAAAGAGAAGATGAGTCTAGTCAAAATGAATGTCTTTGGATCACTCGTACTAGCCAAGCCAACCTGACAATATCAAGGAACTCATGTTGCAGACTTGAAAGGAAGGAAATATCCGTATAAAACTGAACAGGTAAATAAGGAGAACTAAAAACTAATGGAATCTGCATGCATGTTAAGGAATATATATCCCCACCAAATCATTGCTTCATTGCATGCTTTGCGTTGATGGAATTACTCCAAAGTAAATTAGATGAAGACACGGGAACAAAATACCACAAAATAGCCTTAAAGGTAGGACCCTCATGCAAGTAGAAAATACTATACTCTCAGGCGCTGCTCTCTTCATGTCTTTCTCCACCTTTCTCACCAATTCCACCGCATTGGGCTATCTCCTCTTGTGCCGTGGATAGTCCTCAATCTTCAGGCTACCTAGGGAGGCAGAGGATGAAAAACTAGAACCCGATCTGGAGGTCTCATCTATCCAGGTGCGATGATTCGTGTCCTTCAAGATCGCATATGCACGCCCCCTAACTGCCGAGTCTGAACGTGAGATCGTGGAGGCTAGGTACCTTCCAGGTCAGGATGTGAGGACGATGAGGAAGTGGGTCTCGACTCACAAAGATCGAATGAATTTAACATGATGCGCTGACTACTCGGTTTCCATTCATTAACTTCGTTCCTGGGGATAGGAAAGAGGGTGTCATGTCTCTTCTTTTTGGTTGCTGGAATTTGTTGCATAGAGTAGCTTGACTGTGGAGGTGTGGGCATGTCACGGAAGGTATGAGGTATAATGGACGGATGGAGATCAAAATCAATCGGTTGTGATTTGTTGATGATGTGGCTAGGCTGCATGTCAAGATAAACAACTTAAATAAACCGTTAGTGAGGTTTTGCTTTATAAGAAGTATAGATATAGATGGAGAGGCTTGCTCTAAAATTCAAGTAATGCAAAGCCAAAAAAATCAATTAGCATATCTTATCATGATGGGTGATACGTCTCAAACGTATCTATAATTTTTGATGCTCCATGCTTGTTTTTACATCATTTGCCTACTGTTTCGTTACACTTCGTGGCACTTTTATGCGATTTCCGGAACTAACATATTGACAAGATGCCACAGTGCCAGTTCCATGTTTTCTGCTGTTTTTGTGTTTCAGAAAAGCTACACAGGAAATATTCTCAGAATTGGACGAAACAAAAGCCAGAAGTCTTATTTTTCCCGGAAGCTTCCCGAAGACCGAAAGAGAGCCGGAGGGGGGCCAGAGGCCGCCCTCACACATAGGTGGCGCGGCCCAGGCCCTGGCCGCGCCACCCTGGTGTGAGGAGCCCCTGGCTGCCCCCTGACGATGCCCCTTCGCCTATATAAAGCCTCGGGATGGAAAACCCTAGGGGAGTCGGCAAATTTCCAGAAAGAGTTCCGCAGTTCTGCCGCCACCGTTGACAAATTTTGGGGGACAGAAGTCTCTGTTCCGGCACCCTGCCGGGACGGGGAAGTGCCCCTGGAGCCATCTCTGCCGTCTCCATCGACCTCACCGCCATGTCCATCAACCTTGCTGTCTCCCATGATGAGGAGGGAGTAGTTCATCCCCGGGGCTGAGGGCTCTACCGGTAGCTATGTGGTTCACCTCTCTCTCCCATGATGTGATCTTTATGTGATCGTGAGCTTTATATCATGTTGAATAAGTAGATGTTACTCTTCTTCATTATGTGTACTCTAGTGTGTTATTAAAGTAATCTATTCCTCCTGCCATGATGTAACGGTGAGAGTGCGTGCATCGTGGTGGTACTTGGTCTAGGATACGATTGTGATCTTTTATGGATTATGAGAATAATTATCACTATGATAGTATTGAAGTGATCTATTCCTCCTTTCATGGTGTAATGTTGACAGTGTGTGCACCGTGTTAGTACTTGGTCTAAGTTGCAATAATATCTATCTTGAGTTGTGATTTGATTTGGATATCTCTATGAGTGGTGTTTGTCAAGTATTTGATGAACTTTGAGGAGTGCTTCGTAGCCCTACGCAATGATTAGTGTTATTTAATAGGAGAGTAATTCAGAGTACCATAGTGAAGAGAAGTTATTTATTTGCTCAATTATGTTATATTTATTGGGAGTGTGTCCACTAGTGAAAGTATGATCCCTAGGCCTTGTTTCCAAGCTTTGCGCACCGTTTACTTGTTGTTTTGTTACTTGTTTGCTTGCTGCCATTTTTATTCCAGATTACATTTACTACTTATAATCATCTATACCACTTGTATTTCACTATCTCTTCGCCGAACTAGTGCACCTATACATCTGACAAGTGTATTGGGTGTGTTGGGGACACAAGAGACTTTCTGTATCATAATTGCAGGGTTGCTTGAGAGGGATAGCTTTGACCTCTTCCTCCCTGAGTTCGATAAACCTTGGATGATCCACTTAAGGGAAACTTGCTGCTGCTCTACAAACCTCTGCACTTGGAGGCACAACACTGTCTACAAGAATAGACGCGTGCGTAGACATCAAGCTCTTTTCTGGCGCCGTTGCCGGGGAGGTAAGGTAAAAGGTACTCGCATCCTCCTGTGTGAGTACTCAGAGTTATTTCCTTTAGATTCTGCAATTACATCTTTTTGTTTCTTGTTTTTATTTTCACTAGTTAGGCTTAATGGAAAATAAAGAGTTCTCTAGTCTTTTTCCTGAGTTTAGATATGAAGTGTTTGAAGAGAAAATTGAAAACCTTTGGAGCTTAATTTGCATGCTAATAGTGTTGTTAGTATGAATGCTTTGAACATCGTTATTGCTAATGCTATAGAAAAGTCTAAGCTTGGGGAAGCTGGTTTTGTTAAGCATGATATTTTTAGTTCCCCAGCTTTAGTGGAGAAAGTTTGCTCTAATAATATTTTATCTCCCATATGTGATGTTCCTTCTTATGATGATATGTTTGAAGAATATGCTTTGCGAAATAGTTGTTCTCTAGCTTGTGATGATACTAAACCTCTAGTTTATGATGGTTATGATGATGGGTATAATATTTTCAGTTCACCTACTATTGAGGAGAAAATTAGTTATGATTACAATATGCCTCCTATTTATGATGATTATGGTGATGAGAATAATTATTCTGTTGAATCTGCTCCTACTACTATTGTTCATGTGGGGAGTATTAATTCTTTTATGCATGTGGCTCATGATAGGGATGCTTTATGTGATAGTTATATTATTAGTTCTATTCATGATGCTACTGAAAGTTATTATGAGAGAGGGAAACATGGTCTGATGGATCTCAACAATATTGAGTTTCCCCTCTTTATGTTGCAATTCTTGAAGTTGTACTTGTTTTGCCTTCCTATGCTTTTTGCTTTGCGCTTTTATGACTTGTCTCTTTACAAGACTATTTTTCATAGGAAGTGGTTTAGATTTAAATGTGTTCCATACTTGCTTTTTGATGCTCTCTTTTGCTTTAAGTTTTTATATAGCGCCTTTGCCTCAAGCTCTTATATGGCACCCACATGAGCATCTTTGCAAATTACTGCGCCTAGCTCAAAGGCGTTAAAGAAAAGCACTCTTGGGAGATAACCCATTGTTTATTTTTAGTACTTTTTCTTTTATTTGAGTCTTGGAAGTTATTACTACTGTAATGACCTCTCCTTATCCTTTTTATTTCGTTTTTGTGCCAAGAGAAGCCTCTAATTTGAGTGAGGCAAGATTTGGGGATGTTGCTGTCCTGAAACAGTTTTTGGTGCTGCACCGTAAAAATTCGTGAAAATTCTCTGTACATCTTTTGGACATGCAATTTCTTGTGCATATGCCCCAGGTTATATCCAAACTTTCGTTAGCTGAACACTTTTTGATTTGAGCAACAGAAAACCCCTAAAAAATTCGATCTTTGTCAGCTGTTCTGTTTTGACAGATTTCTGCCAATATTTGTGTTTGCCGCTTTATCGCTTTCTTTTGAGTTCTTTTGATCACGGAACTTTTGGGGAAGTTGCTACAATAGTATTTGCTATATATGTGGTGGTTTTGAGTTGAAACCTGAAGCAAAAAAGAGGTTGATTATATGTTATGCTACACTAATGTTGCTAATAGATTTGTGTTTAGTTTTGTATGAAGTAAGTTTTCAAGTGTAGGGATTGGAGAATGATGAGATGAGTTAAAGAATGGACAAAAGCTCAAGCTTGGGGATGCCCATGGATCACCCCAAGAAATATCCAAGAAGTACAAGCGTCAAATCTTGGGGATGCCCCCGAGGCACCCCTTCTTCATCGGCAAAAATCAGGTCACCTTTCAAGACACTATATTTTTATTGCTTCATGCACTATGTGTTTTTCTTGGAGCGTCAGTTGTTTTAGTTTTCTTAGTTAGTTTAGTTTTGTTTGCTGCAATAAATGGTTAAATCACATCATGTTTCTTTTGGAGGAGATGAACTCGCTTTTCATTTGCCAAGAACACTCTACTTTTTACTCTTATCGTTCAATGAGTGTTCTCTTTTTCTGCTACTGCGTTTAGCTTTTTATTTTCGCCTTGATTTGCGTTCAGATCTTGTTATATCTTTTCATCAAGGTGTATTTTTGCCTCTGGTCTTTATTGGTTTTTTATCAAAAAGAGGTGTTTATAAAAAGTTCGAATGGTGTTGGAAAAGAGAAAAAACTTTATGCAAAAAAGTGGTACAAGAAGGAGCTTGTGTAGACTGCGGCTTAGGCTTTTGCATGTCGTGCTTGATGTCTTTTTGATAGTATGCTTAGTGGTTTTGCTGTAGCATGACTTGTCTCAAATGACTGAGATTGCTTAATGAGCCTTTGAAAAAAGCATGCGTTGTTTTAATTATTTGGAAGCATTATTTTGGTTTTCTCCTTGATGCTTTATTTGGGTTGACTTGGCGCATGCTCACACATGTTAGACTCATACAAAGTCGCCAATAGCCTCTATGATCATTTAGTTTTTGACTTTTGGTGCCATCTTATGCTTCTTTTAATGTTGCTTTGTCGCTTTGCATGATTATGGCCATTATTGCTCTCTTAGTTGGTCGCTCCCAGTCTTTTGCTAGCCCTCATTTTGTACTGAGTATGAGCTCTACTCGTGCATCCAACTCCCAAAAACCAAGTTTGGCATTGTGTCCACTATAAATTCCTATGCATGGTATTTGTAAGCCATTCCAAAGTAAATTTTCATGTGCTACCTTTGAAAAAACCTTCAAAATACTTCTCGTTTTGTGACACTGTTTTCAGCTCATGGGGACGTAGTGGTCGGATTTGCTATCTTCCATATTGTCTTATTCCAAAAAGAAAAAAAAGGAAAAAAGAAAAGAAAAAAGGCACTCCTCCATGGAATGTGAATGTTGGTGGGCACCCGATGGAATCGGTTAGCCCTGGTTTGAGAAAGGAAAAAAGGTGGGGAGGAGTGCCAAGCTTTATAAAAGAGCACAAAAGTGCCAATCTCTCTCTCAAAAACTTGCTTCATTTTTTGTATGGAAAATAGTAAGAACCCCATTGCCAATCGTTGACAAAGACAACCACCTCTCAAAACCAATTTTTATCTCTCTGTTTTATAAATGAAAAGCTCTAGCACATGTTTAATCACTGCTTCCCTCTGCGAAGGGCCTTTCTTTTTACTTTTATGTTGAGTCACCACCTTCTACCTTTATGCACCATTAAGAGAGCATAGTTGTCATTCTGAGTATAATGTGCATTGTCCCAAAGTTTATCATTGATTGATTCATGACTATGGTTTCACTTGTTCTTAAATTATTTGTATCTAGTCGCCCTCTTAAACTTGAAGGTGTCCTATGCATTTATGTTTTGCTATTCCATGAGGGACAAGCTGAAAACCATTTGTATGTTTTTCCTTATGATTCGAACACACGTTTGACTTTCATTGTTTCATTTCAATGATCTTTTGTTTGTGTTCATTTGCATGTTTACAACATGGTTGCTAAGTTTTTATTATCAAGATTATGTCTTTCATGCCCATATTTTAAGTTCTTTGATCTCAGCACTCAATGCTTTACCTATATGATCAAGATTGTGTAGGTGCATGTCACCTCAAAAATTATTCTTTTGTTATCACTTACCTACTCGAGGACGAGCAGGAGTTAAGCTTGGGGATGCTGATACGTCTCAAACGTATCTATAATTTTTGATGCTCCATGCTTGTTTTTACACCATTTGCCTACTGTTTCGTTACACTTCATGACACTTTTATGCGATTTCCGGAACTAACCTATTGACAAGATGCCACAGTGCCAGTTCCCTGTTTTCTGCTGTTTTTGTGTTTCAGAAAAGCTACACAGGAAATATTCTCGGAATTGGACGAAACAAAAGCCAGAAGTCTTATTTTTCCGAGAAGCTTCCCGAAGACCGAAAGAGAGCCGGAGGGGGGCCAGAGGCCGCCCTCACACATAGGTGGCCCGGCCCAGGCCCTGGCCGTGCCACCCTGGTGTGAGGAGCCCCTGGCTGCCCCCTGACGACGCCCCTTCGCCTATATAAAGCCTCGGGACGGAAAACCCTAGGGGAGTCGGCAAATTTCCAGAAAGAGTTCCGCAGTTCCGCCGCCGCCGTTGACAAATTTCGGGGGATAGAAGTCTCTGTTCCGGCACCCTGCCGGGATGGGGAAGTGCCCCCGGAGCCATCTCTGCCGTCTCCATCAACCTCACCGCCATCTCCATCAACCTTGTTGTCTCCCATGATGAGGAGGGAGTAGTTCATCCCCGGGGCTGAGGGCTCTACCGGTAGCTATGTGGTTCACCTCTCTCTCCCATGATGTGATCTTTATGTGATCGTGAGCTTTGTATCATGTTGAATAAGTAGATGTTACTCTTCTTCATTATGTGTACTCTAGTGTGTTATTAAAGTAATATATTCCTCCTGCCATGGTGTAACGGTGACAGTGCGTGCATCGTGGTGGTACTTGGTCTAGGATACGATTGTGATCTTTTATGGATTATGAGAATAATTATCACTATGATAGTATTGAAGTGATCTATTCCTCCTTTCATGGTATAATGTTGACAGTGTGTGCACCGTGTTAGTACTTGGTCTAAGTTGCAATAATATCTATCTTGAGTTGTGATTTGATTTGGATATCTCTATGAGTGGTGTTTGTCAAGTACTTGATGAACTTTGAGGAGTGCTTCGTAGCCCTACGCAATGATTAGTGTTATTCAATCGGAGAGTAATTCAGAGTACCATAGTGAAGAGAAGTTATTTATTTGCTCAATTATGTTATATTTGTTGGGAGTGTGTCCACTAGTGAAAGTATGATCCCTAGCCTTGTTTCCAAGCTTTGCATACCATTTACTTGCTATTTTGTTACTTGTTTGCTTGCTGCCATTTTTATTCCAGATTGCATTTACTACTTATAATCATCTATACCACTTGTATTTTACTATCTCTTTGCCGAACTAGTGCACCTATACATCTGACAAGTGTATTGGGTGTGTTGGGGATACAAGAGACTTTCTGTATCGTAATTGCAGGGTTGCTTGAGAGGGATAGCTTTGACCTCTTCCTCCCTGAGTTCGATAAACCTTGGGTGATCCACTTAAGGGAAACTTGCTGCTGCTCTACAAATCTCTGCACTTGGAGGCCCAACACTGTCTATAAGAACAGACGCGTGCGTACACATTAATGGGCCCACTCCTTGTATTATGTGCTCCTCATCTCCCAATTTACTCTCGTTCATTAGTTGCAAGTTTGCACTAGTAAAACCTTACCTTGACCCCAGCAAATTGGCCCTCTGGCTTCACAATCCAATATTTCCTTCATACCGGATTACAGGGAAATTACGCACTTTGAGACAAATTTTAATCTTTATTTTTAGTCAAGAAAATATAAGATATATTTTATGAAAATTATACCATTGGATTCATATTCAAAAGAACTTTCCAATGATATAATTTTTATGTCAAATATCTCATATTTTCTTGACTAAAATTAATGGTTAAAGTTTGTTTTAAAATACATAATTGCCCAATAATCCAGTATGGAGGGAGTGCAAGAAGTTAAGAGAGAACTATCCCAATGCATTAAAACTTACAAAGTAAGTGTTGTACAAATTGGCCATCTGGTTTGCATTTAATTATTTTAGGAGTCATGATTTCATGTGGTTGGGGCACTAACTTTTTTTTTGCCTATGAACGCCTACCCCGTGCATATGTACAACATACCACTGTCACACATATCAACTGGTATGCACTGCTATATCAACTGTTATAGATGATAGATGAGAGCAGACAAATGAGAAAATCTGACAAACTTTTGAGTTTTGACAATGTGCACTACTATTCACTATACTAAATCTACACTTTGTCATTTTTGTCTAGCCTAAATATAAAGTAGAATGAATTCAATTTTGTATTGCACAATTGTGTATTTGTGACACATATTACCCCATCTAGCATATGTTCTATCGAAATGCCCCATTTAAGAAAGTTACGAACACGGTTTTGCCCCATTTTAGCATTCAACGTGTCTTAGTGGATAAGGCCAACATTTTAGGTCGATGTGGCGCTGCAAAATATTTAAGGATCAAAGGGTGTGGTTGCCGATTACGTCCAGTATTGTCTCCACCATATGTTATATTACTAGTGGCCATCCTGTTAATTTCGAGCCTTAATCATCACTTAACACCTTGCCCAATGGATATGCATAAGAAAAGGTGGGTCTAAAGTTTCTGAAAGGGGTAATATATTTGGATTTTTATAAGATGGGGTAATTAATGTCACAAAAGCACAACTATAGAGTAAAAAGTGAAATTCACTATAAAAAGTTTGTACTAGTAAAAATATCATTGATTACATGCATAATTTTTTCAAAAAAAATTATACTCGTGAACCAGTCTGCCCCTCCTTGCGATTTTGCATCGCTTGTATAATATTTTGCATTGATCATTGATAATATGTTAATTTATTTCATTATTAACTAATGATATTCAGAGAACCAGTATGCCTCTCCTCCTTTCACAAATCCGTTTTATTCAAACATGCTGATTTGCATATGGAAGTCAAGTGCACATGATGCATACATGGGCTAGCATGCATAGCACCTGGTACGTGTGTAGGCGTATTATTGGTCATGCTTGTGCATGTGTATGGTGTACGAGTACGTGCTGATATGGACTAGCTCGCTGGGATTATTTGTTGACGACCCTGCAGTTCATCCTGACGTCGCCGTTGGGGTTGAGGTCCAGTTGCCCCATCTTTGCCATCCCCTGGACGAAGGTGTCGAAGAACATGTCTGAGTTGTCGGCGAACATGCTGACGTACATGGCCGTCTCCCGCGACCCCGTGATGAGCGTCTGGTCGGAAGTGAGCAGCCCCTTCCTGTCCTGCAAGCCCTTGAAGTACTGGGTGTCGAAGGCGTTGCTCGTCATATCGAGCTTGGCGGTGGCGCCGTCGCCGCCGCTCCGGCACGTCCTGGCCAGCGACGCAGCCATGCCGGCGTCTAAGGTGGGGTCGACGGCGTTGGCGACGAGGCGGTTCTTGAAGTTGGCGCAGTGGGCCTGGCCGAGCGTGTGCCCTCCGGAGAGCGCGACGAGCTCCGGCACGGTGAAGCCGTGCGTGCCGACGAAGACATCGATGAGCTCGTCCGCGGTGAGGGTCGCCGCGGGGAGCGCGGAGGTGTCGGCGGCGACGGAGCGTGAGCCGTCCTTCCTGCCTGTGGGCACGTCGTAGTAGGGCCCGCCGGCCATGGAGACGGAGTCCCTGGCGGCTAGGGCGAGGACGTCGGCGCAGGAGACGGCGCCGGGGCACTGCGCCTCGAGGGCCTTTTTGACGGCGTCGATGACCTCGAAGCCACGGAGGGACTTGTTGGTGAGGGCGTCCTTCTCGGCCTTGGAGTCGGTGGTGGAGTCGAGGAGCACGGAGGCGTCGCAGCCGCGGACGAAGCAGTCGTGGAAGTGGAGGCGGAGGAGGGAGGCGGCGAGGGTGGGGTCCCGGTAGAGGGCGTCGCCCACCACGTTGCGGACGATCGTCTCCGCGTAGGGGCAGCTCATGGAGTAGTACCCCATGATCAGCTCACCCGAGCTCGTGCCCCCCTGCGGACCCTGGCCCTGACCTTGATCATAATCGTTGCCGGATCTGCCACCGGGTCCGCCGTATCCGCCGGGCCCGTCGTATCCGCCGGATTCGCCGGGTCGGCTGTATCCGCCGGATCCACCGGGTCCGCCGTATCCGCCGGGTCCGCCGTACCCACCGCCACCGCCACCGTATCCTCTTCCTCCTCCTTGTGCTGCAACGCCACCCCAGCTGGTCACAGATGCAACCAGCAGCAGAGCCAGTGTTAGAAAGATAACACGACTAGAGATGCCGATCAGAGTGGACTTGCCCATTCTTCTTGATGATTTTGAGTCGATCGATGTTATTTGACGTTGGAGTAGCTACTGTCTACTGAACTAAGCAGGTTGTGGATGGCTTATGCATGCATGCATGGATAGAAGTGAGAGCTCGATCGATCTTGTCGATCGGTATTTATAGCTAGAGGTTGTGCTTGTGCATGCTTACGTAACATTCCAACATTCATGCATCAGGACAAGAGGCCGGCCGCCACTATATATCATGCTCATGCTCATGCTCATGCTCATGCATGCAACTAGATCTATCTATCATGACTACATTATACTACTGCTTACTACAAAGTCAATGGATAGTCATCATCCATCTCAAGTGCTTACCATCTCATCTGGGCAACTTACTAACACTGAAGTGAGAGTTAACTCAAGGTGCACCTCGATCAGCCGTGTAGCTAGCTAATCAGATCAGATTAAATAAATCAATGCGCAGACATTTGTACGTAGCACGTGGGCGTACTGAATAATCAACTAATTCTAGCGTGCTAGTGCTAGACTGCTAGTAGTACGATAGTGGAGTACTATGGATGCGCATATATAGTCACAGCTAGAGAATTGTCAACATCCAAATACGTATAGTGTGTCCGAAAACATGTGCGGAGTAAATAGATAGCGCGGTCAGGGGAGAGATTACAGTCAGTGCATGCATATGTAGATGAGCATATTTGCAGATAGTGCACGCACGCATGCACGGTCATTAGGTCAGTGGAGCCTGCATGATACGCCCGGTACGATAATACAAACTGATTAGCACGCGCGCCACTCACTTTCCAATAACTCACATCTTAGCAGCCATGCCTGGCTACTGCACAATCAAACGTACTCCTTTTGTTTATAAATTTTCTCATGGTTTTAGTTCAAATTTAAACTAAAAAAAGGCAAGAATGTGGAACAGAGGAAGCTAAGTACTTGTTTGTACTGATCAACAAAATGGTTAGCATGGATTTTCTCCTATTATCAAAGAAAACAGTCATGGCCTTGATTTCACACATGAGTGCGTCGTAGTTACCCAAAGAAAAAGAGAGTCAAAATCCCAAGAAATTCTTAAATTTCTTGGAGTTTTCAAAACTACTATTATTTAGAAATTTCCCACAAAGCCATATATAACTTGACAAAGTTTTAAACATTTCCCTTTCCCTTTATTGAGATCTTCTTTAGCTTCTTGGAGTTTCTAGTTTTAGCAAAACCTCCTAGGTTCTTTCTTTAAATTGTCATTTCACGGAAATCAAGAAGATTATCAAAGCTACTATTAACTTTTTTTTGAAATTATCCCATATTATTTTATTTTTAACAGGTTCTCATATTTTTTTGTTGACTAGGTTGCCATGTGTATGTAATCATGAAAGCTTTGGGTGGTCCAAAAGGACCAAATCCAAATTGTTCTCACAGTTGGGGGCATCGGGCATGTAAAATGTAGTTATACAAGACTTCCCTTAGCCAAGCCGCATAAGATGATTGTTTAACTAGAAGATGGTGAAAAAATAATACATGTATTATCCTAACTAATTGGATGATCTCTTTGCCCAAGGTATAAACTATGATATCGGGTGGATATCGTGAATGCACAGGTACTAAAAATGTGGTTTACTCCTAGAAAATTAAATTTAGAAATAACTCTAGAAGTTAAGTTTTTTGCATAAAAATAATATATTGGCATAGTTACAACGCATATCAATCATGCCACAAAATGTCGAAATGGATACAATGTATATAAATCATGTAAAAAATCAGATCCAACTTCAGAATATAAATTTAGATACAAAAAAAGAAAATTCTAACAATGAGTAGTAGCATATCCAATTTGGGTTGCAAACTTGCCCCATTAGCAATCAGGCCTGTTAGCAATAGTTCCACTAGATTTGTCTTTTTTCTAGGGCTACAAATAAATTTTGGACTAGAAATTTGGTGACATAGTTGTTCCATGTAGTATTAGTGTTGTCAATTGTTTTTTTCATATTTTCAGAGCTTTTACATGTGCCAAATCACGTAGGAGTGCCAGGATTACTCCATGTTTTATGGCACCTTATACGTTCTCCGGGTCTATATCGCGTTGGCCTATACATGTCAAATATTAGATATTAGGTAATATATTAGTCAATATTTAATCTCATTCATACATTTTTAACATTTATGAAATGAAAACAAAAAATGCTCAGGCATATTGGTCCATGACAATAAAAAAATAATTTCCTGAAGGTTTGAATATGCACCATAATTTTCACCTTTCATTAAAAAAAAAGTGATGCCTGCATATCGGTCCATAACACTAAAAAAATTGTCTATATGGACTGGTATAGTATGTGAAAATTATATGCTAATCGGTATCGGTAGTCCACCAATATATGTTGAACATATCGACCTTTATTCATAATCTTGTTTATCATCAATTAAGAAGAATACACCGTTTCTCAATTTGACCAAATCTCAAATACAACCACAAATACCGGAAACTCAAAACGGAGGCCGAGCTACACGTAGCCTCTCAAATACACCCATTATTCATGCTTTGGATCTTAGACCCAAGTAACTCCTATATCTAAGAGTTTACAGTAAAATTCCTTGAATGCATCTTCTCCCTAATATCAATCTTTGTAACACAAATCTTCCAAGGCTTTGGTGGGAACACTTGAATAGGACTGGAGCAAGGACATCTCCACTTGTAAATAAACAAAGCATCTTGAGTCACCCATCCAGAAAGATGAGTATCCATTTGAGTTGAATGTGCTTCAGCGGGGATGGTCACCTATAACTACAGTTCACCGAGACAATAATATCTTCACATAACTCCAAATAGAGACTCCAACACCACAAAAGATCATACCAGCAAAAGCAACAGGATGTAGTAACACAAACTCAATATATCCATAATAAAAGTCAAATATGAGGATTGAAAAGTTGTTTAGATAAAAAACTACTCACTTGATCTAGTCTTTAACTCGAGAAAGTTGTTGCGCATCCGTTTTCGAGTTAGGCTCGATTCGTGTATTTCTTTCTTTACTTGACACAAGAAGAACCAGAGAGCTGCGTGACATGACCCGATAAGGTAGCGCCATGACATAGGAAGAACCCTTTATTCTTTCGGAGTGTTGCCTACAAACACCACAAAATTCATCGTACTAAAGATTTTTTTACTTATATCTCTGGAAGAACATAAGGTTCCTCCCACCTCACATCGCCAAGACAATGACCCGAGGCGAGGGGAACCGGCAGGATTTCCGTGGCGCCAGCTGCTCTCTCGCGCATGAAAACCTAGCTTGGTATTCAATAGTTTAACCTCGACTTTATACACATGTAAACATAAACTATTACAGATAATAATGTTGAAAAGGCCAAAAGATAACATTGTATAGTGTCATAGGTTACTAATAACGTGAAGAGCAAGAAAAAATTGCCTTCCCCGAACTATGACATGGGTATTCCACTAGCGGAAAACGGGTATAATATTCTAGGGCATTAGTCCCGGTTACACTCTGAACCGGGACTGATGCCCTGGGCCCCACTGCTTTTTTGGCCGCAGGACCCCAGAACCCATTAGTCCCGGTTCGTTTTGAATCTTTAGTCCTGGTTCGTAATACGAACCGGGACTAAAGGCTCTGGGGTCGAATCCGGCCGTTGCCAGGCTCATTAGTCCCGGTTGGTAATACCAGCGCACAACGCTTACCAGGCCCCACTGTTTGTGTTCATTTTCATGTTATAACATGGTTGCTAAGTTTCTTCTATCAAGATTATGTCTTTCATGCCCATATTTTAAGTTCTTTTGATCCCAGCGCACAACGCTTACATACATGATCAGGATTGTGTAGGTGCATGTCACCTCAAAAATTATTTCTTTTGTTATCACTTACCTACTCGAGGATGAGCAGGAGTTAAGCTTGGGGATGCTGATACGTCTCTAATGTATCTATAATTTTTGATGCTCCATGCTTGTTTTTACACCATTTGCTTAGTATTTCGTTACACTTTGTGGCACTTTTATGCATTTTCCGGAACTAACTTATTAACAAGTCGCCACAGTGCCAGTTCCCTGTTTTCTGCTGTTTTTGTGTTTCAGAAATGTTACACAGGAAATATTCTCGGAATTGGACGAAACAAAAGCCGACGTCCAGAAATTCACCGAAGCTTCCAAAGAACCGAAGAGGAGACGGAGTGGGGCCACGAGGGCCCCACACAACAGGGCGGCGCGGCCTGGCCCCTGGCCACGCCCCTATGTGTGAGGGCGCCTCGGCCCACTCCTGACGATGCCCCTTCGCCTATAAAGACCCTCCGATGGGAAAAACCTAAGTACCCGATCACTTTTCCAGAATACATCGCGATCCGCCGCCGCCATTGACCCGAAGATCGGAAGGGTCCAGAAGCTCTTCCCAGCACCCTGCCAGAGAGGGGAATCGCCACCGGAGGTCTTCTTCATCGCCATGCTTGCCTCCGGCGCGATGAGTGAGTAGTCTACCTTGGACTATGGGTCCATAGCAGTAGCTAGATGGTTGTCTTCTCCACCATGTGCTTCATGTTTAAATCTCGTGAGCTGCCTTACATGATCGAGATCACCGTTATGTAATTCTGCATGTTGTGTTTGTTGAGATCTGATGAATATTGGTGTTATGATTGAGTTGATGTACTGAATATTATCTTATGTTATCTCTATGTTGTTTATGATCTTGCATGCTCTCCGTTGTTAGTAGCTATCTTGGCCAAGTAGTTGCTAGTGACTCCAAGAGGGGGTATTTATGCTCGATAGTGGGTTCATGCCTCTATTTAATCTGGGGGAGTGACAGAAACCTCTAAGGTTGTAGATGTGCTGTTGCTACTAGGGGGAAAACAACATTCATATGCTCGAGGGCATATGCTTTGTTTACATTACACACTTTGCTTAATGCAATTATCTGTTGGTCGCAACTTAATACTTGTGGAGTTCTCGGATTGATTCGCCACAAGTGGATTATTAGTCATAGATGCAGTTGGATGGCGATCTATGTATCTTGTTGTAATGCCCAGAGTAAATCTCATAGTGATCCTCTCATCATATGCACATTGTCTTTATTCTATCAATTGCCCAACTGTAATTTGTTTACCCAGCATGTGTTATTTTATCTTATGGAGAGACACCACTAGTGAACTGTGGACCCCGGTCCTATTTCCTTTATATTGCTATCACTTGTTTACTTTACTTGCACTATTTACTTTACTCGCATACTTGATACGTCTCCAACGTATCAATAATTTTTGATGCTCCATGCTTGTTTTTACACCATTTACCCGATGTTTCGTTACACTTCGTGGCACTTTTATGCATTTTCCGGAACTAACCTATTAACGAGTTGCCACAGTGCCAGTTCCCTGTTTTCTCCTGTTTTTGTGTTTCAGAGTGATACACAGGAAATATTCTCAGAATTGGATGAAACAAGTTCCTGAAGTCTTATTTTACCCGGGAGCATCCAGACATCCGAAAGAGAGCCGGAGAGGGGCCAGGGCCTGCCCTCACACTAGGGTGGCGCGACCCAGGCCCTGGCCGCGCCACCCATGTGTGAGGAGCCCCTGGCTGCCCTCTCGCGACGCCCCTTCGCCTATATAAAGCCTCGGGACGGAAAACCCTAGGGGAGTCGGCAAATTTCCAGAAAGAGTTCCGTAGCTCCGCCGCCACCGCCGACGAATTTTGGGGGACAGAAGTCTCTGTTCCGGCACCCTACCGGGACGGGGAAGTGCCCCCGGAGCCATCTCCATCGGTCTCCATCGCCGTCTCCGCCGTCTCCATCGACCTCACCGCCATCTCCATCAACCTTGCTGTCTCCTATGATGAGGAGGGAGTAGTTCATCCCCGAGGCTGAGGGCTCTACCGGTAGCTATGTGGTTCACCTCTCTCTCCCATGATGTGATCTTTATGTGATCGTGAGCTTTGTATCATGTTGAACAAGTAGATGTTATTATTCAGATATTATGTGTACTCTAGTGGTGATTATTAAAGTAATCTATTCCTCCTGCTATGGTGTAACGGTGACAGTGCGTGCATCATGGTGGTACTTGGTTTAGGCTATGACTGTGATCTCTTGTGGATTATGAGAATAATTGTTGCTATGATAGTTTGAGTGATCTATTCCTCCTTTCATGGTGTAATGGTGATAGTGTGTGCACCGTGTTAGTACTTGGTCTAAGTTGCAATGATTTCTATCTTGAATTGTGATTTGATTTGGATATCTCTATGAGTGGTGTTTGTCAAGTACTTGATGAACTTTAAGGGGTGCTTCTGTAGCCACTACACAATGATTAGTGTTATTCAATAGGAGAGTAATTCAGAGTGCCTTAGCAAAGAGAAGTTATTTGTTCAGTCATGTTATATTGTTGGGAGTGTGTCCACTAGTGAAAGTATGATCCCTAGGCCTTGTTTCCAAGCATTGCACACCGTTTACTTGCTGTTTTGTTACTTGTTTGCTCGCAGCGATTTTTATTCCATATTGCAGTTACTACTTATAATCATATATACCACTTGTATTTCACTATCTCTTCGCCGAACTAGTGCACCTATACATCTGACAAGTGTATTGGGTGTGTTGGGGACACAAGAGACTTTCTGTATCGTAATTGCAGGGTTGCTTGAGAGGGATAGCTTTGACCTCTAACCTCCCTGAGTTCGATAAACCTTGGGTGTTTCACTTAAGGGAAACTTGCTGCTGTTCTACAAACCTCTGCACTTGGAGGCCCAACAAGTGTCTACAAGAATAGAAGTGCGTAGACATCAAGCTCTTTTCTGGCGCCGTTGCCGGGGAGGTAAGGTAAAAGGTACTCGCATCCTCCTGTGTGAGTGCTCGGAGTTATTTCCTTTAGATTCTGTAGTTACATCTTTTTGTTTTCTTGTTTTTATTTTCACTAGTTAGGCTTAATGGAAAATAAAGAGTTCTTTAGTCTTTTTCCTGAGTTTAGATTTGATGAGAAAATTGAAAAACCTTTGGAGCTTATTTCGCATAGCAATGTTGTTAGTATGAATGCTTTGAACACCATTGTTGCTAATGCTATAGAAAAGTCTAAGCTTGGGGAAGCTGGTTTTGTTAAGCATGATATTTTTAGTTCCCTAGCTTTAGTGGAGAAAGTTTGCTCTGATGATATTTTATCTCCCATATGTGATGTTCCTTCTTATGATGATATGTTTGATGAGTATGCTTTGCGACATAGTAGTTCTCTAGCTTGTGATGATGAGTATAATATTTTCAGTTCACCTACTTTTGAGGATAAAATTAGTTATGATTACAATATGCCTCCTATTTATGATGATTATGGTGATGAGAATAATTATTCTGTTGAATTTGCTCCTACTACTATTGTTCCTGTGGTGAGTATTAATTCTTTTATGCATGTGGCTCATGATAGGGATGCTTTATGTGATAGTTATATTGTTAGTTCTATTCATGATGCTACTGAAAGTTATTATGAGAGAGGGAAATATGGTTTGATGGATCTCAACAATATTAAGTTTCCCCTCTTTATGTTGCAAATCCTGAAGTGGCACTTGTTTTATCTACCCATGCTTGCTACTATGTGCCTCATTGATTTATTTTCTTACAAGATTCCTATGCATAGGAAGTGGTTTAGATATAAATGTGTTTCATACATGCTTTTTGATGCTCTCTATTGCTTTAAGTTCCTATATGGCGCATTTGCCTCAAGCTCTTATATGGCGCCCACATGAGCATCTTTGCAAATTACTGCGCCTAGCTCAAAGGCGTTAAAGAAAAGCACTCTTGGGAGATAACCCATTATTTATTTTTCAGTACTTTTTCTTTTATTTGAGTCTTGGAAGTCATTACTACTGTAATGACCGCTCCTTATCCTTTTTATTTTGTTGTTGTGCCAAGAGAAGCCTCTAATTTGAGTGAGGTAAGATTTGGGGATGTTGCTGTCCTGAAACTGTTTTCGGTGCTGCACCGTAAAAATTCGTATAAATTCTTTGTTTATCTTTTGGACCTGAGATTTCTTGTGCATATGCCCCAGGTTATATCCAAACTTTTGTTAGTTGAACACTTTTTGATTTGAGCAACAGAAAACCCCTCAAAAATTCGACTTTTGTCAGCTGTTCAGTTTTGACAGATTTCTGCCAATATTTGTGTTTGCCACTTTATCGCTTTCTTTTGAGTTCTTTTGATCATGGAACTTTTAGAGAAGTTGCTACAGTAGTATATGCTATATATGTGGTGGTTTTGGGTTGAAACCTGTAGCAAAAAGAGGTTGATTATATGTTATGCTACACTAATGTTGCTAATAGATTTGTGTTTAGTTTTGTATGAAGGAAGTTTTCAAGTGTAGGGATTGGAGAATGATGAGATGAGTTGAAGAATGGACAAAAGCTCAAGCTTGGGGATGCCCATGCATCACCCCAAGAAATATCCAAGAAGTACAAGCGTCAAAGCTTGGGGATGCCCCCGAGGCACCCCTTCTTCATCGGCAAAAATCAGGCCACCTTTCAAAACACTATATTTTTATTGCTTCATGCACTATGTGTTTTTCTTGGAGCGTCAGTTGTTTTAGTTTTCTTAGTTAGTTTAGTTTTGTTTGCTGCAATAAATGGTTAGATCACACCATGTTTCTTTTGGAGGAGATGAACTCGCTTTTCATTTGCCAAGAACACTCTAGTTTTCACTCTTATCGTTCACCGAGTGTTCTTCTTTTTCTGCTACTGCTTTTGCTTTTTGTTTTCGCCTTGATTTGCATTCAGACCTTGTCATATCTTTTCATCAAGGTGTATTTTTGCCTCTGATCTTTATTAGTTTTCATCAAAAGAGGTGTTTATAAATTTTTTGAATGGTGTTGGAAAAGAGAAAAAGCTTTATGCAAAAAAGTGGTACAATAAGGAGCTTGTGTAGACTGCGGCTTAGGCTTTTTCATGTCATGCTCGATGCCTTTTTGATAGTATGCTTAGTGGTTTTGCTGTAGCATGACTTGTCTCAAATAACTGAGATTGCTTAATGAGCCTTTGAAAAAATCATGCGTTGTTTTTATTATATGGAAGCATTTATTTGGTTTTCTCCTTTGATGCTTTATTTGGGTTGACTTGGCACATGCTTACACCATGTTGACTACAAAATAAGTCGCCTATAGCCTCTATGATCATTTAGTTTTTGACTTTTGATGCCATCTTATGCTTCTTTTAATGTCGCTTTGTCGCTTTGCATGATTATGGCCATTATTGCTCTCTTAGTTGGTCGCTCCCAGTCTTTTGCTAGCCCTCGCCTTGTACTGAGTATGAGCTCTACTCGTGCATCCAACTCCTAAAAACCAAGTTTGCCATTGTGTCCACTATAAATTCCTATGCATGGTATTTGTAAGCCATTCCAAAGTAAATTTTCATGTGCTACCTTTCAAAACTTTCAACTATTTCTCGTTTTGTGCCACTGTTTTTAGCTCATGGGGACGTAGTGGTCGGATTTGCTATCTTCCATATTGCTTATTCCAAAAAGAAAAAAAGGAAAAAAGAAAGAAAAAAGGCACTCCTCCATGGAAAGTGAATGTTGGTGGGCACCCGATGGAATCGGTTAGCCATAGATTGTGAAAGGAAAAAAGGTGGGGAGGAGTGCCAAGCTTTATAAAAGATCACAAAAGTGCCAATCTCTCTCTCAAAAACTTGCTTCATTTTTGTATGGAAGATAGTAAGAACCCCATTGCTAGTCGTTGACAAAGACAACCACCTCTCAAAACCAATTTTTATCTCTCTGTTTTACAAATGAAAAGCTCTAGCACATGTTTAATCACTGCTTCCCTCTGCGAAGGGCCTTTCTTTTACTTTTATGTTGAGTCACCACCTTCTATCTTTATGCACCATTAAGAGAACATAGTTGTCATTCTGAGTATAATGTGCATTGTCCCAAAGTTTTCATTGATTGATTCATGACTAAGGTTTCACTTGTTCTAAAATTATTTGTATCTAGTCGCCCTCTTAAACTTGAAGGTGTCCTATGCATTTATGTTTTGATCTCTTTTAAGGACAAGCTGAAAACCATTTGTATGTTTTTTCATATGATTTGAACACACGTTTGACTTTCATTGTTTCATTTTTCATGATCTTTTGTTTGTGTTCATTTGCATGTTTACAACATGGTTGCTAAGTTCTTATTGTCATGATTATATCTTCATGCCCATGTTTTAAGTTCTTATGATCCCAGCTCACAATGCTTACATATATGATCAAGATTGTGTAGGTGCATGTCACCTCAAAAATTATTCTTTTGTTATCACTTACCTACTCGAGGACGAGCAGGAGTTAAGCTTGGGGATGCTGATACGTCTCCAACGTATCAATAATTTTTGATGCTCCATGCTTGTTTTTACACCATTTACCCGATGTTTCGTTACACTTCGTGGCACTTTTATGCATTTTCCGGAACTAACCTATTAATGAGTTGCCACAGTGCCAGTTCCCTGTTTTCTGCTGTTTTTTTTGTTTCAGAGTGATACACAGGAAATATTCTCGGAATTGGACGAAACAAGTTCCTGAAGTCTTATTTTACCCGGGAGCATCCAGACATCCGAAAGAGAGCCAGAGAGGGGCCAGGGCCTGCCCTCACACTAGGGTGGCGCGGCCCAGGCCCTGGCCGCGCCACCCATGTGTGAGGAGCCCCTGGCTGCCCTCTCGCGACGCCCCTTCGCCTATATAAAGCCTCGGGACGGAAAACCCTAGGGGAGTCGGCAAATTTCCAGAAAGAGTTCCGCAGTTCCGCCGCCACCGCCGACGAATTTTGGGGGACAGAAGTCTCTGTTCCGGCACCCTGCCGGGACGGGGAAGTGCCCCCGGAGCCATCTCCATCGGTCTCCATCGCCGTCTCCGCTGTCTCCATCGACCTCACCGCCATCTCCATCAACCTTGTTGTCTCCTATGATGAGGAGGGAGTAGTTCATCCCCGGGGCTGAGGGCTCTACCGGTAGCTATGTGGTTCACCTCTCTCTCCCATGATGTGATCTTTATGTGATCGTGAGCTTTGTATCATGTTGAACAAGTAGATGTTATTATTCAGATATTATGTGTACTCTAGTGGTGATTATTAAAGTAATCTATTCCTCCTGCTATGGTGTAACGGTGACAGTGCGTGCATCATGGTGGTACTTGGTTTAGGCTATGATTGTGATCTCTTGTGGATTATGAGAATAATTGTTGCTATGATAGTTTGAGTGATCTATTCCTCCTTTCATGGTGTAATGGTGATAGTGTGTGCACCGTGTTAGTACTTGGTCTAAGTTGCAATGATTTCTATCTTGAATTGTGATTTGATTTGGATATCTCTATGAGTGGTGTTTGTCAAGTACTTGATGAACTTTAAGGGGTGCTTCTGTAGCCACTACACAATGATTAGTGTTATTCAATAGGAGAGTAATTCAGAGTGCCTTAGCAAAGAGAAGTTATTTGTTCAGTCATGTTATATTGTTGGGAGTGTGTCCACTAGTGAAAGTATGATCCCTAGGCCTTGTTTCCAAGCATTGCACACCGTTTACTTGCTGTTTTGTTACTTGTTTGCTCGCAGCGATTTTTATTCCATATTGCAGTTACTACTTATAATCATATATACCACTTGTATTTCACTATCTCTTCGCCGAACTAGTGCACCTATACATCTGACAAGTGTATTGGGTGTGTTGGGGACACAAGAGACTTTCTGTATCGTAATTGCAGGGTTGCTTGAGAGGGATAGCTTTGACCTCTAACCTCCCTGAGTTCGATAAACCTTGGGTGTTTCACTTAAGGGAAACTTGCTGCTGTTCTACAAACCTCTGCACTTGGAGGCCCAACAAGTGTCTACAAGAATAGAAGTGCGTAGACATCAATACTATTATCACTTTCCACTCGATACACTCATACCCTTTGTTTCAAGCAAACCGTGAGATTGACAACCTCATCGTAAGTTGGGAACAAAGTATTTGGTTGTGTTGTTTGCAGGTTCCACATTTCTACTGGTTGAAGACGCGCTAACAATTTATCGTTAACGGCGCCCTTGTTAGAGCATCACGCAGCTAGTGGGTATCACCTTCAGTCGTATTGACATCCTCCTCCTGGACGATTAAACCTTGGTTTCATAACTGAGGGAAAAACTTGCTGCTATATTCATCAAACCTTGCTCTTGGGGTTTTCCAACTGGCCGGTCATTTACTATACACAATCAAGTTTTCTCACATCATCATCACCGCGCCATCACCTCTATTCATGAATCAGTAGATGACGATGCATTATGTGGTATATATATTAACGAGTGTTTTCTTCTTTTAGACCTCTGAATCTTCTAGAAAGAAGCGAGGCCCGGCCAAACGGCTGGTATCCAATCAGCATTACATGATTGGGCGTCTCTCAAATGAAGGCGAACCGTTGGAACCCAAGAGTGTCGCAAATGCGTTCACACATCAATGTGGATGTCTTGTCAGGGACATGGTGCCGATAAGCATTCAGTATTGGTATAACCCCAAGGCGGCAAAGGGAGAGCCAGAAGAGGCAGAGGCAGAAGAGGGTGTAGCAGTCAATTATGTCACCAAGGTCTTGAAAGATAGACTTTGGGAATCCCTCATTCCACATTTTAATCTGCCGGTCACCGAGTCCCTGGAAGACGCAGAGAAACAAAAGGAGAAAGTCAGGGAGTGGGCTCTCAAGAAGATGGCTGCACAGTTCAATAACCACAAGAAGAGGTTATGGACCGCCTATGTCAACGCCGATCGACAAGCTCCAGAATTCACTGGCCCCAATGAGAACCTGCGAGATCACTGGGACACATTTGTGGAGTACAAGGAGTCCGAACTGGGTAAGCTAAGGAGTAAGAAAAACCAGTTAAATACCGCGAAAAAGAAATATCACCATACGTTGGGTCCAGGTGGCTACAAAAGGGCCGAGCCTAAGTGGGATATGCAAGAGGCCGCCCTACGAGAAAAAGGCATCGAACCAGAAACAAAACAATGGCCCAGAAGGTCAAGAAATTGGGCACTTGTGCATGGGGCTGTCTATGATGAGAGAACAGGGAAATTAGTCGAAAAGAAGAAACAAATTGCTGAACCCCTGGGAGAACTTGTCAAGACAATCGCCGAAGTTTAAGAGGGGACATTCAAGCCGGACAGAGAGAACGACGAGCTGACAAAGGCCCTCGGGAACAAAGAACACACAGGACGAACACGGGGTCTGGGTTCTGCCATTCCGTGGAGGTCTGGGTTCGCCGAAGAGAGCCAGACTTATAGAAGCCGAGAGAGAGCGAAGAAGCGAAAGGCGCTGGAGGAGGCCACACGGATAGAGAGCATAGAAATGCAACATGCTGAGCTGAGAGAGTTGTATTTACTGCAGCAGAAGGCACTAGAGGAATTAAAGTCGCAAGGGGCAACTCAGCATCAGCAACAACTAGAACATGCATCAGGCGACCGATCTCAGCGAAGAAGCAGCATGGCTTCCACGGAGGTACCGATGGATCACTACCCCGTGGATGATATCACCAAGAAGACAAGCTGTGAGATGCATGTTCCCATGAAGAACATATCGATGAAGGTGGCGGTTGGCTATGTGTTACCATATGGACCTGGACAAACCTGGCATGGCCGTGAGATTCGAGCTGGCTATGCTCATGTCGGGGTGGATGTAATTGAAAGGGGGTATGAGTCCCTCGATCTTGACATCGCTGGACCTAAAGAGGAGGCAACACTTGGAGAAGTATTGGGTGGTGTCATTCTTTGGGATAAGAAACACATCGTGTTTCCAGGCTCGGCGCCAAGGCGGCCACCCTCTTCTCTGAGTCCTCGCAATTCACCACCTCCCGACGACGACAGGTACGACTACCATACCCCGAGTCTACATCGATCTCCGCCTCAATGTCTGCCGCCTCTGCCCACTCGTAAGTCCCAGAGTTATGCCAAGTCCGCTGCTATGTCCACTAGCAATGTCTCTCCGAAGAAACGGGCCAAGAAAGTTAAGGCGGTGCCGCCTCCTCCTGTCAAGAAGACTGCTGAAGAAATTGAGGCGGAGGATAGAGCCAAAGTGAAAAGAAAGCTCGCAGCGCTACGCCCGACCCCTACCCCAAAGCAGGTATATACTCTAAAACAGAAGGAGTGGGCCTTTGATATGCTTACCCAACCTTCGCAATATGAATTGCGTAAGCCAGATGACTACAAGCGTTGTTTGGATAAGCAGGTAGATGCAAAAAAAGAAGCTAATAAGACAAGCGCAACTGCAAGAGGGAAAAGAGACATTGCCCAGCTTGGAGCACAGACCAAAAAATCGATCTCCCCGCTAAAGGTCTTTGCTAGTGATGCTGATGGGAGTATTGCTCAACCCAATCCCGCCGATTTTGCTGCTGAAGCTGGTTTGACTCTTTCTCAATTGATACATGAAGATATCCCAAAGGCGCCTATAGCACGTCAATATGAAAAGGGGAAGAGTCTGATCCCACATGAGATTGAAATAAATCTACCAACACAAATACGAAAATTGCATAAGTGGTACATGCAAGTCGCAAAGGGCACGCAACAATTTCTCCTTATGAAAATCTCACGGGACCATTTCTTAGGTGAAGACTTGGTGCATATTGAGTTTGATAAATTCTTTCAGCTATTCAATCAAGACGCGCTCGACAAATCTCTCGTCAGTGCTTATGTTCTGTAAGTGATTAATTATTTTTATAAGTCTCTAGCTCAACTCGTTCTTTGCATGTAATTATCCTCACTACGCTGTTTTTTATGCAGAATGAAGAGTATGCAATGTAAGAAAAGGAATGACTTTCAAGTTGGATTCATTGATCCAAATCGAGTTAACGCAGTGACGGTACATGACAAACGCAAGGAGATGGAGTATATCTTGCTAGAGTTCTTACTTACGCAGGAATACAGATCTAGAATACTGTTTCCGTACAACTTCAGGTGAGTGTTACTATCTTATACACAATTACTTTTTCTTACTCGATGTTATAAGTGTAATTGATGAGTTATTAACTTATATAATTAAACTTGCACGCAGTTACCACTGTATTTTGCTAAAGATTGAACCTGACTATGGACAGGCTGAAATCTTTGACTCGTTAAATAAACAACTTAATGAATACCAAAGCATCATTGATATGATGGATAGGTAATTTCAATCATTACGACATTATATCGGTCTCTTTCGTTCATCTATAACTCATCTATTCATTTTGTTTGCTCGGCAGTGTTTGGAAATGGTTTATACGCATAGCAAAAGGTGAATGGAAAAATGAGCTGATTTACCGTTCGATCGAGGTAAGTCGTACGAGCTAGGTCCACACATCCCTTTAATTCTAGTTTCAAATACCATTAAGTATATCAATCTTGATATGTCACTGACTAAAATCTATTCTCGTAAAGTGTGCGAGGCAGCCATCGGAGACTAATTTATGTGCATACTACGCTTGCGAGAACCTTCGTGCGGAGGTCACTGAAGGAATTGATTTTCAAACAGTAAGTAAACAATATACTGACAAATTCATTTATTGCCATCAATTTTGTTATGATGATTTATATTCATATTGATCTTCTTCGTAGTTTGAAGCAAAGCGGAATCGGCTCTCACCGACTGAACGCATAGTAGGAATTCAAGAGGAGATAGCCGGATTTCTGCTTGACCATATCATTAACCCAAAGGGTGAATTTTATGTCAGTTTCGATTAGACAAGTTGTACGTGTGTGTAATTAAACAAGTTGTGATCTTATGTGTGTAAACAAGTTGTATATACTTGTATATATATGCTCGGCGGACAAGATATATTATATATGTATCGGCTTGGATATTATGGTATGAAAAGTTGTTTGAAATGAATCAATAAATTGAATGGAGCAAAATACATGATAAATCCTAACAAACAATTTAAATGCAGAAAAATAAGGAGAAAGCAAAGGCTGCCACGTGTGGGCCCTTTAGTCCCGGTTCGTAACACCACGAACCGGGACTAAAGGCCCTACGCCCACGAGCGCCTGGCCCTGCCACGTGGTAAGCCTTTAGTCCCGGTTCGTATAGCAACCGAGACTAATAATAGGGCTCCAGTCCCGGTTGGTTAGTCCCGGTTGCGCAACCGGGACTGAAGCCCGTTACTAACCGGGACTGATGACCTGTTTTCCACAAGTGTTCGAGTCGAGCTGAGGGACTGAACACCAAAATGGATTTTGAATTGAGGGATGGTTGATACAATGGAGAGCTAAAGAGGAAGAAAAGGGTTGGAACACGAGGGGCGATTATGCTGAAAGAGCGGATCTCGTGCTTGCATGGCTGAGCCGCTCCTGAATTAGCCATGGATCCCTAACTTGGAAGGGAGGCAGAGAGGGGTACGTGAAAGAAAGAGAAGAACCAAGCAAGGACACAAGGGAACAGGAATCTCACCGATGGCTTCGTTCGGTGACGCCCCGGCCGGGAACGCGGCGAGCGGCGACAAGATCTTCCGAACCAAGTGCGCGCAGTGCCACACCGTCGAGCGCGGCGGCGCACACAAGCAGGGGCCGAACCTTAGCGGTCTCTTCGGCCGCCAGTCCGGCACCACCGCCGGATACGCCTTCTCCGTCGGCAACAAGAACGCGGCCGTTGTCTGGGGAGAATCAACACTCTACGACTACCTCCTCAACCCCAAGAAGGTTCTTCTCCCCCCTCTCGATTATTCCATTTCATTAATCCATTATTGCAATATATACTGACGACGATCTGATGGATCGATCGATGACAAAATATGCAGTACATCCCTGGCACGAAGATGGTGTTCCCGGGCCTCAAGAAGCCCCAGGAGCGCACCGACCTCATCGCATACCTCAAGGAATCCACCGTCTAACTTCGTCCATCATCTTAATTCAATTTCGTAAATTTTCAGCCATTCGTTAATGGAATGCTACACGTATAGTACGTGCATATGGTCTACTGCTAGTAGTTTTGTCATATTGATGTTGTCCACCATGGTGGATAAGGTGTTGAATGGGATTGAGGGAAAATCCCACTTCTAATTTATTTTGTGACTTCTAGTTTAAATTTTGAGATTATATTCTAAACTAGCCACCTAGCCATCCATCTTTAAGTTTCCACGGATGCAGATTTGGGTTCTTATTATTAAAAAAACATTATAGAGGCTTTCCATATCATATTTTTGGTAAAAAAAAATTCTAAACTAGAATTTAAAAAATAAGCTACAAGTGTGTTTGATGGGATCTCACTCACACATCTAACAATAGACATCATGCATATATAGGCCGTATGTCACGCTTAATTTGGAAAGATAAATACGCCTATAGTGGTAGCGAGTCCCAAGTCTCATGGCTTGAGGTGTGTCGATCCCGCCATGAAGGAGGCTTTGGTATTTGTGACTTGCGCTGCCAAAATTAGTGCCCGCTGCTCAAATTCGTATTGAAAGTTCCAAACTCATGTATAGTGATGATGACACACCGTGGACACGGTGGGTTCTTTGGTGGTATGGTGTTGTAGGGATAACCACACCCAATCTCTCCACGAACATGCTGATCTGGCGCTCCTTTGAGATGGTGTTCACTACCTTATGTGGGATCTTGTCTATCCGTGTTGGCGACGACACTTCCATATGCCTCAAGGGTGATGACACACCGTGGACTCGGTTGATTCTTTGCTAGTGTTGCAGGGCTGAACTCATTGAACTCTCCTCTAACACGCGGATCCAACTCTCCTTTAGGCCTTGTTTGGTTTCTTGCGATTTAATCCCCAAAGGGAACTGCCCCGTCGGGGGTCTGGGTGATCAACCTGTCACCCGTCTCTCTGTTGGGATTGTTTCCACGACGATTTTTTTACCCCCCAAAACGGCCGGGATTGACAGGGTTTGGGCCAGAGTTTCAGCCCCGCCGGGTGTAACCGAAAAGAAAAATTCTGATGGGCCAAGTTTCTTTCCCGACGTGGTTTATCTCCTGAAACCCGGCCGATCCCTTCCAGGACGGGAGTAACCGAACGAGGCCTTAAGAAGGTGTTCGCTACCTTCTTTGGGATCTTGTCTTCCGATCTTTAGAAACGCCACTCGAGCAATAACATGACCAAACCTAAGTCCCTTGATGTTGCCGCCCCTAGTTGCTAAGTCAACATTGACACACCTCCCAACAATGGCACACTACAATATGACACAAACGTTAAAGACCACTATATGTCCTTAGCTTATTTGTTATCATGCATTTTGTGCGGCCATCATATCGTGATTAGTCTCCCCCTTCGCGTGTTGGGGTTTGATCTTTTTGTAAATAGTTGAACTGCCGACACAGCGCATGTCGACATGCATGCAGAATTTTGTGTTAGCTTTCATTTCTTCTAACAGAAACTAGGAAATTCCTTTTATCAAATAAGAAAGAATTCATATACGATGATTAGCCCAAATTATTGAAATCCAGACATATCATGACTGATATCATACTTTGCTTGGAAATAGAAACATTTTTATGGTCATTTATAACGTATCTAGCTAATTCATCAAAGAAATAGTTTAAATCTTTCCCGCCCTTGCATCACGGATGCACACAACGTACAAAAACACAATGGAAATGTTTTGGGAAGAGAACTGCTTATGAAATTCTTTCACGCATATAAGGAAAACATACAATTCTCATGAAACAAACCTCACATATTCTTATGAAAATATATATGAAAAATGACAATGTTTTTCTTAAGCCATAGGGATGAGCAGATAGCGGTCGCTCTAAGCAGGATGTGCCCTCAAACTTAACTTATGAGTTATGATTGATCCCCTCAACAAACACAAACCACATCAGTGAGACTACGTGGGGAATAAGTCAGTTGCCAGCACAACCATGTACCGAAAATTATGTTCCTGCAGGAACAATATCTGAGTTCCCTTGGCGCTTTTCCAACCAGCGAAGAATCCTTGAGTAGAATCAGGCAGCTGAACTGCATTCCTGGATCATGGCCGGCACGTACCACTCCTGTTGCCAACGGGAAAGTTCCTGCGCCCGCGCAAAAAAAAAGCTCAGCTAGCTCTCCCTGAGCGTGGCCCGGGCGACCTCCCAACGAACAACGCGGCGCCAACTTACTTGGGGCGTGCCCGCACCGCACCACCCACGACACGGTGGCCCCGCCGCCAACACTCCCAACCCGTCCGCCGCCGAGTTCGTGCGTGCGTGCGTCCCACTCCTCTCGTCCTGACACGAGCCGACGCTTCCCTCACCACCCCACCCACACAACCTCGCCGCGCCGACCCAAATTCACCTTCGTCTTCGTTCGTTCGGTCAAAACCCACAGCCCCGCTGCCCACACAACGCTTACAAAATCTCCCTACATTCCCCAGCACCCGCTCGCCACACCGCTCGACCGTGCCCGTGCCGCCAAACGCGTCGGCATCGTCCCCGAGCTCTCCGAGTGCCACGCTCCGCTCCACCGGCCGGCGGCGATGGGGGACGACGACTCGGACGGGGAGGCGGAGGAGTACCTGTTCAAGGTGGTGATCATCGGCGACAGCGCGGTGGGGAAGAGCAACCTGCTCTCCCGCTACGCGCGCAACGAGTTCAACCTCCACTCCAAGGCCACCATCGGGGTGGAGTTCCAGACGCAGAGCATGGACATCGACGGCAAGGAGGTCAAGGCCCAGATCTGGGACACCGCGGGGCAGGAGCGCTTCCGGGCCGTCACCTCCGCCTACTACCGGGGCGCCTTCGGGGCGCTCCTCGTCTACGACATCTCCCGCCGGTCCACCTTCGACAACGTCGGACGCTGGCTCCAGGAGCTCAACAGTACTCACTACTCGCCCCTCCCTTTTCGCTCTCCGCCATGCCTGCTCACCTGCTTCGCTGCTTTAATCAAATCAGCCCCCGCGCTTGCTTCATTCCTTGCGCTGTCTGTTAGCTCGGATCAGCCGAGGATTCCTTGAGATTCCCATCCAAAAGTGGATTCGGTAGATCTGGGTTTGGTTTCTAGTGGTCGGCGTCGAAAAGGACACTCGTGTTCCGGCAGCAGCGTATAGAATCCAGCGGAGGATCATAGGACGCACCGTTCTCCTCGTTGCGTCTAGCTTGTGGACGCCTAGCTGGTGATTGGATTGGGAGTTTTCTGGTAGAATTGCTAGACCGGACGGATTCGGCGAGCTGTCCTGAATCTGGATCTGAGTCCTGATGCACATGCTTGTTTGTGGAATGTTTGAGGTGCGGATGTCAGGACCACGTTGGCTGGCTGTAAATTTACCTTGCGAGTTGCTTGTTTTGGATTGCGCATTCAAGTAGAAGGCATCCTTTCCTTGGGACTGCTAATTTGTGACATTCCTGATATCGGAGGCTGCTTAGCTTGAATTAGTTCCCCGGTGTTAAAGAATTTTGAAACATAGTTGCCATTGTCTGGTTGTTTGATGTTGTGTGTATAACCTCTAGAGGTGCCCTGATCAGTATCCTCCTATTACTCTCATTATGCTTTGTCCATGTGGTTGTTGCAACAGCATGGATGCCATTTTCTTGTTACAATAGAATTGATACGCCTGAGCATGATTTCAGTCACCTTATTTTGGCCAAGCCCATTTTATGGGAGCTGAACACGTTTCTCCTCCTTCGAGGCAAATTTTCAGCATGTTTGCTGTTGAAACCGATCAACCAACATGTAACACATGCATTGTCTAGGTCCATTCCTGTTAAGTAGGCTATGAGCTAGGATGCACCCTTCAGGAAGGGTAAAGCTTGGCCTACGAGGAAGCTTTATATGCTAACAATGCAATTATGTAAGGTAGAACAAATGCATCCTTGATTGTAAGTTGGAATCTGCATTTTAAAGTCAGTTGGTATTCCACAAAACTCATAACGCTGGGTGATACATCCTAATTATCCTAGCTATTTACCTAGTACATTTTGTTCAGAACACAAGGTATGCTAGCAGAATAAACAAGTATCACAGGTTGTGGATGTACCACACTACCATTGGCAATTCAATGGCTGCGTGCATCAATGAATGGACAGGCCTTGTTGGGATCCCTATTTTCAGGAAAAAAATTGATCGGCGATTCAACAATTGCCATTCACGTCCACTGTCTGCCTCTGTGTACATATCTTTTGTTTGAAGCCATTTCTGAGAATATTGCATGTAGTGTATGTATGAGTGGATCAGGCGTGATGATTTTCTTGGTGCTAGTTTCTCACACCATATCAACAACAATACCCTTGATGGCATGGTTTCATTTTGTTAACTTGAAAAGCAACTGTTCTAAAAAACTAAAATCAACTGTTCTGAAAAAAACGTAAAAAGCAACTAATCCTATTCATTGGGAGAACTTACAAGAACTCATAATTATGTGTGGTTTGATTCCCTTCTTTTTCTCCGGAATGGATAACTACTTTTGATGGTTTTTTTTTCATGTTCAATGCCTTTCACTGCTTGGTTTCCTACATGTACATATTATGTCGACAATATGACATTCCTTGCACTTATCGTTCTGTACAGTCTGAACACCTATCGTGTATATTTTCTGCTGAATTAACGTAAATCTGTCCTCAAATCCAATGCAGCACATTCTGACACTACGGTTGCCAAGATGTTGGTGGGCAACAAGTGCGATCTGGAGAATATCCGTGAAGTGCCAGTTGAGGAAGCCAAAGCACTTGCAGAATCTGAGGGGCTCTTCTTCATGGAGACGTCAGCTCTGGACTCGACAAACGTCAAGACGGCGTTTGAGCTCGTCATTAAGGAGATCTACAGCAGCGTGAGCAGAAAGATCCTGAACTCCGACTCTTATAAGGCCGAGCTATCCCTCAACAGGGTGAACATCGACGATGACGACTCGAAAGACAGCCAAAAGCAGACGAGCCGGTTTGGATGTTGCTAGCAAAACCTTGGTAAACTGTTCATTATTGAGTTTTACTGAGATGTGGTGTTTTTGGTCACCGGTATTGTTTGTAAACCTGTAACCCGAAATTGGATTTTGGTTCTGTTACACGTCTGAGTTACAGACAGACTTTACAGGTGGGAGGAGGATAGTTGTGTTACTGTAAGATTGGAGACGAACTGTTTCTGTCTTTTAATTGGAAAGGTCATGCAGCTAAGGTTATCATATTTTTGTACTTGCGCCATACTTTGTGTTTTTTTTTTCACATGACCCCATGAATTTAAGGCTGGTTTTGGATGGAATAATCCAAGATATCCTCACAAACCCGTAGCTCTTTTTTATGTAGGCTAAAACCACTATACCATACTAGTGGATTGGATTGGAAGAGTATTTTGAGATAATTTGGGAGAATTAGCTGAAAAAAGGTTTTCACCAAATCCCCTCCAATCTCCATGGGATGAAATTACACACCTACTAAACAAGGGCTAACATGCCGGGTTCCACTATATAGATAGATAACAAAGCAAAACATGGATATGTTTAGTAATTCAACAAAAGAAAAAACCCAGTGTATAGCCTACTTCTAATGTTCTAGGGGTACACATTAAAAAAGAAAACAAGCAGAAACTACAAAGTGAGTTCCTTCAACTGCGATCAACAAAACAAGGCTGCACTCTTTCTCGATTAATGATGGATCACAAATGTGGTTTTGGGAGGATCGATGGCTTGGTAACACCACCCTTCGTGAACAGTATCCTGCATTGTATACCATAGTTCGCCATAAAAGTGATACCATTGCTACCGTAATGGCTACCTCACCCCCAAATATGTCGTTCCGACAAAATTTAATTGGGCCTAGACTTACTGCATGGAATGCCTTACTACAACGTTTGGATTCTATTCAGCTTTCTGCTGGTTCTTATGTATTTCGATGGAATCTACATGCCAATGACAATTTCTCGGTAGATTCTGAACGGATCGTATGGGCACCTAGAGGGGGGGGGGTGAATAGGTGCTACTCAAATTTTAATTCTTTTTCAATTTAGGCTTGACACAAAAGGTAAATTCTCTAGATATGCAACTAAGGTGAATTTACCTATATGACAACTAACAAGCTAAGCAAGATACAAGTAGTAAAGGCAATAAAGGATAGAGGTAACCGAGAGTGGAGCACACGGAGACACGGATGTAATTCTCGCAGTTCCTTCCTTTTTAGGGGAAGTACGTCTACGTTGGAGGGGTGTGGTTGCCACAAAGGCCTAACCAACGCTACAAAGGCTCACCCTATTCTCCGGTGCAAGCTTCCGCCACAAAGGCCTAGCTCACTTTCCACTAAGGGATTCCTCAAGGCGGAATCGGCCTTTACAAAACTTGGGGCACAACTCCACAACTGAATTGGAGGCTCCCAAGCACCACAAAGAACTCAATCAACAAGTATCAAGATTTCAATCACACAAATCAAGGTCAAGGGACACAAGGGAACCCAAGACCAAAGGGCCCTCAAGCAAATGGGAGGGGAAATCAAATCGCTTCGGTGAGGATGTAGATCAAGGCCTTCTCCTTCGATTCTCCAAAGATCAAGAACTTTGGTGAGTTGAGGGAGGAGATCTTGCGAATTTGGTGGCTCCAAATTGGTCTTCTTCTTGCACAGCTCGAGCAGCTTGAGGTGGAAGAAGGGGAGGGGTATTTATAGCCCCGCCCAAAATGTAGCCGTTGCTGTCTTGGAGGGGCGGATTATCCGGCCCCTGGCCGGATTATCCGCCCCCCCTATCTGGGTGACGCCGCCTCTGGTCCTTAGCCGAATTTCTGAAGCCGTCGAAGGAGGGCGGATTATCCGGCCCCCTGGCCGGAATATCCGGCCCCTATACTGGGTGACGCCGACGCAGTCCTTAGCCGTTTTTGGGGTCGTCGAAGGGGGGGGGGCGGATTATCCGGCCCCCTATACTGGGTGACGCCGAGCCAGTCCTTAGCCGTTTTCGCCTCTGTCTCCGGAGGGGGCGGATTATCCGGCCCCTGGCCGGATTATCCGGCCTGGCAAATCTTGAGCTGACAAACCTGCACAACTTAGCACACACTTAAAATTCCTAATGTTGTTATCTAACACACAAAACCTGAGGGATACAAAGTTTGCGCTTTCAATCTCCCCCTTTTTGGTGTTAGATGACAACACTAGGATTTGCAAGAGAGATCGAATATTTCAAACAACAAATATTTGAGCGAGATATAAGGCTCCCCCTAGATGTGTGCATCTACACAATTAAGTTTGTAGGCGGCATACCTTTTCATGGATAACTCAAACAATATGGAATTCCGTATACGATAATGACGAGAAACCGAACAATAATTCCATAGCCATCTCACCAATAACCATGAGCTCATAAAAACATAAGTGAACAACACATAATGATCCACATGGCACATATAGAACATATAACATAGTCTCATACACCACATGGTAGCAAATAAACCACACGAAGTTCAACCACACAAAGTTCAAAACTTAAGACAAATAAAATAAGAAGAAACACAATCGCCAAAGAATGATAAGCGCGCAAGCTTGTGTTTCCACCCATGCAAATCCCGTAAGACTCCTAATAGAACTACTTCTCCCCCTTTGGCATCAAGACACCAAAAAGGGAGAAGAGTGATGCTACACGTCCCGAGAAATCAATCCTCCCAGTCACCGATGTCGTCGGAGTCCTCAGCATCATAATCTCCGCCAACACCTTCATCTCCTTCAGCATCATCATCCTCAAAGTCCTCCTCAGCCTCTGGATGAGTCTCTCCTGTGGGAGCATCTGGAGCATCAAAGAGATGCTTCTGCATATCCACCCAGTTGAAGCGATCGGTGTTCCAAGCTTCATCGGGCATAGGAGCAGTAGGTGTGGGATCGGCGGTCTGAGCACCACTGAGACGGTGAAGGATCAGCTGCTGAGTGTCCTGGATGCTCTTCCTCTCAACATAGGCCTGGTAGTTCTCACGGTGGATCTCTACCTTCATGCACAGAACATTCCGCTCAAACCAACTGAGCTTCCTCACCTCCCTGGACATAGCAGATGCATCAGCCCTCTGATCACGAGTAGAAGCACTCGTCCTCGCATCAGCCATGAAAGTGCCTGGATATGCAGCAGCTGGAGCAGAAGACCTCGACCTCTTGACATACATCTTCTTTACTTGGTGCTCCACACTATCATCATGAATGTCATAGTCACAAAGGGCATTCTTGATTAGGAGCATAATGTAGGGAGCATAAGGCACGGTGTTCCTCTGAATGATAGCATCCTTGATCTCATAGAAGATGAAATCCATCACATCAAGAGTAAAGTCCTCAGCAGGGTCAGTCGAAGTAGCACACTCATGAGCAAAAGCGAGGAGGTCAACAAGAGAGGTCCGAATAGCATCATTGTTACCACCACTAGGAGCAATGTTCTCTCTGAAAATGCGGACAAGCTGATCATAAAGAGGATGTAGGCCTTTGATGAAGCCCACAACACCTGTGGAGTCATAGAGGTCATAGAGCTTGTCCTTGTCAGGCTTGGTCCCCGGATTGTGAATACGGCGACCCACTGGAGTGTCTCCATTATACGCATACCCCAAGAGAGAGGCAAACGTAGAGAAGTCCGATGTACACTCATGCTCGCCGGTCATCCACTTCATAGACTTCTGAGCATTGGGCAGAATCACAAGAGTAGCATAGAACTGCTTGATGAGACCGGGATTATAGTTGCACTGAATGTTAGCCAACTCCATCAAACACAACTTCTCAACCACTAAAACCGCTTCATCAAAATAGGTCTTGCTGCGAAGGTGATCAAAATCAATAGGATGCATCGGACGACAAGGGTTCTTGAGAGGCTCATAGACATTACGGAAAATCCCCCACTGCTCTTCATTCCAGAAACCACGGTCCTCAATGTCTTCATCTCTTGGTGAGGCGTACCAATTGTTCCGCCGCACAAGAATGTACTCGGCCTCTGGCATGCTCTTGTAGTTAGGACGAGTCGCTTTGCCTTTGCGACGACGGGCTTGAACCTTGGCAGCCTTCTCCTTCTCAGCTCTCCTAGCAGCCTCCCTCTGACGCTGACGGATAACAACCTCATCAACTAGGACTCCTTCCTCATTCGGAATCAACCGGCGCTTGCGCTTCGGCAACCCCGAACCACCTGTGAAAGAGAGATGCACGGAGAGCATGGGGATAAGCATATGCACACGAGTTACGAAAAGGATCAAAGAATCATGTAGTATGAACCAACAAACTTCACCAAAGAATCAAAGTGAGGGCAGCAATAGAGAAAAATTCTAACAGTGCAATCCCAGGCCGGATTATCCGGCCAGGGGGCGGATAATCCGGTCACCCGGATATTCCGCCCAGGGGGCGGATAATCTGGCCCCTCGAAAAAAAAATTCTAACAATTGCTGCAGCCTCCAATTTGATAGATCGGGGAAGGAAATCATACAACATAATTCATGGGAGAGGAAAACAACAACTAGAGGGCCAAACACCAAGAATATGCAAAGGTAAAATCAACCCTAGGGTTAGGAAAATACCCGCATCCATCGCAAAAATGGCTTGGTGAAAGCCCTCCGAAGGGGAAGGAGATCAACTCCCGGCGAAATCCGGCCAAGGGGATGGCCGGGGCTCCGGCGGCGGCGACGAGAGGGCGGCGGCGGTGGCTGGGAGTCTAAGGACGGGGTGGGGAAGGAACTGCCCTAGGGCAGCCCGACCCTGCCCCTTAAATAGCCAGCCGATACCAGGCCGGATTATCCGGCCAGAGTGACCCGGATAATCCGGCCCCCCGGATATTCCGCCCTGGGGGCGGATATTCCGGCCTGGAGCGCCAGAACTCAAAAACTTAGAATTTTTTCAAAAACAGATGTTGTTTTGACGAAAACTTTGAACTCGTGTGCAAAGATTAGATGTCTTGAGATAGGATGGCTTAGGTGAGAGAGCAAACATGGAGTGGTTCTCGGCACTTGACATTGCAAGAGCATATCAAAGAAAAAACCAATGCAAGTGCCTTCCCATATCAAAATAAGAAACAATACCGAGAGAGAACACCAAGACCTCAAATAAGATATGCAAGGAATCAACTCTTCGAAAAGAAGAGGTCGGTGGCCGACGCCACCATGTTTGAGTGTTATGGCATTGGACCGCGAAGATGTATCTTGAGTCCATAACCACTACTCATCATTGAAGCTCATATATCACAAAAATGATATTAAGAGAATGATATGATTACTATCGGCATTATGGGGGGAGGGATAGCCCAATTAATTAGGACCGCACTCCCCCTATTTCCATGCCCACACCTAAACCAAACAAGCATTGAAATATAGGTGTATTTTCAAGATGTTCAAGCCACACTCCTTGAATCGATGATATTTAGCTCATTCCTCAAATATCCAAATCTTGCTTCATCAAGAGGCTTCGTGAAAATATCGGCAAGTTGATCCTTGGTGCTAACATAAGCAAGCTCAATATCACCACGGGCAACATGATCTCTAATGAAATGATTCCGGATCTCAATATGCTTGGTTCTTGAATGTTGCACTGGATTATAGGCGATCTTGATAGCACTTTCATTGTCACATAAAAGAGGCACTTTGTCACAATTGACACCGTATTCCTTTAAAGTTTGCCTCATCCATAACAATTGAGTGCATCCACTTGCGGCGGCAATGTATTCGGCTTCGGCGGTGGAGAGAGATATACAATTTTGCTTCTTAGAAGACCAACACACCAAAGACCTACCAAGAAATTGGCAAGCTCCGGAGGTTGATTTCCTATCATCCTTGTCACCGGCCCAATCCGAATCCGTGAAGCCACAAAGAGAGAAATCCGAGCCTTTGGGATACCAAAGGCCATAAGTTGGGGTATGAACCAAATATCGAAAGATTCTCTTAACCGCCATAAGGTGGCTTTCTTTAGGAGCGGCTTGATACCTTGCACACACACCTACACTCAACACAATATCGGGTCTCGATGCACAAAGGTAAAGCAACGAACCGATCATAGAACGGTATACCTTTTGATCCACATCTTTACCATTGGGATCAAGTTCAAGATGACATTTTGTGGCCATTGGTGTGGCGGCCCCATTTAGTTCCTTCATCTTGAACCTCTTGAGCATGTCTTGGACATATTTGGCTTGATTAATGAAAGTCCCTTCTTTCAATTGCTTGATTTCAAATCCAAGAAAGAACTTCATTTCGCCCATCATAGACATCTCGAACCTATCGGTCATAAGTTTTGAGAATTCATCATTAAAAGCTTTGTTAGTAGAGCCAAAGATGATATCATCAACATATAGTTGGCATACGAAAAGCTCCCCATTGACCCTCTTAGTAAAAAGAGTGGGATCGATTTGCCCAACTTCAAACCCACGGTCTAACAACAACTCCCTAAGATGCTCGTACCACGCACGTGGGGCTTGTTTAAGGCCATAGAGTGCCTTATGGAGTTTGTAGACATGGTTCGGGAAGTTGAGATCCTCAAACCCCGGGGGTTGCTTAACATACACTTCCTCTTTCAATGGACCATTTAGAAAAGCACTTTTAACGTCCATTTGTTGCAACTTAAAGTTATGATGAGTAGCATAAGCAAGAAGGATACAGATGGACTCAAGGCGAGCCACGGGAGCATAAGTTTCCCCAAAGTCAATCCCTTCAACTTGAGAGAAACTTTGAGCAACCAATCTTGCCTTGTTCCTCACAACAATTCCATGCTCATCTTGCTTGTTCTTGAAAATCCACTTTGTGCCAATCACATTGCGGCACTCCTTTGGCTTTTCCACTAACACCCATACATTATTGCGCTTGAAGTTGTTGAGTTCTTCATGCATAGCATCCAACCAATCCGGATCTTCAAGAGCTTCAAATACTTTCTTGGGTTCAATCATGGAGATATAAGCATGATGAGTGCTAAATTGTGCCAATTGACGCCGGGTTGACACTTTTCTTCTTAAATCTCCAATAACCCTTTCAAGGGTATGACCTTTGAGTTCCAAGTCTCTTTCAACTCTTCTCTTGCGACGGGCTTCGATCTCCTCATTTGACCTTGGAGGAATCACTTGATCATCTTGATCATTTTGGTCCCCGTCTTGACCATTAACTTGACCTTGATCATCATTGTCTTCATGATTGGGTTGATCTTGGTCTTGTGAAGAATTGGGGGCGGTTGAGATAACCGAAGAGGATGGTGGTGCCCCTTTTTCTTCATGAAGTTCCTTGTCTTGTTCTTTGGTTGGTGCATTAGTTGCTTCCTTGGGAGAGGCTTGTTGAGCTTGTGAAGATGAAGGCTCCACTTGAGTAGAGCATAGTCCTTCTCGGTCCGCCACAAGGTGTCCCTCAATGGGGCGGAAAAATCCCATGCCCATTCTTCCTATGGCTTCTCGAGGTATTTCATCATCTACATCACAAGAAACAACATCTCGCCCCCCTTGGGAGCCGTCATTCTCTTCGAATACCACACTACAAGATTCTTCAACCCGTCCGGTGGACTTGTTGAAGACTCTATAAGTGTGGGATTCGGCACCATAACCAACAAAAATACCTTCTATTGCTTTCGGATCAAATTTACCTAAACGAACTCCTTTTATTTGAAAGAAACACTTACACCCGAAAACACGGAAGTAGGAGATATTGGGCTTGCTTCCGGTGAGTATTTCATATGGAGTCTTGTTTAGGCCTGAAAGGATCGGTACGGGCGACTAGAGGGGGGGTGAATAGGCGCTAAGTCAATTTTTAATCTTTTTCAATTTAAGGCTTGACACAAAGTAAATTCACTAGATGTGCAACTAGGTGAATTTCCTATAAGTGGCAAGCATGCAAGTAAACAAGTAACTAGCAAGATACAAGTAAGGGAAAGAAATAACCGAAGAGTGGAGACCGGAGACACAAGGATGTATTCCCGTAGTTCCTTCCTTTTGAGGGGAAGTACGTCTACGTTGGAGAGGTGTGGTGACACGGAGTCGACCAACGCCACAAAGGCTCACCTTGTTCTCCGGTGAGCAAGCCACGGAGGCTAGCTCGTTTCCACTAAGCGGTGGTATTGGGGGAACCACAAATCCCTTACACGGAGCTTGGGGCACAACTCCACAACTCAATTGGAGGCTCCCAAGAAAGCCACGGAGGCAAGAATCACCACAAAGAAGAGTCAATCAACAAATTACAACACCTAGGGTCACAAGAGCCCCAAGGTGCAAATCCTCCAAGCAAATGGAGGTGGAAATGAAATTCCTTCGGTGAAGATGTAGATCGGTGCCTCCTCCTTCAATCCTCCAAAGATCAAGAGCTTTGGTTGGCTAGAAGGGGAGATCTATGGAATTTGGTGTTTTTCCAATGGGGGTAGGTGAGAGCTTCAAAGATGAACAATGGTTGGTGAAGTTCTAACCCTACCCAAGCTTCGAGAAGGGGTATTTATAGGTGGGGGGAAATCTGGCCGTTGAAGTAGCACTCAACAGCAAATCCGGCGATAAGTCCGGCGCCGCCGGCCTCTGCGCCGGACGGCCCGACGGTAAGCCCGGCGCCGCCGGATGCCTCGCCGGGAGTCCGGCGGGGGACCGGACGGATCTGGCGGCCCGCCGAAACCCGGACCAGTATACCAGTCCGGCGGCTCCGCCGGGCCAGTCCGGTCTGCCGCCGGATGGTCCGGTCTGGGGGCTGGCCATACCTAAATTCCTCCAGATTTCTTTTTATGCAATCGAAACCCCTTCACCTGTGAACTTAAACCTGTATGCATAAGATTCAAACATTAGTTCACACAAAACATAGTCATGTCATTGTAAATCAAAAAAGTAGAAAGGGACAAATGTCCTTTCAATCTCCCCCTTTTTGATTTACGATGACAAACTATGTTAGAGTCTCATAGGAGAACCAAAGCAAGATATATATTGAATAGTGAGAGTGCTCCCCCATAACATATGCACATGGTAGAATTTGCTTTTGGAATGCAAAGTGCAAAAATTTAGATTATAGGGAGCTCCCCCACCATCAATAGGAACCAAGCAGCAAGGACAAGATAATAACATGGATAAATAATAATATAGCAAGCATAGACATATCCAAACATAAACATAGAGTGCATAGTGCATAATTAAAGTACACACTTGTCCACACACGATAGGGTTCCACGAATGTCGAGAGATAAAACCGGCAAATAAAACGCAAAAGGACACAAGCCACTTAAGAACCAAGGCGAATGAAAGCGAGGCTTGTGTCATGCGACGTTATTCCTAGAGACTCTACACTCTTCTCCCCCTTTGGCATCGAAACACCAAAAAGGGACAAGAGGGTAGGAGATGCTAGCGCTCAAAAATCATCACTGGGGACAGGAGAAGCTTCCGGATCATCCTCTCCATGAGCACCTTCTCCTTCATCAGCATCTTCTGGCTCAGATGGTGGCTCAAAGTCTTCAAGGTCTTCAATGCCAGCAAACATGTCATCATCAAGAGGCGGCATGACATAGTTGACATACGGGGCCGCATCCAACTCATGTCCAACGGGGGGAACAGCACTGCCCCTAGCAGCCAAGAACTCATTCTGCCTCCTCCGGGTCTCCTGACTCATCTCCAAGCTCCTATGAGCCACATCATAAGAGCTGCGACACATCTCCCACAAGTTCTTGAAGAACGCAGCAACACCCTTCTTGCGAGAGGGCCTAGGGTGGCGATGGCGATGACGGTGACTAGTACCAGAGCCAGAGGGACGGTGAGGATCAGGAGCATCCATGGTGGGACCTCTAGGCCTGGAACGGAGCAAAGTGGGAGCCTCTTCAAAGCCACCCTGGAAACCCACTGAGAAAGTCTCCATGTCCACAAACTGTCCACGCACCTGAGAAGTCGGAGTCCGGGGCTGCCTGTTGATCAAACGCTGAATATACTGACAGTAGTTGGGAGTCATGCGCTTGATAGAGGACCTCTTCATCTCCTGAAAAATGAAGTCACAACCATCTATCTTCCGCAGCTTGTCGGGCTGGCAATAGAACATCAAATTCCTGTGATAGCCCCTGACACTAGCATCATCTCCAGCCTTACTAATCAGATTCTGACGGAAGAGCTTGGCAAGAGCATTGTAGTAGTAGTACATCCCTGAAATGGCAGGAGCTGGGAGAGATGGCTTATCTGGATAGCAAATGCGAGAGATCTTCTCCACAGTAAAGGGCGTCTCGGAGTGAATCTTGAAACCTCCAGCCCTACCATCACCATAGCCCAAAGCATCACAGAAATCAGCAAACGTGGCAGTGAGAACATCCTGGCCAGTCATCCAAGAGAAGGACTCCTGAGGGTCATCATGAAAGAACACAGTGCAGCAGAACTGACGAACCACCAAAGGCTGAATAGGCTCGGAGAGGGTGACAAGGTCAAGAATATCCATCTTCAGAAGAGCCTCATTGATGTGGCGGAAGTCCTTGGAGGCATAGTGCTGAAAGTGCTCGACATTGAGAGATTTTGGCACCACATAGAATCCACTCTTCATGTGCTCATCTGCATCATAGTAATCATTCCACATAGCTCGCTGAGAATCAGTCCAGAACTTCTTGTCACTGCCAGTGTACTGCCTCTCATGAAAGCGGTACGGGTTCACACGGCGAAGTTTACGCCAGATGTTGATATGGGCTGTACCCAAGTTCTCTGTGATCTCCTGCTCCTGCTCCACATCCACGGGTCCACGAGGCCCCTTTCCCCTCCGGGAAGGAGGAGGCCCATGAGCATGAACAGTCTTGGTCCTCATGTGTGGCCCAGCCGCTGCTGAACTGCTACCACCTGCTGCAGACTTCCCTGACTGACGAGTACGGCGCGAAGACTGTCCATCAACCTCATCAATCTTCCTCTTCTTGGCCTCAAAGGCGTGAAGCTCTTCTGCGGTTTCAATCCGGTAGTTACTGTCCTCAGTCGAATAAGAGTCGGAATCTGGAAAAAGCAAGCAAAAACAAAGCAACACCAGATAAAGATACATGTCATGGAAAAGGAAACTCAAAGTTGGAAGAAACAAGTGCAGGATGGAAAGACGATTTGACATAGTGGTTCGGCGCCAGGTCCGGCGGGACCGGGCCGTAGGCCGGACGGTCTGGCGGGCCGCCGGGCCATTCCGGCGACACCACCGAACTGGCATTCAGAATACCGGTTCGGCGGGTCCGCCGAATTGGTCTGGCCGGCCGCCGGGCGGTCCGGCGCCAGGTCCGGTGGCCGCCGGACCACTCGCCGAACACACTCTTTCCAATCTTCTTCCATCATGACTCAAATAAACTTGTTTCTACCAACCTTAAGTATACAAGGATGCCAAGGAACACACACTAGCCCAACAAGGAACGAAACCCTAAAAAGGATCTATTCCTAGACAAGATGATTCTAACCCAAGAAGAGATGAATCTAACCCTAGATACACACTAGATCTACTCAACGAGAGCATGAACAAAACGAGTGTGAGGCAAGGGCTAGAGGAAGAGGATGAAACAAGGGAGTTACCCGAAGACATGGTGCACAAGAAGATGAGGACGAGTCCCGATCTCCCAATGCGGTGGACGAAACGCGAAGATCTTCGGGGAAAAGCTTCAACACACCCCGATCTACACCCGATCTAAATTTGGAAGGGATTGGTTGGGTGGAGAGGCTAGGGGAAGGAAAAACTTGAAGGGGCGGCGCCAATGGAGTTGGGGGCGGGCATGGGGAGGGAGGAAGTGGGAGAAAACTGCCCAGGAAACCCTCCCCACGAGTTTATAAAGGGGGCGCCAGTCCGGCGGTAAGTCCGGCGGGACCGGGCCGGTCGCCGGGCGGTCCGGCGGGCCGCCGGGCCATTCCGGCGAGCTCGCCGAACTGGTATACTGGATGCCAGTTCGGCGGGTCCGCCGAGATAGCCCGGTGGGCCGCCGGGCAGTCCGGCGCCAGGTCCGGCGACCGCCGGGCTGGCCGCCGAAACACCTATGGACAGGAGAAATTTGACAATTTTCGAAAAATGACATGTACCAACAAGAAACGCATGGTGTGCGGAAGAAAACAACAGCCAACAAACTTGTTTGCAAGAAAATCAACTTAAGATTGCATGCCTTCCAAAGAAGAGCAACAACAAACCACGAGATTTGAAGACATGCAATGGTGGGGGATTTCTCCCCCTATGTGTGATCACCAATGTCGTGACACCGCGAAGAGACATGCTTGGGCTCAAATGACATTAGTGATCTTATGATGTCGCACACTTGAGTATGCATCGTGCCATTAGTTGACATGATGACTATCCTCAACTATGCGCACCTAGGCTAGAACAACACACTATAATATGGGAATGAGTGCACACGATCAAGCCACATTGCAAGAGTCTACGATATTCAATTCATGCCTCAACTCTCGGAATCTTGCTTCATCAAGAGGCTTCGTGAAAATGTCGGCGAGTTGGTCTTGTGTACCTACATAAGATAGGTTAATCTCACCTCGGTTGACATGGTCACGGATGAAGTGGTGGCGGATCTCGATGTGCTTAGTCTTGTTATGTTGAACCGGATTATGAGCGATCTTGATGGCACTCTCATTGTCACACAAGAGTGGCACCTTGTCGAAGTGAATACCATAATCCTCCATGGTTTGCCTCATCCAAAGGAGTTGAGCACAACAACTCGCGGCCGCCACATACTCGGCTTCGGCGGTGGAGAGAGACACACAATTTTGCTTCTTGGAAGACCAACAAACCAAAGACCTACCAAGAAATTGGCAAGCTCCGGAAGTTGACTTCCTATCCACTTTGTCTCCCGCCCAATCCGAGTCCGAGTACCCTACAAGCTCAAAGCTTGCTCCCTTCGGGTACCAAAGGCCAAAAGTTGGGGTATCAATCAAATATCGAAAGACTCTTTTGACCGCCATTAAATGGCTTTCCTTAGGGGCGGCTTGGTATCGTGCACACATTCCCACACTAAGCATGATATCCGGTCTAGATGCACAAAGATAGAGCAAAGACCCAATCATAGAGCGATAAAGTTTTTGATCCACTTCTTTACCATTAGGATCGAGATCAAGAGTAACCTTTGTAGGCATGGGAGTCTTGGCTCCCTTCACTCCGGTGTCCATCTTGAACCTTTTGAGCATGTCTTGGGTGTACTTGGCTTGATTGATGAAGGTGCCACCCTTCAATTGCTTTATCTCAAAGCCAAGAAAGAATTTCAACTCCCCCATCATAGACATCTCAAATTTATCTGTCATTAGTCTTGCAAATTCATCATTGAAAGATTTGTTAGAAGAACCAAAAATGATATCATCTACATAAAGTTGGCATATGAAGAGCTCCCCGTTTACTTTCTTAGTAAAAAGAGTGGGATCAATGAGGCCTATCTCAAACCCACGGTCTACAAGAAGCTCTCTAAGATGCTCGTACCATGCACGTGGGGCTTGTTTAAGGCCATAGAGTGCCTTATCGAGCTTGTAGACATGGTTCGGAAAGTTAGGATCCTCAAAACCCGGGGGTTGCTTTACAAATACTAACTCATGCAAAGGACCATTTAAGAAAGCACTCTTCACATCCATTTGTTGCAGCTTAAAATTATGATGTGATGCATAAGCAAGAAGGATACGGATGGACTCAAGGCGAGCCACGGGTGCAAAGGTCTCTCCATAGTCAATGACTTCAATTTGAGAGTATCCTTGAGCAACCAAACGAGCCTTGTTCCTTACAACAATTCCATTTGCATCTTGCTTGTTCTTGAAGATCCACTTGGTTCCGATGACATTGCGGCAATCCTTGGGCTTCTCCACTAATGACCAAACTTTATTGCGCTCGAAGTTATTGAGTTCTTCATGCATGGCTTCTACCCAATCCGGGTCTTCAAGTGCTTCAAACACCTTTTGAGGTTCCACACAAGAGATATAGGCATGGTGGTTACTAAAGTTTGCCAATTGCCTCCTTGTGGACACCCCTTTCCTTACACTTCCAATCACATTCTCCAAGGTGTGGCTACCTCTTTGGAGAGTTGTTGCAATCTTCATGGCACGGCGAGCTTGAGCTTCTTCAAGAGATTCTTGAGAGGCCACTTGGTCATCACCACGGTTTTGGTCCTCGCCTTGACCTTCAAATCGAGCATGCTCATCATATTGAGCTTGCTCAATGTCTTGAACTTGATCTTGATCACCACTTGGTGAGAAATCACCATCATGCTCATGGTCTTGATCTTGATCATGCTCACATGGTTGAGGGGCTTGAGCTTGTCTTTGGCTAGCATCAAAAGGACCATGAGGAGCTTGTTGTGTTTGAGAGGGTGAAGGCTCCACTTGAGTAGAGCATAGTCCTTCTCCTTCCGCCAAAAGGTGTCCCTCAACGGGTATGAGATGTCCCACACCCATTCTTCTTATGGCAAGAGGAGGTATTTCGTCACCTACATCAAAAACACCACGTTGCTCCACACGGGAGCCGTCATTCTCGTCGAATCTCACGTTAGAAACTTCAACAACTCGAGCGGAGAGTTTGTCAAAGATTCTAAAGGCGTGAGATTCGGCGGCATAGCCAACAAAGGTACCCTCAAGAGCTTTTGAATCAAATTTGGACAAATGGACACCTTTATTAAGATAGAAGCACTTACAACCGAATACCCGGAAGTACTTGATATTAGGCTTCTTACCAATGAGGATCTCATAAGGAGTCTTGTTCAAGCCCTTGCGGAGATATAACCGGTTTGATGCATGACATGCGGTATTAATGGCTTCGGCCCAAAAGTTATACGGAGACTTGAATTCCGCTAACATGGTCCTAGCCATATCAATAAGAGTCCGGTTCTTTCGCTCGGCTACACCATTTTGTTGAGGAGTATAGGGAGATGAGTATTGATGACGGATCCCCTCCTCACTGAGAAAATCATTCAAGGTGTAGTTCTTGAACTCGGTGCCATTGTCACTTCGGATCATCAATATGTCTTGACCATATTGGCGTTGCACTTCATTTGTGAAGTCTTTGACGGTTTGTTGAGTCTCACTCTTATGAGCAAAGAAAAAGACCCAAGTGTATCTTGAATAGTCATCGACAATCACCAAGCAATACTTCTTTCCTCCAAGACTTTCATAAGAGGGAGGGCCGAAGAGATCCATGTGAAGGAGCTCTAGGACCCTCTTAGATGAAATGATGGTCTTGCTAGGATGAGGAAGTTCATGCATCTTTCCTTCAATGCAAGCTCTACACACACGATCTTTTGAAAAGGTTAGATCGGTTAGTCCTAGGATGTGGTTGCCTTTGTGGAGACTTTGCAAAGTTCTCATATTGACGTGGCCTAGCCGGCGATGCCAAAGCCATCCCACATCAACTTTAGCCATGAGGCATGTCGCGGCTTTAGAGACCTCCTTCGAGAAGTCGATCACATATAAGCCATTTTCGACATGCCCTACATGAGCCACATTAAGAGACTTGCTCCACAAAAGAACTACAATCCCAACATCAAAGAAAGTTGCAAAGCCCATATTAGCAAGTTGAGCAACGGAAAGAAGATTATATGAAAGGGACTCAACAAGCATGACATCTTCCACGGTAACATTGTGAGAGACAACAACCTTGCCGAGACCCAATACCTTTGATCTAGAAGAATCCCCATAGGTGACGTAGCCCGCATGGGATGAACCGGTGCGAAGCTCCTTCACCATTTCTTTGCTCCCGGTCATATGATTGGTAGCACCACTATCAATTATCCATTGACCACCACCGGAAGCAAAGCCCTACAAGAGATCAAGTCTTGACTTTAGGTCCCCATTTCTCAATGGGTCCTTTCTTGTTAGTGACAAGGGTCTTTGGAACCCAAATAGACCATGCAACATATTCATTTGATGAACCAACAAATTTAGCATAAACATGTCCATCTTGTGCACGGCAAAGAACATAGGAAGGATTATATTTTCCCGCAAAGTTATTATGGTTGGGCATAGCCTTTTTGCCATTCCCAATAACTTCCCTCACCTCCTCCTCAAATACATTACCATTCTCATCATAGCATATTTCACTAGGAACATGCTTCTTTAATGAGGGAGGAGGCGCGGGGACATTCTTCTTCTTCTTCTTCTTGTTCTTCTTCTTCTTGTTCTTCTTGGACTTAGATGTAAATCCAAGTCCCGTCTTGTCACCATGTTGCTTTTGAGCATTCAAAAGCTTATCAAGCATCTCGTTTCCCTTTAGGGGGGCTTTCTCACAAGGGGGGTTAGTAGAGCATGAACTTGCAACAAAAGTGCTAGAAAGAGACTTAGTTGCTTCATTAGCAATTATAAGATTTAGTTTCTCATTTTGCAACCTAAGTTCATTAGCAACGGATTGAGCAATATCACGATCACTTTTAAGTTTGGCAATATCCAAATTGTGAGATTCTTCAAGACCCAACATAGATGTCTCAAGTGACATCCTAATGTCTTGCTCTTCCTCAAGAGATTGAGAAAGAGAAGCAATTTCGTCGGCATAGTCACGAGCATGCCCCTCAAGTTCAAAAATGCGATCATCATTTTTATCATTTACTTGGATGGCTTCATTAAGTTGATCTAGGAGGATCTCAAAGCGAGCTTTGATCTCCCCATGCAAGGTTGACATAAACATGTCCATTTCATTTAGATCATCATTTTCACCAACTTGTTCAACACAATCCATCAAAGATAAGCTTTTAGGTATGATGGGTGTGAGAGGCGGTGATACCTTTGTAGCGTGAGCCATGAGACAAGTCGCATTGTGGTTGGAGCGCTTTGATTCATTTGCGGAAGCAAATAGGGATGATGAGGGGGTAGGATGGGCAATGGCGATGGCGGCCCTTCCTATTTCCTCCTTATCACTTGCATCATCCTCGGAGAGGTACTCCTCTTGAGTTATCAAAGCGTGAGTCGGAAGGACTCTCTTTTTGTCGGAGTTTCTTGGGTATGACTTGGACTTCATTTCCTTGCGGACAAGCCTTCCATTGTGATCTTCAACTCTTTCATATGGACACTCGGCAATGAAGTGGTTAGTGTTACCACAATTGTAGCAAGTCCTCACTCTACTTGTGGCCTTTGGCTTGGAGGGGCTAGATGACTTCCACTTCTTCATGAATGCCCTTTGAGCAAGTGCCATGTGCTCGGCATGAGCATACTTCATATCCTCGGGGCTTCCACCCATTACTTCTTCCTCTTCCAACAAGCTCTCTTCTTCATGATAGGTGACCTTGGCCTTCAAAGCAAGGTTGGGAGCACGCACACCACGTGCACGAGCTAGAGCATCATCCGCATTCTTCTCGGAGATCTTTCTTGCCATTATCTCTTGCAAGATGTCATGAGCGGACATCGTCCGGAAATTTGCATTTCCCTTGATGGAGTTCACGGTTTCCCTATGGAAGGGCAAGAGAGCTTGAATGTACTTCCTCTTCATCCATCTCCAATCACATTGGGTGGAGCCAAGATCCGTTAGCTTCACTTGGAGTGACGAGAGACGCCTATGGAGTTCTTCGGGAGTTTCACCATCAAGCATGGCAAAGTTGTCCGCTTCATTGGAGGCTTCATCGAACTTGGACTCTTGAATGCTCTCATTCCCAATGAAGAGGTTGGTGAGAATATCCCAAGCTTCTTTGGCGGAGGTGATGTTGCGAACGAAGGCCTTGTCCTTCTCGGTAAGAGACATGTGAATGAGATGCAAGGCGGAGGCATTGAGTTGCTTGTCGATTTGCTCCCAAGGTAGCAAGTTAGCCAAATCCTTAGAAGTTGGATGGAAACCCTGCTCAATGATCCTCCAAAGCTCAATAGACACAAAGTTTATGTGAGAGCGCATGTTATCTTGCCAATTGGCAAAGCTAGAAGCATCAAGTGGTGGCGGAGGGCCGCAAGAAGCAAGGTGTGGCATTTGAAGATGTCTTCCGGAGACATAGCTCATAGGAGGTGGAATCTCCGAGCTATGTCCCCGAGAGGTGTCATCTTTCTTGGGTGTGTCATCTACCTTGGGGGGTTCCTTTCCGCCCTCATCCCCATCCTCATCCGGATCATCCTCGTTTAAGTCGAGCTTACCCGAGGAATCAACCGGGGTCGGTGGAGTGGTACTAGACGTTCCACTCACGAGGGCGTCAAGTTGAGATTTTTGGCTTTCCATGGCTGCCATCATAGCATCCATACGTGCCATTATACTATTAAGATCCCCCTTACTGGCGGGTTCCTCATCGCCCATGACCTCTTAGGCGGTTAAGCCCAATCAAAGAGCACTAGGCTCTGATACCAATTGAAAGGATCGGTACGGGCGACTAGAGGGGGGGTGAATAGGCGCTAAGTCAATTTTTAATCTTTTTCAATTTAAGGCTTGACACAAAGTAAATTCACTAGATGTGCAACTAGGTGAATTTCCTATAAGTGGCAAGCATGCAAGTAAACAAGTAACTAGCAAGATACAAGTAAGGGAAAGAAATAACCGAAGAGTGGAGACCGGAGACACAAGGATGTATTCCCGTAGTTCCTTCCTTTTGAGGGGAAGTACGTCTACGTTGGAGAGGTGTGGTGACACGGAGTCGACCAACGCCACAAAGGCTCACCTTGTTCTCCGGTGAGCAAGCCACGGAGGCTAGCTCGTTTCCACTAAGCGGTGGTATTGGGGGAACCACAAATCCCTTACACGGAGCTTGGGGCACAACTCCACAACTCAATTGGAGGCTCCCAAGAAAGCCACGGAGGCAAGAATCACCACAAAGAAGAGTCAATCAACCAATTACAACACCTAGGGTCACAAGAGCCCCAAGGTGCAAATCCTCCAAGCAAATGGAGGTGGAAATGAAATTCCTTCGGTGAAGATGTAGATCGGTGCCTCCTCCTTCAATCCTCCAAAGATCAAGAGCTTTGGTTGGCTAGAAGGGGAGATCTATGGAATTTGGTGTTTTTCCAATGGGGGTAGGTGAGAGCTTCAAAGATGAACAATGGTTGGTGAAGTTCTAACCCTACCCAAGCTTGGAGAAGGGGTATTTATAGGTGGGGGGAAATCTGGCCGTTGAAGTAGCACTCAACAGCAAATCCGGCGATAAGTCCGGCGCCGCCGGCCTCTGCGCCGGACGGCCCGGCGGTAAGCCCGGCGCCGCCGGATGCCTCGCCGGGAGTCCGGCGGGGGACCGGACGGATCCGGAGGCCCGCCGAAACCCGGACCAGTATACCAGTCCGGCGGCTCCACCGGGCCAGTCCGGTCTGCCGCCGGATGGTCCGGTCTGGGGGCCGGCCAGACCTAAATTCCTCCAGATTTCTTTTTATGCAATCGAAACCCCTTCACCTGTGAACTTAAACCTGTATGCATAAGATTCAAACATTAGTTCACACAAAACATAGTCATGTCATTGTAAATCAAAAAAGTAGAAAGGGACAAATGTCCTTTCAAGGCCTTTGCGGAGGAAGAGCCGGTTTGAAGAGTGACAAGCCGTAGAGATAGCTTCGGCCCAAAAGTTGTATGGAGACTTAAACTCCGCCAACATGGACCTAGCCATATCCATAAGAGTCCGGTTCTTCCTTTCGGCTACACCATTTTGTTGAGGGGTGTATGCAGCGGAATATTGATGACGAATCCCCTCATCACTAAGAAATCCATTTAAGGTGTAGTTCTTGAACTCGGTGCCATTGTCACTTCTTATTGCCAAAATAGTTTGCCCATGTTGACGTTCAACTTCCTTGGCAAAGTCGATGACGGTTTGTTGAGTCTCACTCTTATGCTTGAAGAAGTAGACCCAAGTATATCTTGAATAGTCATCAACAATCACCAAACAATATTTCTTCCCACCAAGACTTGCATGAGAGGGAGGACCAAAAAGGTCCACATGAAGGAGCTCCAAGATCCTCTTGGAAGAAATGATAGTCTTGCTTGGGTGGGGAGAATCATGCATTTTTCCTAGAACGCAAGCCCTGCAAACACGATCTTTGGCAAAAGAAACATTCTCTTTTAGTCCGAGTATGTGGCCACCCTTGTGAAGGCTTTGCAAAGTTCTCATATTGACATGGGCTAGTCGGCGATGCCAAAGCCAACCCACATCGGCCTTTCCAAATAAACACATTGCACTTGTAGTGGTTTTCCCCGAGAAGTCCACCACATACAAGTTGTTTTCAATGTGCCCAACGAAAGCGACCTTTAGAGACTTGCTCCACAAGAGTACCACAATTTCATTATCAATGAAGACGGCAAAGCCCATCTTACCAAGTGCACGAACTGAAAGTAAATTGTAACCTAGGGTCTCAACAAGCATGACGTCCACAAGGGAAATATTCGGTGCGACCACCACCTTGCCAAGACCCAATACCTCGGATTGTGACATGTCTCCATAAGTGACGGTTATGTTATTGTCATTAGGCCTCATCTCCATCATAATCTCCTTGCTTCCGGTCATATGACTTGTGCATCCACTATCAAGCACCCATTTCGATCCACCGGAAGCATAGTCCTACAAGAGATTATTGCTTGGTTTTAGGTCCCCATTTCTCAATGGGTCCTCTTTTGTTAGCAACAAGGGTCTTTGGAACCCAAATAGACCAAGCAACATAACCATCATTTGGACCAACATATTTTGCATAAACATCACCATAATAATCACGAAATAAAACATAGTGAGGGTTAGCAATTCCCGCATGATCATCATGAGTGGCTTTGCCACCCACCATAGGATCCTTCTTTGCTTGTGCGGGCTTGGCCTTCTTTTTCTTGTTGTTCTTCTTCTTCTTCTTTGAGACAAAGCCAATCCCCGTTTTATCACCAAATGCCTTTTGCTTACTCAAAAGGTCATTCAAGTTTTTCTCACCTATGGGAATGGAGGACTTGGCAAGCTCATCTTTCAACCTAGCATTTTCTTCAATAACATTTGCATGATCACAAGTAGAAGTAGAAGAACTAGGCACATTATTCTTAGTCAATTGAATTTGAAGTTGTTCATGTGACTTGGTAAGAATAGAGTGTTCACTTTTCAAGGCCTTGTGAGCCTTGTCAAGATCTTCTAAATCCTTAACAAGTATATCATGACCAACACCAAATTCAACCTTTTCCTTTTTAAGCATTTTTACTTTAGCACGAGCATGGTCTCGCTCTTTAATGAGTTTGGAAACAAATTCATTATTAGCTTCCTCAATGGAATCGAGCTTCTCTTCGAGAGTTGCTCATTCCTCTTGCTCTTCTTCAAGAGACTCGGTTAGTGAGGCAATATCTTGAGCATATTCTTTTTCAAGCCTCATTTGTTCATCTAGTTTTTCAAGAGTTTTACCATATTGGCTCAATAGACGTTCAAAGTGAAGCTTGTGAACACCATCTACACTAGACACATAATCATCAAAAGCAACAATTTCTTCCTTTACTCTAAGACTAGCAAGATCATTCAAGGGAGCATCATTTGTCTTAGAGGTGGAGAAAGATGTGGGTGATACCTCGGAAGACTTGGCCATAAGGCACTTGACGTTCTTGACGAGAGAGTCCTCATTGGGGGATTCAAAGAGTGATGTGGGGAAAGTGGAGGTGGTTGCCATTGCGGCCATCTCACTAGTTGTGGTTTCTTCTTCATCACTCTCACTTGCGGAGTACTCTTCTTGAGTCAAGAACACAAACTTTGGTTGTTTCTTCTTTGGTCCACCCTTCTTCACAAATGGCTTCTTTGATGATGACTTGGTCTTGCTTTTGAGGATGAGCTTTCCACCATGGTCTTCTCTCTTCTCATAAGGGCACTTGGCGACAAAGTGGAATCTATCATTGCAATTGTAGCATGTCCTCACCCTTTGACCATTGTTGTCATTCCTTTGATAGCCACTTGACTTGCTTCTTCTTTGATTGTCTTCTTTAGCCTTGTGTGGATCCACCCAAAAGGTTTTTCCATAGAAGGCTATGTGCTCATTGTACTCATGTCTTATGTCCTCGGGACACATCTCTAGCCTTGCTTCAATACTAGCTTGAAGAGGAACCTCTTTCTCAACCACACTTGCTTTTAATGCAAGGTTAGAGCTTCTTTGCATTCCTATGGCACGAGCACGAGCATCTTCCGCATTTTGTGCGGAAACCTTGTAGGCTTGAATCTCTTGCATCACTTGATTGGAGGTCATCTCATTGAAGTTGTGCTTTCCTTGAACACTCTTCACATCCGTGGGCTCATAAGGAGTGAGAGCAAGAATGTACTTCATCTTGATCCACTCATCATCAATATGGTGAGCACCGAGGTTCTTGAAGGTGGTAGCAATAGCCTTGAGTCTTCTATACATCTCTTGATGATCCTCACCATCCATCATGAAGAATCCCTCCGCTTGATTTGAGAAGGCAATATATCTTGTTTTCTTCATGCTCTCATTGCCAACAAAGACGTCGGAGAGTCCTTGCCAAGCTTCTTTGGCGGTGAAGAAGTGTTGGATGTGAGGCAAGTCCTTGGATCCAACGGCGACTTGAATAATGTGAAGAGCGGTAGCGTTGAGTTGACTATCAACAGTCTCTCTTCTTGTCATGTTGCTGGGATCCACGGCTTTGAATCCTTCCTCAACGATCCTCCAAAGCTCGATGGAAGAACTGCGCATATGAGAGATCATTTGATATTGCCATTGACCAAAGTTTAATGCATCAAGCTTAGGCGGATCTCCTCTATGGTTAATATGAGGATGAGGAACTAGCGGGTCGGGTGAATACCAATGTGGGAATTCACCTTTCCCATCGCCCTTGGTGGAAGATTTAGCATCGCCATTCTTGTCGGCACCCTCCTCATCTATCCCCACATTCTCCACTTGTGGAGTAGCGGGTTTTTCCGGAGGTGGAGAAACATTAGCAGTTTTAGCTTGCATGAGTTGCGCTATCATTTCACACAACTCACTTATTTGAGATGTCATGGAAGTCATGGATGATTCCAACGATTTGAACTCACCCATGGAAACTTGACCCGATCCCTCTTTAGGTGGAGGATCCATACTCTTAGGCGGTTAAGCCCGAATTAAGAGCCGAGGCTCTGATACCAATTGAACGGATCGTATGGGCACCTAGAGGGGGGGGTGAATAGGTGCTACTCAAATTTTAATTCTTTTTCAATTTAGGCTTGACACAAAAGGTAAATTCTCTAGATATGCAACTAAGGTGAATTTACCTATATGACAACTAACAAGCTAAGCAAGATACAAGTAGTAAAGGCAATAAAGGATAGAGGTAACCGAGAGTGGAGCACACGGAGACACGGATGTAATTCCCGTAGTTCCTTCCTTTTTAAGGGAAGTACGTCTACGTTGGAGGGGTGTGGTTGCCACAAAGGCCTAACCAACGCCACAAAGGCTCACCCTATTCTCCGGTGCAAGCTTCTGCCACAAAGGCCTAGCTCACTTTCCACTAAGGGATTCCTCAAGGCGGAATCGTCCTTTACAAAACTTGGGGCACAACTCCACAATTGAATTGGAGGCTCCCAAGCACCACAAAGAACTCAATCAACAAGTATCAAGATTTCAATCACACAAATCAAGGTCAAGGGACACAAGGGAACCCAAGACCAAAGGACCCTCAAGCAAATGGGAGGGGAAATCAAATCGCTTCGGTGAGGATGTAGATCAAGGCCTTCTCCTTCGATTCTCCAAAGATCAAGAACTTTGGTGGGTTGAGGGAGGAGATCTTGCAAATTTGGTGGCTCCAAATTGGTCTTCTTCTTGCACAGCTCGAGCAGCTTGAGGTGGAAGAAGGGGAGGGGTATTTATAGCCCCTCCCAAAATGTAGCCGTTGCTGTCTTGGAGGGGCGGATTATCCGGCCCCTGGCCGGATTATCCGCCCCCCCTATCTGGGTGACGCCGCCTCTGGTCCTTAGCCGAATTTCTGAAGCCGTCGAAGGGGGGCGGATTATCCGGCCCCCTGGCCGGAATATCCGGCCCCTATACTGGGTGACGCCGACGCAGTCCTTAGCCGTTTTTGGGGTCGTCGAAGGGGGGGGGGTGGATTATCCGGCCCCCTATACTGGGTGACGCCGAGCCAGTCCTTAGCCGTTTTGGCCTCTGTCTCCGGAGGGGGCAGATTATCCGGCCCCTGGCCGGATTATCCGGCCTGGCAAATCTTGAGCTGACAAACCTGCACAACTTAGCACACACTTAAAATTCCTAATGTTGTTATCTAACACACAAAACCCGAGGGATACAAAGTTTGCGCTTTCAGATTCTTTATACAATGCGATTATCCAATCAGATATACCAGTTGATAATAACAAGAAGATTTGGAAGATGAAGATACCACTAAAGACCAAGATCTTTGCGTGGTATCTTCGTCGGGGAGTAATCCTAACCAAAGATAATCTTGTGAAGCGGAATTGGCATGGGAGTACTAGATGTGTTTTTTGTCATCAATATGAGACAATCAAATATCTATTTTTCCAATGCCACTTTGCCAGATCTATATGGTCAATCATCCAAATAGCTTCCAACATGCGCCCTCCGACTAGTGTAGCCAATATCTTTGGAAATTGGCTTCACGGTATTGATCTCAGGTTTAGAACGCTTATTAGGGTGGAAGCGCTTGCCGTTATATGGTCGCTTTGGCTATGCAGAAATGACAAAGTTTTTAATGATATAAATTGTTCCCTCTTGCAGGTCATCTGCATTTATGATCACCTCTTCAACGGATGGAGAATCGAGGCCTATTTACGAAGGTCTGTACATAATTAGAGGCTACGGCGAGGGATACTTTTTCTCAATATGGATGGCCGCATAATTTACGGATTGGTCCGCCGCAGTAACTTTAGACATTTTTACATTTACTCTTTATGATATGTAATCCGCCTCTATGTTTTTCGTTGAGACTTCTGGACGGATGTGCGCATCGTTGTTATGCAGAGGCCGGGTGTAATGCTTAAACATTTTAAGTAATAAAGCGCCCTTTATCGAAAAAAAAAACTACAGATTCTATCTCCCAAAATCTAGCTTCTTATTTTTTTGCGAGAAAGATCTGAATCTATTCCATGAGTTTACAAAAAGTACAAGGCAACTCAAACATAATAAAAATTACATTGAGGTTCTTGGACCACCTAATACCTACTGCTGCCGCTGGAGTGAGCCGCCGATGCGTCGCTGTCACCACTCCCATACCGGAGTCAGCCTGACGTTGTTTATGATAGTCGGGAAGTCTTCGTGCACGTGCCCTTAAGGACCAGTGCCCCAGAGCCGAAATTGTTGCCGTTGAACCATTGAATCGATCTGAAGCTTCTAATACCAAACTTCTAACATATCGTAGACTGGACGAGATTCACCATTCCATGGAAGCGGCGACTAGATGAATCCCTTCCCTCCTCAACGTCACCGGCGAGAACGCCACCGACGAGGGGGACGAGGAGGCGGGAATACCTTATTCTTGTCCCGCACAACGCCACAATAGCCACCATAACGACGATGCCGGTTGACCAAACTCTAATTTATGGACCCTTCAACAACACCAAGCGCAGGTCCGAGGTCCCCACTCCTCCTGCCATCGAAGTGGCGAGCTGAGGAGGCGGGGACCCGTCGATTCCCGATCGTTGACGGTGAAGACAAGGCAGATGGCAGCTGCGGCTAGGGTGGAACCCTAGCAGCCACCCTAGCAGCCGCCTCTCTTTCTTTCGTGGGAGGTACCCTAGCATCCAACTTCATTTTAACACTAGGTATTTTTTTTAAGTGGGCAATTTTTTTCTTAATTAATAGACTGAGGCAAAATCTTTTGCCTCCATTCCAAAAAAGTTAACAGTAAGTTCTCTTAACCTTTATGAATATATATTAAAATCTATAAGCATTTTACCTTATTTTCAAAAATATTTTTTATGAAATATTGACATGAATTAAAAAACAAGAAAATACATAGAAAAAAAGAAAGAATAAAGAAAATAAGCAGAAAAAATAACGAAAATGAAAGCCTTATTGGGCCGACCCAGCGTTACGAGAAGTCAATTGGAAATGCCCCAGGTCAAATCTCATGCACAGCCTGTCCACAAGAAGGCACTACCTGTTGCCAGAACACACTATCATATCATGCAACAGCGATCTTAGTGCCAAGCACGTAAAGTCTGTACTTAGTTGACTTCGTGTTATACTCATAGTTTCTTCTCTCCTATGTCCATATCCTAGCTAGCTAGTCTCCATTGACATACACGTGAAAAAGACCAAACTATACCCTCCCCTCCGGCCATCTCTCCCGTACTTGCTGATAGTACTTCTGGCCGGGAAAACCAATGCAGGGATCGGTCGTGAGGATGGGGCCTTGCGGCGGCGGCGGTGGCCACGACAGGGACATGGACATGCGCGGCGTCAACCGTGTCGTCAAGGTGGTCGTCCGCCACGGTGACACCGTCGACGCCATCTCCGTCCTGTACGAGCGGAACGGCCGGGAGGAGTGGACCGACCTGTGGGGTGGACAAGGGGGGACGCTCTCCGAGGTACAGTACGTGTGCAGATACATTGCTAGCTCCCGAAACAACTCATTTTCGTCAGCGATTAAACACTAACGTCGTCATTTCGTTTTGATGTTCAGATCTGCCTGCAGCCGGACGAGCACTTCACCAGCGTCGTGGGCCACTACGGCGAGTTCGACGGCAGCTTCACCGTGAGGTCGCTCACTTTCGTTGGCAACCGCCGCAGCTTCGGGCCGTACGGGCAGGAGGACGGCGTGCCGTTCGCGCTCCCCGCTGCCGGCGGCAAGATCCTGGGCTTCCACGCGCGCTCCGGCCGCCGCCTCGACGCGCTCGGCACATACGTCAAGATGGCTGACAAGCTCCCTGCAAGAAAGAGGATGGCTGATAAGTCGGCACCGACGACGCCACGGAGCTGATCGAGCGCGTCCCTCCCCCCTCATAGAAGTTCCTTTGTTTGTAGTACGCCCCTAGTATAGTTCTCCGCATTTCACTATCATTTCAAACTTGCTTTGTGTTTTTCTTCACCATGTATCATAATTCAGCGTTCGCTCAAAATCACAGTACTACTAGAAACATCTTCCACGCTAGCTCGTCTATAGATGATGGCCAGATGCATATGCTGTCAGGACCAAAGTTTGTGGGTCACCCGCCGCTTGCACGCACGTCAAACGCACAAACCAACACGCGACAGATTTTTGGAATTTGGCCCATTACGCACGACGCGCGCGAGTCAACAAGGAAACAGAGGGGATGGGAGTCACGGGCCCTCAGAACATCTCCGCTCGCCCCTCCAAACGGGCGTCAAGTGATTTTGGGGGGAGCTCCTATTTGGCGCCCGTTGTGTCGGCTACGAATCGACGCTTGCGGAGATCCTTTGGTGGGCCGGCCCATATATTCATTCATTTTGCTGTGTAGGTTGTATTGATTTGGATTATTTGAAACTGTTAAAAATTTGAAAAATTGTTCCATTTGAAATCTGTACATAATTTGAAATTTTGTTCCATTTGAAATCTGTTCAGAATTTGAAAAATTGTTCCATTTGAAATCTGTTTAGAATTTGAAATTTTGTTCCATTTGAAATCTGTTCAGAATTTGAAAAATTGTTCCATTTGAAATCTGTTCAGAATTTAAAAATTTGTTTTATTTGAAATCTGTTCAGAATTTAAAACTGTTTCGAATTTTTTTATAAATAGGAGAAAACAAAATAAAAAAGAAAAACGAAAACAAAATAAAAAAAGAAAACGCCAGTTCTTATTGGGCCGGCCTGTTCGACAAATTGCACAGCAAGGAGGTACGCGTCGAGATGATTTTCCAACGCAAGAGGCGTCAAATAGGATTCACGGATTTTGGGGTAGTTTAGGGGAGCTCGCGCTGAATTTCATACGGAGGACCGCAGTTTTCAGCCACGCTTCTGAAATGCCGTCCTATAAATCCAACGCGGCCCAAACAAGCAGACTTTTGGTCTAAAATATTCAAATTTTGTCATTCCCGCCGCGAGGTCGCATACTCGCTACAAAACATAGCCGCAATCAACGTGCATATTATTACAACGCCGAGAATCCAATGTGGAACACCTCCTCCACTTCTACTTTGTCTTCGCCGGTCGGTGCACCGCCGTTTGGTGCCTCGGGTGGGTTGCCGCTGGCGTCGCGGTTGAGCTCGCCGCTGGCGTCGTGGTTGAGCTTGTCGTTTGGTGGCAAGTTCGCCGCGGTCGTCGTGGTTGAGCTTGCCGGAGGTGGCCTCATCTCGGTCAAGATGATCTCGCACTGCGCCCTGTGTCACGCCTTCACCTCGTCACACATCGAAGAGGTATCGGCGGTCAAGAGCGGCAGTGGGCGGGCGAGGCTCCGTTGAGGTTGAATCCACCCGGTGGGTAGGCGATGTTCAGTTTGGCGTTGAAGCCGCCGCGGTGCGGGTTTGGCGACGCGAAGTAGGAGTTGGGGTTGAACCCGCCGTGCGGGTCGCTTACTCGTCGGAAGAGGGAGACAACGAGAACCTGGACAGTGGCGTGTACCCATGCCCCTCTTTGAAAGTCATCGGAGAAGAAGGCGACAGGCTCGTCGTAGACGAGACGCTTCCTTGACTCCCGAAGACGTCGGGGCAGTGAGGCGGGCCGAGAGCAGCCGCCGCAACAACTTTCTTCAGCTTCGCCGCCGCCTCCCGCTAGCGCCGTTCCTGGTTCACAACAGCCCGTCGATGTATATCCGCCGCCCATGCGGCGTTCGACATCCCCTCGGCCGTCGTGGCTTCTTCGTCGGTGGGAGGTCGTCGGCACCGTCGTTGATTCTTGGGAGGATGAATTTTTTGGGTGGCATCCCGGCGGTGCGGTGGACGTGGCAGCGATGTGTCTGGCGCCTGGATCGGGGGAAATGGTGGGAGAATTGCTAGGAGGCGGCTGGATCGGGGAGAAAAGGAGGAAAATTCAGCCGTCTCTCACCGACAATTGTGGCCCACCCGCTTTTCGCCTTGCACCGGTGCCCCCACTCGCCCCCTCTATGGACTAGGCGCGGCCTGGGTGCCGGATGGAAAATTGACCCGCATCGGACGAAAACTAATTTTGGGGGGCCGGCTGGGAAAAAATTTAGCTGCCGGCGCCCCCATGCGGTGTTTGGGGGGGGGGGGGGGGGGGGGGGGGGGCTAGTAGAGATGCTCAAATACGCTCGCGCATAAACCTCGGCTTGGGCCAGCCAGGATCATATCTGAAGCTTTTATGATGAGCAAAAGAGATTCCGAATTCCAGATTTGCATGATCGCATTTTGTTTTTGACAAAGCATGACCGCATCATTTGCGCTCAATAAAAGGAAGAGTACCGTATGAGATCCTAAAATACAGGAGCAGTTTGTGTCGCCATTGGCAAGCGTATATATCTCCCCATTTACAAAAGGTTTCTTATTGTTACGTGCTACAGCCGAAACAGGAGCAGAACACCGGCCGCCCGGCTGTTAGATCTGACTAGTAAGCATGCACGTGCAACGCACGATTTTATTTTTATTCTCTCTAGTTTTCTCTCACGATTATTGCCACCCTCACACTTCTCCACTTCACTGGGAGGGCTATACAACGCAATATTCTTTGAGTTATAATAGATTGCTACATAATAGCAAGTTTAATAAATAATATAGAAACAACAATAAGTAGTATCATCATAATTCATAATGTTTTTAACCCGAACGATAAGTAGAAGATTAATCAATAATAATGATCTAAAAGTCTATAAACTCCAACGCATTACAAACAGTAGATGCTTAGAAGATAAAAAAAGTATCGTTATCATTATAAAAAAACTAGAAAAATACCCCGCGCGTTGCAGCGGGATTCTCTTTAAAAATCTACTATGTATAAGACATGTAAAATGGGAAATTGCTATTAAAATCATTAAAATTAATATTAAGATTCAATTGGTCACAATATTTAATGGCTAAATTTAATTAAAGTTAAATTTTTGTGTATTTGCCAACAAAAAATAGTGAAGTATTGAGTTATATGGCTTAAAAGAATTGATGAGGTGGATATATTGCATGCAAAGATATTAATTAATTAATATTAGTGGGATGACATGGACAATTGATTGGCTAATATAGTGGGTGATGTGGATAGCTTGCATGTTGAGATAGACAACTTAAATGACCCCTTAGTGGGGTTTTGCTTTATAAGAAATATTCAATTGACGACCCGAGCGACCGCATGCGAAGAAAAATACTCTGTCAGGCGAATCGTGTCAGGCTGTCCTCACTCAGAGAAAATTGCAAAAACCCACCACATTTGGGGTTAGGGCTTCAAAAAACCACCAGATTTGAGGAAATTTTCAAAAACCCACCAGTTTTCACGATGACAGTGGCAACGGGCGCTGACCGGTCAGATTAGGGCGTTTGACGTGTTTTATGACAGGGCGGGCCCACCTGTCGGGCTGACGTGGCAGCGGTGGCACACGCCGCTCGGGACGGCCGTTATGACAAGCGTGGCCCACCTCGCCTGACATGCCTGGCCCACCACTCGGTCGAATTAGGGCACGGGTTCCTCTCCCCGGCCGTTGACCGGTGTCTCACTCTGCTCTCCCTTTCTTCTTCCTCTGGCGATCTGGCGAGGATCAAATTCCTTCGCCTGCCTACTCCACGCCGGCCACGCCGTGCATCGCCGCCGCCGGGAGCGATGCCCAGCTGGGGTGATGGCTCGAACTCGAGCAATGAAGTGCTAAGGGTAAGTTATTGTTCCCCAATTTCTGTTTTTAGGGTTAGGGTTTCCGATTTGGGATTCAGCTCGATTTCATTGATTTCTGTAGCTTTAGCTGAAATTCTTTGTACTTCATGGTCGATTAGGACCTGACCGACATGGATTACTGCCCGGACACTTGTGAAGACCCAACATTTCATGGGTATGCCGATGGTTGCGTAGAGGTGTGTCGTGTCCATCGCAGATTTCCACTGAAATGCGTGGCATTTGAAGGATCAAACACTGGTCGCCGTTTTTACATGTGTTCAATGGAAAACGTAAGTTCATTTGATCGATTTGTTCAGTATTCATCTCTGTTATTTTCTTCCTCTGTTCAGTGAGTTGACAGATGCATTTAGGTTCAGAATTAGGATTTCATTAAGTGATCTGTGTTGCATGAATGGGTCAGATACTATTGTTGACTGGCCAGATGCATTTTAAATTTTTGTAGGAAGTTGTAAATTGTGGATTTGTGTCATGGCTAGATGGTGACTGGCCAATTACAATGAAGAACTCCCTGGACAGGCTGTGGTCAATGTATCATGAGTGCAATGCTCAGAGAGTTGATGAGAGGCTTGTTAATGCAAAGCTGGTGGACCAGTTGTATGCAGAGAAGAAAAGCATCCAGGAGAAGTACTTTAGTTTACTGGATGATGTGAGGAAATTTTCAGATGAAACTGAGAGAGCAGTGATGCAGAGGAACTATCATAGGATCAAGACTGAAGGAGAAACTGAGAAAGCTATGGAATTGCTGCAGAAGGAGGTATCAGAGTTGAAGCAGATTCAGCATTCTCAAGCTGATGTCCTGAAGGTGAGGCAGAAGGCATGGGAAGAGGAGAAGAAAGGATGGGAGGTGCAGAAGAAGGCATGGGAAGAGGAGAAGAAAGGATGGGAAGTGCAGAAGAAGGCATGGGAAGAGCAGAAGAATGCATGGGAAGTGGAGAAGGAGGCACTGAAGGAAGGCAAGAGGAAGGTAGCGTATGCACTCTATGAGGTGTTCTCAGCAAATGATGCTAACAAGGAGAAGCTGAGGACGATTAAGGAAATTATGGATGAGTGATGCACTCATTGATGTAATGCTTTTAAGTTAGTGAACCACTATATGCTGTTGAACTATGTATGTCTTGTGTTAGGGAACCATGTATGTCTTATGTCAGTGAACCATTGTGGCATTTGTGTTATGTGCTGTGTTGGATTAGGTCATGTTAAACTATGTAGCTTCTGTCCTGTGAACCATGTATTTTCTTATGTCAGTGAACCATTTGTCATTTGTCTTCGGTCAAGTTCAATGGATGTTGTTGTGTTCTCTGATTTCTGTTATTGAACTGATGGTTGATGACTGATTTGTGTGAACTGATGCTAAAGTTGATGGTTGATGACTGATTTTTGTGAAATGATTCTAAAGTCTAAATTTTGAGTGAAATGGTATGGTTGCCGAGAAGCGCCGACGCCTCTCGACAACCCTAGCATTAATCTATTGATTTAAATGGGAGGGTTGTCGAGAAGCATCGACGCCACTCGACAACCCTAGCATCAATCTTTTAAGTTAAATGGGAGGGTTGTCGAGAAGCGTCGACGCCTCTCGAGAACCCTAGCATTAATCTTTTGAGTTAAATGGGAGGGTTGTCGAGAAGCGTCAACGCCACTCGACAACCCTAGCATCAATCTTTTGAGTTAAATGGGAGGGTTGTCGAGAAGCGTCGACGCCTCTCGAGAACCCTAGCATTAATCTTTTGAGTTAAATGGGAGGGTTGTCGAGAGGCGTCGATGCCACTCGACAACCCTAGCATCAATCTTTTGAGTTAAATGTTACCTAGCATCAATACATCCAGAGAAACATAGTTCAGAACACATAGTCTTAAACACATATTCTCAAACATAGTCTCAAACATAGTCTCAAACATAGTCTTAAACACTTAGTCTGAAGCATAGTCTTACACACATAGTCTTAAACACTTAGTCTGAAGCATAGTCTTACACACATAGTCTCAAACATCCAGGAGACACACATAGTATTCTGCAAAGTCTTACATCCAGAGAAACTAGATCAACTCCTTCATCTCTTCCACAGTCCTCTCATCAATTCTGCTGGCATTAAGGTAACCTTTAAGCCTGGAAGATTGCTCCCTACTCCTCTTTTTCCTTGTAGATGCAAGGGATGGTCCTGCAGCCTGCCTGGGAGCAGTGAAGCCTGTAGACTTCCTCTTTCTGGATGCATTGCTTGCAGATGTCTCTGTACCTTGCTGTGGAGGTTGCTGGGATGGTCCTGCGGCCTGCCTTGGAGCAGTTCTTGGAGGTAGCTTGGAAGCAGTTCTTGTAGGTACTTCTGAAGCAGCTCGTGTAGCTTGCTGTGGTGCAGAAGCTTGCTGTGGTGCAGAAGCTTGCTGTGGTGCAGAAGGTTGAGGTGTGGAGCTGTTACCATCTTGTCTGTTTGACTAGAATGCAAGCAAGCATGTCAGCAAGATTGTAAGCAAGATTGTAAGCAAGATTGTAAGGAAGCATGTCAGCAAGATTGTAAGCAAGAATGCAAGCAAGCATGTCAGCAACAATGTAAGTAAGCATGTCAGCAACCATGTAAGCAAGATTGTACCTTGTGTTGATTCTTCCTGGTATGAAGGTGTGAAGCAATGGCTGTGAGCAGTTGGTATACCTGTGGCCCTGCATGCTGCAGTTGCTACATGTTATGGTAGCCATCCTAGAGGTGTCCCTAGGTTGTGGCACTTCAAATTGGCCTTTCCTCCTCTTGGTCTGTGCCCTACCCTTCTCAATTTTAAAGACAGGTGGGTCTATGTCCTGTGTGTATGTCTTTGTCCACTGATCTTGACTAGGTACAGGATAAATGGGAGGAGTGTAAGCAGCCAAGTACATTGGCTTTTTGAAGAAGTCATGAACAAAATCTTCAGGCTGCTGCTTTGACTTGTAAATGGCTGAAATAGCATGACTGCAGGGAATTCCTGACATGTCCCACCTCCTACATCCACATGTCCTTGCATCCAAGTTAACAGCATAACTGCTTTCAACACCTCTGCTCACTTGCCAGAGATTTCCAACTGACTTCATGGATTTGTAGTTTCTGGAGTATTTCTTGTTCTCCTCCAGAATCTCACAGTGGGTAGGAGTGATATCCCACCTTGCACTTGCTGCTCCACTTCTTTTCTCTTCATATCTAACCATTAGTTTGGATCTGATGCCTTCAAACATAGTCACCACTGGCTTTCCTCTCACATCCAAAATCATCCTGTTAAATACTTCACTGAGGTTGTTCACCACAAGGTCAGTCTTGCAGTTGCTGTCCATAGCATGCCTTGCCCAGCACTACTGGGATCTTTCTTAGCCACTGCCAAGCTTGCTCTGATTCCTCTTTCAAGTTCTGCATTGCAACATCAAAGTAGTGTCTTGTGCAGGAGTAGCTAGCAGCATACAAGTACTTCTTGAGTTCTTCCCCTCTGAAGCCAGCTGTCTGGAAGTTGGCATAAATGTGTCTAACACAATATCTTTGAGGACAGTTTGGGAAAACTTGACTAACAGCCTTAAGCAGACCCTGTTGGAAGTTCAAGAACATATATGTTACTAATCATGTGTAGCAATTGCACTAATAAGCATTCATCACAGCAACATGCTAAGCATTCATCACAGCAACATGCTAAGCATTCATCACAGAACATGAAAAACATGCACTAACAAAGGTTACCTTCTGCCTGTCAGATATTATTGTGTACTTCCCAAAATTTCCCTCTTTTCCACCAATTGCAAGCTTCAGCTGTGTTAGAAACCAACACCAACTTGCAGTATCTTCTCTGTCCACAAGTCCAAAAGCTATTGGATAAATGTTGTTGTTTCCATCTCTTCCAGTGGCTGCAAGGATCTGTTATCCTGTGGTTAGCTTAACAAAGCATCCATCCAAGCCTACAAGCAGTGGTACAATGAGTGTTAGGGCAAAGCAATACAATACAATTACAAGAAAAAGGCATGAAAAATGTTAATATATTACCAATAAATGGTCTGCAGCCATTTAGAAACCCTTCTTTTGATCCATTCAGACATATGAACATGCCATGGAACCTTGTATTAGGGCTAGGATGCTCAGCAACAACATTTGTTGTCACAATGCACCTACTGCCTGGGTTTGTGTCAATTAGTGTCTGCAAGTAATCTCTAAGCCTTCTGTACTGTTTAACCTGATCACCTAGCACCACTTGCAAAGCTTTGTTCCTTGCTCTGTAAGCCATCACCTTTCCTACCTCAACACCATATTTCTCTTTTGCATTCTCCATTACAGTCTCAACACTGGTCCTGGGGTCAATTCTCATGCTCTGCTCACACTGCTTGGCAACCCATTTACCAGTAACCTTGCAAGCTTCACCAGCAGTAGCACATGTGTGCTTCAAGTTCATCTTCCTCAAGCAAAATGTCTTCTCATGCCCAATGACAGAGCCAACCATGTAGAATTCACATCCTTGCTCTTCCCTTTCTGAGCACTCTACAATTACTCTATCAGGATTATTCCTGTGCAGGTGGTAGTTCCTCAGTTGTGCAATGTGCAAATTCTGAACTGCTAGCCTGAACTGGTAAACATCAGTGAAGCACATCTTCAGGCACAGTTGATCTTCTGGCTGCAGCCTCTTCTCATCATACCAAATCCTTGGCTTCCTCTTCTTGGCTCTGCTCTTCCTTCCATTTGGCAGTACCCAAGACATTAACTCTACTGCATCATCATCCTCTGCTTTGATGTCACCATCTGAACCAGAATCAGAAGAAGGCACATAGCAATCTGGTGTAGAACTCTCAGCACTGAAATGTGTTCTTTCAGTTGGGCCTTTCTTCACTTGTTTCACTCTTTTCCTGTTCCTATAGCCAGGTTCTGGCTCTGGCTCAACACCTACCATGCAGTCAGAGTCATCTGATTCACAAAATAAGTCTTCTACATCTGTATCACCTTCACAGTGTTCATCTAATCCTTGCCTTCTCTTCTTCAAGTCCTGTAACTTCTGGCTCAAACCAATCTTCTCTTCAGTAAACTGTGCATCATACTCTTCACTTGCAAATTCTCCTCTTTCAGACATTAGCTCATCCTCTTCCTCCTCTGTCATGCTTCCTTCAAATTCAGATTCTTCACTATCATCCAGCATGCTATTGCCTTCTTGTGCCAAGAAATAGTCACCATCTTCTACAGCAATAATTTCATTATTGTGGCCAACATGCTGGCTTTGCTGAGTGTCCAAGCAAACCAGATCGTTTCCATGTGCAGTTGGTTGACTAGGAGAAAGAACACCTAATTCATCTACTGAAAAAACCATGGGGTCTCCCATGGGGTCTCCAATATCAGAAATAATAACTTGATCCTCATAATCTGTGTTCATTGCAGCATCAGGTTTATTATTTCCCCTAACAACTACCAATGAGATACATTTTCAGACTTACATCTCTCCACCATCTGCAAAACCTTTGCCATTCCATCTATCAACTCCATACCAGCAAACCCCTTACCCTTTTCCTTGACATGGTACATAGAATCATTTATTCCATATCCCTCTAGCTCTATCATAGCTAACAAATTCATGTATGTAATATCTGATTCTCCTAGCTGCCTCTCCAAATTATCACGGCCCTCAAAATGGAAGCGAACATCCCACACATCATCGTCCAAGCTACAAATATGAGTACAATGCATCTAAAATTCAGTTCTCGCACTAAATTGCAGTTCTTGCAACTAAATGTCTTGCTTTGCAGCGAAATGCATGCACAGATTGCAGAGATGGGGGAAGAATCATCTTACTCGACTCCGCCAAGGGAAGTGGTGAAACGAGCTGACTGGGTTGGATTCTCCTTCCAGATCTTGGCAGCCACTGTCGCAGCCTGCGGGAACAGAGAGTACGGCGTGGCGGCAGGGTTCGAGCTCCCCCAGATCTCGCCGTCGTCGCCAACTGAGGGGACCCGACACCCTCCTCCACACCAGCTTGGAATTCCGCCGCCGCCGCCGTCGCCGCCTCCGCCTCTGGCGCCGGGAGTGCCAACGCCGCCGCCACCGTCTGAATACGCCGCCGCCGACGCCATGGCTAGAGTTTGAGTGTGTTCGGGAGAGTGAGAGACCGGTCAACGGCCGGGGAGAGGAACCCGTGCCCTAATTCGACTGAGTGGTGGGCCAGGCATGTCAGGCGAGGTGGGCCACGCTTGTCATAACGGTCGTCCTGAGCGGCGTGTGCCACCGCTGCCATGTCAGCCCGACAGGTGGGCCCGCCCTATCATAAAACACGTCAAACGCCCTAATCTGGCCGGTCAGCGCCCGTTGCCACTGTCATCGTGAAAACTGGTGGGTTTTTGAAAATTTCCTCAAATATGGTGGTTTTTTTAAGCCCTAACCTCAAATCTGGTGGGTTTTTGCAATTTTCTCCCTCACTCACCTCGCTCCCACTTTCTCTCTTACCAAGAAGTTTGCCCCCTTCCCTGCAGCTGCCGCTATGACCAACACCTCCCCTGCCTCCCCACCATGGATATTGTGCAGCTACTTGGAGGGCTCGGGCGACGCAGCAGGCTGGTCACGCCGCTCACCCCGCTCCAGCAGATCGGCATCGTCCTCGTGCTCTCCATCCTCACCGTGGTCTCCACCGCACAGATCGAGGTGAGGCGCCTCTGCGTGTTGCACGAATCCGGCGTGCCCGAGCGCTCTTCCTGAAGCTCCTCTTCGTTGGATCCGGAGAGGGGTTCGCCTATATTGGCTAGCTCGACTTCATCCGCAGCGAGTGCCCCAAATGGATGAAGTCCATGAGCACGCTTTCGCTCTGATTCTTCGTCAGCTTCGTGCACTCGGCACCCTTGTGTACAGGATAACCGGCGACGTCCGGCCGTGAATCGTTGAGGACCTCACCAAGGGCGATCTCTACAAGTTCTAGTAGGCTCCTCAACTTGTCGGCGACCTCATGGACATGCAATACTCGAGGAGAGCTAATCGTAGCACCTCCAGGACGTCTTTTACCCTGATCTGATGAAGCTGTCTGGTATGGATGCTCGTGTACCTGATTTTCCTTTCTTGATCACTATAGCTGCTTGGTTACAGCCAAAGAGATAGGGCGGTCACCTTTGGAACAAATGCTGCATGTTTATTTGAGTGGATGTCAACAAAGTAAAATGGAGAGTAGATCAATTCTAGCGTGTACTAAGTAGTGGCTGAGCAAAGTTATTTAAAAATGGCAAGATAGATGCCAACCGAGACTTCTAGCAATGGTGTCTTAACAATTAATGACTTGTGGTCTCAGTCTGGGGCTTTTAGTTTGTTTGCAACAAATATGCATGGTATAATATTGACATGTTCAGTTCACAAAATGAAAGTATCGAATTATATAGCTTATCTCCTGTAGATTTACTTTTTTACTCATGTTACTTGAGATGATTTTAAGGTTATGATAACGTGCAATGTTTAATAAAAGTGCTGATGTGTTTTTTGTTCCCTTTCTCCATGAATTTCTGTCGTCGTGGTGAAACAACATATGCCATGGGATGGCTTAAATGGGGGCCGAACTAAATGTTGGAGGATTCGGGAGAGGGGAACGAGCTGAAATGCACGACAGAAAGGAACACAGATCTACCCAGGTTCGGGGCTCTCGTAAGGAGATAACACCCTTACTCCTGCTCTACTGGTTATATATTTGGATCGATGGAGTACACAACAATGGTGCTTCCAAGCTCTCTGCTAGAGGAGGAAGATGAACTGCTAAGTGTAGGAACACTCAATGACCAACCCCTTACTAGGACTCCCTGTGCCACCTTATATAGTGGTGGCCAGGGTTACAACGGTCACATGAGACCAGGAGACACCAACTACACTCCAAACAGGACATGTTGACGATGGCTGAGACCCTTGACTTTGCCCCTGATTGCTCTCGATGGGATGCCACATCCCTGTACCTTGTACTTCTTGGACTGTGACCTTACCACTGTGAAGTAAGGGCTGTACTTGTGCACAGTGAGGGTAGGTAAACCACTACTGTGCACCCTGTCAACATGACCTCCCTCCATACTTGGCAGAATCTCTCCTTGATTGTAGGGACATGACACCTTGGTTGACTTATATATCCCGGATATGACCGTTGGCCATATCCTGGACCTATATGCCGGATCAACGACCTATGAAGGTCGGGTAATCCGGCCTCCCTGCTCCTGCACATCATATCAAAGAAGTTAGGCCGACATATCTATGCACATGCCGACACTCCTCAGTAAGTATCCCGGGTATACCGACATATCTGAGCTTTATCCGGGATTCACTAATATGCCGGTCTGGCCGACACTCTCATATTCCGGCCAGACCTAAACTTGGTCAACCGACATAAAGTCAACTATATTCCTTGTCTCTTTCTAGTCTCTTGACCCTACCGGGGGGTCGTCCCCCCGACACTAGTCCCCGAAGCTGTCGAGGTTCCCCAGTCTCAACTGTGGAGCCTTGACAGGTTCAACATATCACCTTTTTGTTATACGCCGGCCCTGCGTTATACGCCGGCGATCCGATTATATGCTGGACCCCCACGCATACACCGGCTCCTGTTCCTTTTCCAAAGGTTAATCCGGCCGGTCCTGGGGGTATTCCGGACGGAACTTATTTCCCGGACAGCTTGGCCGACACATAGGTGAGACTTCCTTAAGAAGCCAAGTCCGACAATTTGCATCGAAACTTGCAACTGCCCTACCACCACGAACGGTCACACGATGCGACGGTTCACAGTGTATTTAACTCTCGCCATCATTGCGTAGTGGCACGGTTATACGAACCGCCGCCCCACTCCATGCCGCCACATGGCGACTTGCCGCAGAAATGGTCGGGGTATTGGAGCACTACCACCCCCACGACCCTCACCTGGCGATGTATAAAATAGGGCGGCGGGGGTAAACCTCTCCTTTTTACCCCACACCATCGTCTTCTTCCTCCGTTCCTCTGTCCCTTGCGCTCCGCCGCCGGACCGAGAGAACAGAGAACCCGCGCCGCCGTCGACTTGCTCCACGCCGGCGCCGACGCTCAACGACGTCCGACACCTTCGTCGACGACACCGCCGCCGCTGCATCTCTTCCGCACTGTACCGGGGGAAGTTGACTCTTCTTCTGGGAGCTCGCCGCCGTTCCAGCGCCGCCGCTTGATCTTCGGTGAGCTCTTCATTTTCTACTGTTCTTCTCCTTCTCTGCCTCGGTAACCGGGTTCACTTAGATCTCCAGTAGCTTATTTGCTTAGTATCTTACTGATTCGATTAGCATTGCCCGTGACGCTCTTCAGTAGTTCGCTGATGTTCTTCTCGTAGGAATTTACCCATGATTATTTCCTATTTTGACTGCGATGGTAGATCTTTAGTTTCTACTAACTTCTGTGAGACTGGCATGCAGGAGGGACTAACTTCCCTCTTCTCTCTGATCTTGATAGGACTAACACCACGGGACTCCGGCTCTCACGCCCTGTCCCGGCCACCAAGATGGCTTCTGCAAGTATGACGGCTACCTCGGCTTTGGAGGAGGATAACTCGGCCCAGCTCCAAGGACGCTCCGGCTGGGAGGGGTCGGAGGTGACCCCTGCCGACATATCCTGGGTTACCACTACCCGACGAGTTCCGGACGGCGTCGCATGCCGGCTACCGGCGGGAGAGACTGTGCCGGCACCTGAACCCGGCGAACGCGTCGTGTTCATCGCCCACTTCGAGCGGGGCTTTGGTCTGCCGGCGTCAGACTTCTTCCGGGACCTCCTCGACACCTATGATCTGCAGCCTCACCACATCCCGGCCAACGCGGTGATGATCCTCTCCGCCTTTGCTGCCTTCTGCGAAGGCTTCGCCTGCATAGAAGCCTTCACCCAAGCTTGGGCCAAGTACTTCCAACTGCGGAAGCAAGTTGTCCAAGAACCGCCCCGGTCCAAGGACGACCCGCCGGAGACGGCCCAGGAGAAGAAGGACCGCCCCATGACCCAATGCGGCGCGGCCACCATTATGTCCCGGAAGGGCTCGGACTTCCCCAAGGTGGAGCTGCTCGAGTCCTGCAAGAAGTGGCAAAAGAGCTTCTTCTACGTCAAGAACACCACCGACGTCAACCTGCTCAACTTGCCGCCATTCGTGGACGAGCCACCACTGGCGATGAAGAACTGGACATATAACCCGAAAAGCACTGTCGGGCCGGTTAACGCCCTCCACCGGGTTAAGGGTGAGCTGCGGGATGAGGGCCTCACTCCTCAGGAATTGGTGGCCTGCTTCATCAGTCGGCGCGTCTCTCCTCTCCAGCGCTGGCCTCACAAGATATGCCAAATGAGCGGGCTCATGGATCCCACGCGGCACTCCACACACGAGCTGACCCCGGCCGACATCCTGCACCGGATCAAGGACATCTGCAAGTCCTCCCAGGCCACCTTTGCCTGGGGACTAGAACCTTACAGCCGGGATCGCCCCGCACCGACGGTAAACCCCATTCGCCGACACATAAGCTCTTGCCCGGCATATGGATACCTAGGCCGACATACTTCTATTTTGCGACAATTACTATGCTTGATCCGGCATACTCCTTGCACCGGCATATTTCTTGCTTCTGACCCATTGTCTTTGCCCCATGCAGAAGTTCAGCTTCCAGAATATGGAGAACTCCCGGATTCAGATCGCGGCAGACCGCACCGCTGCGGACGTTGAAGATCCGGATCATTGGGACAAGCTGCCCAGGAACACCCGTGCTGCCTCTGCCGCGGGTAAGGACTCTTCCTCCCGGCATCCCACTCAAGCCCGGAGTGAGGATGACTCTGACGAGGAGATCCTGATGTATTATGACCCAACGCCACTTGCATATGCCTTTCCTACCACACCTTTTGCTTATCCTATGCCGTCCTCAGCTATCCCGGACGACATGGTAGTCGACGCCGCCCCTTTGAACCAGGGACCTCCTTCCACCGGCGGACGTGCCGGCCGGAAGCGAGGCGTGAAGCCCCAGTCCGACACACCCCAGCAACCGAAAAGGCAGAAGGTTGGCGTGCCCCAGCCCAAAAGGCAAAGACCCGTCGCCTCGGGGTAAGTTTCTTTCCTTTGCATCATTTCTGACGTATTTCTCTCTTTGATTACTAACTTGGTGTTTTCTCTCTTTCAGGGCTCCTCTAGCGCCGGAACATGCTTCCAGCTCAAGTGCCGGCCCCAATATTGAAAGGCCGGCGGCCACTGCCACCCCCGACATACCCTCTGCAAGTCACACCACTTCCCCGGCGCCGGCATCTTCGCCTGCGCCTGATAAAACCACTTCCCCGGCGAAGGACGATCCTCAGCCGGAGCAAGACAACTCTGCCCCCGACGTCCACATGGACTCGGGGGCTCAACAGGATCCTTCGGCTTCTGATGTCCACATGGACACAGGAGCCCAACAAGATGCCCCTGACGCCGGCGCGCCCACCAGCGGCGCCGGGACTACTAAAGATGTCGGCGTAGGCAACAAGAGCGCCGGCATAGATAAAGGCAAAGCCCCTGAAGTGCCGGAGGTCCGGACTGATCCGGCACCTGCCTCTGCTGGCCAAGCTACATCGGCCGCCCCGGAACAAGCAGCCCCTAAAACTCCAGCAACTGAGAAGACTTCTGCCCCGGCCAAGCCTGCTGCCCCGGCCAAGACCTCTGTCCCGGCCAAGACCTCTGCCCCGGCCAAGTCCGGCACTCTCAAGATCAAGACAACCAAGTCCGGCACACAATCCGCTGCCACTTCACCTGCTAAGGCAGCAGCCCGGCCCAGCTCTGCCCTGGCACTCCATATTGGCAAAGCAGCAGCCCGGCCCAGCTTCTTTGATACGCCAGAACTTGAGGGCCGCGTCTCCCTGCTGACGAAAAGTGACAAGAGCCTTGGATCTCTTAAGGAGCACTGCATCAAGTGGAATGACACCGACAGTATGGACACTGCTGACTCCAAGAATAAGAAGTTGGCCAAAGCTTTGGCTACTGGCAATCCTGCTGATATCCTGGCCGCGAAGCCCATTCCTATTGCCAGCAAGCTCCTCAGCATTCAGCAAATACTTCACCTTCTGGCCGATGCCACCAACGTAAGTCTTATATATATATATATATCCCCAGTCCCCGAAAATGTCGGCTGTCCGGGATACGGGCATCCGGGATTTTCCAATACCTTTTGCACTTAGCTGTTTTCAAAATTAACATTCCGACATATAGGCTCGACCCGAGCTTCAAATCCTAGTCACCGAGGGTCGGGATAGGTGCGCAGCACCTGTGCAGGGTCTTTAACAAACTAAAAATCTTCAGCAAGTTTCAAGTCCTCCTGACCGAGATATAAGCTCGATTCGAGCTTCAACTCCTAGTCACCGAGGGCCGGGATAGGTGCGCAGCACCTGTGCCGGGTCTTCAAAAGAATGAACACTTGATATAATCTTCTCTTTAACTGTCATGCTAGATTTCTCTCATAACCCTTCAAATCCCAACATTTTTGCAGTGCATGAACAACACACGCGCCGATTTGTACCATGACTTGGTGTGCGAGCATCGGAAGTTATCCGACGCGCATAGCAGGCTCCGGCTGGAGCTGACCCAGAAAGGTAAACTCAGCCGTCATACTGTTGCATGCCGGATTATTCTCCTCTTCTGTTTTTCTTCATACTCCTTTTGCCGGCGCACCTTAATATGCCGACACATAACCTTTTACCGGCATTCTGCAGCTGCTGCTGCAGAACAAGTCACCGCGCTTCTCCAGAGGGTGAAGGAGCTGACCGGTATGCCGAATCCTGCTGATCTTTTACTAACCCACTTGTACTTAAAATCCTTTAATTCTTGTCCCCGTTTTCTATCTTCACATCCTTTTAACTTCAAATCCTTGCATATGAGAAAGCTGCACTGGAGGCACGCCACCAGGACTGTACTCCCTCAGTGGATGTGGCCAAGCAGTTGGACGACCGGGACGCCGCCCACAAAGCTGAGGTGGAGCAGCTGAAGGGCCGGGTTGCTGAGCTTCTGGAGGAGAAGGAACAGAGGGAGGGCCAACTTAAGAAAGCCCAGGAGCTGCTCGTTACTTCAGAAGCCGACGCATCCAACGCCCACGCCGATCTGAATGGCTTGAAGGAGCAGGCCACCAAATGGGAAGTTGACATTGCCCGGCTCAACGTTGATCTCGCCAGTAAGCCTCAAATGCTCTTCTGCCCGACACATCTTGTCTGATACATCTTTTCCGGCATACTCTTATGCCGACACATATTCCTTTTGCTAACCTGCTTGCCATCTTTCAGACCTGTTTCCTGCTTCCGTCGAAGACGTTGAGAGGGCTCTCCAGGTGGATCGAGTGAACCGGGGTGCCCCAGTCGACTCTCCCTACTGGTCTATGTCGGAGCAGCTGCTCGTCCTGGAAGCCCGGAAGAACGCCATGAGCTCCTATACTGAAGATCTCTTCCTTGGTGCCCAGGAAGCATACTCCGCCCTCTGGCCGGGACAAAGGACGCCCACCGACCCTGTTGATCTTGGGAATGATCTGCAGCTCTCCAAGGTTCGCCTCCGAGAATGGCGGGATTCCGGCGCAAGGGTGGGAGCTGATGAAGCTCTCACTTACTTCCTGTCCTGGTACGAAAAGGCCGACTTAGAGACTTTGCGCTCTGTGCGCGAAGGATCTATCTGGACCACGGATCCGGAACACATTCGGCGTCAGCAGGAACTGGCCCACAGCTATGTGGACTACGCCGACACCGAAGCCGTTGTCCGGGACATCCGCGAGCCGGAGAAGAATGAGGACGACGCCAAGGATGCTGCCGACGCTGAGGGCTCTGACTCTAGCCAGGACGAAGAAGAAGCTGAAGAAGCCAATGCTGAAGTTCCGGAACAGGGATCTGTTTCGGCCGGAGGTGATGGCTCCATCCTGTCTGCTGGATCCGGTACACCTGAAGCCGACGTCTCTACTGCCACAGCTCCACCCGCCGGCGGCTCTGCTTCCACCCCGGCCTCTTGAACTTTGCATCAAAAAACCTTAAGCTTTATCAGATCCCCAGTATGCCGGGTGCAATTGTAAGATATACGTTTAATTTCCCTTTGGTTTGCTACCTGAACAAGTTTTAACTTGGTTTGCTTGTTTATCAATGCCGGATCATCTTTTGGCTAAGTCACCGAGTTTGTTTTCCTGTTTCCCTAACTCCACAACCTTGGCTACTTGTCTACCTCTTTTGGCTTTTGACTTATGAGTCTCAAGGTTGCTTCATTAAACATACAGTACTTAAACTTTGAAACTTATACTTCAAATCATCCGACATTTCAAGTTTTAACTTTGGCAATAACATAAATGTCGGTTCGCTTGCTTTATATTTCCTTAGCCGTTTTCCATGTGTAGACAATCTCCGGCATCTACTCTTGCTAGCCATGAAGCCGGATTCCGGACAGCAGCTAAGTCGAAGAGCGGCCTTTGGTGCCGACACATTACTAGGCCGACATAGGAAACAATCAAATCAAGCCAGCCGGCATATAAATGAAAAAGTGAATTTAAACAACATATTTATACCGGAGGCAATGCCCGAACTCCTCGGGATGCCGACATTTCATTCATTAGTCTTGTGCCGACACATAGTGCCGGCACACAAAGCAAAAATGGAAATACATACATTATGCTGCTCAGGAGTAAAAGGGTCAGAGTAGGGCTATGTTCCATGGTCGTTTGGTTTCTTCTCCGGACCTGTCCACCTTGTCCTTCTTGGGAGCCTGTGCATCTATAAGATAGTAAGCATCATTGTGCAGAGCTCTGCTCATAATGAATGGCCCCTCCCACGGAGGAGTTAGCTTATGCCGGCCCGCTGTGCCTTGCCTTAGCCGGAGCACTAGATCTCCCTCTTGGAATCTCCTTGGATTCACCTTTTGCGCATGATAGCGTCTGAGGTTCTGCTGATATACTGCTGTTCTTGACAGTGTTATTTCTCTTGCTTCTTCTAGCAGATCAACATCATTTTCCCTGGCTTCTTTAGCCTCTTCCTCAGTATATAGCACCACTCTTGGTGCATCATGTATTATATCTGTTGGAAGCACGACTTCTGCTCCATACACAAGGAAAAATGGCGTATAGCCTGTTGACCTATTCGGAGTTGTCCTCAAACTCCAAAGCACCGCTGGCAATTCATCTAGCCAACATCCCAGAGTTTTCTCCAGTGGCTCTATCAACCGGGGTTTTATGCCGGATAACACTAGTCCATTTGACCTTTCGACTTGGCCATTGGTACAAGGGTGAGCGACCGCGCAATGTCTAGCCGGATTCCCACCTCCTCACAAAATCTGGCAAATGGCCCTTGGGCAAAATTCGACCCATTGTCAGTGATGATGCTATGAGGAACACCATATCTCAAAATTATATCCTTTAAGAACTTCACTGCTGTGTGGCCATCACACTTGCTTGTAGGCTTCACCTCAATCCACTTGGTGAACTTATCCACCATGACCAGAATATGGGTCATCTTTCCCCTTGCCGGCTTAAAAGCCCCGACCATATCCAGGCCCCAAACAGCAAAGGGCCAGGTTATCGGGATAGTCTTCAACGCTGATGCCGGCTGATGAATCCGGTGGGCATACATCTGACACCCATTGCATTTCCGGACCAAGTCTTCTGCCTCTTGCAGTGCCGTCGGCCAGTAAAACCCATGCCGGAATACCTTTGCCACAAGCGCTCTGGATGAAGCGTGGTGACCACACTCCCCCTGATGAATTTCCCGGAGCATCTCCAGGCCTTCAGCAGATTCAACACATCTCTGCAATACTCCGGTGGCACTTCTCTTGTATATTTCCTTGTTTATGATGATATACCCTTTGGATCTTCTTTTAACCCGGCGTGCCTCTGTCTCATCTGCCGGCACTTGACCATTTACCAAGAAATCCATGATAGGACGCGCCATGAAGGCACTTCCCTGACAGTGAACACCGCCTGATCTATCTCCATCATTTCGACCGACACATAATCGATCTCCATGGGCTGCGAAGTCCCCGGGACAAATGGATCAGTCCCCGGGTATGCCGGAGCAGTCCCCGGGTATACTGGCACAATCTCTTGATACATTTTGCCTTTGCCTTTATCTCTGCTCCGGAATACTGCACTCACTGCATATGTCGGCCCAGTCCCCGGGACTGAGAGAGCAGTCCCCGGGTTATCTAAACTGGCTCCGGCATCTATCTCCATCGGAACTGCGTCCTCTGGGCTTGGCGGAACATATATGGACGATGACTCCGGCGAGGGCTTTATTGATGGCTTCCTTAAATGTTCCAGCGAAATGCCGGGCGGAATTGAATCTCTGGAAGATCCCAGCTTGGACAATGTATCGGCTGCTTCGTTCTGAGCCCGGGGAACATGCCGGAACTCACAACCTTCGAAGTAACCACTCAACTGCTGCACCAGGAAACAGTAGGAGCCCATGTTTGCATCATGCGCATCCCATATGCCGGAACACTGCTGAATCACTAAGTCAGAATCACCGTAACACATAATCCGGCGAATTCCTATGTCCTTGGACACCTTCAGGCCATGCACAAGTGCCTCATATTCTGCCACATTATTTGATGCTACAAAGTGGATCTGCAGAACATATCTCAGCTGGTCATTTTTGGGTGAAGTGAGAACTATGCCGGCACCCAAGCCATGAATTGTCTTGGACCCATCGAAGTGCATCCTCCAATAGTTTGCATCTGGCAATGGTGGCTCATATTGTATCTCTGCCCAGTCAATGAAGAAATCAGCCAACACCTGTGACTTGATTGTATCTCTTTTGTCATACTGAGGGGTATATGGTGACAACTCTATTGCCCACTTGGCTATCCTGCCACTGGCATCTTTGTTGCCTATGATTTCCGAAATAGGGGCCTCAGCCACTACCCGGATTGGGTGCTCCTGAAAATAATGCTTGAGCTTCTTGGCCGCCATATAGACCCCATAAGTCATCTTCTGATAGTGTGGGTAGTTTTGCTTCGAGGTGGAAAGGACTTCACTCAAATAATATACCGGCCGCTGCACGGTTTTGCCTCCTTCCTCTCGCTCCACTACCACCACTGCACTGACAACCCTGTTAGTTGCCGCTATATAGAGCAACATTGGTTCCCTGGGCATCGGAGAAGCTAACACCGGCGTTGTTGACAACATTTGTTTCAACTCTTTGAAAGCTGCATCTGCTTGCGTTGTCCAGACGAATGTGTCGGACTTCTTCATTAATTGATATAACGGCAACGCTTTTTCTCCCAACCGGCTTATGAAACGGCTCAGGGATGCAAGGCAGCCAGTGAACTTCTGTACTTCCTTCAAATCCGTCGGCGGCTTCATTCTCTCTATGGCCCGGATCTTGCCGGGATTTACCTCGATACCCCGGCTGGAAACCAGGAAACCGAGCAGCTTGCCTGCCGGTACACCGAATGTGCACTTGGCCGGATTCAACTTCATCCGGAATCTCCTTAGATTTGCAAAGGTTTCCCGAAGGTCATCTATTAGAGTCTTGCTCTTCTTGGTTTTTATGACGACATCGTCGACATATACCTGCACATTTTTATCTATTTGGTCATTGATACGTCTCAAACGTATCTATAATTTTTTATGATCCATGCTTGTTTTTACACCATTTGCCTATTGTTTCGTTACACTTAGTGGCATTTTTTATACATTTTCCGGAACTAACCTATTAACGAAGTGCCACAGTGTCAGTTTCCTGTTTTCTGCTGTTTTTGTGTTTCAGAAGTGATACACAGGAAATATTCTCGGAATTGGACGAAACAAGTTCCTGAAGTCATATTTCACGGGGAAGCTTCCAGACATCCGAAGAGCTGACGGAGGGGGGCCACCAGGGCCCCACACAAGGGGGCGGTGCGGCCTGGCCCCTGGCCGCGCCACCCCTGTGTGAGGACACCTGGTCCCTCTCCTGACATCGCCCCTTCGCCTATATATACCCCCTGACGAGAAAAACCTAAGGGCCCGATCAGTTTTCCAGAATACATCGCGATCTGCCGCCGCCGTCGACCCGAAGATCGGGAGGGTCCAGAAGCTCTTCCCGGCACCCTGCCGGAGAGGGGAATCGCCACCGGAGGTCTTCTTCATCGCCATGCTTGCCTCCGGAGCGATGAGTGAGTAGTCTACCTTGGACTATGGGTCCATAGCAGTAGCTAGATGGTTGTCTTCTCCACCATGTGCTTCATGTTTAGATCTCATGAGCTGCCTTACATGATTGAGATCACCGTTATGTAATTCTATGATGTTGGTTTGTTGGGATCCGATGAATATTGGTGTTTATGATTAAGTTGCTGTACTGAATTATATCTTTTGTTATCTCTATGTTGTTTATGATCTTGCATGCTCTCCGTTGTTAGTAGCTATCTTGGCCGAGTAGTTGCTAGTGACTCCAAGAGGGGGTATTTATGCTCGATAGTGGGTTCATGTCTCTATTTCACCTGGGGGAGTGACAGAAACCTCTAAGGTGGTAGATGTGCTGTTGCTACTAGGGAGAAAACAACATTCATATGCTCAAGGGCATATGCTTTGTTTACATTACACACTTTGCTTAATGCAATTATCTGTTGTTCGCAACTTAATACTTCTAGGGAGTTCGGATGATATCCCCGGGGGTGGATTATTAGTCATAGATGCAGTTGGATGGCGGTCTATGTATTTTGTTGTAATGCCCAGAGTAAATCTCATAGTGATCTTCTTGACATATCACGTTATCTTTATTCTATCAATTTCCCAACTGTAATTTGTTTACCCAGCATGTTATTTTATCTATGGAGAGACACCACTAGTGAACTGTGGACCCCGGTCCTATTTTAATCATATTGCAATCACCTATTTACTTTTCCCGCACTGTTTACTTTACTCGCATATTACTACTGTTTTCCACTCGATACACTCATAACCTTTGTTTCAAGCAAACCGGTGAGATTGACAACCTCATCGCAAGTTGGGGACAAAGTATTTGTTTGTGTGTGTGCAGGTTCCACAAACACCTTCAGTCGTCATCGTCTCTCTTCTCCTGATCGATAAACCTTGGTTTCTTAACTGAGGGAAAACTAGCCGCTACACTCATCATACCTTCCTCTTGGGGTTCCCAACGGGCTGGTCATCACCACGCACAAGGACTTACTGCTCCCACGTCAACTAAACGCCATAGTCTTTTCTGGCGCCATCACACGAGTAGCAGCTTCTTTTCTGGCGCCATTGCCGGGGAAGAGAGAAGACTTCTGCGAGGGGAGTTCTTCGCACACACATTCTTTACTTTGTTATTTGTTTTGCTTTACTTTATTTTATTTTACCTGCATTGCTTTTTATATCAAAAACCCAAAAAAATTAGAATCCTTGGTAGCTGTTTTTACTTGTTTACTTTTGTTTTGCTGAAATGGGTACTCCTGAAAACACCAAGTTGTGTGACTTTGCTAGCACGAACAATAGTGATTTTATCTGCACTCCTATTGCACCAACTGTTCCTGCTACCACTTTTTATGAGATTAAGCCTGCTTTATTGAACCTTGTTATGAAAGAGCAATTTTCTGGTGCTAGTACTGAAGATGCTGCAGCTCATCTCAACAATTTTGTTGAGCTATGTGAGATGCAGAAATATAAGGATGTTGATAGTGATATTATTAAGCTCAAGTTGTTTCCTTTTTCTTTGAGAGGAAAAGCTAAAGATTGGTTGCTGTCTTTGACTAAGAATAGTATTGATTCATGGGCTAAGTGTAAGGATGCTTTTATTGGTAGATACTATCCTCCTGCTAAGATTATAGCTTTGCGCAGCAATATTATGAAGTTTACTCAGTTTGATAATGAACATGTTGCTCAAGCTTGGGAAAGAATGAAATCTATGGTAAAGAATTGCCCCACTCATGGACTGACTACTTGGATGATTATCCAAACTTTTTATGCAGGACTGAATTTTTCTTCAAGGAACCTGCTTGATTCAGCTGCTGGAGGCACTTTTATGTCCCTTACCTTGGGCGCCGCATCAAAGCTACTCGACAATATGATGGTAAATTATTCCGAATGGCACACCGAGAGAGCTCCACAAGGTAAGAAGGTAAATTCTGTTGAGGAAACCTCTTCCTTGAATGATAAGATTGATACCATTATGGCTATGCTTGCTAATGATAGGACTCATGTTGATCCTAATAATGTTCCTTTGGCCTCTTTGGTTGCTCAAGAAGAGCAAGTTGATGTGAATTTCATTAGAAATAACAATTTTAATAACAATGCTTATAGGAACAATTTTGCTAGTAACAATTATAGGCCGTATCCTTCTACCAATGGTAATGGTTATGGTAACTCATATGGTAATTCCTACAACAACACTAGGGCCGCGCCCTCCGAGCTTGAGGTAATGCTCAAGGATTTCATCGGTAAACAAACTGCTTTTAATAAGTCTGTTGAGGAAAAGTTAGGCAAAATTGATATTCTTGCTTCTAAAGTTGATAGCCTTGCTCATGATGTTGAACTTCTGAAATTAAAAGTGTTTCCTAATGATGTGAATGTGAGCAATGTTGTTGCTGCCGCTAATGCTACCCAAGTTAGAATTGATAAAAATATTAGATTGTTAGCGGAATTGCATGCCAGGTGGGAAAGAGAAAATGAGATGGCTAGAAAGATGAAGGTATGTACTATTACTACCTCTAATGATGTTGCTCCTACTGATAGCAACCCTCTTACTTTGATTGGTGTAGAGAAAACTCCCACTCCTTGTGTTAAAAAGCCTAAAACTGCCAAAACTTTTTCTCAAAAGAGTGCTGAAATTTTTCGGAGTGTGGGAGATGATAGCTCTATTTATTTTAATGATTTTGATGTTGATGGCTGCAATATATCTGAAGTTATTTTGTTCTTGCAAAAGCTTGCTTTGACTCCCAATGCTAGTTCTTTAAATATTGCTTTTACTAAGCATATTACCAATGCTCTCATAAAGATTAGGGATGAAAAGTTGAAGCAAAAAGCCTCTGTTCCCAAGAAGTTAGAAGATGGTTGGGAACCCATCATTGATATGCATGCTAATGGTTATGATTGCCATGCTTTATGTGATCTAGGTGCTAGTATTTCTATTATGCCTAGAAAGATTTATGACATGCTTGATTTACCACCGCTTGAAAAGTGTTATTTTGATGTTCCTATTGCTGATGTTGCTAAGAAGAAACCTTTGGGAAGAATTAATGATGTTCTTATTGTGGTTAACAATAACCTTGTTCCCGTTGATTTTCTTGTTATGGACGTTGAATTCCATGCTTCATGTCCTATTATTTTGGGAAGACCCTTTCTTCGAACTGTAGGTGCCATCATTGATATGAGGGAAGGCACTATCAAATATCAATTCCCATTAAAGAAAGGTATGGAACACTTCCCTAGGAAAAGAAATAAATTACTTTTTGACTCTATTCTTAGAGCAAATTATGAGCTTAATGCTTCATCTGCTGATATTACTTGATTCGCAATTTTCTGCGCCTAGCTCAAAGGCGTTAAAGAAAAGCACTCTTGGGAGATAACCCATTGTTTACTTTTCAGTACTTTTTCTTTTATTTGAGTCTTGGAAGTCATTACTACTGTAATGACCGCTCCTTATCTTGTTTATTTCGTTTTTGTGCCAAGAGAAGCCTCTAATTTGAGTGAGGTAAAGATTTGGGGTTATTGCTGTCCTGAAACTGTTTTCGGTGCTGCACCGTAAACATTCGTAAAAATTCTCTGTTTATCTTTTGGACCTGCGATTTCTTGTGCATATGCCCCAGGTTATATCCAAACTTTTCTTAGTTGAACACTTTTTGATTTGAGCAACGGAAAATCCCTCAAAAATTCGTCCTTTGTCAGCTGTCCAGTTTTGACAGATTTCTGCCAATATTTGTTTTTGCCACTTTATCGCTTTCTTTTGAGTTCTTTTTGATCATGGAACTCTTGTGGAAGTTGCTACAGTAGTATATACTTTATATGTGGTGGTTTTGGGTTGAAACCTGAAGCTAAAAGAGGTTGAATATATTTTATGCTTACACTAATGTTGCTAATAGAATTGTGTTTAGTTTTGTATGAAGGAAGTTTTCAAGTGTAGGGATTGGAGAATGATGAGATGAGTTGAAGAATGGACAAAAGCTCAAGCTTGGGGATGCCCATGCATCACCCCAATAAATATCCAAGAAGTACAAGCGTCAAAGCTTGGGGATGCCCCCGAGGCACCCCTTCTTCATCGGCAAAAATCAGGTCACCTTTCAAAACACTATATTTTTATTGCTTCATGCACTATGTGTTTTTCTTGGAGCGTCAGTTGTTTTAGTTTTCTTAGTTGGTTTAGTTTGTTTATTTGCTGCAATAAATGGTTGGACCCCAACAAATTTCCCTTTGGAGGAGATGTACTCGTTTTCATTTGCAAAGAACGCTCTAGTTTTCACTCTTATTAAAAATCGAGCGTTCATCTTTTTCTGCTAATGCTTTTGGTTTTCGTTTTCGCCTTGATATGCGTTCAGATCTTGTCATATCTTTTCATCAAGGTGTATTTTTGCCTCTGGTCTTTATTGGTTTTCATCAAAAGAGGTGTTTATAAAAATTTCAAATGGTGTTGGAAAAGAGAAAAAGCTTTGTGCAAAATAGTGGTACAAGAAGGAGCTTGTGTAGACTGCGGCTTAGGCTTTTTCATGTCATGCTTGATGTCTTTTTGATAGTATGCTTAGTGGTTTTGCTGTAGCATGACTTGTCTCAAATAACTGAGATTGCTTAATGAGCCTTTGAAAAATCATGCGTTGTTTTTATTGTATGGAAGCATTATTTTGGTTTTCTCCTTGATGCTTTATTTGGGTTGACTTGGCACATGCTCACACATGTTAGACTCTTACAAAGTCGCCTTTAGCCTTCATGATCATTTAGTTTTTGACTTTTGATGCCATCGTATGCTTCTTTTAATGTCGCTTTGTCGCTTTGCATGATTATGGCCATTACTGCTCTCTTAGTTGGTCGCTCTCAGTCTTTTGCTAGCCCTCGCCTTGTACTGAGTATGAGCTCTACTCGTGCATCCAACTCCTAAAAGCCAAAGTTTGCCATTGTGTCCACTATAAATTCCTATGCATGGTATTTGTAAGCCATTCCAAAGTAAAATTTTCGTGTGCTACCTTTCAAAAACCTTCAAAATACCTCTCGTTTTGTGACACTGTTTTCAGCTCATGGGGACGTAGTGGTCGGATTTGCTATCTTCCATATTGCTTATTCCAAAAAGAAAAAAAAGAGAAAAAAAGAAAGAAAAAAGGCACTCCTCTAATGAATGTGAATGTTGGTGGGCACCCGATGGAATCGGTTAGCCATGGTATGTGAAAGGAAAAGGTGGGGAGGAGTGCCAAGTTTTATAAAAAGAGCACAAGAGTGCCAATCTCTCTCTCAAAAACTTGCTTTATTTTGTATGGAAGATAGTAAGAACCCCATTGCCAGTCGTTGACAAAGACAACCACCTCTCAAAATCAAGTTTTATCTCTGTTTTACAAATGAAAAGCTCTAGCACATGTTTAAAATCACTGCTTCCCTCTGCGAAGGGCCTTTCTTTTACTTTTATGTTGAGTCACCACCTTCTTTCTTTATGCACCATTAAGAGAGCATAGTTGTCATTCTTAGTGTGATATGCATTGTCCCAAAGTTCATTGATTGACTCATATTGTTGGTTTCACTTGTTCTTAAATTATTTGTATCTAGTCGCCCTCTTAAACTTTGAGGTGTCCTATGCATTTATGTTTTGCTCTCTTTGAAGGACAAGCTGAAAACCATTTGTATGTTTTTCCTTATGATTTGAACACACGTTTGACTTTCATTGTTTCATTATCATGATCTTTTGTTTGTGTTCATTTACATGTTTACAACATGGTTGCTAAGTTCTTACTGTCATGATTATATCTTTCATGCCCATGTTTTAAGTTCTATTGATCCCAGCTCACAAATGCTTACATATATGATCAAGATTGTGTAGGTGCATGTCACCTCAAAAATTATTCTTTGTTATCACTTACCTACTCGAGGACGAGCAGGAGTTAAGCTTGGGGATGCTTGATACGTCTCAAACGTATCTATAATTTTTGATGCTCCATGCTTGTTTTTACACCATTTGCCTATTGTTTCGTTACACTTAGTCGCATTTTTATACATTTTCCGGAACTAACCTATTAACGAAGTGCCATAGTGCCAGTTTCCTGTTTTCTGCTGTTTTTGTGTTTTAGAAGTGATACACAGGAAATATTCTCGGAATTGGACGAAACAAGTTCCTGAAGTCATATTTCACGGGGAAGCTTCCAGACATCCGAAGAGCTGACGGAGGGGGGCCACCAGGGCCCCACACAAGGGGGCGGCGCGGCCTGGCCCCTGGCCGCGCCACCCCTGTGTGAGGACACCTGGTCCCTCTCCTGACATCGCCCCTTCGCCTATATATACCCCCTGACGAGAAAAACCTAAGGGCCCGATCAGTTTTCCAGAATACATCGCGATCCGCCGCCGCCGTCGACCCGAAGATCGGGAGGGTCCAGAAGCTCTTCCCGGCACCCTGCCGGAGAGGGGAATCGCCACCGGAGGTCTTCTTCATCGCCATGCTTGCCTCCGGAGCGATGAGTGAGTAGTCTACCTTGGACTATGGGTCCATAGCAGTAGCTAGATGGTTGTCTTCTCCACCATGTGCTTCATGTTTAGATCTCATGAGCTGCCTTACATGATTGAGATCACCGTTATGTAATTCTATGATGTTGGTTTGTTGGGATCCGATGAATATTGGTGTTTATGATTAAGTTGCTGTACTGAATTATATCTTTTGTTATCTCTATGTTGTTTATGATCTTGTATGCTCTCCGTTGTTAGTAGCTATCTTGGCCGAGTAGTTGCTAGTGACTCCAAGAGGGGGTATTTATGCTCGATAGTGGGTTCATGTCTCTATTTCACCTGGGGGAGTGACAGAAACCTCTAAGGTGGTAGATGTGCTATTGCTACTAGGGAGAAAACAACATTCATATGCTCAAGGGCATATGCTTTGTTAACATTACACACTTTGCTTAATGCAATTATCTGTTGTTCGCAACTTAATACTTCTAGGGTGTTCGGATGATATCCCCGGGGGTGGATTATTAGTCATAGATGCAGTTGGATGGCGGTCTATGTATTTTGTTGTAATGCCCAGAGTAAATCTCATAGTGATCTTCTTGACATATCACGTTATCTTTATTCTATCAATTGCCCAACTATAATTTGTTTACCCAGCATGTTATTTTATCTATGGAGAGACACCACTAGTGAACTGTGGACCCCGGTCCTATTTTAATCATATTGCAATCACCTGTTTACTTTTCCCGCACTGTTTACTTTACTCGCATATTACTACTGTTTTCCACTCGATACACTCATAACCTTTGTTTCAAGCAAACCGGTGAGATTGACAACCTCATCGCAAGTTGGGGACAAAGTATTTGTTTGTGTGTGTGCAGGTTCCACAAACACCTTCAGTCGTCATCGTCTCTCTTCTCCTAATCGATAAACCTTGGTTTCTTAACTGAGGGAAAACTAGCCGCTACACTCATCATACCTTCCTCTTGGGGTTCCCAACGGGCTGGTCATCACCACGCACAAGGACTTACTGCTCCCACGTCAACTAAACGCCACAGTCTTTTCTGGCGCCATCACATGAGTAGCAGTCATGCAAACACTTTTGCATACACCTCTGGTAAGTTGCGCCGGCATTTCTTAAACCGAACGGCATAGTGAGATAGCAATAAGCCCTGTACGGGGTAATAAAGGATGTCTTTATTTGATCCGGCTCATACAATGGGATCTGGTGGAAACCAGAATATGCATCTACGAATGATAACAGTTCACATCCAGCCGTGGAATCAATCACTTGATCGATCCTAGGGAGCGGGAATGGATCTTTAGGACATGCCTTGTTCAAGTTGGTGTAATCAACACACATCCGCCATACTTTTACTACGGCTGGCTCATCCTTCTTCTTTTCCACCAAAACTGGGTTAGACACCCAATCTGGATGCAGTACTTCCTTGATAAAGCCGGTGGCTAGGAGCCTGGCCACTTCCTCCCAAATTGCTTTCCTTCTATCATCTGCATTCCGCCGGAGCGGCTGCTTCACCGGCTTAGCATCCGGCCTTACATGCAGTGCGTGCTCAGCCAGCTCCCTCGGCACACCTTGCAGGTCTGAAGTAGACCATGCAAAGATATCCCGATTCTCACGGAGGAAGCTGATGAGCTCGCTTTCCTATTTGGGGTCCAAACCCGCCCCGACGAGGGCATAGCGCTCCGGGAAAACCTCATCCAGAGGCACCTTCTTGACTTCCTTGCCCACTTGAAAAGAAGCACTTCCACCTGGGTTTGTCATGCCCGGCATAGATTTGCCGGTCGCGACTGTCTCAGCAATTTCCACTGCTCGCTTGAGCCTCTTCTTCTCCTCTGCAATGATCAGAGTCTCGGCCAGGTTAGACCCGGCTGTGGCACACGCCATCGAGCGCTTGTAATCTGCAATGATGGTAATCGCCCCTCTGGGCCCCGGCATCTTCATTTTCAGATAGGCCACATGAGTAGAGGCCATGAATTTGGCCAATGCCAGCCTGCCCAGCAAAGCATGGTAAGGACTGTCCAGATCCGCCACCTCGAACATGAGGTTCTCCACCCTGCAGTTATCCCGGCTGCCAAACATGACATCTATCCGGATCTTGCCCATCGGCGCACATGAAAGTCCCGGCACAATGCCATGGAACGTTGTCTTGCTCGGCTCCAACATATTATCCTTGATGCCCAACTTTTGCATCGTATCTCGGTACATGATGTTGATGCTGCTTCCATTATCAATGAGGACCTTGCTGAACCTCACATTGTTAGCCGGCCCGACAAATGTCGGATCCATCACTAGAGCATATCCACCGGGGTTTGGCATGATCTTGGGATGATCTGCCCTGTCCCAGCCAATGGCCTGGTCAGACCAGTACATCAGCTTCGGAACTGCCGACATAACGGCATTCACCTCCAAACACCGCCGGTATATACTCTGCTTGTCTGTCCTTTCAGTCTCAAAGACCATGTAGCTCTGATCATGCTCCTTGTACTCATTCCGACCCGCTCCTGGGCCTCCGGCACAGTATTCCGGGTTATAGCTCTGGTCTACTTGATTTACGCCGGCATTTCCGGCATTGCTCTGATTTCCGGGATTAACCGGCCTGGGTGGGACTGCAACTATATTTGCACCTGTCAACGGCGATGGAGCTGCCGAGATAGGTGGCCTAGCCGGCCCAAAAGGACCTGCACGACCGGCCAATATGTCGTCCAGCCATGAATAGTTTCTGGTCAAATGATTCACCGGCTTACCCAGCTGGAATGTGTGAAACACACAAGGCTTGTCCATGGCTAAACCCACAGTATACTTCGGCCATTGCTTCTTTTGACCGGCGACGCCGCCGGCATTCTTGTTGATCCAGACATTCTTTTTCTGGAAGGGTTGTGCTTGCTGTTGCGGTTGTTGTTGCTGCTGCTGCTGCTGAGGCTGCTGATAGCCCTCATATCTCGGACGCTGGCTACTGCCGGCGCCCCCTTGCTCTTCCTCCACGGCCGCTACCTGTGCCGAGCCATACCGATAATCCGGCCGTTCATCTCTCCTCTTATTCCGGTTATCAGGGCGATAGAATTGCCCCGGTCTCCCGGTGTTGCTATTGTTCCGCTGGGCCTGCCCCTGTCCCTGTGAATCAAGGGTGGGCTGCATGGGATCTCCCAATGCATAACTGTCGGCAATCCTGATTGTTTCGGCCAACGTGTCCGGCATATCCCTCTGGAGCTTTTGCCACAACATGGTGCCATGCCGGCACCCATGAGCGAACCACATGATGGCCTGCTGCTCCACAACTCCTTCGCAGGAATTGCGCAACGTGCACCACCTGGTCAGGTAGTCACGATCAGTCTGATATTCTCCTTGCCGGCAGCTAGCTAGCTGCTGCGGGCGGTTTGGTCTTTTGTAAGTACTGGTGAAGTTTGACACAAACTGCTCTTCGAAATCAACCCGTCCATTGATACTTCCGGCCGGCAAATTATTCAGCCATATCCTGGCTGGCCCTTCAAGCATCTGCGGCACATATCGTACCACCCATCTGAGGTTTCCTCCGGCGATGTTCACCGCAGTGGAGTAATCCTCCAACCAATCTTCCGGCTTTGTACTGCCGTTATATGTCCTCGCGCCACGCGTGAGCTGAAAACAGTAAGGCACCGGCTCGCCCATAATCCGGGGTCCAAAGCACATAGGACCCGGGGCTCCTTGTCTCTCCACCAACTCTGACTGGTGAATCCTGTCCAGCCTGAAGCGCGCATCATTTGCCGCCAAGGACCAAGGTCCGAGCCGGGACGCAATTGGGCCCGCGATCATCTTTTGCTGCTGCTGTTCTGGCTGACACTGCTCATTCTGCTGGCCTTACTGATACTGCTGGCCTTGCTGGTACTGCTGCTGATATCCCGTCCTTGCCAGGGCGGAATTTCCATCATCTTCACGGTGTCTCGGCTGACCCGTACCTTGCTGCTGCACCGCATGTCCGGCGCCTTGCTGCTGACGCCGGGCTACATTGTTACTCCGGCCCCCACCGGCCGAAGCTGCTCCTTGCCCGGCCGGCATACTTTGACCGGCTTTCTTGCTGCCGACATTCTTGTCAGCTTGGCCGGCATTCTTCTGCACCACCGCCTGCTTTCCGGCGATTGCCGGATCATACACCTGGATCTGCTTGTCCCGGCGGCCAGAGGTCACACTTCCGGCACGCCGGGCGCTTGGATGCGGGGACGAAGCTTCCCCCCTCGACCTTGCACCGGCACCTCCTGCCGACACAACATACTGGGATGCCCCGACACCTGGGTTTGCTTTCTTGAAGGCCTCCTGCTGCTTGGTAGCTTCAGACAAAAGTTGGTTAAGCCGGGCTTGCTGCTCACGCAGTGCTTCGCCGGATAAATTAGATAGGTCCTTAGCTACCTCAGCTGCTGCTCTAAGGTTTTTCACTGGAGAGCTATAAATTACCTTAGGTACAGTACTAGTTGCAGTATGACCCTTATCACTAGCACCTTTTTCTAGCTCAGTGTTGAGATCTCTACCTCTAGTTCTAACCTCATCTATCCGGCTAGGCCGGGTTACCACAGGAGTAAAACCATGGGCTGCCTCATACTCACGGAGTTGCCGGTTAAACCGTTCGCGCTCCTGACGCATGGCCAGGGCCTCGTCAATGAGGGCCTGGCGAGATCCCTCCAGGACCTCCCTTGTCTGCTCCGGATCATCGCCGGATCGCACCGGCTCAAGAAGCCGATCGATAATGGGAAGAAGCACCTGGCCCCTAGCCGGCACACCGGAAGTGCCGGCCAGGTTCTCAACACGCTCCAACGGAGGACGTGCTGACCTTTTGGCCTTCGGCGGTTCCGGGGGAGTATCCGCTGCTGCTGCTTTGCCGACACCATCTGCCGGCGGCACTGATGTGCCGGCCATCATCACCTCTGCCGACTCTACTGGACGAGCGCTACGCCCAGCACGAGTCAGCAGATGCGACGGAGGATCCGCCGCTACCAGCACCTTTTCCCTGCAAACTCTCTCAGTCCCCACGTACACCTCGTGGGAACCGAAAGACATGATCCGGCCATCCCTGGGGAACGGCCGGCCGCCGAGACATCCGGCGTTGTCACTGATGAAGCTGAGCGAGCCTAGCCTCTGGACAAGGCCAGAGACCACGCGCACTCCCGAAGCTGTTATCACGGACCCCGTCCGAATAAACACTCCGCCCAGCATATCGATGAGCCCCACGGTGGGCGCCAAATGTCGTCGTGGTGAAACAACATATGCCATGGGATGGCTTAAATGGGGGCCGAACTAAATGCTGGAGGATTCGGGAGAGGGGAACGAGTTGAAAAGCACGACAGAAAGGAACACAGATCTACCCAGGTTCGGGGCTCTCGTAAGGAGATAACACCCCTACTCCTGCTCTACTGGTTATATATTTGGATCGATGGAGTACACAACAATGGTGCTTCCAAGCTCTCTTCTAGAGGAGGAAGATGAACTGCTAAGTGTAGGAACACTCAATGACCAACCCCTTACTAGGGCTCCCTGTGCCACCTTATATAGTGGTGGCCAGGGTTACAACGGTCACATGAGACCAGGAGACACCAACTACACTCCAAACGGGACATGCTGACGATGGCTGAGACCCTTGACTTTGCCCCTGATTGCTCTCGATGGGACGCCACATCCCTGTACCTTGTACTTCTTGGACTGTGACCTTACCACTGTGAAGTAAGGGCTGTACTTGTGCACAGTGAGGGTAGGTAAACCACTACTGTGCACCCTGTCAACATGACCTCCCTCCATACTTGGCAGAATCTCTCCTTGATTGTAGGGACATGACACCTTGGTTGACTTATATATCCCGGATATGACCGTTGGCCATATCCTGGACCTATATGCCGGATCAACGACCTATGAAGGTCGGGTAATCCGGCCTCCCTGCTCCTTCACATCATATCAAAGAAGTTAGGCCGACATATCTATGCACATGCCGGCACTCCTCAGTAATCTGGCCGACACTCTCATATTCCGGCCAGACCTAAACTTGGTCAACCGACATAAAGTCAACTATATTCCTTGTCTCTTTCTAGTCTCTTGACCCTACCGGGGGGTCGTCCCCCCCGACAATTTCTATGATTATCATAATAATACAATCAATTGCAATCACCTTTTGGAAATTAAGCATTTGCATCTAAGACCATTCATCTTCAAGTGTCTAACCATTAACTTGTGCTCTGTAGGTACAGACTACACACTTGCTGGTTACAGCAATTTCAGGTGTTGACTTTTGCCGCTAAATAAAATACTACAGTTGATGATTACGGAGAACTCTTGGCAACAGCAGCAGCACTACAGGTACATGCTTCTTTCATCCACTGATATTACATGTTATGGATGGGTGGCAAGCTGCGATTATAGATGCTATGGACCAGGTAATCAGATGAATAGAACATTATGTTTTCTGCAACAAAGGAAATAAATAAAAACACTAAAAAGAATCTATTTCGCGGGAATAAATTGCCATCTTGCCAGACAGATGTCCCGAATGGCAAGATTTGTTTTTCAATTCCATTTGTCTTGGAGAGTTCTCACACCTGCAAGTACTTTTAAGAACTATTAAATAACTACAAAGGAATAAACTGATTGTTAACCAAGTAGAGCTTGATCCTAGTAGTGGCAATGAACTGACTATCGGGTAGAATTTCCATGTTACCAAATAAATTATATGAGTAAGCAGAACATGGACTAAAAAAATACTGAATCGTGACACATTTAACGACTGCACTTTTTCAGTTTTGAATAGGCTAATATACAACGTCAAGCTCACATGGACATCATTCTTCCTTCATGCTTATTATGTAGTCTGTTCAGAGCCTACAAGTAAAAAATGAATATATTAGGTCCAAAAGTAGTTAGATACAAAACCAGAGGTGCAAATAAATCATGGAATCACGCACCTGCCTCAACCCTCCAACACATCTCTGTAAACAATGTTCTTGGTGCTTTTCCCAGATTTATCAACCTCCTTGTTAGGCTTTGCCAAAATCTGTGTCGTCTTCCTCGAAACGCCCCTTGACAATGCAACATACAACTGGCCATGTGAGAACACAGGCTCGGGAAGGTAAATACCGACGTTCGGGATGGTCTGACCCTGCGCCTTGTTAATGGTCATCGCAAAACTCAAGCGGATGGGGAACTGTTTTCTCTTGAGTTTGAAGGGAAGTGAGGTGTCTTCCGAGGGCGACATAGGGATCCTTGGTATGAATACCCTCTTTCCAGCATGCTGACCACCAACAATCTTCATGTCGATTGCATTATCCTGGAAGGCTCTGATCATAAGCCGTGTTCCATTGCATAGGCCATTATGAGGGTCAAGGTTCCTAAGCAGAATGACCGGGCAGTTGACCTTTAATTTCAAAACATGAGGGGGCAAGACATTTGGTGTGATCGAGTTCAAAAAGTCAATAGTGTAATTATTCTGTAAGTCATCCTCGATTGAGTCGAAGCTATGGTATAATCTTTCTTCGCCTGGAAACCTGGAGATCATCTTGTCATTCAAGTTATCCACATGCTCGTTCTTGGTAGAAAGGATTGCACGTGCGCTCATATACTCTCTCGATCTAGCATTGGCATGCAGCGATGGAAAAACATCATCGATAAGCGTGTTAATAGCTTTTTCATCCTCGGTGTAGCCGATCACAATGTCGTCAGGGAGACACACATAGTCATCGTCAATCGTCTCTTCTGTTCCATTGCCGATCTTTAGGAGGTATTTGGAGAACCAAGGATCATCCTGTGCCCGCATATTGCGTGCGAGGTGTATCTTGCGGGTCTTCTCCCAGAGATAGGATCTCAGAAGTGTAGCATCCGTGATCTGTGCTCTTGTCCCACGTGTCACAATTGGAAGGACCTGCCTAAAATCCCCACCAAAGATGACAACCTTTCCTCCAAACGGCAAAGGACAATCCATTATATCTTGGAGCGATCTATCAAGCGTCTCAACAGCTTGACGCTTTGTCATAGCGACTTCATCCCAAATTATCAAGGACGCTTGTTTAAGCAATTCTGTTGTACCACTCTGCTTTGTGAAGCTACACATGCTATTGTCTTTTAGTTTGATTGGAATTTTGAACCTAGAATGTGCAGTCCGGCCTCCAGGCATTATCGATGCCGCTATACCCGATGTAGCAGTTGCGATAGCTATTAGGCCCATGGAACGAACTTTTGCAAGCAATGCCTTGTACAAGTACGTCTTTCCAGTGCCTCCTGGACCATCAACAAAGAATATCCGGCTTTTTTGGTTAGTCACATGATCCATTATGTCATTGAAACCATTGAGCTGCTCACTGTTCAAACTGCTAATTAGATCTAGATGTTCTTTGTCCGCGGTGATTTGCCTCTCCTCTGTTACCTCTCGGTACTCACCATCATTAGAACAATCATCCTCAACAAGGTCTGGTAGTCCATAACTTGTAATATTCTTTCCCATGGATTGCAACATATCCCTGATATCTCTAAGGACCATCTGCTCAACTGCTGCCTCATTGGGTTGATTACGTCGGTAATCCTCAGACATTGCTGGTAAATGTTTATCCCACAATTTTCGGATTTCAGTTGCCTCACAAAATACCAGTATAGTTGCAAACAACCGTGTGAGGGAACAAGGCATTTGAAACGTGGCTGCCTCCGTCATGCAATCATCATTGGTCCTGTCGTGCTCAATGAGGCCTAAGAGCTCACATGCCTCCCTGAAAGAACTGCATAGCTTGCCATTTACTGTTTTTAGATGATCAAATGAAGTGGCACCTCGGACATGACTTAGGAGCACACGCAGGTAGTACCTCTCTCCTTCAGCAGGGTGTGCATACACAAGTCTCCCGATCTGTGATCTCTTATTTTTTCTATTCTGCCACTTCTTATTTTTGGCAATCCATCTATAATGTTCTGGAAACTCTCTATACAACCATCTCCGTGCCTGCGGAAACTTCCGGTTCATTTCAAAGTACTCGGTGAGCATGGATTTGGTAGAAGATGGACGAGCAACAACATCCTCCAGATTTTCATAAGCTTTAAATGCAATTGTATGCATGTTTTCTAGATGAAGCTGGAGCTGCAACACAGATGGACTGACACCAAACAGTTTAAATTCATAAAGCCTCTACACAGAATCTGGAGGAGATACAAAGCGTGCATCCCTATATTGTCGAATTTCATTGATGATCCCACCGTCATTGATGATATCCTGCTCACATGCAAAGGATGTGTGATCATGCCCCTTGTAGATGTACTTGAATAAGTACTTGACTGCCTTGATGCTCGAGCATGCTTCCACATTAATGTGGCAGTTGTATCGCATAAGCAAAAAAGGGTTGTAAGGGACCACCCATCTATTGTCCAAATCTGCTCCTCTGATTCTAACTCCACGCCCATTATCCCTCCTTCTATGGATGGGATATGAGTCTTTCCCTTGCTGTGTGGCATCGCAAAATTCTCGCGGGTAATGAAATCGGCATTGTCCGTCAATCATGCAAGGACAATTTTTGTTCAGCTGACCACAAGGTCCATGCAACATGTGTTTGACGACCAGATCATGGAGGAAAGGGTACTTATCTCTGTCAGGTAGCTCTGCAGATATCACCCGATCATAGTCATCTGGGGTTGCTAACTTGTCTTTTGCTTTCATGATTAGAAGTATATGCTCATGCGGGAGTCCTCGTTTCTGAAACTCTGTGACATGTACGTAAGCTGCGACTTCTCCGAAATGCTTACCCTTAATCAGTAAGTACATCAAATCACGCTATTTTGCTTTGAATACCCTTGCCACCAGGTCTGGACGGTCTTGTGGCAGTTGTCCAGGAAACAATTTCTCAGTTATCTCCTCCCAATAGGGATTGCAAGTCATCGTGATAAAATAGTCTGGTTTACCCCAGCGCTGAACTATTGCCATCGCGTCCAGGAACCTGCGCTGCATGTCGCGGTTACCACCAGGAAATGTACGTGGGAGCACAATTCGCTTGCCAATCCGATCACCTCATGACTCTCCAGCAACCACAGTGTCAACAAGTCCCTATTAATAATAAAAGTATAAAAGGTTATGGAAAAGCATGGAACATATATAATATGTGTATTAAATAAACACAAGCATGGTTACCTGATAGAGGTCAGCACGTATAACCTTCTGATTTTCCGGCTTTGAGTACCAGTCAAGCCTCATAGTCTCAATTTTGATATACATGTCGACAGCCCATTGTTGGAAAAGGCGCCCCCCAAACAAGATGATGTTAAAAAGCTTCTTCCTGACCTGCAACTTGAAGCACTAGTACTCCCTCGCACTAACAAATTTCCTGGATCGTTTTTCTTTCACCTCCATTTCACCAAAATCCTCATCTGGGTTATCATCGTTGTTATCTAAAAGTTTGTCAACATAAATATTTATAATTTTTTGGACACATAATATTTTAAATATAGCATGATGACAAATACCTTCTGGTTCATCATCATTGGCATTGTCTTCGTGATGTACATCATTATTGCCAACTAGTTCTGGCATCGTGTTATTTTCTGAAATATTATATTAGTAAGTAATCAACATTAATTTTTAGAAAAATAGGCTCACCAGAATTATTAAAAATATGAAACAATGACCAATACCTGCTGGTAATTCAGTGGCATGGTTTTCATGTGGGCGAATATGCACAAATTGTTCTTCTGTAATCAAGTTATCATCTGACAGATTGAAGGAAACATAAGTCCTCGGCTGAAATGAATAGTGAGCTTATGAATTAGTAATAAACATCATACCTATAGTTAAATCAAAGGCTTGGTTTTGTTGTACTGAAGAATTAAATGTTGGATGCTGGGTTGTGCCATCAGTGGGGTCAACATATGACATCCAACGATTCCATCCAGTCTCTCCACGTGGGAAAAATAGTGGATATGACAACGGGTCGTAGCACCCGTAGTATCTATCTACTAATAATACGGCTAGAGGACGTGATGGTCATAAACGTGGTACGTAGAAAAACCAAAAGCTTGGTCCGTTAGATATTTCGTACGTCAAAAAAACCGTTCGTCTGTTAAAAAACCCGTCCCCTTCTAATCGCGAGCACCCACACACACACCTCGCCGTCCGACAAGGATAAGGTCTACCCAGGGCGGCGACGCTGGCTCCTCCCTCCCGCCAGCGGCCAAAACTACCAATCGCCTCTGCCCGCACAGCCGCGGAAGAGGGCGCCTCCTCTGACTATCCCCATACAGGATTGAGAGGACGCGCATATAGGGATTTATCTACGGAAGTACTAGGAGAGAGATAGAGGGCAACAGTACGAGCTTTTTACCGCGGGGGGCATGGTAGATGGAGGGCCATAGACAGCGGGCGCTCGGGCCAGCGGCCAGTGGGTGGGGATTGGACTGCTCGGTGGAGGTGGAGGACAGGAGGAGCTCGGTGGAGGTGGATGTCAGGGAGGAGCTCTTCCAGATGTAGCTCGAGTCATGAGGGGTTGGAGAAGAAACGAGATGGGACTCCTTGCTGCTGCTGCTCTGCTCATAAGGGTTTACTAGAAGGGCACACGGAGGATAAATGAGAGAAGGCAGGCAAGATCGAGTAGTCTGCCAGGGTGCGCTGTCGGTGTGATGCTGCGCTGCTTGGGCGTTGGAGCGTCGAAGTGAGAGTAGCGGCACGGTGAGTAGTCTGCCAGGGTGCGCTGTCGATCTGCAGGCGACGGCGTGGCGCTGCGGTGGAGGAGGCGGGTTACCGGGCTGGCGTCTGGGGATCCTGTCATCCTGCTCGGGAGAGCCGGTCGGGAGGAAGGGTGCGTGTCATCTCACGAGTAGATAAGGCAGGCAGCGTACTACTAATATTAACCTGTCCTTGAGTACATGTGACCCCTACTTCATCAATCCTTGCGTGCTTGTGTACGCTTTTGACCTTGCGCGTGAGCACATCGGCCATGTACTCCGTGCTAGCCGGCCTGAGTAGATTGGGCATAGCAAGTTAAACAAAAGTATACACTGTTGTAGTCCTATGAATAATCCACACTTCCACTGAAGCAAAATTTACCCATAATTTTCTACAGAACTGGAAAGATGTATAGTATAAAGACACAAATATTTCAAGGCTATGCTCACGATTACTAGGTAGGTTATTACCTCAGTCTCTGCAATGCCCATGGCAAGTCCAATATCTGCCTCATGCTGAATAATTGGTCGAAGCAGCGTCGAAGCCACCGCCTGGGCCGCCGCCGTAGTGGCCGAGCGAGCACCGGAGGAGGAGGGGAGACGAGGCGCTCGAGGGTGAATCGATAAAACGCGCGAATCCATAGCCCGTTCCTACTGGCGGTGGGCTAGGCCAGTCGGGGTCGACGGCGACTTCCCGTCGCGCTCCTGGTGATAGGGCGCTTTCCCGTAGTACACATGCCTGCGGCTGCGCACATCACGTCCGCCGTCGTAATCTCTCAAGCGCCTCCCGCCAGAGAGCGGCTGCGGCGCGGACGGTGGTGCGGTGATGAGGACGGAGCTCCAGCGACGCAAAGAAGATGAAAAGGGGAGGTGCTGCGAGGATGGTAGCCAGGGGAGAGGAGGGGGAAGGTGGGGACGGAGCTCCGGCGACGCAAATAGGATGAAAAGGGGAGGGGGTGGTGGGGATGCGGGCAAATCACAGCAACACGGAGGCCAAACAAGCCATGGCTGGAGGAATTTCTAGGGAAGATGGGGAAGGCGTACAGGTCAACGGCGGTGGCCGGTGGGGAAAGTGAGTGAGAGAGAGACTAGAGACTAGAGAGATTAAGCGTGAATTAATTAAAAAATAGAAAATAAATGAGGGTGTATTTGGCTACCTTTTTTACTCATTGTGAAGTCAAATTACAAATTCTTTTAGCAGAATAATTATAATGTTTTTCACCTAACAAAAGTAGATCTACTCAGAGTAAGAGCATAATAGTTGATTTCTAATTCAACCAATTAATATGCTTTTTTTACATACAATATAATATCCAAATATCGCTTATATTATTGATAATAATTGGAGACATATTTCAATTTTGTGAATCGCAAGATGATAAATAATAGATTATATTGATAGTTTAAAAACTAATCTTGGACTGCATATATTATGTCGATACATCTTGTATTGTCATAGTTAGAGAGTATAATAATTCAAAGCCCGCGCCAACGTACAAATTTTTTATTAATACATAACCAATTGTTAAGGATAGACGACCATCGGTGTAGCGAGAAAAAATCAACAGCCCGTAGCAACGCACGGGCATTCAACTAGTGCTCTAATAAACAGTGCGCGGTCTTCTTTTCCATGCACTACAACACTTCTGTCAAAGCAATTTTGCGGGTCGCTCCCTTCAACCCATATTGCTGCCACCTGAGAAGCCGTTGGGGCATTGTACCTTCGCTGATCCAGTTTGATATCTGTGTTCAATGAGATCCTATATTCATCTAGATTTGGAACAGCTCCAAGGCTCTTAAAAACTTGTGCATAAGGTTTAAGCTCTAGTATTCTCAGAATTTTCCGTATAACCTCTATATTAAGATCTGGAGACCTCTTAGCCCTATGAAGCAAGTGTTCATCTGTATCATAAATATAGAGCTGCAAATGCCGAGGTCCGTTATCAGCTGGCACCAGATCATCAAGAGCGTGGTACAACCTGCCACACGCCCGAAATGTGTATACACCAGTTCTTGCAGCGGTGCTGACTCGGCGGTCAAGGGTGACTCCTAGACTTGTGAAAGAGAAGTGTGAGTTGAAATATCGTATGTTCTCTCTGAAATATTTAGCATCATCATCATCTTGACTTGTAAACAACCGTTTCAACTCTTCTGGAACATCTGGAGTAAATATATCGACTTTTCCTTTTCTACAGCAAAATGCCGGCCCCTCATATGGAAACCGCAATGCACCACAGTGTTGGCAGTCTGGAACCTTTGTAAGCACATGATGTTTTTTAGGTAGGTTCCGATATACGAATTCCTCAGTATTTGCTATAGGTGTTGCTCGTGAAGGATGAAGTCCATCTTGATACGATTGAAAAGCAACATCTAGCACAACAAAATCTATGAAATTAACACTCATACTCCAAAATGTGCATTTGAGAGTGGTAGGTTGATAAATATAGAATTTGCATACCTTCTTCGGTAAATATTCTAGATTGTTCATCAAGCTCATGGTATGTACCTTCTTCATGTTGCACCGTCCCCACACAATCTAGGAAGTAATACATTAGTTAAACATAATTTCAACAGATTAATCGGTGAAGAACTTGCAGTGTGAACGATAATATATAAATGTACCCTCAAAATTGATATCGTGAACAATGGGCTCAAATATCCCATATGGATCATCTGTCTGGTCGTTGCCCCCTAAAAAAACTCAGAAGATCAGTGAAGGATACAAATGTAAGTATTATAGTAGACATGTGGTTGCGAATATTACTTTGCATACCATCAATGTTTCTTGTCTTGACATGAAGTTGGTATGTGCATAGTATAAGTTGGTGTTTACATAGTACAAGTGAGATGTGAGCACCAATTGTTTATCATCACCTTCTGTAGTTAGAGTGTTTCGTAGTTGGGTGACAGCAGATTGCCCAGTGGCATTCACCACAGTGTGAAATCCTGACAAAAGAAATTAATGCTATATCTGATTGGTACATCATATCGGGTGGATCGTACAAATGGACGTACCAGTTGATATGGCATCCGGCGTGTTAGATGGAGTTTGTTGATCATCGTGAATAGCAGATGCAACTTTCTTTAGCTCCCGGGATTGACGCCTCTTTTTCAATATTTTGTCTTTGTTTCGTGCATATCTCTCCCTATCTCTTTGTCTCTTCAATTCTCTTGGATCTAACGTTTGCACTGCATTATATTATTTTTGGGATCTACAAGGCCTAAGCAAGATAGAGTTTGTGATATATTTACCTGAATTGTAGATGTTCGTTAGGTCCTGAAATGGACTCCGCAATTGTTCATCATTACCCAAGCATGTTAAGGCTTGATCTAGCGTTTGTAATCCCCAGCATGTTTTGCACTCAGTACCATCCATTTCATCGTTATTGTCATTTTCCTTGTTAGAAGAGGCTATCCGTTTTGACTGAGAAGAATTTGGTCCATGAAATGGATTCACATCATACGGAACCACAACAGTAGCCATGCCTACATCATTATTGTTTACTACAGTAATAGTAGCGAATCAGAAATGATGATGATGATATTTATCGTTAGCAAAGATCACCTTCTGTAGTTACAGGGTTATGCAATTGGGTGTCAGCAGATTGCCCTGTGACATTCAACGTAGTGCGAATTCATGAAACAAAAAATATTTATGTTATATCTGATCGGTGCATGGTCATGTTTGTGATAGTGTGGAATATATGAATGGACGTACCAGTTGATATGACATCTGGTGTGTTAGATGGAGTATGTAGTCCATTTTGAGTAGCACATGTAACTTTCTTCAGCTCCCGGGATTCACGCCTCTTTTTTTAAAATCTCATCTTTGTTTCGTGCATACCTCTCCCTATCCTTTTGTCTCTTCAATTCTTTTGGATCTAATGTTTGCCCTGTGAAAGAAAAAAAACATATGGGATCTGCAAGGTCTAAGTAGATAAGAGTCGGTGTTATATTTACCTGAATTGTTGCTGTCTGTTACGTCCTGAAATGGAGTCCGTACCCCTTTATTTTTAGAGGATGCCATTTGTAACACAAAGCTTGTCCACTTCTGTTAGCAATTTATGAGGAGAACAATCAGAAACCAAAGAATAACCAAAAACCGATTAGGCTGTAATCTGTGCTACTTGTACGTTTGTTGTATAAGAATAATGCTAATGATTATCTTGTAGCGATTGGCCATGATTCCGTGAAAGGACTTGTCTGAAAGCATAGAGGCTTGCATTTTCGTACAGAGGTAGTAATGAAAAGGTGATCAGTTGGGATCTTGTATTTTCTACATCTGTCAAATTAGTGGCATTATTATCATGCAGTCAGTTAGCACGCCCGCCTTAGTTATCTTTTCCGTTTTGGCTAATCGAATTCCTAGATATAGAGCAGAATTTTGGGTACCAGTATGGACGCTCCAGTATGAATGCTGGACGCGTAAGCCTACATGTTAGTCCATTACCATAGAATGCTGTCTAGTTTACGATGTGCAGATTACATAATATTTTGTATTCATCCTAAGGTGGTATGTAAATGTCTTGGATATAACCTGTGCAGGGTAGGGGCTGGAAGCACGACGGTATTACACCGCGACGGCGAACAGTACTCGTCACGGCGCGCCAGCAGGGCTGGACACCCGAGGCAGGCCAGCGCGCCGCGCCGGGATTGGCTGACTCCTCGAGACGGCGCAGCCAGCACGGCGAGGACAACCTGGAGTCCAGACACGATTCTGCCACGATTCTACCACCGCGGCGAGACCGCAGACGGAGGAATCGTAATGAGAGGACCAGAGGATTGCCGGTGTATTCGAAGGGGAGGTGGTGGCGAGGACGGCGCGGACACCTGAGCTAGGTCACGGCCGATCGCAGTTTGAGCGAGATCGTCGGGCTGATGGGCGCTGGCATCGAGTTTATTGTGGTTTGAGCGAGATCGCCGGGCTAATGACCGCTGGTATCGAGTTTATTGTGGTTTGAGTGAGATCGCCGGGCGCTGGTATTGCTGTGATTGTTTTTTTCCGGGAGCAATCGTACCGCTAGCAGGACGTGCGCGGGGCAGTTCGCAGCTGAACATTTAATCTGGAGCGTCCATGTGGTTGGCGGACTATTAGTGTAAGGTGGTCTATTGGATTTGGGTATGTAGATTAGATCGGACGTTCCTGGTAGTTTGGTGTACAATTAGTGGTGTGGCCATAGGGTAATTTACGTTTGCTCTTTTATTAGTAGTTGGAGATGGAGATAGTGGAGATGGAGCGTCCATGTGGTTGGCGGACCATTGGTGTAAGGTGGTCTGTTGGATTTGGGTATGTAGATTAGATCGGACGTTTCTGGTAGTTTGGTATACAATTAGTGGTGTGGCCATAGGGTAATTTACGTTTGCTCTTTTATTAGTAGTGGAGATATCTCTCTTGCGAGAACGAAATCTCCCTTCAATGAACGACGACGACGATGATTGCCTAGGATGTAGTTTGCCTAATCCTTGTTCTTGGCTTGTTCGTAGCTATTTCGCTCATGATCTGCTGCTGCACAATGCGCTGCGTAGAAGAACGGAACGTGGCCGAACTGGCGCAGCAGGTCGCGGCATAGCAGGCTTGGACGTTGGCGGCGGCGGAGCGGTCGTGGCGGCTGGTCGCCGCGCCGGCCGTGAAGAAGAAGCTTTGGTACTTTTCGTACTCCGCTGCTGTGGAGGCCGGCAGACGGGCATCAGGGGAGAGGTAGCTGGAGTGCGCAATCTGCCTGAAGGCGTTCGTGGACGAGGCGACGTGCAGCGAGGTGCCGTTCCATCAGGAGTGCATCGAGATGTCGATGAGGAGAACGAGCACGTACCCGTTGTGCAGAGCTGATATCCAACCACTGTCAGCGAGGTGCCGTTCCATCAGGAGTGCTCTCGTTGCTATCGTTTCATAACAGAAAACCAGAGTTGGCTGCTATCGTCTCGGAACAATGGAAACATAGTTCGTTGCTCTCTACCCTCTTTTTTGTAGTCTTTTCATCAATATCGTTGAGTTTCATGGTATATCATATATCTTATTTTTTATTATTCTCATTTGTGTTGAAGTGTATAAGTGGATTGTACTAGCCTTTTCCATCAGTTCGGACTTTTGGTTGCGTTGGCTGGTGCATGAAGCTTAACATGGTATCAGAGCCCGGGGTCTCGAGTTCGAGTCCTGATTTTCGCAATTTATTGTAAAATTGCTGTTGCCCCCCCCCCTTTGTGTCCACGTGTTGACTTTCTCTTCTCCCGTCACACGTGAGTGGGGGTGTTGAAGTGTATAAGTGAATTGCCTAGCTCTTTCCATCAGTTCGGACTTTTGGTTCCCGTGACCATCGCCGTCAGTTCGCCCCGGCCTCTGTTTCGTTGGTTCCCGTCCTGGCCGCAGCTGCTCTTCTCCCGTCACACGTGAGTGGGGGTGTTGAAGTGTATAAGTGGATTGTACTAGCCCTTTCCATCAGTTCGGACTTTTGGTTGCGTTGGCTGGTGCATGAAGCTTAACAATTTGAAACCAGGGTTTTAACATAGAAGATTTGTACGATATTAGTGTATGGGCATAGCAAATTTATGGTTCCAAAACTATTAACTACTCCCTCTAGTCAGAAAAGGGGTCGGTGACTTAGAACAAACTTTGTACTAATCACTGACAATGTTTTCCAATCGAAGAGAGTAACTGATTAGAAACTAAATTAATAAAGACATGCAAATAATTACTTCAGCATGGAAGTTACAAAACATTACACGTCACCTTGAAAAGCTAAAAAGAACCCCGCCGTGGGCGGCAAGATCCGGGTTCCACCCGCGCTCCGAATGCCGCCTTGACACTCTCAGCCCAAGTGAGATGGCTGATATGTCCTCCGTTAGGCCTTGTTTATTTCTCTCATATTTTTATCTCGGGGATTTTTTTAAATGAGAGGGAATTTGGTGTTCACTATAGGAGAAACATTGTGAGGATATCTCGGAATTATCCCGCCAAAAAGTTAGCGTAGTAAACAAATTGTTGGAAATTTTTTGAGATTTGAAATAATCCCCTTTGATCTTCTAAAAGCACTAGAAGTAAACAATGTCTTGGAAAAAAGATGGCTGATAATAAGTCGACATGGACGATCGAGCTGATCGAGCAAGCCCCTCCTCATAGAAGTTCCTTTGTTGTATGTGCGTAATATTAGTATCTCACTAGTCATGGCTCGTACATGCGATCTATTACTTCATACCTGCTTTGTATTCTTCTTCACCATGTATCATAATTCAGGGCCCGTTTGAAACATGGGAAAATAATAGAAAAAGTGGAGAAATACTGTTCACACATGAACCTTTCCTTTGCAGCGTTTGGAATGTGGGAATGAGCTTAGGAATTTCACAGGATAGGAACTCAATTACTTTGCTTTTGCAGCAATTTCACGGGATTCTAAACATTTGATCCGACCTTATTTTCTTTCTTTCCTTCACGAAGTCCGAAGCACCTCTGTCACTAACGAGTGCAAACGTGCAAGATGAACAAATACAGATATCGGAAGTACCATAGGCACACCTGGTAATGGCTCTTATTTTTGAAATGGATAATGGCTCTTTTTACTAAACTGCTATCCTAATAAAACATCGTTTGTCTGGTTTCCTGTAGGTTGTCACCCTGCGTTCGAAATGAACGTTTTATGAAAAATCCAATGTTTCTAATTTCTCGGGTTTGGACACGTCTTCCTTTACTATTTCTTTATCTTTCATGTTTCTACATGTCTATACTGCGTTTCAAACGGGCCCTCAGTGTTCGTTCAAAATGTACTGCCAAAAGAGGTTCCGTGAAATCTCGTCTTCAGAAATGACCAACGCGTGATACATTTGGCCCAATACGCACCAGGCGCCAACAAACAGAGTGATTCCGAGTCACGGGCCTGATAGCCTGGAATACTAGCAGCATTGTGGAACAGCATAATGGCTACATCCATGGCCCAACAGCAATACTAGCAGCATTGTGGAACATCATCTTGCTGAAATCCAAGGAAAAAACCTTATCTTGGAGCACTAGGACACTTGGCACCCAAAGTTAATAAAAAAAGGACACTTGGCACCCAAAACCCCCCAAAAAAACTCCTCATTTCTCCACGAAACCGTTTTTTATCTTGCGGCCTTCAACAAGTTGCACCAAGGTCCCAAGGTAGCCACTATTGGCCACGGTCCATGGACCTAGCAGCTAGCTAGGCTGGTGAATCATCTATCAGACAAGCCCTCCCAAATCACTGTGCTGGGGGAGCCGGTGGAAGGAGACACCCTACCAAGAATCACCCTTCTCAATTTCGTCTCCGCTCCCAACTCCGATGGCAATGAGTACGCTCGTACTGCAAATCGGAGTAACCACCGCTGGTAGCCGGACCAGTGCGAGGACCACGGCGTCTGCCACTGCTAGGTGGCGCGCGCACTGTCGCCGGCGCGCCCACCGTCATGCTGGGCCTCTCCGGCCGGCCGGCAGACAAGCCTAACGGTATCCGACCACCGACTCCTCCTACAGCTAGTTAGGCCCAGTGTCTCATTTAATTCCCTCCCAGGCCGATGGCTTAGGGCCGGCCAGCTACTCACTTTAGCACTCCTGCAAGAAAAAATGTTTGGTCTCTCTGATAGAGTGCACACTAATTCAGCTTAATTAGCTGGTGACAGTCCTCGGTTCAGCCTGAAATCAATAGTGAGAACGATTGACAGCAACAGAAGTATACAGAGCTCTAAAGGACAGTTTCAACTTTCTATGTAGCTTCATCGAGCAACCGGATTCTAACTCTTTATCCATCCAAGAGACTGTTGACGTCTCCCCATCTTGGCATGCATGATCGACCAGACGCGATTGGCTAGGCTGGCCAGCGGGTACAACCTGTTTACATCGGAGTTCAGATCACAAATCGGAATTAATGGAAGTAATCATGGCTTTGCACCAATAACGTAAGGGGAAAAGATCCCCTAAAAAAAGCAAGGGGAAAAGATCTCCAGGTGCGGCGGAGGAGGGAAGACATGGTAGCTATCGGGCACGAGACACCATCATGAGCAGAAGAGTCGGATTGGATAACCTTCGAACTACTACCTGCTACTGCCTTGCCGCCTCCGGCCGGCTGCAAATGTGAGTCGTTTCAGACAGCGGCACAAGCCGCGAAATCAGCAGCTCCACCAATGGCATCTGGACCTATCCGCCATTTCTGGCTCCCGTTTTCTCCCGAAGAACCGGGACGATGACTCTTGTCCTATGATCCTATCCGATCTTCCATGGATAAGATGACCGGCAATCCGGCATGGAGATGCATGGTTGGCCATGGCAACCACAGCCACTCTTTCCGGGCCATAGCAATATTGGCCTTGCATTGCAAGGAACTGCACCAGTTGGCGCGCACCAGGAGAAAAAAGACAGGGTTAATGTACGCTTGTGCTTCCACCAGATGATATACTCATACTCATTCTAATGCCCTTGCTGTAGACCAGATCTTGGAGAGCACATCACACAAGCGTACGTTAAGAGCAGCACTTTCGACCGATCTGCCATCATCCCAAAGGGGAGTTAGCTGTGGCATCGCAGGATCCCACCGGATTGTCTTACTTCGCATCGGGCATAACGGGGGCCCGGGAATCGGGTCCGACGGCGACCGGCGACCTAACGGCTAAATTCGGACTCAATCATTGCCGCTTGCAATAATTGTTACCCCGATCGGTCGATCCATCCGCTTCTTTTCCTTCTCCGATCGAACGGGTTATTTCTCTTCCCATATATTAGGAGCGCGTATATATAACAGTTGAGTTTTAGAGTTAATTAATTCCAAAAAAAACCACCACATTTGTGTGGGAAATACTTAGAACCACTGCTATTCGGCGAAATGTAAAAATCCACCGATTTTGCACGAATTTGTTTCAATATGCACTGATTGTCGAATTAAACCCGTTTAACATGATTTCTGACAAGTAGACCCCACTGTCAGTGCTGACGTGGCACAACGTGCTTGCACTAAGGTCAAAAATTAAACAGACCTAACTATTAGGGGTGTCTTTGTAAATATTAGGAGGGACCCACTTGTCAGATTCTTCCTCTTCCTCTGGCGTTGACCCACCACGCGGCCATCTCCGGCCAGTACTTGAGCGGCGAGCTCCAGCCAGAGTAGCCGATGGCACCGCCGTCGTCTTCCCCGTGGCCAACAGCCGAGCTCCTCCGTCTAGCCACCGCCGCCGGTGGACGCAAGTGGTGCAGGGGATGTGGCGGCGCCGGTGGACCGCGTGCTGTCGCCGAGCTCTCCTACCAGCGAAGAAGCCACCGCTGGGCAGGCACAGGTGCCGGGTCACCGCCTGCAGCTCCGCCTTGCGATCGGCCTTGTTCGGACTCCATTCGAGAGGTCAATTTCACGGGGCGGCGGCTCGTTTAGGGTTTCGGGGTTCATCTTAGATGCAACCGGAGCTCTCCGAGGCGGCGGCGCGGCCCAGGCTATAGCGGTAGGCGTCGTTCGGCTAGGGGCAATCCCGTCCTCCTCCACCACCACGACCACTTGCAGGCGCTCGCCGGAGAACAAGGATTTGGTCAACACCTTCCACTGGAGAAGATGGATATGACAGATGGGCCCCATGAAGATTGGGCGGCGGCCGGAGCGGGCAGCGCCGGGAGCGGCCAGATCGGGCGGCGCTGGGAGCTTTGGTGTAGCCATGGTGGGGATTGGGGAGGGGGGAGGTTAGGGATGACATGTGGGGCCCACTTGCATAGAGAGAGAGAAAAATAGTAGAGTCACAAGTGGAGAAAATTAACAAAAAAAAACCCTATCTTAAGTCTGCCACATCACCCGGACAGTGGGGCCTGATGTCAGAAATTGTGTTAAGCCGGCTAAAAACGCGAATCCGTACACATTGCAACGAATTCTCGCAAAACCGATGGCTTTTTTACGATTTCGCCGAATAGTGGTGGTTTTGCGTATTTCTCACGCAAATGTGATGGTTTTTTAGAATTAACTGTGAGTTTTACGTATGAATTGGCGAAAAGTGGCATTGAATTTCGGATTTTCTTTCTTTCGATTTAGAGGATTTGATTGTTCCGGCAACCAAGCAATCAAACCCAAATGGACCAATCAATCATTGGAGGACGTCATGATGGAGGCGCGTGGGTTCGATTCAATTCCTGATTTATCATCGATCATGTATACGTTGATCGATCGGTGTTGCTACCCCGTATTATCGATCACCACCAGATGGAGGAAGGAGCGCCATAGCTTCGGATCTAACCCGCGCGCGCCGATCGAGCTTCAGTTCGCTAGCTACGGTGTCCGCGCGCCGGTGCATGCATGGATCGATCAACGGGCCGGTGTCTCGGCGGAGTGATCATCTGCCGCTGCATGCTATCCGATCGCCGTCGTCGTCTTCGTTTTCAGCCCCAACCGATCGGGCGTACGTTCGTCAGAGTCCGAGAACGACGCCGGCCGACGGCGACGCGCCGGAAACAGATCTCCTCTCTATCGACCGATCAGCGGACGGTTTCATGCAAAAGCTTGGTTGAGTATTGATTCGTGGAGGGGGAAAAATGTTTTACTGCGCGCGTGTTGCAATGCATCGCACGAGGATGGGAGGATGCGCCGGTGTGGTGGACCATGCAAAGACTGTAGTAGCGCGTACAGATGCAGGGTCCGATCCAGCTCGACGAGATGTACCTTGTGCAGTTGTGCTTGACCAGATGGAGGATCGATCGAAAGAAGAGCATGTGATGCTTGTGCGGATTCGCGTGGCGGTGCCTCGTGCACCGCGGATGCACGCCACGCACCGTCACAAAAGAGAATTAACACGGTGACTTTAGACTGTACTATACCTGGTAATGCACACCGAGCTGGTATCCGGTGCTCGTCTTGGCTACCACCGACAAAGTATCCGGAGAAACCACATTACAGTGCAAACTCCGTGAATACAATGTTTAATAGCTGAGAAAAATATTTCAGAGAAATACTTTGGGAAGAGACTATTCTGCCAATACACAAAATTTCAAGTTCCTGCTCATGTTCAATTTATAGGGTTGTAAAAAGCAAATTTGGCGACGAATAGTACTCCCTCATGATGGTTGCCCCCCCCGCTCCTCGCGTCGCCCCCTCCAGACGACTCGGGGGGGGGGGGGGGGGGGGGGACCCTAGCCGCCCACCTCCTCCCCTGCCCCCGCTCCTCGTCGCCCCCCGAGGCCGCCGCCGGTCAAAGCCGGCGTCGCCGGGGAAGGGGGTGGCGGGGATCTACTGCCTCTCGATGCCTGGCCCGGTGGAGAGGAGGGAGTCCGCCGGGTTGAGTCTCCGAGGCCATCGCCAGCGGTTCTGGTGCCCGCATCTTGCTCTGCGGTGGCGTCGGCAGCTCCCACCATGCGTCTCCCCGCCTTGAACCTTGCCGTTGATACGTCTCAAACGTATCTATAATTTTTGATGCTCCATGCTTGTTTTTACACCATTTTCCTTGTGTTTCGTTACACTTCGTGGCACTTTTATGCATTTTCCGGAACTAACCTATTAACAAGTCGCCACAGTGCCAGTTCCCTGTTTTCTGCTGTTTTTGTGTTTCAGAAGTGATACACAGGAAATATTCTCGGAATTGGACGAAACAAGTTCCTAAAGTCTTATTTCGCCCGGAAGCTTCCAGAGATCCGAAGAGGCGAAGGAGAGGGGCCACAGGCCAGCCTCACACTAGGCCGGCGCGGCCCAGGCCCTGGCCGCGCCGCCTAGGTGTGAGGAGGCCTGGGGCCACTCTTGACGACGCCCCTTCGCCTATATAAAGCTTCGGGACGGAAAACCCAAGGGGAGTCGGCGAAATTTCCAGAACAGTTCCGCATCGCCGCCGCCGTCGAAGACAAATTTCGGGGGACAGAAGTCTCTGTTCCGGCACCCTGCCGGGACGGGGAAGTGCCCCCGGAGCCATCTCCATCGCCGTCTCCGCCGTCTCCATCGACCTCACCGCCATCTCCATCAACCTTGCTGTCTCCTATGATGAGGAGGGAGTAGTTCTCCCCCGGGGCTGAGGGCTCTACCGGTAGCTATGTGGTTCACCTCTCTCTCCCATGATGTGATCGTGAGCTTTGTATCATGTTGAATAAGTAGATGTTACTCTTCTTCATTATGTGTACTCTAGTGTGTTATTAAAGTAATCTATTCCTCCTGCCATGGTGTAACGGTGACAGTGCGTGCATCATGGTGGTACTTAGTCTAGGCTACGATTGTGATCTTTTATGGATTATGAGAATAATTATCACTATGATAGTATTGAAGTGATCTATTCCTCCTTTCATGGTGTAATGTTGACAGTGTGTGCACCGTGTTAGTACTTGGTCTAAGTTGCAATAATATCTATCTTGAGTTGTGATTTGATTTGGATATCTCTATGAGTGGTGTTTGTCAAGTACTTGATGAACTTTGAGGAGTGCTTCGTAGCCATACGCAATGATTAGTGTTATTCAATAGGAGAGTAATTCAGAGTACCATAGTGAAGAGAAGTTATTTATTTGTTCAATTATGTTATATTTGTTGGGAGTGTGTCCACTAGTGAAAGTATGATCCCTAGGCCTTGTTTTCAAGCTTTGCACATCGTTTACTTACTGTTTTGTTACATGTTTCCTCGCAGCGATATTTATTCCAGATTGCATTTACTACTTATAATCATCTATACCACTTGTATTTCACTATCTCTTCGCCGAACTAGTGCACCTATACATCTGACAAGTGTATTGGGTATGTTGGGGACACAAGAGACTTTTTGTATCGTAATTGCAGGGTTGTTTGAGAGGGATAGCTTTGACCT